>OX336389.2:1151965315-1153165315 GCA_946902985.2 Meconema thalassinum
ACTTTTTGCCGAAGACTGCTGGTAAACACCTATGTTCCCTCGACCTTTTTAAAGATGGCGGCTAACCCACGAGGGGTGATTAAAAAGTAATGCAAGCTGCGCTTGTCGATAAGCAAACCAATAATCAAAGGGGGGTATGACAGAGCTTGAGGCGATAACCCCTTTTGATTGATCCCTGTTGATTTGCCCCTTTGGACTGGCCCCCGTTGACAAGTCCCTCTGGACGGGTCCTTTTTGAAGGGAGTCATTTTTGACGGGCCCCGGCTGACGGGTCACTGTGGACGGGTCCCTGTTGACAGGTCCTTTTGACTAATCCCTTTGGACCGGTCCCTTTGGACTGATCCCTATGGATTGGCCCATGCATTTAGCCAAATTATGTCAAAGAGACGGGTCCAAAGGGATTAGACAAAAGGACCTGTCAACAGGGACCCGTCCACAGTGATCCGTCAGCCGGGGCCCGCCAAAAATGACTCCCTTCAAAAAGGACCCGTCCAGAGGGACTAGTCAACGGGGGCCAGTCCAAAGGTGCAAATCAACAGGGATCAATCAAAAGGGGTTATCGCCTCAAGCTCTGTCATACCCTCCTTTGATTATTGGTTTGCTTATCGACAAGCGCCGCTTGGATTACTTTTTAATCACCCCTCGTGGGTTAGCCGCCATCTTTAAAAAGGTCGTGGGAACATAGGTGTTTACCAGCAGTCTTCTTCAAAAAGTCCAACAATACCTCATACAATGCCCTAGTCTTATTGGTTCGCGAGATATTAACAAAAGTGCACTTAGGCCCTTTGTCAAAATTTCAAAAATTGATTCAGTGTTGTGCAATCAATAATAGCTACCTCTTTAACTATATACTTGTTTTTGTTGACCATGAAGCCTTGAGTATCCATCATCAGTGTATGAGACATGTTTACGCTTGCATAAATCAAAACCAACTGACTACTCACTACTTGGGTTTAGAAATTACATTTACTCTAATCACATTCTAGTAAAAATCATGCCTACTATAAACTACACCCACTTTTGCACTCACTTTTACATTCACTTTTGCACTCACTTTTGCACCCACTTTTGCACTCACTTTTACACTCACTTTTGCACCCACTTTTGCACCCACATTTGCACTCACTTTAAACTATTATTTCTATTATCGAGCGAAATTTATTGGAGATTATTTCATGCTTGAAAATTGATATGGAAGTATCAACGAATAGTTATGGTAAGCCATATGCATACTATAAAGGTTATACGTATATTGCAAAACGAACCAATAAAATGGAACTGTTATTTGACGTTGTTCAAAACATCGTTCAAAACAGTGTCAAAGTGAACTAAAAAGTAAAAATAGTGAGGTCTTAAGTGTGAGTGATCATCAATGTAGTGTGACAGATAAGACATCGTTGCTGTTTTAAAAAAATACTTCAAATGTTAAAACACTAGTCCGAAAAAAAGATATGGTAACCCGCGTGTTGTGCAATCAATGATAGCCACCTCTTTAAATATATACTGTACTTGTTTTCGTTGACCTTAAAGCCTTGAGTATCCATCACCAGTGTATGTGACATGTTTACGCTTGCATAGATCAAAACCAACTGACTATTCACTACTTGAGTTTAGAAATTACATTTACTCAAATCACATTCTAGTAAAATTCAAGCCTACTATAAGCGGCACCCACTTTTGCACCCACTCTTGCACTCCCTTTTACACCCACTCTTGCACCCACTCTTGCACCCACTCTTGCACCCACTCTTGAACCCACTTTTCCTCTCACTTTAAACTATTATTTATATTATCGAGTGAACTTTGCTAGAGATTAGTTCATGCTTGACAATTGACATGGAAGTATCAACAAATAGCAATGGTATGCCATACGCATTCTATAAAGGATATACATATATTGTAAAACGAACCAATAAAAATGGAACTGTTATTTGGCGTTGTTCAAAACATCGTTCAAAACAGTGTCGACGTGAACTGAAAAGTAAAAATAGTGATGTCTTAAGTGTGAGTGATCATCAATGTAGTGTACCAGATAAAACATCGTTGCTGTTTAAAAAAACTCTTCAAAATGCTAAAACACTTGTCCCAGAAAAAGATATTGCAGCTCAAGATAGTGCATTGTTTGTTAAGAAGCATGTATCATCTCCTCAGAAAGTCGTGTTAGGACAGTTGTCAATGTATGAAAAACTCCCAACATTATCAAAGGCAACACAGACTGTCCAAAATGTGGTATTGTAAAAGGATCAAAAAGCACTATATAGTAATAGTGATGAGGATTATAATGATGATGATGATGATGATGATAATGATAATGGTTATGATGATGATGATGTTGATGATGAAGATAATAATGATAATGGTAATGCTTTGTTTACACCTAAAAAATCATTTGTTAAATTTGTCTACTGGAACAATCCAAGTAAGCTAATCCGGCGGCTTCAGCAACTGCATGTCTATAAACAGGCTGGTTATACTGAATATGAGGAAGAACTATTGGATATAGAAAATGAGCTTCGTCGTGCTAAAATTATTATGTAATGGATCCACATACCGCTTAAACTATTTCTTAACAATACATGTTATATTTTCTACCACTATGCTACCATTTTGCTCTCACTTTTGCTATCACTTCAAACTGTACATAATAAATAAAAAAGCCAAAGCTAAATGATGTTATTATCCGAACAGTTATAACCTTTGTAGTGAGCAAATCATACTAACAGGTTAGTTGCTACTATGGAACTTACTACAACTAACAAAGGTAAACAACGTGTACTCTATAAAGGCTACTCTTATAACTATAATCGTCAAAATGTAAAAGGAATAATATTTTGGCGATGCTCAAAAGAGAGGTCAAAAAAATGTCGAGGCAATCTAAAAAGTAGAAATGGTAAGGTTTTAAGTGTGAGTGATCATCAATGTGGTGCACCAGATGAAACACTGTTGGTGTCAACAATTAATCATGACAATGCTAAAAAGCTAGTACAAGAAAAAAATGTTGCTACTCAAAATAGTGCAGTGTTTATTGAGCTACATTTAAACCCTGCTGTAAAAGTTATGTTTAATCCATCTTCCACATCTCGAGAGTCATCAACATCACAAACTATGCAAAAGGTTGTGTTGTTGTTGTTGTTTTAAGGGGCTGAACTACAAAGTTATCTACCCTTCATATGCAAGAGAATCAAAAAGGACTAAATAGTAATAGAGAAAAAAGAAATGTATTTTGAATGTAACTATTGTACAAGTACTTATATTAAATAAATAAAAATATTGTATGGGTATTGTCTGTTTTTTCTTAATTGCTATACCCACGTCCTACTATATCAATGTCATTGTTAACCATCAACAATCTCCACCTATGTTCAGAAAGAAAGTGATCTTAAACAATACACTCTATCTATGGTTTGTGTACCGAGTATCATAATAATACAGTGTCGTCAAGCCATGTTCAGGCAATAGTAATGTTAGGTAAGGGGTTCGAACCCTTGCTTCCTTGTACAGGATTAGTTTTCACTCAACAGCAACCCATAATACTATACTTTGAAACATGTCACATCTCATTGCAAAATGTCAACTGTATCGTTTTCTAAGACCCCAGCTGCTGGCTAGTAGCTAGTAGACAGTGCAACAGAAACAGTGTCACCATGTTCATCCTTTAAAAAAATTCAATATTTATTATTCTTTTTATTATTATTGTTCATTAAGAGTAGTGTAAAGTTGTCTTTGTGACGTAACGGTTATAATAGTAAGCTGGCACTCTAAAGCTCTTGAGTTCAATTGGAGCTTTAACATAAAATTTTAAAAGTATATTAGAACTAAAACAGGTCTACTCAGTCTCGGGTGATTCAAATAAGTAGATGTGGTTTGATTCACACTTTAACGATAGAACACGACGTTTTTTTATTTTTTTTAAATAATGATAGCCATTTGTTCATTTTTTTATCATTTTCACATTTCACACATTGCCATTTGTCAATTTTCCATGTACACGATTTTGAAAATGTCAGTTTAAAGTTTTTGGATTTCATGATACGGAAACAAGAATTTTCCATTTTGTTGTTTACACATTTGTCAATTTCCCATTTACATTTTTTAAATGTCAGTTCTAAGTTTTTAAATTGTGTTGATATGGAAACATGGATTTCCTATTTTTTCCATATCACAGACGACACGTTTATGATTTAGTCCATGCTGAAAGTTTAGTTTTGTAAAACACACATTTGCTGATTAAAATTTTCTTGAAATTATTTTAATGGAAGTGCTTGGCCATGGCAATAGTGCATTCTCTTTCTGTTTGTTTCCAAAAACGTATAGGACTACTACTACTACTACTACTACTAATACTAATACTACTACTGTATGTAAGACTGTTTTACAAAATAACACCTATCTACCGCTGCATTTAAAAAAACACAAGTGTTAAAAAACTACAGTATACTATTTACCATTTGCTATATACATTAATTACCCCACCATCCTACCTTGCCGTGTTTGCTTTGGTTGAACAATCAATGCTACCCACACACACACACACACACACACACACACACACACACTTTCTCTCTCTCTCTTCCGATCTATAGTCATATATTCACACAACCATACCTGTCTTTGAAAAAAAAATACAACCACGCTATTTATCATTGACATGCACACTTATCCCAAATAACTTTTAGTTGTACATTTAACATTTACTATTACAAAAAAAATGTTTCCACTATTTTTACAATTACAAAAATTAATATTTACAAAATACTAAATCTACTGGTTACAAAAAAGCCATGTCTCTAAACAATAAAATATAGAAGTCACACCTCCACCTCGTGGTTATAACCCTATGGTAGGCTAATGCATAGGTCATTCATCTGCACTCATTTGCTATCCATCAAGGTAAAAGTGCATTTTTTCTGTTCCACAAGATACTAATTTGATTGCTGGATTGTATCCTGCAATGTTTATGCGATATATAGCTTTGCCAGTTCATAAAACCGCTAGGTAGTTCTCTACATATAGCAATTTTACCACTGCTCTACCTACGCCTTTTGCTCTTTTGGCTTTCTTACAGTCTAGTGTGGGATAGACAGCATTAACTGTATATCAAACCCAGTTCACCTTTGTATTTGTAATTCAAGTAATAATTTGGAAAGACACAAATGTAATCAGTTTTGAACGTTATCTCTGTTGTGTTTTGTTTAATATGTTTATGACATGCATATTAACCTGAAATTGAACCCTGGTGAAAAGGATAACAGCTTAACCACTACACCACCTTGCCCTTGTTTCTTAGTTTGACTCGTTCTAGGCATCAGACCTGGAAATCGAGTTAAGTCCACCAGTACAAGAGCTAAAAGTGCTTAACACTGCAACACAAAATGGATAGCTGGTAACATTATACAACCGGAAATGATTATATTTCTGTTAAAAATGCATTTTTGTCATCAACCTACTGTCTAAGCACTGACAGCAACACAGTTTAGTTTTGAACAAGCGAGTGTGTGTGTATAGATTATTAGCCTCAAGTATTTAAAGCTTGTTGTGTGTAGCGACCATCTTGTCTCGGTAACCACTGAGCATTTTTGTGTTTTAGCTATCCTCTTTAACCAATCAATTAAAGATAGACTACTCTTAATTCTTGAATCGATAAATCAGAGTTTGTGTGTACACCGTTCGTCATTTATTAACCCATACCTACAACCTATACTCTCTCTATACTGCAGTTTGATCTGAAAAACAAGTTTCAATGGCAAAAGACTTGTCAATCACCATACATGTAGCCTACACTAATTCTTTCTCTAGCTAGCTATGTTTCATCACACACATGGTGAACATCTCACATGTTCGTATCCGATTATTAGTTTATAAAATCTCAGGTCGATGACCTTGATGTATTGGGTATTTTGGGTAAATTCATTGGCCATGGGAAAGGGTTGACCATTCTAAGTCCTATAACACCTCACATGTAGATATTCGATTATTAGTTTATAAAATATTAGGTCATTGACCTTGCTGTTTTTTGAATCTTTTGGGTAAATTCGTTGGTCATGGAAAAGGGTTGACCATCCTGAGTCCCATGACACCTCACTTGAACCTCTCTGATTATTAGTTTATAAAATCATAGGTCAATGACCTTGCTGTTTTGAATCATTTGGGTAAATTCGTTGATCATGGAAAAGGGTTGACCATCCTGAGTCCTATGACACCTCGCTTGACCCTCTCTGATTATTAGTTAGCGAGATATCAACAAAAGTGTAGTTAGGCCCTTTTGACATAAATAAATAATATACTCAAAAACAGAATGTCACCTCAAGTCCAACGACCTCTCATACAGGTCCCTAGCCTTATTGATTCATGAGATATTAAAAAGCTAATGACCTTAGATCTTTTGGGTAAATTCGTTGGTCATGGAAAAGGGTTGACCATCATGAGTCCTATGACACCTCACTTGACCCTCTCTGATTATTAGTTAGCGAGATATCAGCAAAAGTGTAGTTAGGCCCTTTTGACATAAATAAATAATATATTCAAAAACAGAATGTCACCTCAAGTCCAACGACCTCTCATACAGGTCCCTAGCCTTATTGATTCATGAGATATTAAAAAGCTAATGACCTTAGATCTTTTGGGTAAATTTGTTGGTTAATGGAAAAGGGTTGACCGTCCTGAGTCCTATGACATCTCACTTGACCCTCTCTGATTATTAGTTAACGAGATATTAACAAAAGTGCAGTTAGGTCCTTTTGACATAAATAAATAATATATTCAAAAACAGAATGTCACCTCAAGTCCAACGACCTCTCATACAGGTCCCTAGCCTTATTGATTCATGAGATATTAGTTTTGGATCTTTTGGTAATTTTTTTAAAAATAACTCATCTATAAATCATTATTCAAAAAGCCCGCCCGCTTACAAAAAACCCAAGTGCGCATGCGTAAAAACAAAAAACAAACATTTTAATTCATAGTAGCAATCGGCTCTTCACATGCGTTTCATGTGGAACAACGTTTAATTTCATCATAGCATTAGGGACCATGGGCCAGTCCATAGGGACCAATCCAAAGGGACCGGTCTAAAGGGATAAGTCCAAAGGGACTCATCAACAAGGACTCATCCACAAGGACTCGTCCACAAGGACCTGTCAACAAGGACTCATCCACAAGGACCTGTCAACAAGGACTCGTCCACAATGACTTGTCTACAAGGACTTGTCATCAATGAACTGTCAACAATGACCCGTCCACAGAGATCTGCTCTCCCACCCTCTTACAAAAGCCATGAGTGGGCATGCTAATTCATAGTGGCTTTCCACCGCACACATGTCTCTTGTGTAGAACAACTTTTCATTCCATATTAGCATTCAAACTCTCACATGTTGCAATTGGAAAGAGAGATTCTCTAAAAAAATACAATTTCACCCCCTAGTAGGGGTAGGTTTTATTTTTGGAGTTGAAATATGTTGTTCATAGGAAAGGGGGTATCAGCCCGAGTTCAATGACACCTCATTCGTCAAAATCCGACCACGGGTTCGGGAGTTATCGGGCTGCCGCCATCTTGTGTGGAGGGTGTGGAGGAGGAGGCATCTGAACTCTCACAAACACACTACTAGCTTACCTGTAACATAATCAAATGTAGAACGTGAGGGAGTACGACGAATTATTATTACCTTGTATTTTAATGGCCGTTGTCGAGGCCGGACGCATTCTTACATTGGTCCAAAATTCATAGTGAAAACGTGGGCGAGTGCTATAAACGTAAGCAAAATTAAATGCTGTGATATATCAGTGATTGCGTGAGTGAGTTATTTAACCAGTTGAGTTCACAGCAAATTGTGATTACTTCGATTCTGTTTGAGTGCATTTGTGAAATAGGAAGCGTGCAATTTAACTTGGCCACGAGGTTAGGCCTATACTAGTCCCTGGAAATGCTACTGCTCCACATGGCAATTGAGGGGCGCGATTTAACGTGCATGGGTGTACCACGTGGTTCATTAAATCATTCGGCTAAAATAAATTTATTTATCTTTCCAATGCTAAGTGATATTTCGGGACGGCAGTACCACCTCGTGGCACAGTGTCTAGCATTGTTGGCTATCACTCAAGAGGTTCCGGATTTGATCCCTGGCTCTGCCAAGAATTTAAGTCTTGGTATGGTCTGGTACGAGGCCTCCCAGCCTCGTGATGTGAAATGGGAACCTGTCGGATGGTATGGCAGAAGGGGGAGTGGAAATGAACTGGCCAACTTACCATACGCAGCCAAGAGCTCAAATTCAGGTAGTTTACGTCCCTGGAGGGGATATGGCACTCAAGTTAGTTTAGTTTTAGTATGGTAATGTTATTTTGGTTTCGCAATACTTCCTACGAGATTATTTGCCAGGTACATCTGATTAGTAGAGGGTAGACAGCACCCGGTCCTATTAGCACCCGTTCTTTTGAGTGAACGGAAAGAGCCATCGGTCTGACAGGGTCGGATTAGACGATGGCATCCACTATACGGTTCAGGCAGTTAGTGGGGTGCACTAGATCAAGTGTTTTGTTCCAAGTGTTCACAGATACACACGGCCGATGATGAAAATATACCTGGCCTGATAATGAAGCGAGAACAACTAATACCGAAATAACAAGCAACAAAACCTCACTATTTAAGTTACGATACACCACAAAACAAACTGGGGCCAACCACTGCTCGATTATCTGAAGTTAAAATTTTAGCAATAACGGTGGCTGATGTTAACACCCCTCTGCACTCGACTAGCTTCAAATTATTGCAGTATGGTGCTGGAACCAGTACAAAGCATAGACTCTAATCTACTACCTATGATCATTAAATGATTAATTGTATTATTTGTTTAGAGAAAAGGCAGTAAATGTGCAAGTATGCAAAATGCAACTTCAAAATAAGCGCCTACCATGCTTATTCATTTCCGACAACGCCTGTAGAGGTCTCGCATACCTTGGACGAAGGCATCCTGCAGAATGTGTTTTAGTTCAATATTCACAGTTCATTCGATGTCGGCAATATTTGGCTTCCGTTTTCCATTAAGTGTTTCTTATAACAAAGGAAAAGAAAATAATCGGCATGGACCAGATCTGACACATGGAACGTTTAGACGGTTATAGCGGTATCATTAACTTGCAGTAGACACAAGGATCCTTTGTTACTCTCGTCAGAGGGCGAACAAGGACGTTCTGATAAGTGGTCGCATTGAATGTTGAGCGCGGGTATTCTTTATAATATATCCCTCCAGCATCTAAATGTAGCCTAATCAGCATGCCCTGTTGCGCGAATATTCACACGTAATCTTTCTAGACTTTGGTGACCTGGGCTCTTCCTGCACGTCTTACACGCTGACCGCACCATCATGGAGGCATTTATCACAAGAAAACACATTTTTAAGATAAAGCATTATTTCGATACACCTTTCGCATCTTGCCCTATTCCAAAGTTTGGAGCTGAAGTTCACGTCTATTGCTCCATTTCACCCAAGGCAGCGGCGCTGCAGTACACAATACTTCCACAAAGCGTATGATTAGTAGTATTATGAATATTATTATTATAAACATGATTTTATTAGTATTATTAATATTGAGCCCGATGAGCTCAACTCCGATGATATTTTCTGGATCAAAAATGGACCCACCAAGGAAACTGTTGAAATAGATTATGACTTACTTAGAGTATGTGATTTACTCTTGGGACTCTCACACTTCACCAGGAATTAATTTTCACGATCTGCAATAGAAATGTAAAAGCCTGGAATTCTTAAAGTTAGAGGCGGATTTATTTCAAGATTTTCCTTCATGCGAAGAATATTATTCTCACGCCACAATTAGGTTTAAGCAGGATTCTGTTGCTCAACGTGGTAGAGTAAGTTCATGACACCAGCAGTCTGATCCGGAAGGGACAGCTATAATCGTGTTCCCGCATGGCACGGTCGTGATTTTCTGTGAGGGGAAAAACATGACTTTATAATTGGAGTGTATAATTTATAATATTGAATTTATTGCGTGCTGCGTGCACGAGAAATAGCCTAAAACGTTGTTTGATTGAACAAGAACGGTATTCGTGACGAATATCATTTTTTTGCGGTTTTGTGCAAAGTTGAACTGTGAACTTAACCACGAGGCTACCCCGTAGCGGTATCGTGATTATTAGACGAAATTACAGTGTCTTGGAAAAGTAATAGAATCATTGAAATAACACTGAATAACCAGTGTTTAAATTCTGTGGCAGACCCTGGGCAATTTTAATTTGTATGCAGAATAAGTGTAGAGCCAGTGTAATTTATAAAAGTAAAGACTGTCATTAAATTCAATTTCGTCATGATGATGGATTGGTTAGTTACTCACGTATGGGATGATCCCCAATTGGAAACTATGTTTATAATGGAGTAGAAGAGATATGCCATCGGGAGATACCAATATTGGATAAATCATGAGACGCAAATAGAAGAAACGATTAGGCTCATGCTAGCGCAGCACGTGGTTGCCGAAACCATTGGCCACAGCTATAGCAAAATGCTCAGAATAATCCATAGAGTCCGTGAGTTGCAAATACAATTTCTGTAGAGGAGTAGGTTTAAGCAGGATTCTGTTGCTCAACGTGGGAGAGTAAGTTCATGACTCCAGCAGTCTGATCCGGAAGGGACACCTATAATCGTGTTCCCGCATGGCACGGTCGTGATTTTCTGTGAGGGCATGAGTAGATTAGTCTTAGTAGACCACATTTTACGCACGACTTTGTAGGTAGGCAGTTAGTAGTTTAGTTTAATCTCTTTCTTATTCAAATGCTTTGACTACTGCGCAGGTCATGCAGTACAATTGACTGATAGCCCTTGCATATAATTATCTATGAAACAAACTTGGAGAGGTCTAAGGAGGCCACACATAGGAATTATGAGCGGAATACCTTTATTTTCCGACTATTTGCAGTTTTTTTCCTGCAAGCTTATGCATCGATTTCCACATTTTTAGTTCAATGAAATATTTTATTATTTAATTCCGTAATGTTTGAGTGGAATATCTTTTAATTCCTAATCATTGGGCGCTTATTATGTTTGTAAAGGCTTGAGCTAAGCCATGTATGAAATACAAGACAGATGTTGACGTATCATTTCAAGGTGTTGTGGAGTAGCACAATCGTATTTTAATTATGTTAGGGGTGTTTGGAATCTTGGTTATGTTTCCAAAGGCTTTGGAATAGCCCGCATAAATTCAATGTGAAGTAAAGTATTGATCGACGTGTTTTGTAACAGTTGGAAATAAAGATCATGTCTTATAATAAGAGTGTGTTTGTCACAGCCAGCTAGATCTTATTCCTCTTATACTATATTTACAAGGCAGTGGACACTCGATATTACCTAGCAGAAACCTGCTTCCGTCTGCACATCTGTGTTCACGAGGACAAAGCTAGGCACAGTTTAAAACAATTACAATTTTGTGAGACGACTTCATGAATACTATGAGGCTTAGTCTTGACTTATACCATGTCCTGAGTTCGAGGAATGTTTGAAGTCACAGCCGACTTGACGCTGTATATTTCTATTGTATCAGAATAACCAATGCTGAATCCAACTACGATTACAATATTTCAGGAGAGGTTTTGGGTCATGATTTATTTTTGTTGAATAAAGTAACAGGTATACTCCGTTCCAAATGTAAAAGACGTAAGATGTATAACGTAGGGCGATATAATTTTGTGTATTCCTTACCGTAGATGCTTTATTCCTATGATGTTTTCCGATAGTAGAGCGATGTAAGGTGACATGAGGCCATTTTCCCCAGTCAACCGAATTGTTAATGAGCTGTTTGAGCCATTATGAGACGTCATTAGGACGATGTGTGTTGTGCATCGCTAACGTGTACAAATTGAGAGCTATTTGCTCAAATTTTGACGGTTAGACTGGAGTGTGTTTACTACTAGTCGACACATGTTGTGGAGTTCAACATCTATTGAAATACACGATGAGGGATTAATATTTTACCTAATTCTAAAGCTAAAAATCATGGACCATAATTCTTTGACTGAAATGTGATCTAATTACTGTAACTTAATTAATCTTTGATTGTTTATGTGATATTTGATTTATTGACGTTGTATTTATGCGGCGTTCTTCCTTTCAACGACCAATCGATAGGTATTTAGACACAATAGGACAGATTTTTACACAATTTTTAGACAACTGATTGTAATCGCTGTGAGAACCTGAAGCCACAGCCGATTAGGAACCACGCGATGTGAGTCGTAGTTTTCACTATCCTTTCGCCATCCTAATGGACATGTGCAGATGGCAATTTAATGTAAATAGCATTACATTTTGTGGTAGGCAGGCATGCTATTTTTATTTATTGTTATGGACCCGTATGATGTGTCCTAAATGTATTACTTAGATGATATTTTAAATAGAACTAAAGTCGTGCTAGCTGTGATTTTCTTTTGATGTAGGCGCATCTCGCTTACAGTTTACGTAAAATAGGACTTAGTTAACCAAATTAAAGTAACGTTAAATGTTGGAAGTGGTACCGTCATAGCTTAGATATTTATATTGGTGCTATTAAATGTAAATTGAACAGTTTACTATTGTCAACCATTAAATTCATTTTCTTTTTGCTGAAGATTCAGGGTGTGATTATCGGTACTTTTCATGAAATTTTGTAGTGCTTTGGGAATTGTTAACGTATCACATTCGTAGCTAGTTTATAGTTTAATCATTTTGTGAAAGGTCTTCGAAGGGGTTTAACTTGAATTAAGTAGAGGAATTTAAGTAATTGTTTATTTGTTTTTATTTTAGATTTGCGGACTAGCCGATTTGTACCCTCCGAAGTAGCTTAGGGATTTGTTTTTAATGAATACATTTAATGGCCTTTTACTTAAGACTGGACTTATTATTGCTAGCTTTAAGTTTTTGGGTGATGTTCTCATTGGGCTGGTTTATCATAACCACGGATCTCTCACCAAACCCGCCACTACCCGTGTGTAGCAGTCTCGTGCTTGCTAGTTCGAGAACAAATTCCATCCTCTGAGTGCATGGGTTCGATGGATGGGGACGTCGAGAAGGTCATTGGTTGTCTGCGGTCCCCTGATATTCCCGTCTGATCGGGCACAATATATATAGTTTTGGCCCCTAGGGAACAAATAGAACCATTATTTGACGTTGGTCTTCGTGCTTTCATCTTTCTTTTCGCTGTATGCCAGTCTCCTTCTTATTATAATTATTATTATTATTGTTATTTATATTATTATTATTATTATAAATATTATTATACCTCTTACGCTTCTTTAGTGGAATTCAATTATTGTTCCGTAGAAGTTTAATGTGCCGATCAATTTACCTACACAAGACTCCCATTCAAACGTTTAAAAAATTGCATAATAACATATGTGCATGGCATGTAAACTGAGAAAAAAAGATAATATTTGCTGTGGATCACTAAGAGCCTATTTGTTAGTGCCGTGGTAATTTCACATTTATAGGATGTTATTAGATGTTTGTGTTTTCTTCCTTGTACTGCTAGGTATATCCCTCTGTACAATAGTTGGAATGAGCATACAATGCGTGACTTGGTGGCGAGGTGCTAAACCAACTGCAGATGTGGGTCAAGTGGTCAGTAGGTAGCGTCCCTGTGCGACTAAACTGTGTCGTGCTACTGTTCTGTCGTGCTACGCTTCCCAGAACTGGGCAGGTTAATACTGCGTTTCGCCTCTAATAGTACCTTAATCACAATCACTGCTATACCTTACCAAATGCGGGGCCCTGACAAACGCACGGCCCTACAAATTGTATCTATTTTGCTGTTGGAATTATATGTCTATTTCTGAAGATAATTGGAATATTTTCTGATATTTACCTGACCTTTCATGTAAAT
Source organism: Meconema thalassinum (assembly GCA_946902985.2). Classification (NCBI taxonomy): domain Eukaryota; kingdom Metazoa; phylum Arthropoda; class Insecta; order Orthoptera; family Tettigoniidae; genus Meconema; species Meconema thalassinum. The sequence goes on from OX336389.2 coordinate 1,151,979,176, forward strand.
AATGTCTATATAAATGATTGATTTTCAAACCAAACAAACAACAGCATAAATTCATGCTTTTCGCTGTGTATTAAAACATCGGTAGTGGCATAGCATAACGCAAGCGTCAGATACTAACGTGTTGAAATTCATGGCCACCTTGAGGGTTTGAGTACCGTATACCTGGCGGCAAAGAACGAAGCATCAAATCGACAGTACTCTGAAAATTAATGGTGATTGAGAGAGCTGGTGCGGATACTGCGTCCTGTTAAACATTGTTTTGGCTTTCCTCTATTACCAGTATTAATATACCCATTGAATAGCCTGTACTCCTTATTAAATTCTCTTAAGTGGTGTAGTCAAAGGTTAAGGATGCGAAGTCGTGAGGCCCAGGGGAAAGTAGATAAAAGTGAATTTGATCCTCAAAGACAATCAAGTTGTGCAGGCCTGCTCTAGCATGCAGGCAACATAAAGCAACAGTTGTCATACGCGAGGCTCCTCAGACAAGAAAGTAAATAAAACAAAGCGAAAGATGTTAGCGTCGAGATATGCTGCAACTCAACAAATTTTTGTGAACCTTTTTCTGAGCCCAAGAATTATTCCTCTTCATTCTCTCGTGTTGAATTTCACAGCGCTGCGTGTTGCGGTTTATATCATATCAATAGAGAGTCAAACTGTGAAGATCGAGCATTACTGCACGAAGCATTATGGGAAACGAAGCCACCTGCCTTGCCTCTCTTGGATATTCAATACATCCTCCGTCTGATATCAAGTCATGTTTCCTGTTCCTCGCGTTTTTTCTCTGAGCTTTGCCTTTTGTGCTGCATGATGGTTATAAATGGTCGCCTATGACAGAAGAGCTACGTGGGGTTTCAAGTGGAGATGGGGAGAAAGCGAAGAGAACAAGAAAGAGACAGAGAGGGAAATGGCAAACACACGAAAATCCAAGAGTGACGACATACTAGTTCGCGTTGCTGTGGACGTTCTGCAGAATTAAAAGTACTACCAGAGAAATTCATCATTCTACAAGTGGGAAAATAAAAGTACAAGGAACGCGCTACAATTCATAACATAGCCCTATCAGCCCACTGAGTGTGCGCAAGCTCACTCTTTTGAGGTGGGAATATAAATAACTGGGACACACTAGTTGAATTTAAATTCAGCCGTTTGCTTCTAAAGCAAACTGTAATAATTAGAGCCCGGGACATTTTTTCCCTTTATATGTTGGACTGTAACAACCAATTGAGTTGATTTATGTGTGCGACATGGAGTTTCAAGTGGAGATGTGCAAAGAGCAAGGTCGTGTGCAATTTATATTTTATGTCTTTACATAGTGAGGAAAGCATGGCAAACTACATCACCTAGCCTGTACATCTCATATCAAGGTGCTGTCTTGTGTTATAAAGTTTAGTTTCAGCACAATGGCGCACCACCTCATTTTTCACTTGCGGTCCGAGATCATCTGCACCACAGATTTGGGCAACAGTGGATAGGTCGTGGTGACCCTATTGCTTGGCCTGCACGTTCACCCGACTTGACACCACTTGACTACTACCTGTGGGGTCTTATGAAAACCTTGAATTACGAGACCCCCGTGGAATCCGAGGAAGACCTAATGGCACGGGTTATGGCTGCGGCGGATGTTGGAGGACCAGGGATTGGTGATCATGTGTACCAGAACATGGTAAGGAGGTAACGTGTCTGTGTTGATGTCTGTGGAAGTCGCATTGAGCCCCACCTGTAATTGGACCCAGCCAACAAATATCAGGAGTCTGACAAAGCGCCGAAATTGCGGAAGCTGTAAACGTGAGCTGTGATGGTTTTTTGCGGGTAGCGGGAAAACGGTACGTTTCCGGACACAAGTTCCCAGGCTAAACTTTACCGTCTTAGTCCTCACTACAAGCCTTCAAAAATATGTAACGGGAATTTAGAAACACTCTATATACAGGGCATCATGATTGCCCGTAGTTAAATGCACATTATTGGTAAGAAAATGGTTCCTCATACAAGATGATTCATGCCACGAAAATGGAATTGAAGAGCTTATTTCCAAAGTGACGTAAATCTATGAAATGCAAAACTTCAGAAATCACGGTTTTGTTTCTTCGTATAATTAAATTCAGATATGATTATGAATGTAATGCAATATAATCCGTTACTTTTATGCACATCCTGATACTGTGTTTTAAAAATCACCCATGGATGGAAATGGTGGTAATCGTCTCCTGTAAGTTGGAGGTAGCACCTTTTGGAAATAAATCATATATTGGCATACGCTTTGAGTGATATTTATGAACATTTAAATGATTTAAACCCAACAAACACAAACTGTTGCTCTACATATTCTTCAAAGTTAGCCATAGCCTTGATTTATCACGTGCTTCTAACTACTGTACTTAACCATGACACAAATTATAACTCGTTCATTTAAACTAATATTTACTTTTGACAAAGATAAAACAAATTACCATCTACCCTACGTACAGGAGTCATATTTACACATACATTTGCACACATGGATCGTTCCGCTTGGACTACTTACTCAAAAATCAAATCAGTACATTTGTGACTATGAACTGGTAACAACTGATTTAACCCTAATATTGTACATTGTTTGATCTTTATGTATAATTAAAATTAGAATGAATACCATGCATGATCATTTTCATTCGTTTGGCATACAAAACAGTGGAAAATATATGTGTGGGTCCAGATTCAAACTAACACTACTAGCTTAACCTAGACACAAATCATCTTAAACCAAATAGACCTAGAAATAAATTATTGTCATGGAAGTCATGCCTATTACCATTTTTTTATCCGGGCAAATAATCATACACATTATTTATGTCAACATGTTATTTGACAGGTAAGTTACCCTTTTCCTTTCTCTCTGTTCTCATCCACACTTTTTAACAAATTATTATTTATTTCTTATATTAGAAAGGATGCCATAATTCCAAATTACTTTATTTCATTTCATTTTATTTTGCGTGACGTTAAATTCCTGATTACTTTCATTCCCATAAAGGTTGCACTTTTGCGTATAAAATAAGACAGCTGATTCCTCATTACATGAAGAATACTACATAGCTAGGGATTTCCGATCATGTTAAAGAGACGTACGGTGTCTACGTATTATTATTATCATTAATTATCCGATTAATGAAAATCCTTAAGGCGTATCTTCAAATCGATATTAAATATACCTACTGTAAGTCAGAAGGTTGAGGTGTATAGGATTTATTGATGAGTGAGCAAGGCTCTTTTTATAGGGCGTAAATATCGGTGTGTAGATCTATTTATATTCATTTGAAGATTATCGTCACGTACTATATTTCCGATTTCAATAATCTTTCCTCCCCGGATGTACAGCACTCTCTCCTAAGAAAATAATGTATCTTTTTAGGCCGAGGACTCTTGTCATATATATTCGTGGAACAAGACATTACGGACCATCATTTATTCCATTATTCGTCGAAGATACACGCAACTTCAAATTAGACCCTTGTATTTTAACCACCCTGTACCGACGTACCCTTGTGTAACCACTTGCTCAACATGACATATTTTTGTTACGTCCTCCATTCCCTTATATATCATAATTATACTTTATCAATTGAACACATTCCTTTCATGACGTGCCTGCTGTCCCTATGTCCCGTAAAGCTATCCTGATCAAAATACTGCCTTTGACTAACTCACTGTCAGAGAGCTACTCAATTGTCCTGACGTGTCTGAGTGCACCCCGTTCCAGCCCTCACGTCAATTTCTAAAATCCCTGACGGAACAGGGAATCGAATCCGGGGCCTCCGGGTGAGAGGCAGGCGCGCTACCACGCTACCGCTTCCACGACCAATGAAAATGATACATGCCTGTTTTATTTAAATTCAGTACTCATCTGGAATGCATGAAATATTTTGGCTCTACATGGCGTTTTGCAGCACATCATCACCATCTTGGAATTTTTGTTGAAAGTATTCTTCATCACAGTTGCTTCCAAATACATATTTCTTTTCTTAGATCTAGGTACGCCTCGTAGTTACTTGGTAAACCTTGCTTACAGCAACACACTTATTAACTTTTAATTTTTCATATCATTCAAATCAACTTTTAGAACATGTAACACTTCATTGGTGGAGTACTGTACTCGTTCGGAGTAGGGCCTCCAAGCCAGAGTGGCCGTGAACTAGTTCGAGCCGCATGAGTTACGTCACCGAGAACATATAGTAAAGTTGATCAGAGAAGTATATAAAGACCGGTCCTGGTGCAGGGGCTACTGCGCAAGATGGACCCTGCGCGCAACCGCATATTAAATAGCGGGCTTTTCAAATCATTATTTATTTGTTATTAACTATGAATTATTTATTATTAATTTATTACTTATTTTTAATTTCATTTATTATTTATATAATTTTAATGATTTTTTAAATTTCTTAATTTTAATACGTAAATTATTTTGTATTTTATTTATTATTTTATTATTACTGCAAGGTCATTAACCCAAGAATTCTCTAACCCACAGAAACCTGATTTAAAATTTAAATTAATGCATGTAAGATTTTTTAATTTTATATCTTAGATTTTAAATATTAGATTTTATTTTATTTTTTTATTTTTAGATTTTGTATATTAGATTTTAGATTTTAGATTTTGCGTTTTAGATTTTGCGAAAAGGACCAAACTACACGGTCACAGAAATAAGTTTTATTCTTAATTTTTTTTTACTTATACATTTTTATTTATTTATTATTTAATTTTTTATCTTAAGCACAGGGCTATTGGGCAAGATGGTCACTGCACGCAACCCTTTACATCAATGACATGCTAACCTAACCTAACTTCACGTAACTTTACTTACCCTAACCTAACTTTACCTAACCTAACCTCAGTTCACCTAACGTAACGTGTCCTGTCATAACCTCACCTAACCTACCTTAACGTAACATAACCTCAGGTCACCTAACCAAACAAGTCCTCACATAACCTAACTTAACAAACCTCACCTAACCTATGCTAAGCTAACATAAGGTAACCTTTAAAGCTAGCGCAAGGCTAATGCACACACCCAAATACATGGGGGTACACGCAACTATCCCTATACTATTTTTTTTAGAATGCAAGGTAATGCTACTGCCATAGCTACTGTGCAAGATGTTCGCTACGCACAACGAGCTTAGGATTACAAAGTCAGTTAAGTTTTAACAAGTAAAAGCTTTATTATTTTTTTCTTTCTCTAGGCTGAACACCATCACTAGGGCATAACCTAATAGACAGAGTTAACACACACAAACACTTACAGAGGAATTATTCTCACGCTAAAGGTTCTTTTAATTATAAGTACAAGGCCATAGTTTACATGCAGTAGGTGGCAACTTTCATTACGCTGTTTATCCTACCACAGCATTCTACAAGCTGGATACCTTATCCCAAAGCATATAGGTAATAAATGGGTTATACTATACTTTTGCTACCTAGTTTCACCTAAGAAGAATTTCTTAAGATGACTAGAGGTTAACGTTTGGATTAGGAGCAGGGGGTGGTTAGTAGTTAAGCAATTGAGTAATTAAGTTGCAGCCTTGCCTTACATCTTTCTGAATACCAGCTTCTCTCTCATGTCCTTCAGCTTGAATGACTGCTGTCCAGTACAGTTGGTTCTTTTTTTCTTTATTACTATTTTCTTATTCTTGAGTATTATTACCATTTTTTCCTTTCTTGATGCATGATTGGTGTTGTTTTTATTTTTGTAGTGCTACCGTTTTATTTCTTAAATTGTTTTGGTTTATGTGTTTGCTAGATGTAGGTAGAGTAATATGTTTCTCTTTAATTTTAGGATTTCGATATCCATAATTTAACCATGTAAGTATGGTCAACGGTTGAGTAATGACCATAGTCATGTGTAGCTATACCATTAGAATCAACATCAGGACAAAAAGCAAATTTGTTTAGTTTTGTAGATGATATGTTATGTTGTTTAGAAGCGATAATGTACATTGGTATTTTTTTACCTCGTTTTTCATGATACAATCCTTATAATCATGAAAACGTATACAATTTTTGACAACGATTCTGCTAATATCTTTAATCTATAATATTTCTATGCCATTTATGTCTAAAGCATACATTTTAGTTCTAAGTCCAACTAACGCTTTAATGATACGTCCACAAGCATCGTCTCTAAATTTTCCCTAAGTTTACTTGTTTGATGTATACTAACATATGTGATTAGTGGGATAATCAGATGTGTTCAGGTGTTCTAGAAAATTCAACTTGTCTTTATAAACATCTTGGGTGTTTACCAAATAAATGAACGAGTCCGTATCCGTAAACATTAGTTTAAGATTTTCAATCCCATAATAGGATAGCAGGACATCATAGTGGTGTGAATACATGAGAGTTTTTGAAATATGCGGTATACACATTCCAATATATATAGGCTTATTGAATACAATGCTACGTTTAGCCATGTGAAACGTTAACACACGATGAATTTTTATTAATTGTAGTCTATGATTTAGAGACTGTTTAAGTGCCATGTAATGAACAACGTATCGCCTACGATATCCAAGATGAGGAATTAGTTTTTTGAGAGGCGAATCCTTAGGTTGTATACACCCTCGTAGGAAAGGAAAATCGTAGTGTAGATCGTGAAGGTCAGATGGGTAATCGACATCAACGTCTAGAATGTATCCAACGGGGTTGCCTTCCTTTAACGTTTCTAAATCAAAGGTATTTGGAGTGACCCACCGAAATCCCCCCTAAGGAAGGGAGTGGAACATAGCCCACCCGTATTGGTGGTTGGCATCATCATACGTAATGAACTACGATGGTTTCTCGGATTCATATATTTCTATGTATACCGATGAGAAATCTGGCGTATTCTTCCACGTATTCCAGACTCTATTAAAATAATATGATCCAAATTCTGCAGCAATTCCAGGTCAATTCCAGAGTAAAGAAGCATTGCCTCGAAACATAAACCAGGCGAATTAAAGAAGTGTGCAGCATCCACTAGGTGTGTTTCTAGTGTTTTGTTTCACAAAGTTTCAAACCAGTCTACAAGAAGGAGTACATCGGAAGTTTTAATTTAGAACTGATTCCAGTCATTTTCGGCATGTGCATAGTCTTCTTTGGTAACGTCTTCTTGACTTAATTTGTTAAAGAAACTAAACACTTTTCACTTAATTTATTCCCATGAATCAATGTAATCATAAGGAAATACACCTTTACGAGTCATATGCGTTGCATTTTCTTTTCCAAAGTACTCGTTTGTTTCAGGGTATGATGTTAAGTTTGTAACTAAGTTTTCCAAACTACTCGGCATCAACCAAAACGTATCACAAATCGAAGCTTACCATTTCCTACATATTTGGTGAAGGAGATGTACTTTTCTTTGGAGTTAGGGATAACGTCCACTCTCTCAGTAGTACATCCCAACTGCCTTACAATACAATGTTCACCTTATCCACTCATATTACGTAGAAATACAGCAACGGTTTACACCTCAAATTACAGTTATTATGAGCACTTCCACGGTATTCGCCTGTAATATGACAATGATCTCTAGCTTTCCAATCCTCTTCTGCAAATGTTTTATGACACAAATAACAGGTTTCGTACGATTTGAAATCTGCTTCATGATCATAAGTTAAAGCCTTTGGAACATTTAAGCTGTCAAGGCGATCAATTTCATAAGCTAATTATATTAAACAGTCCATATACGTTTCTGCAGCGTCAGGTCCACGATAAGTAAGAGGTTGGCTCGGAAGGTTTGTCTTTATGTATTCCACAGCTGGCGAAGGTTTTACATATACACCATAGCTCATAGGAAAATGACTCTGGTATGGAACTGTATAACTTGCCTCAGGATTGGGTAGACATGTTTGATATGGTTAGAGTATACTTTCGAAATCTGCATAGATAACGTAAGGTATTCTTAGCATTATTTCCACATATAAAAAACATGAGAATTGTTTTAATAGGCATTTCAACCCTAGCAATATCATGCAAGAGACACAAAACTCTATGTTCTTTTAACTTAGCTACCCCTCGTTGCCCCTATCGCTTATCGAAGTGACTAAAACACCATTTACACGTATATATCTTATGTTCACTGTTGGTAATCTGATGTCCTACTAGTTTATCAAAATCTTTGATGAAGACATAGTGGTTCTGGCCAGATGAAGGACATTGCAGGAGAAGATCAGGATGGTCTTGTAGCTCTAGATCCACAACATTTAGAGGAAACATTTTGTTGTTTCTTCCAGTCCAAATACATTTATGGAAAAATCGTTGTCTTTCTCAACATTTCGTAATCTCAGCTAGCGATGTAGGAAACGATATTACTGATAAGTCATACTTGTTTTCCAGGTTCTTGTATTTACTAATACGTTGAGCATCCTTTTTAACCAGTTTTGCTAAAATGGCATACATAAAACATCTTTCATTCTCTAAGTTTTGAGGATTATTGCTGGTGTTTTTGTTCTTACAGCTGCTGGTAATGTAGTATATGTGCTACTACGCAAGGGATTATCCTTATTTATTTTCAATCCAACTCCTTCGACCACTTGGAAAGCCCAATTACTTACTTTAACTCAGATTCTTCCATATCCGTAGTTAAGTTTTTAAATTGTGTTTCCAAGACACTACATAAGTCTGTTTCCAAATTCTGGCCCGATTACGTGTTTTAAGAGCACGATCTATAATTTCATTGGTAGACGTATGAATAAATCTATATTCAGCCACATGATTAACTTTTATCTACTTGTGTTTTACTTCTTCTTTCTGTACAGCTTGGATTATTTGATGTTTGGACTCTTTAAAGTATACAATTAAATCCTTACACGTATCACAACGTATAAAATAGGATTTAAGACGACCTTCAAAAGACGTTTCATATTCAGTAAGTCCATTATTATCTGGAAGAAATGAAAGTATGTAATGTTTTGTAGGCTTGCTAAGGGTCCTCTATTGTACCCATGTCAAGGCTAACAGCTGTTTACTACGTATTACAAGGTTGTAGACTGGTCGGTTAGACGGTCTTTCACGATGTGATCACCGTGAGTGGCAGTAGTCAACTGAAAATAGTCTTGCTGAGGGTCCACTAATATACCCTAGACAAGGCTAACGACTGCTTACTGCGTATTACATGGCTGTAGACTGGTCGGTTAGGCGGTCTTTCACGATGTGATCACTGTGATTGGTAGTAGTCAACTGAAAATATTCATGCTATGGGTACTCTAAAATACCCTTGTCAAGGCTAACAGCTGCTTACTGCGTATTACAAGGCTGTACAATGGTTGGTTAGAGGGTCATTCACGATGTGAATACCGTGAGATGTGGTAGTCAACTGACAATATTCTTGCTAAGGGACCTCCTTTATACCCTAGACAAGGCTATACACACAGCGGGTTTGCTTTATCGTTTAATAAAAATAAATCTTTTTGATCACGCAACAAAAAGTCAAATTGCGCAATTGAATGTGAATGTTGCATCACCTAAAATTTTATACTATGCAAGTGTTTGATATTTTACGATCGCATTACCAAACAGATAGTAACTTGTAAAACTGTATGGGCATTGAGGAAACCAAGGCGTAACAATTTGCTAAAGCAGGGCTCCTAAAGCCAATTTCGTAAAATAAAAATGTAAATGAACAATATCCTTACTTTTACACCTAACCAATCCCAAACCGAACCAAAGCCAAACCGACACGAACACAACCAATCTAAACCGAAATCAACCGAACCGAACTGAACTGAACGGAACCAAACCGAACCGAACTGAACCGCAACGAACTATACCAAACCAAACCAAACCAAACCGAACCGAAACCAAACCAAACCAAACCAATACCGAACAAAAACCGAACCAAAATATAATCGAGCCCATTATTGCTCTCATATATGCTCCCACTTTTCCTCCCATATTTGCTCCCAAATTTGCTCCCTCTTTTGTCCACCCACTTTTGCTCTTATATTAGCACCCACTTGTTGGATTATCATTTTGGCATATGTGTTGGCTTATCATGTTGGCTTATGTGCAGGCTTATATATATTGGCTTATGTATTGGCTTATGTATAGGCTCTCATGTTGACTTATGTATTGGCTTATATATTGGCTTATGTGTGTTGGCTCATTTATTGGCGTATGCATTGACTTATGTATTGGCTTATGTGTTGGCTTATGTGTTGGTTTAAGTATTGGTTTTTGTGTTGGCTTATATATTGGCTTTTGTATTGGTTTTTGTGCTGGCTTATGTATTGGCTGGTGTACTGGCTTCTCTGTATTGGCTTATGTGTGTTGGCTTATGTATTGGCTTATGTATTGACTTACGTGTTGGCTTATGTGTTGGCTTATTTGTCGAGTTTATTTTGCCAGTGTATTTAGTGGCTTATTCTCTTGGTTTTGGAAAGTATCTCAAGCCTTTTAATGGCAGCATAATGCTTACTGCCATGCTTGTAAGCAACAACAACAACACATCAAAATTCCAAGAAATCTAGGGTACTTAAAGGTTAATGATTAAATCCAAACACTTACTCTTACCTCTATCCCACGAAAAGTCAAAAACTTTATATTTTAATTTTTTACAAAAATATATTTGGAGAGTAGGGTATATGTTAAAACTAAAAATCCTAAAAATTCATATGTTAACGCTTGCTCTTACCTCTATCCCAACGCCTAGTCAAAGACATTATATTTTTAAATTTGACAAAAATGTATTTGGAACGTAGGCTATATTTTTAAAACTATTAATCACAAAAAGTCATATGTTAACTCCTACATCTACCTCTATCCCACTCTCAGTCAAAATATATTGTATTTTTAAAATTTATCCAAACATTTTTTGGAAAGTAGGCTATATTTCTGAAACGAAATATCCTGAAAAGTCATGTTAACCCTTAGACTACTCTTACCTCTATCCCAGCGACTAGTCAAAACATAATATTTTTAAATATTACAAAAATATATTAGGAAAGTAGGCTATATTTTTTAAACTATTAATCACAAAAAGTCATATGTTAACTCCTACATCTACCTCTATCGCACTCTCAGTCAAAATATATTGTATTTCTAAAATTTATCCAGAAATTATTTGGAAAGTAGGCTATATTTCTGAAACTAAAAGTCCTAAAAAGTTATATATAGGCTTAAACGAAAGGTCTTTATATCCTTTATTGTTAATACAAAACAATATATGTTTTAAATTTTTTCCACAAAAGTTTAATTTCGAACGCATGCTATAATTTGAAAACTAGGAATATTATAAAGTTGAATGTTTGACGTAAATTAAAGGTTTAACACCCTCTACGCCTAAAACAAGTCCCAGGTCTCTAGGAAAAGAACGTAGCTTTTCCAAAAAGTTCTATTTGGAAAGTAGGCTATATTTCCGAAACTAATAATCATAGAATATTGTACAATGGCTCAAATGGAAGTTCTTTAATCCCTTTATCGTTAGAACAAAGCTTTCTTTTCAAAAAAGTTCAATTTTTAAAGTAGACTATATTTCTAAAACTAGAAATTTTACAAAGTAGTGTCCGTGACTTAAATTAAAGGTCATTACCCTCTATGCCAATAAAACTTATCCCAGGTCTCTATGACAGAAAAATAGTAGAGAGGTTGTAGGATGTCTGCCAATGTAGGAGTGGTGGTGGAAAGGGGGGGGGGGGTCTAGAACTATCACAGCCGCTCTACTGGTATTTGATGTCCTGGGGACCTGAGACGTGTTTTGGAGGTAGAGGGGATAAGGACCTTTAATTTAAGTCAAACACACTACCTTGTAAAATTCCTAGTTTTAGAAATATAGGCTACTTTCCAAATTGAACTTTTTTGGAAAAAATGTAATAAATATAATGATTTGTTCGAACCATAAATGGTGTAAAGACGTTCCGTTTGGGCCATTGCACAATGGTCTATGATTATTAGCTTTTGAAGTATAGCCTACTTTCCAAATAGAACTTTCTTGGAAAGACTACGTTTGTGCGCTAGAGACCTTGGACATGTTTTAGGGGTAGAGGGGGGTAAGGACCTTTAATTTATGTCAAACATACAACTTTGTAAAATTCATAGTTTTCAAAATATATCCTACTTTCAAAATAGAACTTTTTTGAAAAAATGTAAAAAATACATTGTTTTGATTTAACGATAAACGACATAAAGACCTTTCGTTTATGCTATACATAAATTTTTAGGATTTTTAGTTTCAGAAATATAGCCTACTTTCCAATTATTCTTTGGATAAATTTTGAAAATACAACATTTATATGACTGAGAGTGGGATAGAGTTAGGTGTAGGAGTTAACATATTACTTTTTATAAATAATAGTTTTAAAAATATAGCCAACTTTCCAAATATTATTTTGTAAAATTTAAAAATATAATGTTTTGACTATTCGTTGGGATAGAGGTAGGAATAAGTGCTAACATGTGACTTTTTAGGATTTTGAGTTTCAGAAATATAGCCTATTTTCCAAATATTTCTTGGAATAATTTAAAAATACAATATCTTTTGACTGAGAGTGGGATAGAGGTAGGTGTAGGAGGTAACATATGACTTTTTGTGATCAATAGCTTGAAAATTATAGCTTACTTTCCAAATCAATTGTTGTCAAATTTTAAAATATAATGTTTTTGACTAGGCGTTGGGATAGAGGTAACAGTAAGCATTAACGTATGACCTGTTATGATTTTGAGTTTAAGGTAACCGTGTAGTGTGAAACTGGCAAATAACGCGCAACGTTATAAATATCTCAAAATTTCATAACAATTTCAAGTTAGAATTTTGAAATTTGTGTCATTTCTATACGATAGACATATAAGCATACGCAGTAATTTACATTGAGCACAGTTGTACGGTATTGTCAAAAGGGCACTAACAATGCACTGAAAATGTAAATAAAATTGCAAAAATGCCTACATTGATGTACCTTTTTGTGAGAAACGAATAGTTATGAGGGGATATAATTTTACACAGATAAACTTATTACCCTGTTATATTATGATGACTAGATTCTTAACTCTATGTTGAACAAGTTCTTAATTAATAATTTTTGAAATTTGTAAAAAAAATACATTTTCATGAAAATTTGGTGGTATTGATTACTGTTTCTCAGAAACTACTGGATCAATTTGAATAATCCTAGTCATCAATACTCAAAGGTATGGTTATGTTGTGTATACAAAATATTAGCTTGATATTCCTACCCAGTTCTGAGAAAAAGGTACATATGTTTCAAAAATATACTTTTTGAGAAAATCTCAAAAAATCATAATGACAGAGTCTGGAGTCTAATCTCAGTACATCCCAGGAAAATAATCATCCTGGGATTCATCCCCTCCCTTTGTATACTTCTTTTTGAACCTCAGCTTGGTTCTTTTATTTATTTAATAATTATTAGATACAACCATGAAAAGGTCATTTTACACTAATATTTTAACAATTACAAATAATATTAACAAAAACAAACAACAACAACAATAACAGGTAACAATTGGCAGTGATGGCAGAAGGGATAAATCTCGGGAAGGACGCAGGGAGTGATTGGGGTAGTGAGTGATTAGGAGGGTGAGGGGTTAGGAATTGAGGGTGAAAGGGATCTTCTAATGTTATGTTTGAATGTTCGATAGGGAGAGAATATGTCAATATTTGGAAGGGAGTTGCTAAGGGTAGGTAGACGGTGGAAAATAGAGCGCTTCTGTACTTCAAGACGTGGGCGAGGTATGTGGTGTAAATGGTTCTGGCGTGTTGAACGGGTGGGAACGTGGAGTGGGAAGTAGCTTAAGAGCATGTTACATTTTGTGTAACCATTCATAATTTTATGTAGGAAACACAGGTCAGTAAGTTGTAGACGGCTTCTCAGGTCGAGTAAATTGAGCTGATTTAGATTGTCGGATTTGGCAAAGTGCCTTAGTGAAGGATTGCGAGCTTTGACAATTGATATGAAGAAATTAAAGACACTGTTCAATTTAGAAATATTGGTTATAGCCGAAGTAGACCAAATTGGAGAAGAGAAATCTAGGATAGGGAGAACGTATGTGGTGAAGTATAATTTAAGTGCAGTGAGGTCTTTAATTTCTGTGAATCTGTATAGAATGCCGAGACTGCGCATTGCGCGAGATTTGATATGGTCAATGTGGGGAGAGAATGTCAGTTTATCATCGTGAATAATACCTAAATCTCTTACCTGAGAAACCGTATCCAATTTATTTCCACATATTATATAGTCCGCCTGATTTCTAGATTTCAGTAGTGAGAAAGACACATTGAAGCACTTTTTCGGATTTGGAGATAACTTCCATTTGTTGAAACAATCAGTACATGTATTCACTGCTTCCTGGAGGTCAGCGTGGTCGTCAGAACTGGAAATTTTTCTGAATATCTTGAGGTCATCAGCGTATAGAAGAAGGGAACACGGAGAATTTTGCACACATGTGTTTATATCGTCCATATACAGCACGAAGAGAAGGAGTCCCAGGATACTGCCCTGAGTTACTCCTGATAAGACTGGGAGCCAGGACGACACAGACCCTGGAAGCACTACCCGTTGCTGCCTATTGGACAGGAAGCTTTGTATTAGGGATAGGAAGGATCCATGTACGTTGTATCGTGAAGCAAGCTTGTGGAGGAGAAGGAAATGGTTCACGGAATCAAATGCTTTGGCCAGGTCAACGTAGATTACATCTAGCTGAGATTTTTGATCTATTGCAGAAATTATGTGATGGTTCAGAACAGTCAGATTTGTTAAGCATGATTTTCCAGGGACGAAGCCATGTTGTTCTTCTGAGAGGTGTGGTTTGGTGAAAGTGAGGAGACGGCAATGTATTATTCTTTCGAAGACTGAAGAGAGTATAGGGACGATAGATATAGGTCTGTACGAGGAAATTTCATACTTGCTGCCTGATTTAAAGACAGGTGTTACATCAGCTCTTTTCCATGAGTCAGGAAAAGTGCCGGAAGTCATGCACCAGTTGAGTATCATGGATAAGGGTATGCTGAGAGATGCAGAGGTGTTTTTCAGGAATATAGGGCTTATGTCTGATGGTCCGGTAGATCTGTTTGCGGGCAGACTTTTTAAAATATTTTGGATTTCATCGGGGGTCGTTGAAATTTGAGACAGTGAATCAGAACAGACGCTAGTAAGTTGAGGGGGACTGGGGATTGGCACGGGAACTGAAAAGGTTGAATGGAAATATTCATTGAAATGTGTGGACCTCAATTCAAATGGGATTTCTTCATTATGGAGGTTTAGATTAAGTGGAATTCTGGGAGTCTTTCTACGGGATGATATAAGTGTCCAGAACTTCTTTGGGTTATTCTTGAGATTTCCTGTTATGGAAGAAATGTAGCGGTTGTAATCTTCTGTCATATGAACTCTTGAAATTTTCCGTAGGTGAATAAATACATTGCGTGTATGAGGATTGGGAACTGATTTCCACAGTGACCACGCTCGAGATTTGTTTTGGAGAAGGAGTTTGGTGTTTTGACTTAGCCAGTGCGGGTATTTGTTGGACTTGGGTACGGAGTAAGGAACGTATGGTTTAATGGCCGAGTAAAGTAAATCCTCAAACAAGGTCACTGCACTGTTTACGTCTCTCTCAGCTGTTAGCAGGCACCAGGGTAGAGATGATAAATCCTGATTGACAGCTTGCCAGTCGACCTTTCTCCAAAGAGGGAAAGCTTTCTTATCGGTGGTGGGGCTGTTTTTATGTCTGCTGGCTGGGACGGGGAGGGTGGCTTCTATTGAGCTATGGTCGGTGTTTAGGATATTTCTTCCAACGGTCACAGTGACATTACGCAGGGTTGAAAATATGAGGTCCAGTGTTTCGGATTTCCTTGTTGGGTGTAGATTGAACTGTTTCAGATGTAGACCGTTTATAAAATTTGATAAGATGAAAGTATCTATTTGGGGAGAGTGTATGGTACCATTTTCTATTGATGTCCAGGAGATATGGGAGTTAAAATCGCCTAGCAACACTATTTCATTTTCTTGATTGAGGGCAAGAACTGTAGAGTTGAAACATTCTTCTAAGGTGTCAATTTTGCTGGAAGGTGGGCGATAGAAGCAACCTACAAGTAAATTCTTCCTTTTTGGGATAATAATCTCAACCCATATTATTTCGCAGTAAGTTTCTAAGTCAGGCCGATGTTTTGCCTTCAGTTTGTTATGAACTGCGATTGCAACACCACCACCCCTTGAGGATCTGTCGCGCCGAAGCACATTGAACTCAGATGAAAACGGAAGTTCCCCACAAGATACGAAGTCTGACAACCATGTTTCTGAGAGGCAGAGGATATCAAATTGATTGATTTCGGTTATATTTGCTAAACAGTCGGTTAGTTTATTTTTGACGCTCTGTGCGTTCTGGTAGTAGAGGTTAAGGGGTCCTGGATTTAAGTGAATATCACCTGATAGTAGTAGTAGTATCAAGTAAACTGTACTGGAGGAGGCACGGCAACGTTGTACTGGTCCACGAGGTGTGGTGGAAACTTGGCGGAGCACTGAGAGGTTACAAGCTGCCATGGTCGAGAAAGTAAAATGTCTCTCTGCGCAGTACCACTGCATTTATTGAGCGCACGACACATCACTGCGGTCGGAAATGATTTCTGACACAGTTGCACACCATATAGTACACTAGAACAGGCAAACTACCACTAAAATACAGTAATATGTCAGGGCTACTGAAACACGAGGTCTGTCACTTGCCGCCATCTTTAACAACATTTCGGAGGGTGTATGTATGGTCCACTTCCTTTGTAAGATTTGCTTGCTGAATTCTTTCTCGCCTTGTTGACAGGGAAGCCTTCCTGTTCCTAAATGATCCGCCCTGCGCGAGCCTGCCCTGCTTCTTAATTCCTTTTGCCTGGACTCAGCAGCTCTATCAGCTTAATATAAACGCTTCTGGTCGATGGACTTCAATGACTCTAAGACATGTTGTCCCAACTCTCACACACATTTCCTTTAATACATGATTCCTTGAAATCACACCATCATTAAATGTAAGTACTGCCTCTATTACCCCTATTTTGAAGGTCTCAAAATTAACTTCGTGGACACACCTTTCCTTAAACAAACATCCTTCACAACTGATAAACTATCACTCATTTTACAAACTTTACACAATGTGTTTGTATAAAATCTGACAGAACTTTTAAGCCTTTAATTACATTGCCAGAATTATAATATGATATAAACTCAATACCATCCATATCATGGAATTGATCTTTAGAAGGTTTTCTTTTGGATGCACTTGATGGCTATGGACTATTTTCAGGAATACCACATGGAGAAGTTGGGTTAAAATCAACACTAACAAGTGACTGCAACATAGAATCACTGTTCACTGTCTATATTATATTTACAGCATGTCTATTGCCAAAGAATTTACGTTTCATATACACTTTCTGACTTCTACCCATGTAAAAAAACACTGCCGGGAAAGTAAATAAACCAACAACAATATCAAAGAACTAAACATACAACGTACTATATGAAGCTAAACTTTACAAAGCTTAAATTAAATTCACCTAAGTGAAAAAATGAGAATATAATGTGTATGAAAGTATTGAAGTAAAAGTGGATGTGGCACTTTCAGAGCAATAGCTGTGCAGTACTTAGTCGAAAATTAATTTTCAAGGCTTAAATGTAAACGATTTACAATAAATTATACATCAAATTATTCGTAAAAGAACGAAGAATTTTATTAAGTTGAAAAATAGAAATGCATTTTTTCATGAAATTACACTACACGGTTTCCAATATACATAAGAAAGCACATAAGCCAATATGATAAGCCAATACATAAGCCAACATGATAAGCCAACAAGTGGGTGCAAATATAAGAGCAAAAGTGGGGTGTTAACGTGGGTGGACAAAAGTGGGAGCAAAAGTGGGAGCAAATATGAGAGCAAAAGTGGGCGCGATTATGTTTGGTTTCGGTTCGGTTTGGTTCGGTATAGGTCGGTTCGGCTCAGTTCGGTTCGGTTTGGTTGAGTTCGGTTCGGTTGTGTTCGGTTCAATTGGGTTGATTTCGGTTTAGAGAGGTTGTGCTCGGTTCGGTTTGGGCTTGGTGAGATGTAAAAGTAAGAGTATTGTTCATTAACATTTGTGTTTTATGACATTGGCTATAAAAGCTCTGCTTAAACAAATTTTTTCGCCTTGGTTTTCTCAATGCCCATACAATTTTACAAGTTACAACCTGTTTGCTAATGCGATTGTAAAATGTTAAACGCCTGCATAGTATTAAATTTTAGGTGATTCAACATTCAATTACAATTGCGCAATTTAACTTTTTGTTGCGTTATCCCACAAGATATATTTGTATTAAACGCTAAAGCAAACCCGCTGTGTGTAAAGCCTTTCTAGGGTATATAGAGGGACCCTTAGCAAGAATATTGTCAGTTGACTACTTCCTCTCACGGAAATCTCATCGTGAAAGACTGTCTAACCAACCAGTCTTAAGCCTTGTAATACGCATTAAGCAGCTGTTGGCCTTGACTAGGGCATCTTAGACGACCCTTAGCAAGAATATTTTCAGTTGACTAATACCACTCACGGTGATCACATCGTAAAAGACCGTCTTACCAACCAGTCTACAGCCTCGTAATACGCAGTAAGCAGCTGATAGCCTTGACTAGGGTATATTAGAAGACCCTTGGCAAGAATACATTCTGTTGACTACTACCTCTCACGGTGATCACATCGTGAAAGGCCGTCTATCCGACCCGTCTACAGCCTTGTAATACGCAGTAAGCAGCTGTCGCCAGAAAACAACATCCATAATGGAGGAAACTATTCCAAGCTATATATGCAAAGAGTGTGGTAAGACTTTTCTTCGAGACTATGACAGAAAGCTTCACGAAGTATCATGTGGTGAATTTCATCAGCTAAAGACCTACGGCAGCAAATTCAACAATGCCTACAACGGACGTTGCCATGAAAAATGTTGTGATGTTATGCCTTCTGCTAAAAAACACAAAACCGTGCCAACAAAACATTACCTACTCTCAATGATTCCTGATAATAATGGACTTACTGAATTTAAAATATCTCTTGGAGGTAGTCTTAAATCATATTTTATACGTTGTGATATGTGTAAGGATTTAAATTCATACCTTAGAGAGTCCAAACATCAAATAATCCGAGCCATACAGAAAGAACAAGCAAATCACAAGTCGATAAAATTTAATCTTGTGGTTGAATGTCGATATATTCATACGTCTACCAATGAAATTACAGATCGTGCTTTTAAAACACGTAATCAGGCCATAATTTGGAAACAGACTTAACTAGTTTCTTTAAAAATTTAACTACGGAAATGGAGGAATTTGAGCTAAAAGGCAGTAATTGGGCTTTGCTAGCGGTCGAAGGAGTGCCATTGAAAAAAAAAATAAGTGTAATCCCTTGCGTGGTAGCACATATATTCCATTACCAGCAGCTGCAAAAGCAAAAAAGCCTGCATTAATCCTCAAAACTTTAAGGATTAAAGGTGTTTTATGCATGCTATTTTAGCAAAACTGTTTATAAAGGATGCTCAACGCATTAGTAAATACAATGACCTGGAAAACAAGTATGATATATCAGTAATATCGTTTCCTAAATCGCTAGCTGACATTACGAAATGTGAGAAAGCCAATGATATAACCATTAATGTATTTGGACTGGAAGATGACAACAAACTGTTTCCTCTAAAGGTTGTGGATCAAGAGCTACAAAACCATCCTGACCTTCTGCTGCTAAGTTCCTAATCTGGCCAGACATTATGTATTTATCAAAGATTTTGGTAAACTATTAGGACATCAGATTACCAACTGTGAACATAAGATATATACGTGTAAATGGTGTTTTACTCACTTCGATAATCGATAGGGGCAACGAGGGGTGGATAAATTATAAGAACGCAGAACATTGTGCCTCTTGCATGTCATTGCTAGGGTTCTAATGCCTATTAAAACCAATTTCCTTTTTTAATGTGGAAAGAATACTAAGAAAACCTTACGTTATCTATGCAGATTTAAAAATTACACTCTCACCATATAAGAATGTCTACCCAATCCTTAGGCAAGTATTCAGTTCCATACCAGAGTCATGTTCCTATGAGCTATGGTGTACAGTATATGTTAAACCCTCACTAGCCGTGGTGCACGTAAACAAACCTTCCGAGCCAACCTCTTATTTATCGTGGACCTCACGCTGCCAAAAAAATATGGACTTTTTATATCAATAGCTAATGAAATTGATCGCCCTTGCAGCTTAAATGTTCCAAAGGCCTCAACTTATGATCAAGAAGCAGTTTTCCAATCTTCTGAAACCAGTTATTTGTGTCCTAAAACATTTACCGAAGGGGACTGAAAAGAGAGAGATCATTGTCATATTACAGACGAACACGTGGAAGTTCTCATAATAACTGTAATTTGAGGTTTAAAACACGTAACCCCGTTCCTGTATTTCTACATAATATGAGTTGATATGATGCAAATTTTATTGTAAAGCAGTTGGGATGCACTACTCAGGGCCGGTTTTACAATGTCCAGATATAGTCTCAGATAGCTATCTATTAGATAGCTTTATTCCCTTAGTTATCCCTTAGTTTGATGACGCGATCTACAAAACTTTTTCTTCTCTCAGATATCTATCTGCAACTTATCTGATGGAAGCAGGAATTTCAGGTGAAGTTGGCAATGAAACAGTTGAAAACATCGACAAAGGCCCTGAAGAGAGCATAAATTTCCCATTATAAACGATCACATTTCGGAGCAACCACGTGTTCACATGTAATTTCATTGGAGGTTAAAATAGTTTTCATCGTTATTCTAACATTTTAATTTATTATATATATTTAATTTACATATCCTACTTGTTTTTTAATTAATATTTTATCTCGAACAAATTATTGTGTATTATTATTTAAAGTTTGATTAGTCCGTTGCCAAAGAAACCCACTTGTAAACGTTATTGTATTGTAGGTTAGATCATTTATTTGTTTTATTTTTTGATTCGAGTAGCTCATTAATGTTAGTTCTTATTTATTACATTAAAAAGTTAGTTAATAATTAGTCTGTAATAAATCGAAGTTTTAGTCTGTAACCCTATTTATATTTTACATAACCTAGAATAGCATATTAGGCCTTTTTAGTTAGAACGGCCAAACGCGACCGATCTACGAATTTTACTTAGGAGGAAACAGACCTACTGTTATCATTGGTAGAGAAGAATCGTGACATTATAGAATGTAAACAGAGTGATTCGCTAACGTGGAAGCAGAAATGTGATGCTTGGGAGGACATAAGCCTTCAAATAAACTCTATGATTGAAGGAGGCCGGGATGCAAGGCATTTAAAAATGAAATACGAGGCGTTGAAAAACAAGGGACAACGCAAACATTAAAGTGGAAGTGTTGAGGACTGGAGGTGGCTCCTCGAAAGTCATCAGAAAGGACATCTTCCATGACAGAGTCATGGCTTTGGCTGGTTTGAGTGCCGCAGGCCTCACCAGTCGTCTTGATAATGATGCCGAGGACAGAGGTAAGTTCTCATTGAAAAATTAATTTGGTCATATTTTATTGATTAGTAGTCTATTGGATTTGAATCCTATGCAGTATGCATTTGTAATGCTAATTATTATGATTAGAACACTTGAAATTCAGTTGTTGCTATTTAAATTAACAGGTGCAGTGTTATGTTCTTCGAACAACCTAGTGGATGATGACGCCTTTGAGCACTCCAAGCCAGAGGCAGAGGCAGTAGGAGACCACAGTAAGGTAAGAATGTTTGTATTTTATTTGGCATGTATTTTGAGCTTGTTCAGAATGGGAAGGTTCGTTTGTGGGGTTTTAGTCTCAATGTCTCTCAGGTTCCTTGATGCTAAATCACCCCAACACAGAAAGTACCTTGGATTAATATCCATTCTAGTTCATCAATTTACGGATGCAGAAATTCTGTATAGGCTATATGGTTGAAGGTGAAGGTGCCTACATCATCGCTGATACTGATACGAAGTCCTTTTTGGCACAGACCTCTACTGCGAAGCTCGTCATAAGTTCTTCGGTTTCCACGACTTCACTAATATGTAGGCTACAGACATTCGAGTTCATTGTAGTCGATCGCTTCAAAGCCTGTTAGTGCAGTGGGTTGTGCAATAGTGGCAGTTGTGGTGCATGACGCATCACTCCCTCATAATTTTTCTCTAGTACAAAAATTAACCAAAATACCTGTAACAACGGTCAGGAAAAAATCGGGAGATGATGTAGTAATATATGTTGACTCCTCCGCTCTCTATATTCCACCCACCTTACAAAATAAGATCACGACTTACATACATGAAACGCCAGCTGTGTCCGCCATTTATTATGCACTAGTACAGCATTGCCAACCCCGTACTTACTTTGTATATGCACGGTACCCTGTAACAATACAGCGTTGAGTTCGCTTGACAGTGCGCTGAGTTGGAACCAGTTCGCAATAGGTTGCTTATTTCTTGTGATTCAGAACTAATGACACTTCATGCTATACGTTCCTATACCAATGTTAAAAAACTCACTTCTGGTGGTGGTGGTGGTTGTTGTTTAAGGAGACCATGATCAGTGTTTCAAACAAACACTCAAATATCAACGGCATGTTTCTCAGAAGTTATTCGTTTAAGTTTAGTAATTTTAAAATAATACTCCCGCATACCAATTACCTGCTGGTGGTAACATCTCTTTTTTCACTGATGGTGGACCCTAATCTTTTTTCCTCTCTACCCTCCATATATTTTTATATATAACCAAAATTTGTGTTTTAACTGTATGAGGGGCCGATGACCTTGCTGTTCTGCACCTTTAAACAATAATCATCAATACCCTGATAATCGTGTGGAATACTTGGTGTAAAGAGTACATTAATTGCTTGAAATACATGATGTTCAGAACTCTTCGTTAGCAGATAGTCGTGTGCGAAAATTCCAAAACTTGTCCATTGACGCCCAAACTACTATACATGTCTCATATATGTTATCTCCTTACGATTTCAGATTATGAGCCAAGAAATTGACTGTTCTGGATCATTTTCTCCGGGGAATTGGAGACGTCCTCTGCATGTAGCACTACGTAGCCCGACCAAGACTTCACTCGGTCCTTCAAGTGTCACCCAATCGCAGACCCAGTCTGTCACCGAAAAAGGACCTGCCGATCCCGGTTCTTCTCCTAAAAATATGCCAGGTACAGTAGGCTATTTATATCTGTTCAATTACATGCTCTGTATCATTGCTTGTACCCACGTTTTGAAATGGAATAACTCTTAGTAACGCTGAATAACGTATCACTCCTTCATAGCTTTTCTAAAGTACAAAAATTTCCCAAAATACCTGAAATAATGGCCAGGAAAAAATCTGGTGATGATGTGGTAATAGATGTTTACTCCTCCGCTGTCTGTAACCCATTCGCCGTCCCAAATAGGATCACAACTTATATAGATTCATTTCCAGCTGAATCCACCATGTTCAATGTTAATTATGGACAAGTACAGTATTGCCAACCCTGCACTCACAGCACTACTTTGTAAGTTATATGTAATATTGGTTGGCGCTGGTTTTGCCGCTTAGTTCGAATCTGGAATCCTTGTGATCAGCGTTCATATCAGTGGTGAATACTGTTCTACATACAAAACAAACCTAACCCAGACTCCCTTGCTTGTAGTGCAATCAGTAATTTTCGTCCAGACAGTCATCTAACCAAGTAGCGACCAATGATTTCGTCCAGACACCCATTTTACTTCATCTGTATTTTTTGTCCAGACAGTCGCCAAACCTTGTTACAGGTGATAACCAAAATTTGTGTTTTAACTGTAGTGAAGTGAAGTTGACACCAACGTGTGTGCATCGGTCCAATTTTGAACTACAGTGTTCAAGTGCGATAGACCACACGAAGCAGGTGTTGCCACCAGCAGCATAGCCACCTCTTGTGCGATTACCAGTCTAGTGCATGTTGACTTCTTTCGTGATCTATTCCATTATGATAGAATATTTGGATACCAAGTGTGCCGAAATTGAATTTTAGCCCCTTAACAATGTGCTAAGCTTGACAGGTGTTCACGTATGTAGTATGTCTAGTGCTTTTGATTATGCATCGACTGTGGTAAAAATTAACATTAAATAACATTACATTATCTTTGATATGAAACCACACAACAGTACTATTTCTTCAAGCTTTGGCTTAGAGGTTTTTCTGCAGTGAATTTCCCAGCTTGTATCAGACACAAGTGTGGCAATAGCCTGAAAAAACATATCGGGCAAACACCCTGTGAACATTAATAGACATTTGGTAGAGATGATCATCTTATTTCCTTAATAGGCCTACTAAGGAAGTAAATCCTGTCATTGTGTTTATCCTTTATCCGGGGCTCTATTCTCATTTTTGTGAGCAATGATGGAGTATAAATTATTTTGAAATGCCTCTTAATAATTTTATTCACACTATGTTAAATATATTCCTCGCCTTTCGAAAGGTGTTAGAACCGAGTATTTAATTATTAGTTATTGTTGCTGAACAGCGAGGTCATCTGTCCCTAATTTAATTATTGTCATGTTCTATGAAAGTACCGTACTGTGCTTCTGATTATGCATTGACTGTGGTAAAAATTAACATTAAATAACATTACAGTGGTTTCAAGCCACATAACAGACTTTTAAGCTAAGTATTGTGTATTTACATTTTTTCTTTCTTATTTACAGTTCCAATTGTAACACCTAGGTGATTGAAGAGGCATCGCCGCCCAACCCAGGACAACAACAAAGAAGTTCAGCAGATATTCGAGGCTAAGAGAAGGCTAGTGGAACTTCAAATTAAAGTCACCGAGCAAGAGTGGGAAGAAAAAAGACAGAGAAATGCAGAAGAAACTGAAGAAAATAAGAGAGATCGGGAATGGAAGAGAAAGATGGCGGAAGACAAGTGGGAAGACCGAATGAGGAAAAGGGCAAGGGACGAAGAGGAACATCAGTTAAGAATGGAGATTTTGGAGCTGGAAAAAGCCAGTTTGAATGTTCAATTGGAAAATTAATCTATGCTTATGAAATGAATAAATAAATTATTAATTAAACTGTTATCTCTTTTACACAAGGTTATGAAAAAAGTAGTTGAACATTGAAGAGCGTGCTCGGCTGTCGCAGTCACAGAGGATAATACATTGCTGTAGTTTGAAGTTGTGTTGATATCCTCAAATCGCACTTTTTTACTGTTTCGACCTGCATTAAGAATGAAAGTGAAAACAAGATGCATTATTAGAGCTTCATGCACTATTTCATGTTTGGGCTATGATGTCAACAAAAACTCGCACCTTAAACTTTTCATGCTAAGTTTCAATTTTTTGAGATACTACCAAAACCGTGATAAGCGTATCAATGCAACAACTTAGCGCAGAAAGCAATGTACTCCTACCTGTTTCTGATTACCAAGCACACTCACCTTTCAGATTGTCAGTTAAATATGTGAAATCCTGTATGCTAACCTGTACGGTATTCCTGAAACTAGACCTATCAGCTCAGCAACCATATTGTGGTGTAGTGGTCAGTTTTCTTAGCAGTTTGATTCCTGACTCATATATTTAATTCTGGAAAAGGGTTTACTCAGCTTCACGAGACAGAACTGAGAAGAGGAGAGGTCAATTCGCACCTCAGCCATCTGCAGCTCGCCACTTCTCAGTTCTGTCTTGTGAAGCTGAGTAAACCCTGTTCCAGAACTAAATATATGAAAGTCAGGAATCAAACTGCTTAGAATGCTGACCACTACACCACAATATGGTTGCTGAGCTGATAGAAGTGGTATTCTGCAGCTTCCCACTTCTACGTCAGGATGATTACAAACTTACAGCCATGGCTGCTTCCTTCAAAATCCTAGTTACACAACTCTCATTAAATATGTTTTACGCAAGTACATTTTTAAATTTGTTTTTAGAATCTATTTGGTGTTTTGCCTAAATAAACAGCATTTTCAAAAATAATTTGTCGGAATGAGTCGGATATCAAATGCTTTATTTCATTTTTGTGACATGGCAACTTCTGAGATATGACATATTTGTGTGAAATACATGCACTACTACAGACACCGTAACACAGATTAACAGACAATATACAGGGTTAAATGACCACGTGTAACCTCCTAAAATGATGATGATTGTTTTTTAAGGGGCCTAACATCTAAGTTATCGGCCCCCTCCTAAAATGAAACAATATCCTGTCCAGTTACATAATATCATTTAACCTGAACTAAGGCTATACAATACATTTACTTTGATATGGACATGACTGTGTGTCAAGTTCTGATAGAGAAAACTATCTCGGGGTGTACAGTCAATACTTGAATTTTTGTTCAAGTAACTGGTTAATGCCATCAGGTATCAAATGGGCAAATATCAACACTGTATTTCTACATCAAGAGTGTGGCTAAATACTTTAATAACAATAATAACCCCTGTCACTACAGCCCATGAAGGGCCTAGGCCTACCAAGCGACCGCTGTCCAGCCATATGGCTTGCAGATATTGGGGTGACGCATGGTCAACGCATCGGGTCCCCTTGGCCATTCGTGACCAGGGCGCTGCCTCACTGCCAGACAGCTACTCAATGTCCTCACGAGGCTGAGTGCACCCCGTTCCAGCTATCACACAAGTTTTTAAAATCCCTGATGGAGCCGGGAATCGAACCCGGACCTTCCGGGTGAGAGGCAGCACCACAGGGCCGGCACAGTGTGGCAGAAGGTTATCAATAAAGAGTAATGAATAAAACCCTTTTGGTGGATCTGCAAATAAGGTTCAATGTAAAACTCAGCAATTTTTCTAGGTTTGTGCCGTGGGGGGTCCGGGTGCGGACACCAAGAGCCTGCTGATGAACCAGCCTGGTGTTCCTAGGCGAAACCCCACACAAAACACGGCATAAACTTAGAAAAATTGCTGAGTTTTAATACACTGGCTGTGAAAGCCAAGGTTCAATTTGGTTGGTTTTTTTATTGCTCCAACAAAAATTCATCATATTCCCAGATGCTAATATTGTGCTTGAATTGAGGCTGTTTTTCTCTTACCAAGACGGGCCAGGTTCAATGAACGTAAGATTTTCTAAGTGAAATGACATTTCCTGTTGTTCGGTGATCCCGTGCCTCATGATCACAAGATTTACAGTCACGTAAAACTACAAGCTTCCTTCCTTAAAACAAGGTGACACCATCTGATCCATAGTTCACTCTACCAATTTCTGCTGGTGTCCTCGAGATTTCGTGTAAGTGAATCTAATAGTCTTGTAATAGCCCTCTGGAGATGCTGCTGGCCAACAGCGCAGCACACAAACTAAGACATTCAGGAATAGCTAACTTAGTTATAGTAGGAAGGGTCGAGGATAAGAACTGTAGGAGTAGACCAAGGTTAGAATATGTTAAATAGACTGCCTCAGATGTAGGGTGTGGTAGCTATGTAGAGATGAAACGATTAGCTGAGGACAGGGAGGCATGGATAGCTGCATCAAATCAGTCAAAAGACTGAAGACTCATACACACATTAGGGGCCGATAACCTAGATGTTAGGCCCCTTAAAACAACAATTATCCTCATCATCATTATACACACACCTAGTGGTTCAACAAGTTAGCAAAATGATCACGGATCAGTGCACGACGCACATGATCATTTCCTCCTGGTAGGCCTAGTGCATTTACAGGCTCATCCGCAATATGTCCATTTATGTCCTGCACAACCATTTCTTCAGGTGGAATCTCCTCATTCTCCACACATGCAATGTTATGCAGAACTGCAGTTGCAACTACAACTGCTTCCACCCGTTCTACATGAACTTTCAATCCTCCACTCAAGATGGGAAATCTCCTCTTCCATACACCAAACATTCTTTCCACAACATTCCTCGTTCGAATCTGCGATTCGTTGAACAATTCTTCCACTTCATTTTCTGGCTGCAATATGGGAGGTATTACATGGTTTGTAACTTGGTATCCACTATCACCAAGAAGCAGACCTTGCCCAAAATCTCCTCTTTCAAATCGCCTCCTAATGGACGAATTATTAAATATTGTCTGGCCATGTGAAGACCCAGGCCATCTACATACAACGTCAAGTATGCAAAGCTGGGCATCACATATCGCCTGAACATTCAGTGAGAAATATCCCTTCCTGTTCCGGAAATATTCTGCATTTCGTCCACCTATGGATGAAAAATAAATTCCATTCAGATTCATTTGTATTTGATTTGTACACAATATACCATTACAACGTAAGCCACCATAATATGAGATTATTTAACTCCATAGAGTCAAACTTTGCTCCACTTGATAAACGAAGTGATACGAACAGGCAAGGTTGCTAACCGTAGTGTGTTACCTTGCAAGGGAAAACAAATTCTTGATAACTATGAAAGTTTCAATAGGAGCAAAGTAACCTCATCTCGTGGTATTTTAATTTCAAGATAGTTCAATGTAGACACAATTACCTGGTGACTGAATCCGAACATGTGTGCAATCTAAAGCTCCTACTACCCTAGGGAATCTAGCTATATTATAAAACTGTAACTGAGCCTCATTTTGCCCTGCTTGGGTGTCCGGAAATTTTATGTACGTGGCTCTTAAATTTGCGATGGCATTACAGGTTTCATGAACTGCAACCCACGCTGCAGTTTTGCTAATTCCAGCAAAAATCTCCAATTGCCGTAAACATGGTGCCTAGAGCGAGATAACGAAGAGTCAACAGCAATTTTGTCATCCCTTGTACTGCATGATTCCTGAAATAACGCAAAAGAAAACTAAATTAAATCTATGGGAGAGGGACATGTTATATAATCATTGTAAAAACCTCCCCATGTAAAAAGTCGAAAAGGAATTATTTAAGCAAGAGATCAATTTGAGCAATGATTTAAAAACAAAAATGATTTGGCCTACTGGTATCAATCACTATCTAATCCTTTTGTGGCTGATAAATGGAGACATTACGCTAGTTTTGGAGAGAAATAAAAAATATTAGACGAATGGGACTGTTCAAACACCAGTAATCATCCTCCTCGCATCATAAATTAATGTCATAGACTACAACAAAGCTACAATAGCACTTGATATATTCAATAAAATAGCTTGGGAGGCACTAGCCTGTGTGGTCCAAGACATGCTCTACAAATGGCATTTGATCCTGCCACTGACAACAGCCAGCCTGAGTGAGATATTTCCTGGTTTTCCATACACTCCTGGGAAATGTTGAGATAGCTCCTTATTTCCAGTCAGTCCCAATCATAGGGCTGATGTGTTCGATTTTCAGCTCCCTAAAATAAATATCACCACACCACTACCCTAACCTTAGGACCAAAAATACACTCACTACTAAAGTCATCACAACACTGGTTATTATGCAAATAACATACATACTTGGGTACACAGGGCTCATGATCGTGATGCCCCAAGCCCAAAACTGCAGTGTCGATGTAAAATATTTAAAATGTTTCGAACATTTCACCTTTTTATTAAGCAGGAAAAATTGAACTGACAGTTTAAACATAGAATTTGCCAATTGTTAGGCCCATAATGTAAAGCATGAAGGAAATTATTGAAATTAATCTTTGCCGTTAACTCTTTACGTACTAAATTCAACTTTGCATGTCAATGATAATACTTCAGTAACCTGTTGGGATTTCAATGAACAGGAATGCTCACACTGAACACCTGTGCTAGAGATTGTACCAAGTGGTATTCTTACTATCTAAAATTAATGAAATTTCTGAGTAATAACCAACTGATATCTGCCCAACTATTCTTATCCTGCATAGAACAGTACTGTGGGGGCAATTCTTCGAGGTCCCATGATGTATTTAAATGTAAAAAAATACAACAAAGCAGAGCGGTGCACGGTATGAAGGGAATAAGTCATTAGTAGTGAAGGAGACGAAAAACTTGCCTTTGACTCTCACAATTTTGCTAATAAGGATAATGCATGATTTTCATACCTTTTTTCATAATGTAGGGGGCAATACAAATTGAAATTGCCACCCATTATCACTAGTACACTGGACATATGGGCTAAATTACATAGCCTAAATATGTGTTTTTGTTTCCTGCTAACTGAACGATGGCAGCCATGTTCCTCAAGCACATGAGGTCTCTTCAACCGTTACGTAGGAGAACACATTGATGACACGTTAGTGTTGCTGTCAACATGTAAGATATAAAATACACAACCACATGAGGTCGGTCATATGCGTGACAAAAACCAGGGGCGCATATATGGTTAATGCGGCTCTGTGATCTAGGTAAAATCCAATGCTCTAGAGAAATATTGTGTGACAAAACCCAGGGGTGCATATATGACGTAGGCCATGCTACATAATAAGAAACCACCAACACAACACAATTGGCAATACTGTACTTGTGCATAATTCATGCAGATAATGGTTCACACGGCTGGAATTTTACTATACAAGATGTGACCTAAAAAGGAAAGGTGGGTGTGTTTTCGACAGCGGATGATTAAACTACATCATTAGCAGATCTATTTTGATTCATTACAGATGGTTTATGGCTAATTTCAGTATCGAAAATTTTATCGTGGGTTCTTGTCTCCTTCACTGTTATCCATTTTTTAATCATTACAGAAGGTATTTATGGCTAATTTCAGTGGTTTGGATTTTTTTCTTCATAGGATCCCGTCTCCTTCATTGTTGCCAATAAGACATAGAACTATGGAATTCTTTAGAACCTAACCTTTATTTAGGGGCAGATGACCTCGTAGTTCCGCCCCTTATAACAACAATAACTAACTAAGTAACTATCCTGCATATCGTACCATGTAAAGATGTTCTCCAGTCGATCAACATATAGGCTATGGCATACAGAAGCGTGATTATCTTCGTCGGTTAATGTTAATATATTCTACACAAATACCTGAAATAAATACTGTAGGCCTACATCCAAAATATACACATTACAACTTTAATAACTGTATAAGTTACTTTGGAAGTGTGTATTTTATTTCAGGTAGGCCTATTTGTGTAGATCATATTAATATTAAGATTAACCGTCCAAGAAAACGAGGCTTCCTTATACATGTTGACCGACTGAAGAACACTTTTACATAGAGTCTAACATGGGTACACAAAAGAAAATGAAGTTTTCTATTAAAGTGCATAATTATTGTTTAGTCAAAATTAAAGAAAGCATTGGCCATCAGACAGTAAAGGATGCATTCATGCCTCCTCGGATTAGGTTATGCAAAACTCAACTCCTCCACTTGTAGGCTACATGAACGTAATTGTTTTTAAACACACTTCGTATAGCAGAGATTTAAGGCTTTAATCTTAAAATCTGGCTGACTGATCGGCATGTGCGGTTTGGGCCTAGGCCTATTAGATTTTGATGAACATACCTAATGATAAGAGGATACCGGTATCAATCTAATCTTATATTCACCACATACCTCCTTGTTGGGGATTCCAGAGTATGCCCAATTTCATTGTACAATTGCCGTACAGTTACTTTTTTCATCCTGAAACGTGTGAAGAAATCTTCCTCGTCGAGTGTATTCATATAATCAGGACGTTCTTTAATATTTCTCCTCCGTCTAACTATTGGCAAATCTTCATCATCCGACGACTCGAAAATATTCACTTCATACATGTTGTAAAACACTAAAGACGACGTATACTGCGACAAAATAAATCCATTGATCGATTAGTTTCAAATCACGTAAATATTTACAAACATTAACTTAAGAGATCCAACAGTAAACATTTCTTACCTTGCAGTATCACAGATCAAGTAGGCCTATAGGTTATGGGTTGATGACCACGGAATATACACCTCGTCTGAAGTAGAGCGATAAACTACCTAAAAAGCAGAATGCAATGAATTGAACCAGTACTAACGAAAAATATTCTGAAATGGTCCGTAAATACTTATAATAAAGAAAGAAATTAATTAGATATGGACACCAGTGTTCGCGTCATTAAATGCGTTTCACCATATTCCATATTTATCCGCTAGATATAGAGTTATACCCACCTAACAGCACGGGATAGTTTATTCCTAGACATATCCATAGGAATGGCGTATGAGCAACATTGTAGAACGCACGAAGTGGCAGATAGCCTGATTTATCCGTAACTGAGAGTTATCTAAGAGATATCTGTACATTGTAAAACCAGCCCTCAGAGAGTGGACGTTGTCCCTAACTCCAAAAAAGTACATCTCCTTCACCAAATATGTAGTAAACGTTAAGCTTCGATTTGTGGATACGTTTCGGTTGATGCCGAGTAGATTGGAAAACTTAGTTACAAACTTAACGTCATGCCCTGAAACAAACAAGTACTTTGGAAGAGAAAATGCAACGCTTATGAGTCGTAAAGGTGTATTTCCTTATGATTACATTCATTCATGGTAAACATTAAATGAAAAGTGTTTACCTCCAAAAGAAGCATTCCTTAACAATTTAAGTCAAGAAGATGTTAGAAAATAAGACTATGAACATGCCGAAAATGTCTGGAAGCAGTTCAAAATTAAAACTCTTCCGATGTACTCCTTCTTGCAGACAGCTTTGATGTTTTTAGAAACAAAACACTAGAAATACACCGAGTGGATGCTGCACACCTCTTTACTTCGCCTGGTTTAAGTTTCGAGGCAATGCTCCTTTACACTGGAATTGACCTGGAATTGCTACAGGATTACGATCAGATACTTTTAATAGAGTCTGGATTAGGTGGAGGATTATGCCAGGTTTCTCATCGGTATGCTGAAATTAATAATAAATACATAGAAACATATGATTCCGAGAAACAGTCGCAGTTTATTACGTATGATGATGCCTACATCCAATTCAGTTGGGCTATGTGCCACTCCCTTCATGACGGTGGATTTCAGTGGATCTCTCCAAATACCGTTGATCTAGAAATGTTAAAGGAAGGCAAACCTGTTGGATATATTCTAGACGTTAATGTCGATTACCCCTCTGACCTTCATGATCTACACAACGATTTATCTTTCCTACCAGAATGTATACCACCTAAGGATTTGCCTCTCAAAAAACTAATTCTTCATCTTGGAAATCGAAGGTGCTACGTTGTTCATTACATGGCATATAAACTGGCTCAAAATCATGGACTAAAATTCATAAAAATTCATCGTGTGATGAAGTTTCAACAGAGACCTTGGCTAATGGCATACGTACATTTCAATAAAATCCTTCGAAAACAAGCCAAAAATTATTTTGAAAAAAATCTGTACAAATTATTTAACAATGCAATTTTTGGAAAACCAATGGAAAACATTCATAAAAGGATAGATATACGTCGTGTAACTGATAGCAAAAAGGCAAAAAAGGTATTAGTTAAAACAACATTTGTCGATAGATCAATTTATGGTCCTAACGTAGCTGCTGTCCACATGGCTAAACGTAAAATTGTATTCAATAAGCCTATATATATTGGAATGTGTATACTGGATATTTCAAAATTCTCATGTATTCCAACCAGTATGATGACCTGCTACCCTATTATGGGATCGAAAATCTTTAACTAATGTATATGGATACGGACTCGTTCATTTATTTGGTTAACACTCAAGATGTTTATCATGACAAGTTGAATTTTCCAGAACACCTGGACACGTCCTATTGTCTTACTAATCACGTATGTTAGTCTACACCAAACAAGAAAACTTTGGGAAAATTTAAAGACGAGGTTTGTGGACGTATTATTAAAGCATTTATTGGAATTAGAAATTAAAGTACGCTTTAGACATAACTGGCATAGAAATAAAGAGATTAAAAGTATTAGCAGAGTCGTTGTCAAAAATTATATAAGTTTTCAGGATTATAAAAAAAGGGTAAAAAGAATACCCACGAACATTATAGCTTCTAAACAACATCACATATCATCTATACAACTAAACGAAATTGCTTTGTGTCCTGATGATGATAAAAGAGTAATTGATTCTTATGGTATAGCTACACATGCCTATGGTCATTACTCAATTGTTGAACATATTTAAATAGTTATGTTATGGATACAAAAATCCTAAAATTAAAGAGGACTCTCCCTGCATCTAGCAAATACATAAACCAAAACAATTTAAGAAATAAAACGACAGCACTACATAAATAAAAACAACACCAATCAAGCAAAAATAAAAAAAATGGTATTAATACTCAAGAATAGAAAAAAATAGTTAACAAAAAAAAACTGTTCCAGACAGCAGTCATTCAAGCTGAAGGACATGAGAAAGAAGCTGGTATTCAGAAAGGTGTAAGGAAAGGCTGCAACTTATCACCCATATTTTTCAATCTTTACATTGAACAAGCAATGAAGAAAATTGGGGAAAGATTTAAAGAGGGAATGACGATTCAAGGAGAAATCATTTCAACTCTGAGAATTGCCGATCACATAGTCATCTTGGCCGACACGCCTAAGAATTTGAATGAGTTTTTGAATGGTAAGGACTCCGTCTTGAGAAAAGAATTCATGATGAAAATCAGTAAATGTAAAACAAAAACATTGGAATGCAGCCGAAATAAATCAGAAACCTATATGGACATCAAATTGGCAGGTGAAAAACTAAAGGAAGTGGGAGACACAGTGATGGACGAAGCAAAGAGGATTAAAAAAATAGGTTAGCTCAGGCTAGGGAAGCATTTCTACAGAAAAGGAATCTGTTGACATTGAATCTTGATTAAGGTATAAGAAAGTCATTTTTGAAGGCCTTTGTCTGGAGCGTGGCACTCTATGGAAGTGAAACATGGACTATTGGTGCAGCAGAGAAGAGGAGAATTGAAGATCTTGAAATGCGGTGGAACAGGAGAATGATGAAGATCAGATGGGTAGATAGGGTAACAAACGAAGAGGTATTAAGACTAGTGGGAGAGGAGAGATATTTCTGGCGACTGCTAAAGAAGAGAAGAGATAGGTTGGTAGGACACATACTAAGACAGCCAGGAATAGCAAGCTTAGTTATGGAAGGAAGGGTCGAGGGCAAGAACTGTAGGGGTAGACCGAGGTCAGAATATGTTAAAGAGATTGCTTTGGATGTAGGGTGTGGTAGCTATGTAGAGATAAAACGATTAGCTCACGACAGGGAGGCATGGAGATCAGCATGGAACCTGTCAAAAGACTGAAGACGAAGACAACAACAACAACAATTTATAACATAAAATGGAGAAAAAAGTATTATTTGTCAAAAGACTGAAGACTAAAACAACAACAACATCAACAACAATTTATAACATAAAATGAAGAAAAATATATTATTTGTAAATATTGTAAATGTATTTAAATTAGTAAAGAAATATTGTATGAACACTGCTTGTATATTATAATTACTACAAACATCCCCCTCCCAATCCAACCGTTAACCCGTAGTAATCTTAAGAAATTGTTCTTGGGAAGCTGAAACTAGGTAGCTAAAAGTATAGTATAACCCATGCTTTGGGATAGGGTATCCAGCCGTGTTATATTTAATGGAGACCTGTAGAATGCTGTGGCAGCATAAAGAGCGTAAAGAAATTTGCCACCTACTGCATGTAAACTGTGGCCTTGTACTCATAATTAAAAGAACCATTAGCGTGAGAATAATTCCTCTGTAAGGGTTTGTGTGTGTTAACTCTGCAAATAGGGTTATGCCCTAGTGCAGGTGTTAAGCCTAGGGAAAGAAAAAAATTAATAACGCTTTTACTATTTAAAACGTAACTGATTTTGTAATCCTAAGCTCGTTGTGCGTAGCGAACATATTGCACAGTAGCCACTGCAGTAGCTTTACGTTACATTCTAAAAAGTAGCATAGGGATAGTTGTGTGTACCCCCATCTACTTTGGGTGTAAGCATTAGCCTTGCGCTAGCTCTAAAGGTTAAATTAACTTAGGTTAGCTTAGGTTCGTTTAGGTGAGGTTTGTTAAGTTAGCTTAGGTTAGGTTATGTGAGGACATGTTTGGTTAGGTGTACTGAGGTAATGTTAGGTTAAGTTAAGTTGAATTAGGTGAGGTATGTTAAGTTTGTTTTGGTTGGGTTATGTGAGGACATGTTTGATTAGGTGAACTGAGGTTATGTTAGGTTAGGTAAGTTGAGGTTAGGTTATGTGATGACACGTTTGGTTAGGTGAACAGAGGTTATGTTAGGGTAAGTTAGGTTAGGTGAGGTTATGACAGGACACGTTACGTTAGATGAACTGAGGTTAGGTTAGGTAAAGTTAGGTTAAGTTAGGTTCGGTTCGGTTAAGTAAGGCGAAGTTAGTTTAGGTTAGTGACACGTTTCAATTCTACGTCCGTGACATCGACGCTAATTCCACCTAGTGGTTATGTCTTGAAGCGATCTTAGTAAACTGAAATGTTGTATATGAAAAGCGCCCGCAAAGGGAATGTTATCTCGGCCAAGGAACTCAACGGAACAATACTTGAATCGGACAAGGTTATTACGAGAAGTTGCGTGTACCCCCATCTACTTTGGGTGTAAGCATTAGCCTTGCGCTAGCTCTAAAGGTTAAATTAACTTAGGTTAGCTTTGGTTCGTTTAGGTGAGGTTTGTTAAGTTAGCTTAGGTTAGGTTATGTGAGGACATGTTTGGTTAGGTGTACTGAGGTAATGTTAGGTTAAGTTAAGTTGGATTAGGTGAGGTATGTTAAGTTTGTTTTGGTTGGGTTATGTGAGGACATGTTTGATTAGGTGAACTGAGGTTATGTTAGGTTAGGTAAGTTGAGGTTAGGTTATGTGATGACACGTTTGGTTAGGTGAACAGAGGTTATGTTAGGTTAAGTTAGGTTAGGTGAGGTTATGACAGGACACGTTACGTTAGATGAACTGAGGTTAGGTTAGGTAAAGTTAGGTTAGGTTAGGTTAGGTTAGGATCGGTTCGGTTAAGTAAGGCGAAGTTAGTTTAGGTTAGTGACACGTTTCAATTCTACGTCCGTGACATCGACGCTAATTCCACCTAGTGGTTATGTCTTGAAGCGATCTTAGTAAACTGAAATGTCGTATATGAAAGCGCCCGCAAAGGGAATGTTATCTCGGCCAAGGAACTCAACGGAACAATACTTGAATCGGACAAGGTTATTACGAGAAGAAGAGCCATATTAGAAGAAATTTATATCTGCTTAATATGTTTTGGAATATAATTTGAAATTCATCTTGTTGTATTGAAAACGTTCTCGGCTATGTCGCTGTATATCATCGTGTTTATTTTTTGTTGCTTTCTCTTAGCAATCATTGTCGTATTCCAGATTATTCCTGACGAAGAAAGGCATGGTTTCTTTCAAAACGCGTCGAATTTTAATATAATAAACACGGCATAAGCCCAAAATTCAACATTATGAATAGTAACACGGGCCGTGAAAGTCTAAATGACAAATCTATTTGAGTATGTGTAAGAATTTGCAGTTGTCACCAGTGAACCTCGGAACGTCGCTGGAATTTTATAAGTCCGATCTCATTATACTTACGTGGAATGTATCATTTGAAGAAGTAGTGTTTTCTAAAACCTGTCCATCAACTTTTGGTGCTAACGTGTCCTGAGTTCTACTTCATATATCGAATCAAGGATGGAGGTCGTTCATTTTATTTAGAGGCTAACTTGTAAATTATTTTGGCCCTTACTCCTTTTGAAATTGACATACGTAATGAGGAATCTTTTTTTAAGGGGTTAAATATCTTAAGGGTATCTTGTTGTTGTTGTTGTTGTGTTTCTGTTCGTTTGCTTTATTGTATTTGGTCCGCGTTTTATTTGCGTTTGTTTGACATGAAACGTAATTATGGTTATGAGATGTGTTTCTTACTAACTCCTAATTCCTTGTGAGGGTATGGGACCTTTCAGGGGTCTTTGGGTTTGGTTATCTTAGTATTCATAGTTACGTGGGATTCGTTGTTTTGGGATTTACCAGACGTAGTAGGCGTGTCGTTCATTGCCTTCGGACGGCTTTAGTCGTATAGTTCCTTATGGGTCGGAACGTACGCCAATTTGATTGTGTTGAAGGGTGGGTTTGTATTGCTATGTCTGTCATGTTTGCACTCAGGAATGCTTTCTCGGTTTTTTACTTTTCCTTGAGACTGGGCAGTCATCATTTATGTTTGTGTTGGAAATACGTTTCATCTCATAATTGCGGTTCTAGACAGATGCATAAGGGTGGGTCAATGTTGTTTATTAAAGTAGGTCTTGACTGAAAGCTGAGGGTCATTTTAGTTCTGTTCTTGTTTGTTTTGCTTTTCGGTCAAGAA
Organism: Meconema thalassinum; assembly: GCA_946902985.2. Taxonomy (NCBI): domain Eukaryota; kingdom Metazoa; phylum Arthropoda; class Insecta; order Orthoptera; family Tettigoniidae; genus Meconema; species Meconema thalassinum. The sequence goes on from OX336389.2 coordinate 1,152,017,345, forward strand.
ACAACGCGTCAATTTACTAGGTTATTAAGTGAGACGTATCGATCTATCTTTCATTGGATGATATGTTGTGTGGATTTCATGTATTCTGGAAACTGGACTCCATATGCTTTTCATCCTTTGTTAGTTGAACGAACCTCGTGCGTTCGCCCCTAAAGAAGATTTACTCTATGAGCTTTTGACATTATGTTAATTTGTTGTTTCAATTGTCGTTAGTCTTTCCTTAGCGTTTCCTCCTGTAATTGGCCTATGATGAGCTATTCTAAATTTTATTTTAAGGGGTCAATTTGTCACGTCTTTATGTTAACGTTGGATGTCATTAGTTTCGTTTTGCGTTTGATTTTTCTTCAAGGTTATGTTTGTCTTGTGGTGACATATCTTGTCTTAAGGGTGGTTTTAGGGTTGGAGAATTCATATTGGGAGATGATTTCAAGAGTTGTATAAAGTATTTCTTTCAGCTACTACTCGGTAGCAAACCAGAGGTGGGGCGAACGTACTATCGCAACTATTGTTAATTTATTCTTATTTTAAACGGCCCCCCCTTATCTAAATTGTGTTTCTTATCGAAAGAACTCCAAACCTCTGCAACGTTAGTGGCTTAGACCATCTCTTACTTTCTATCTTTATATATTCTTTGAATTTATACTTGTGTTTGATAATATGTGTTTTTATTCTAGCCCCATGATCTTCTCCATACTCCATTTTCAGGTGACCCTCGTGTCCCCTTTTGTTATGACTTCTTATATTAAATTTTATCTTATGGTTTTCGACATTTATATGAAACGTGTTGTCATTTCGTAGCCGGTCTCCATCTAGTTCATAATGTGTGATTTTACTCGACACGAGAATTCTTCGGACCACTCACGCACCTCTGCACTCCACAGTTTGGTCAGGTTAGCATGTCATTGATGTAATGTGCCCAACTCTAGGAATGGGTATTCCAAGATTCAGACACCTAGATATCAAGGGAAAGGCTGTAGCCGCTTTTGAAAGTTCAGATATTTGAATATCGCGCTACATTGCTTCTCGAAGCATTTGGAAGGAATTTACCGATAGTTGGATGTCAAGTGACGTAGCGAGTAATAGCAGAGGTGGAGGCTATTTATTGATTAAATAGTTAACTATGGAGTAGAGACTTGAGACTGGGATCAGATTACTGGCACGGCCAAATGAAAGAGAATGCAATTAGTATCAAGTAAATCGGACCAGGGATTCAAGAGATATGAGGATTTCCAGATATCAGGTGATGACGCGTGACCCTGACAGTTTTGAATAAAAGCCAGCTGGCCGAAGCAACTTCAGCTCATTCTAACACAAGCACTTGGCGAGCAAGTTGCATCTACGCTGAGCCAAGGCACATGGTTGCCGGATCTACGCAGAAGTTCTTTTCAAAGTCGTGATAGTCACGAAAAGTGCTGCGCTACGAGTTGGAACTTAGTAAGTTTACGGCGAGGAGAATCACTGAGGTGATTGATTTTTCTACAGACATTAGTGGAAAAATTTATATTTTCACATGGACATATGCTAGACTTTGTCTAGAAATTAATACTTTGTCACAGTCCAGTAGTAACACAATACTTGGATGATTAAATCCATTTCAAGTCAGTTTTCATATTTGTAACTAGTTAACCACTTCGATCTGTCAGTACACTGAAGACTAGTCTATAACGGTGGCGTTCATTAGTCTACGCAAGGGAAACTACAAGTTGCCTAGCGCATGGTAGATGGTGATATAACAATCCATGCCCAGGGAACGATCTTCAGAACAGCCGTTAATTGCTTAGACTGTCAGTGTTTTTCTTGTACTGATAAGATTACAGTGAGTTATGTTACAACTGACATATCTAAGAAGAGATCACTTAGATCTGACCCTATTTAAACAAACTGTTATGGCTTTGATAGAAGCCCATATTAAAATGGAACAACAGTTAATTCAAACGTCGAAAGATACTACCACTATGTCTGACTAGACGAATTGTGGGTATATGATGGCGGCCGATACAAGGATTATACGTGCTTGTCCGATAGGGCATGTCTATGGATAAATCTGGTACAGACCAGGTTTACTACGCTTCAAGACCATCAAGAAATGTAAGCCACATTTGAATTATATTATGCCTAGCTAATTGGAACAAACTATTTTTCTGCAGATGACCAACACATTTTTTTCTTCGTATTTAAAGCTTGCAATGATTTACGCAAGACTTGTTAGAGTTATTCTGAGTATTTTCAGCACTCAGAATAGTTTAGGATCGATGACCGAGCATTTCGAGCATTTATTTGAATATTTCATATTTTTGGGAAATCACGGTAATCAGCCGATGTAACTGTAAAAGTTAAATTTACTTTTGTTGAGGAATGGATATTTTTTCCATATTCGAAGGTTCGAACATGTGGATTCTCACATAATGAGATGATAATTAAACATATTTAAAATGATATAATTAATAATAATAATAAAAGTCCACTAATAATAATAATAATAATTTTCATATTTTTCTAAATAATTCTTGGATATTATATTTTCTAATAATCATATGTATTGAGAAAGAGCCTATGAAGTAGTTTAATCATTTCTAGTCTGGAACAGAAGATTTTCCGAAAGAAAGTGGTTAGCGCAAGCCCGCATTCAACCAACATGTCAGTTCTGGTTGAACAGTTGATATTTGCATTGAGCAAAGTATATTTTTCAGATAACACGGAGAGGCATGAAACGGGAAGCAAATGATATTTGTATCAAATAGGATATTTTTGTATTTATATAAAATCATGACGTAAATACACTCGAAAGTGAAATAAAGATTTTCATAAGTATGGTAAATTCACGGGTTGAACTGAATGGTAAAATAAAATAAACTTGTAAGTTTATTAATCTTCCAGTGTTGATAACAAGCAGAGGCTTGATTTATTGTATAAATTTTGGGAAGAAAATTTATATGTGAGGAGTAGTTGAAATGCCATTCCCAGGTGCGCATGTTTAAGTCGCAGGAATGAAGAGGTTTTTTCGAGCATCAATCAAATAGCAGGTTCGATGGCTCAGGTTTATAGTAGGAGTATTGGAACTACACATTTCGTCGGATGAATGACCCGAAGGTTATTTCTTGAAACCATCAGTTCTTATTTCAACCTTGTTTACGAATTCCATTTAGACTTTGATTTTGCTAGAACCCGGATTTGTCATGATAGTAGTTTATTCTTCTTCAGAGGAAGACCTTTGCCGTTGTTGTTGTTGTAATATTGTGTTCTTACACAAATAGTAGAATGGGCCACTGCCAATTAAAAATAATTCTTTAACCACGAATAATTTGAAGGATATTTTCAATCCTAGTGCCATGAACTAAATGAATTCATTATAAAACTACAATTCTAATTTCCGCATTCTGTCGAAGAATTGCAAGTTGTGAAAGTTGCTAAAAATGGCCATGAATATAAATATTTTTATAATAATGATTCCAAGTGGAAAATTGAATAGTTGAATGGTTCAACCATTTATTGATCAAGTTGATGATTCAGAAATCATATATTTTGTTAGGAACTTGAAGTTCATAATCGAGTCACTTCTCGAATGTTTAATGTCAGAAGAACAATTAATTGTTGTTGTGCTTCGCACAGTTCTTCGATGCTATGCTCGAGGTCAAATACGTTTCAGATGTTATTAATATATGTAAATAATTTGTGTTGCTTCAATGATGATAATATTTTCGACGATATATTTTTGAAACTGGAAAAATAAATGAAAGTTAAAATTCTATGAACATTTATTCTACGAGTGTTAATATCATGTAAATATTCAAACAGTGATCTACGATATTTCCAGTAGAGATAATTAACTTTGAACTGGAATTAATCTTAAATAATTTTGGAACACAGTCTACAGGACTATTAATCGGACTTGTGTTTCCAAAAAGATTGTCAAATGTGTTTGGAAAATTTCTGTATATTGTGTGTAAATAAGTGTGTGGATCGCCACATGTGGATGATGCTGCTTTGAGCATCTTTGCAGTCAGATTTTAACTTCAAAATAAACTGAGATAATTTTACCAGATGTGTCATACCCAATTAAATCTCCTTCTATCCTTATTGTTGCATTGAGCCAAAAATCAGTAAAGCATTTTTTTAATTTGATGTCGTTTTTGCGATTTGCTTTAACCCATCTGGCGCTCCGGGATATTTTGACTCTCGTGCTGACTGATTATTGGTAAAATGCATATGTGGTCGTGTGGACTCCGGTCTAAACGGGCACATAAAATAAGATAGAGAGAGAAATGGCTTCGAACGTGGGTCTCGATTTAGACATGGTCAATCGCATGCCGATTTAAATTGTGATAATTTTTATAGAAATATTTTGGGAGTTGAGAGATGTCTGGTTTGGATGAATAAATTAGTAGGAAACCCAATTAGTGGGGAAAATTAAAAATTTAACTGGATTAATAATTAGAATGGGTTTGATTATTTTTGATAATGGCTTAACCATTAGGGCGTCAAGTAAATTCAGTAGTAAACGTTCGATGACTGGACATACACATTGTTAGAATCCAGGTGGAGGATATTTGAGAACTTGCATATTTTTCTTGTGATATTGTGGTAAATGTAATTCGTAAAAGTAGAGAATTTTGTTTTTCCATCACGTCGACATTAGGACAAATCTCATTTTATTAGAGTGTTCCAATTAGCTATTCATATTTCTTGTTCTAGTTATAAGCTTGTGTTTGCCACTGTTGTATACCCCTAAGTTTGAATAATAATTGAAATTATGGAAGAAATGATGAGGATGATGAGGAGTTTGGAGGAGAGTTCAAAAGAAGCTGGACTGCGTGTAGCAGCCATTATGAAAGAAAATACTGAGGCTTTGGAAAGGAAACTTAAAGAAAATTCTGATTCTTTAGAAAATAAACTTAAAGAAAGTTTAAACGATAAACTTAAAGAAAATTCTGATTCTTTAGAAAATAAACTTAAAGAAAATTCTGATTCTTTAGAAAATAAACTTAAAGAAAGTTCTGATTCTTTAAAGGGTAATTTGAAAGAAAATTTAAATAGTAAATTTAATTCAATGGAAAGTAAATTTAAAGAGAATTCTGAAATTTTGAAAATGTCACTTGAGAGTAAAATGAATAAATTATGCGAAAAAACACATGAGCTCGAAACTTCATTAGCTACTAACGCAAGTTTAATGGACGAAAAATTTCGCGATGTCGATCTTCGATCCCAAAGCTTAGCTGATAGGATAGAATATGGTCATAGGAAAGTTGGTGAAGACATGATCGACCTAGAAGTCAGAGTGAAGAAGGAGAGTAACGAGATGGGAATTCTAGTTGTTCAACGTTTAACGGAACAATTCAAAGAACTTGTAATGGGAGAAATAAGAGAAGGTGTGATTAGTGAGTTGCAAACTGAAATCAAAACCACAGTTGTCAATGAAATTAAAGACACACTCAAGCTGGAGAACCAAGAGGGAATCAAGGAGATTAGGGAATCTTTGTCATCCCATATTGAAGTAATTGCCAAAGATATCCAAGCAACTCAGAAGGACATATCAGATATGACAGGGTCATTGAAAAGTCATGAGGCTGTTATGAACCAGATATCCACTGATGTTAAGGACAATTGTAAAGAAACTGAAGCAATTAAGAAAATGGCAGAAGAAAACCAGAAGGAACTTGAGGCTATGAAAACTCAAATCAAGGATGAGAGACATTCTGATCATCTGTTGAAAATGCCAAATGTAAGGGGAAAGGAACAGATACAGATAAATCTAGGAACAGCTAGAGAAACGGATAGTCAAAGACAGGATGAGGTCAGGACAGTATTTCAATCCAACCCCATAACTGTATTTAAGAATGTAGAAGATAAGCCTTCTAAATTTTCAGGGCGAGATTCTGTGACACCCGTGGAATTTTTGAGAGAAGCAGGGGATTACCTGAAAGATTCTAAGATCCCTAAAGAAAGACAGATCAGAGTGATAGGGAAGTTTTTGGAAGGTCCTGCACTTCTTTGGTTTAGAGCTTTTAGATCCACTCTAACCACTTTTGAGGAGTTTTCTCGTGGGCTATTGAAAAAGTTTTGGTCCCCGGAAACCCAACAGCAAGTCAGAGCAGAGTTATATTCGAAGAGATTCTCGACGTCACAACCTACTCGATACTCTACGTACTTTTCTGGACAGCTGTCTAAACTTCAACATTTAGATCCGCCGATGCCAGATAACGAGTTGATTACTGCATTGATACGTCAGTTTCCAGCAGACGTCCAGAGGACTTTGATCGCTGCTGATATCTATAATATGGAACAATTTGATGAAGTATTACAGAAGCTGGATCATACAAACGCTCAATTCTTCCATCAGAAGGGAGGAAAGAATAACAACGCTGTGTATGCTGTTATGGCTGATAGTTATTCTCAAACACCTCGAGAGATTCGAGAAGGGCGAGAAGAGAAAACGCCGAGGGAAGATCCAAATAAAGGAGGATGGAACCAGTACAGTAACAGATACAGTTACAAGCCATATGCGAGACCGGATGGTGGTAATCGATACAATACTCGATGGAGAAGACCACGAGATAGTCAAGGAAGGTACCAGGAAAGAAGATATTATGGTAGAAATAACTACAATAACAGAGGGAATGTGGATACTCGTCAGTCCAATGAAGAGTTTAACAAGGAGACGAGGAAAAATTTGGAAGCAAGACACCAAGATAACTTGCAATTTTTGGAGCAGAGGCCCAATGATCCAGGTCCATCGGGAACACAACAATCCCGGGGGAATGGTAACGAAAAAAAAAACTTCGAATTCACAGTAGAAGATAGAATTTTGAACACTTTCACTTCCAGAATTATTAAATGGCAAGCAGAGGATGATGACTTAATTCAACAGAATGACGAACGAAAAGAAATGGGTACCAGAATTAGAATGCCAATCATATCATGCGAAGTATTCGGTATGCCTGTCGATACTTTGATCGATACTGGGGCTATGCTTTGTCTGGTGAGTGAGAAGCTTTATATTCTGTGGAAGCTCAAAGAGAATTTAGAGGAGATTCCAGTATCAGGAATTAAGATCCAAGGAATAATACCCAACAAAATATATCTGTGTAAAACACAATTATACTTATGTATTACGATTGGAGGACATGATTTCCGACATGTGTTTGTTGTAATGAAGGACATGGCTTTTGACATGATATTGGGAGCGGATTTCATTCAGAAATATCAAGCAGTGATAGATATGAAGACAGAGACGATCAGATTCAAGAATACCGAAGAGATTAACTTCGAGGGAAAAGAAGAGGAAGACATCGAGGGAGGTGCTCAATGGTCTCTGATTTTTCATGAAGCTGAAGGAAGAGAAGTCTACACTGAGGAGGAGTCCCCAGAGCTAGGGAAAATTTTGGAGGAGTATCACGATATTTTTGATATCAAACCTGGTGAAATTAAAGATTTTGAATATCATATTCGTGTAAATGATGATGCACCTTTTCATGCTAAATTGTATCCAGTTGCAGAAAAGCACCGAGAAAGGGTAAAAGTGCTTATCAAGGAGATGGAAAGCAACAATGTGATTGAAAAGTACACTACATCTTATGTCAATCCATTAGCAGTAGTGTCTAAGCAAGATGGAAGTCTGAGACTATGTTTAGACGCGCGAAATTTGAATTCAAGATTACTGCCAGAGTATGACAGACCACCAATCATTAGGGAACTGTTAAGGAAATTCCAAGGCAAGGTCTGGTTCTCTAATATTGATCTCACTTCGTCCTACCATCAGATTAGGCTTAGTGAAGATTCTAAGAAGTTTACAGGATTTATGTTTGACCAGCAGACATATGTATTCCGCCGTTTACCATTTGGAGTCAAAACATCTGGATCCGTTTTGATCAGAGCACTGGAACAAAATTTGAGTCCTGAAGTAAAAGAGATAGCAATTCGTTATATTGATGATATCTTAATTGCATCTGAGACTAAGGAGGAACATTTGCTACATCTTCAAATGTTATTCGCAGATTTGAGAAAAGCGAACTTCAAAGTAAACCTTCGAAAATGTCAGTTCTTTCGAAAGGAAATAAAATTTTTGGGTCACATTTTGGATGGAGAAGGATACCGTCCCAATGAGACGAAGATACAGGCAATTGCAAATTTCCCTAGATCTACTAGAGTGAAGAATGTCCGCAGTTTTCTCGGGACATGCCAATTCTTTGCAGGGCATTGTCCGAACTTCACCAAGACAGTAGCGCCATTGCAGGAATTGTTAAAGAAAGGAAACAAATGGAAATGGGATAAAGATTGTGAACAGTCATTTCAAGATGCCAAGAGGTTATTGGTAAACAGTGTGAAATTGGAGTATCCTGACTTTACCAAGAATTTCATCATAGAATCTGATGCATCCACCGTAGGGATTGGAGCTATTCTTCTTCAAGAAGATGAAGACCACAAGAGACATTACCTGGCGTTCATTAGCAGGAAACTTCGTCCATCAGAGAGGAATTATTACACCACAGAGTTAGAAGCACTTGCTGTAATATTCGCATTGGAGTCGTGGAAGAAAATGTTAATTGGACATTCAGTCATTGTGAGGACTGATCACCACGCATTGGAGTTCATTTTGAGAACAAACTTTGCCAGCGATAGAATAACTAGATGGTCACTTTTTATTCAACAATTCAACCTAGTTATTGAACACACTCCTAGAAAGTTGAACGTGGGAGCTGATTTATTGAGTAGAGCAGTGGAGTCTACATCTAAGGTTTTTCAAGTTAACCTGACGCAGGAAGATGAAGATACCTTGAGAAGGTTAAGGTTATTGCATTTATCCCAGAGGAGAGACCGACGTCTTAGGAACATTTTTCGTTTTCTACAGGGAAACATGGATCCAAATGATGATGATTTTGTGGAAACTGAAAGAATTTCAAGAGATTTTATGATGTTAGATGGTTTAATCTACAAGTTTGCAGATCCCGACCATACGAAGCTGAGAGTAGTGATACCTCCACGATTGCAAAAACCCATTATTTGGATGGCACATTGAATCTCAGGTCATGCTGGAGTAGATAAGACAGTCAACATGATTCAAAAGAAATTTTCGTGGGAGCGAATGCGACAAACTGTCAGGAACACTATACGAGAATGCGACTTATGGCAAAGGAGTAAACATAATTCTAGATTACTGAGAGAATTACCAAGGCCTATTATTCCTTCTAAGCCTTGTGAGATCTTCGCGACTGATTTATATGGTCCTCTCCCAATGTCTAAAAGAGGTAACCGATATATTTTGGTGACTATGGATGTTTTCAGCAAATACACCATGTTACATCCAATTCAGAAGGCAAACGCAAAGTATTGTGCAAAGAGAATTAGAGACAGCGTAATTCCGGAAGCAGGCAAACCGGAATTCCTTTTATCAGATCGTGGACCTCAATTTACATCTTTGGAATTTCGAACCATCATGAATAATCTTGGGATTAGACAATTGTTTTGTTCTATTAGACATCCAGAGAGCAATCCAGCGGAACGCGTGATGGCTGAGATAGCAAAATTTTGCCGCATCTATTGTCCAAATGAGCATTGGAAATGGATGGATGTTCTTTCTTTAGCATCCGAATCCATCAACTCTACGATTCATGAGAGTACTGGACAGATTCCCATGTTGCTTCATCATGGAATTAAACCAACACGATTATGGGATCGAATCATCTCTATTCCACCTGAGATTGAACCAAGCCGTCAGATGAGGGAAACTCTAGCTTTAGACAAGTTAAGGAGCCAAGCTGAGAAGAGAGAGCGCAGAGTGAGAGGAAAGCGTTTTCGCAGACCCTTGCGCGTAGGAACTCTTGTTTTAGTGAAAAGACCTACACCCTCTGACGTGCAAAATCGAGTGTACTCGAAATTTGCAAGCCTTTACGCTGGACCCTATCGTATTGTGGAAGTAAACAACAATGGAAGCTATGAAGTAGCCAATACACGAACTGGTAACATCGTGGGAACTTATAATGCATCGAATCTGAAGATTTATTATTCAAGAACCAGATGATTTAATGTGTAGATAGGAAAAATAAAAATTTTTCAATTTTTATTTTTTGCTAGGTGTGGGGTGGATGTGCCCAACTCTAGGAATGGGTATTCCAAGATTCAGACACCTAGATATCAAGGGAAAGGCTGTAGCCGCTTTTGAAAGTTCAGATATTTGAATATCGCGCTACATTGCTTCTCGAAGCATTTGGAAGGAATTTACCGATAGTTGGATGTCAAGTGACGTAGCGAGTAATAGCAGAGGTGGAGGCTATTTATTGACTAAATAGTTAACTATGGAGTAGAGACTTGAGACTGGGATCAGATTACGGGCACGGCCAAATGAAAGAGAATGCAATTAGTATCAAGTAAATCGGACCAGGGATTCAAGAGATATGAGGATTTCCAGATATCAGGTGATGACGCGTGACCCTGACAGTTTTGAATAAAAGCCAGCTGGCCGAAGCAACTTCAGCTCATTCTAACACAAGCACTTGGCGAGCAAGTTGCATCTACGCTGAGCCAAGGCACATGGTTGCCGGATCTACGCAGAAGTTCTTTTCAAAGTCGTGATAGTCACGAAAAGTGCTGCGCTACGAGTTGGAACTTAGTAAGTTTACGGCGAGGAGAATCACTGAGGTGATTGATTTTTCTACAGACATTAGTGGAAATATTTATATTTTCACATGGACATATGCTAGACTTTGTCTAGAAATTAATACTTTGTCACAGTCCAGTAGTAACATAATACTTGGATGATTAAATCCATTTCAAGTCAGTTTTCATATTTGTAACTAGTTAACCACTTCGATCTGTCAGTACACTGAAGACTAGTCTATAACGGTGGCGTTCATTAGTCTACGCAAGGGAAACTACAAGTTGCCTAGCGCATGGTAGATGGTGATATAACAAACCATGCCCAGGGAACGATCTTCAGAACAGCCGTTAATTGCTTAGACTGTCAGTGTTTTTCTTGTACTGATAAGATTACAGTGAGTTATGTTACAACTGACATATCTAAGAAGAGATCACTTAGATCTGACCCTATTTAAACAAACTGTTATGGCTTTGATAGAAGCCCATATTAAAATGGAACAACAGTTAATTCAAACGTCGAAAGATACTACCACTATGTCTGACTAGACGAATTGTGGGTATATGATGGCGGCCGATACAAGGATTATACGTGCTTGTCCGATAGGGCATGTCTATGGATAAATCTGGTACAGACCAGGTTTACTACGCTTCAAGACCATCAAGAAAAGTAAGCCACATTTGAATTATATTATGCCTAGCTAATTGGAACAAACTATTTTTCTGCAGATGACCAACACATTTTTTTCTTCGTATTTAAAGCTTGCAATGATTTACGCAAGACTTGTTAGAGTTATTCTGAGTATTTTCAGCACTCAGAATAGTTTAGGATCGATGACCGAGCATTTCGAGCATTTATTTGAATATTTCATATTTTTGGGAAATCACGGTAATCAGCCGATGTAACTGTAAAAGTTAAATTTACTTTTGTTGAGGAATGGATATTTTTTCCATATTCGAAGGTTCGAACATGTGGATTCTCACATAATGAGATGATAATTAAACATATTTAAAATGATATAATTAATAATAATAATAAAAATCCACTAATAATAATAATAATAATTTTCATATTTTTCTAAATAATTCTTGGATATTATATTTTCTAATAATCATATGTATTGAGAAAGAGCCTATGAAGTAGTTTAATCATTTCTAGTCTGGAACAGAAGATTTTCCGAAGGAAAGTGGTTAGCGCAAGCCCGCATTCAACCAACATGTCAGTTCTGGTTGAACAGTTGATATTTGCATTGAGCAAAGTATATTTTTCAGATAACACGGAGAGGCATGAAACGGGAAGCAAATGATATTTGTATCAAATAGGATATTTTTGTATTTATATAAAATCATGACGTAAATACACTCGAAAATGAAATAAAGATTTTCATAAGTATGGTAAATTCACGGGTTGAACTGAATGGTAAAATAAAATAAACTTGTAAGTTTATTAATCTTCCAGTGTTGATAACAAGCAGAGGCTTGATTTATTGTATAAATTTTGGGAAGAAAATTTATATGTGTGGAGTAGTTGAAATGCCATTCCCAGGTGCGCATGTTTAAGTCGCAGGAATGAAGAGGTTTTTTCGAGCATCAATCAAATAGCAGGTTCGATGGCTCAGGTTTATAGTAGGAGTATTGGAACTACACATTTCGTCGGATGAATGACCCGAAGGTTATTTCTTGAAACCATCAGTTCTTATTTCAACCTTGTTTACGAATTCCATTTAGACTTTGATTTTGCTAGAACCCGGATTTGTCATGATAGTAGTTTATTCTTCTTCAGAGGAAGACCTTTGCCGTTGTTGTTGTTGTAATATTGTGTTCTTACACAAATAGTAGAATGGGCCACTGCCAATTAAAAATAATTCTTTAACCACGAATAATTTGAAGGATATTTTCAATCCTAGTGCCATGAACTAAATGAATTCATTATAAAACTACAATTCTAATTTCCGCATTCTGTCGAAGAATTGCAAGTTGTGAAAGTTGCTAAAAATGGCCATGAATATAAATATTTTTTTAATAATGATTCCAAGTGGAAAATTGAATAGTTGAATGGTTCAACCATTTATTGATCAAGTTGATGATTCAGAAATCATATATTTTGTTAGGAACTTGAAGTTCATAATCGAGTCACTTCTCGAATGTTTAATGTCAGAAGAACAATTAATTGTTGTTGTGCTTCGCACAGTTCTTCGATGCTATGCTCGAGGTCAAATACGTTTCAGATGTTATTAATATATGTAAATAATTTGTGTTGCTTCAATGATGATAATATTTTCGACGATATATTTTTGAAACTGGAAAAATAAGTGAAAGTTAAAATTCTATGAACATTTATTCTACGAGTGTTAATATCATGTAAATATTCAAACAGTGATCTACGATATTTCCAGTAGAGACAATTAACTTTGAACTGGAATTAATCTTAAATAATTTTGGAACACAGTCTACAGGACTATTAATCGGACTTGTGTTTCCAAAAAGATTGTCAAATGTGTTTGGAAAATTTCTGTATATTGTGTGTAAATAAGTGTGTGGATCGCCACATGTGGATGATGCTGCTTTGAGCATCTTTGCAGTCAGATTTTAACTTCAAAATAAACTGAGATAATTTTACCAGATGTGTCATACCCAATTAAATCTCCTTCTATCCTTATTGTTGCATTGAGCCAAAAATCAGTAAAGCATTTTTTTAATTTGATGTCGTTTTTGCGATTTGCTTTAACCCATCTGGCGCTCCGGGATATTTTGACTCTCGTGCTGACTGATTATTGGTAAAATGCATATGTGGTCGTGCGGACTCCGGTCTAAACGGGCACAGTAAGTGGTTGCGTGCAGTGACCATCTTTCGCATTAGCCCTGTGTTAAAATAATAAAATAAATATTAAATAAATAAAAAATTATAAGTTAAAAAACGAAATTTAAAAATAAAAGTTAGGTCTGTGACCGTGTAGATTGCTCTTTTACGCAAAATCTAAAATAAAAATATAAAATTAAAAAATCTTACTTGCATTAATTTAAATCTGAAATCAGGTTTCTGTGGGTTAGAGAATTCTTGGGTTAATGACCTTGCAGTTTAGTGCTTTAACACAATAAAACATAATAAATAAAATAAAAAATAATTTAAGTATTAAAATAAAGAAATTTAAAAAAATCATTAAAAATTATATAAATAATAAATTAAGGAAAAAATAAATAATAAATAAATAATAAATAATTCATAGTTAATAACAAATACATAATGATTTGGAAAGCCCACTATTTAAAAGTGCGATTACGCGTGGCGGCCATCTTGCGCAGTAGCCCCTGCGCCAGGACCGGTCTTGATACATTACTGACCAGCAACCCTCAGCGTGTCAGCATGATTACGTCACGAGAAGGGGAGAAAATGTCGCTGGTTTGACTAGCATGTCAGACAGTCCAATGATAATTAAACTAAGCAGGTCGTGCTAACTTTAATCATACTGTTAAAAGCACGAGGAGCAGCATTATGAGAAGCCACATTATTATGTTCCAATGGAGAATAATGTGTACGAATTTTCGAAGCTATGAGAAGATATTTGCAAGCCAAGATTATGCTGTAATCTTTTCATGTCACCGGTAGAGAGAGAAGTTCACGTGGTCACTCCAACCCCCTCCCCCAACGACAGGCACTCGGCCAGGTGAGCCGGAGAATGAAATATCATTCTCGTTTTGTGATTCGAGCATTCGCATTCTGACAGTTTTACATTCGCATGCTGGTTTACAAAAATTCGTTGTCAGATACACGCAGTTACTCGGCCTTTCGGTGATACAGTTTTACGTCGAGTGCGATCATGTCCGCCGTCTACTTTGTGTTTTCTAAGGAGTGAGACAGTACACTTTCGGAGATATTACTTTATAATCGGGCGCGAGTGCGTGAACACACATATTTTTGAGCCGTGAGGAAGTGAAACACTCAGCTATTTTAATGCAAGTGAGTAGAGGCACATGTTATATTTACAAAGTGTCACGAATTGAAACTTCACACACAGTGTAGTAAAAACTGTTTCTTTTGTGGGCTGAACATACTATAAGTTGTTAATTCTACATTCAACGGTACAAACGAGCAGTAGCCTACACATATTTAATATAGAGCAGACAGCATGTTTCAAACTTTGCATAGCAGTGCACTTATTCAAAGCAGTTAAGAGTGGAGAAATTATACTACTCAAACTCAAGTACAGTGTGGTTTAAAAGTCTACTGAACTATTTCTAAAACTTGTTAAATATTTCTTGCCGAACTGCACAGCGATTTATAAGAAATTTTACGTAAATTTTCGACATGATGAATCGGCAGTGGCGTGCTATCCCAGCATCTATAATGGGGTTATATAATTTTGAACCAAGCACTATTTTTGCGAGGATGGAGATACGTCGGGTATCCCTCAGGGCAGCGTAATCGGAACTTTGTTTTTTTGGCGTTTATAAATTACTTACCAAATGGGATTCGCAGTGACTGTCGATTGTTTGCGGATGATTGTGTAATATATCGAAAGGTACATGACTCACAAGACAATGCAGTGCTTCAAGACGACCTGAACCTGGTCTATAAGTGGGCGATTGTAAATAAAATGAAAATAAACACAAGAAAATGTGGTCTCTTAAAAATAGGGAAAGTGCGAAGGCAGGATTTTCAATATAACATTGGCTCGGAAATACTTGTAGAAGAAGATTCTTGCAAATAGTTGGGCGTTCACGTAAGGAATGATGTGAAATGGAGTAGTCATGTAGGATGTGTAGTTTCAAAAGCTTACAAATCCCTGCACTTTGTAATGAGGGTATTAAAAGGAAGTAGTACCTCTGCTAAAGAATTAGGCTATTTGTCACTTGTAAGACCTATTCTGGAATATGCCTCGGCGGTTTGGGATACATATCAAGTAGGGCTCATCAATGAGTTGGAAATGGTACAAAGAAAGGCCGCTAGATTTGTGCTCAGTGACTTTAATCCCAGGAGCAGTGTGAGCCGTATGTTAAAGAAACTTGGGTGGGAATCACTGGAGGCTAGGAGGATGAAATCTAGACTCTGCGCTATGTACAACACGTATACAAATGAACCAGCATGGGGTCAGCTTAGCAAACGTATGGGAAAGCCCACTTACGTGAGCAGGACTGATCATCCTTTCAAAGTTAAGGGCCGACCACAGCGAACAAATTATGGTAAATATTCTTTTGTAAACCGTGCCATTGATAACTGGAACTCTCTACCTGCCGCAGTCTTAGAGTCTTTTCCCAAACATATAGGTGTGTTTAAGAAAAGACTGACTATTTGTGTAAATACTCCAGTTTAATTGTTGTATAATTGTTATTGAATTGTTATGTATAATTATTTATTTGTTATGTATATACAATTTGCCACCGGGGGACACACCCCCCATTGCAAATGAATGAATGAATGAATGAATGAATGAATGAATGAACGACAGATGTTTGATATTATTACTTACAACATGGGACATTAAATGCTGAAGGAGACATGATGAAGAAATGGAATTTCGATCCGGGAGGAACTTCTACCCAAGGAATGCCGCGTCGATCCTAGGAAATTGATGACAGTCCTTCAACATGACATCATGAGAGATCAAGGACCGTCACGAGGAATTAGAAGAAGCCGACGAAGAGAGCAAACGTACATTCTGAAGGCATCGTAAAGTCAATGGATCGCCAACTTACATTTTCGCACATGTTCCCATAACGAGTTTTGATCCATAGCTGAGCACATGAGTGTATAATTTGCACACATTCTGCGTAATTGAAGTGGTAGGGGCTGATATGCCATGAAAAATACACATATTCCACATGTTATAGGAGAGAGCCTAATGAACAGATATTAGATTTTTTTGAGGCCACGACTATTTTTCTACGATATGTTGCACTTTAATAATAATAATAATAATAATAATAATTTAATTATGATACATTTTGAGGATTATTTAAACCATTTGTAGACATGGATATTCCATGGATATTAGGGATGAATTAGGATTTATTTAAGCATTTTATTTGATAATGCAATAATATTTGAATTTAAGTTGGAGCATTATGATTGGTTGATTGAATATAACCATTACCATTATTAATTATTAATGGAATATAACTGGAACCGACAGTAGTGGCTACGCTGGCTAACGCGCAGCATTAGGTCATGGGGCCAAGCTCTCTGCTGACTCGGTAGACGCGTGGGTTCGAGCCCCACCACCGGCCGTCCTTGAAATGGTTTCCCATTTTCAACACCAGGCAAATGCTGGGACGGTACCTTCTGACAGGCCACGACCGCTTCCTTCCACATCCTTGCCCAGTTTCACTCACCATCATTCATTTCATCTCTCATTAACTCCTCTCATGAGGTTGGCGTCAGGAAGGGCATCCGGCCGTAAAAACCATCGCCACAAAGACTTCCATTGCATCTCATCCCCGACCCCGTTGGAGAACGGGAATAATAAGGGGTAGACATACAATGGAATATAACTGGATAATAAGTTAACCATTTAATTAATTAATTATATTGAAGTATTTAAATAATATCATGCTTAATCACAATCTGCGTGAGATTTAGAGGATTCTTATGACAGTCAGTTGTATTAATTTTAATGCTCCGATGTTACTGCATATTAGCTAGAGGAAGGAAGTTAGAAGATTTTCATTAATCATTAAAATAAACTATTGCTACACAATACCTGGACGATGGATGTGTTGTATGATATGATTACTAGGATTTTATATGAGGTTTTCGATGTTATTAAAATGAAGTTAGATATTTTGATGTATGTATTCTTTATTGCACACGTTTATACTGTGAAGTTTTGACACATAGTTTATAATGTGATGTTTATGCCACGTGGCATATAATGTGAAGTTCTTGCCACAATGTTATGGAATTATTGAGGATTAATGATGAATATTTACGATTAGGAAATGTATAGATAGTGATTTACATTCCTATTTTATGTGATGATATAATGAACCATGGTCATATGTAGACATGTTGCGTAATTTATTGAGTATTTGTGCCATTAAGAAATGCGTTGTTTGAAGATTTTTTTTTGGTTTGCATTATAATCCGATCCTCATTCTAGAATGAGAGCAGGTAGATTTTTTACTCACATCTGGAGAAATATATCAGCAAAATGTATAATTATTGTCATTATTGATGTCGGATGACGACTGACTCATTCAAGGTAATTAATGGATGTCATAATTATTCTGTATTGACATAGATTTAATTGATTTTCTTTCATGGTTGTGAATTGCTTCGATGATTAATTAATTCAGTTAACCCTATGATGATTTACTGGATTTGACATATGCATTTTACCATGAAACCGTAGATCATCTTTTGAGATGATTGTTAAATTGGAGACAGATTGGTTGAACTAGTGTGAATATTTTCGAATGGACTATTTGATTTTTAGCCTTCGATGAAAGTGTCAATCCTTGTGCAACTTAATCCAGGGTTATATTTTTTGTGTGGAATTATTTTGTGTTTGGATGAGCTTATTAATCTCAGGACAACTTTGTGTAAATGAGTTTAAGGATTGTCAATTTACTGTGCACTTACATGGAGTTAGGTCACTCAGGGATGAGTGATGCGAAATTTATTAGTTAAGTGCTAAGATAAATCCCTGCGGTCACAAGAAAGAACTCTTAGTTGAATTTATTTAATTTATTTTCAGTCCTGTGATATTTCAGTTTAGACGATCTGATTGAGCAATCATTTTTGAAGGGACATATCCAGGGAAAAATAGGGCTTTCGTTTCGCCATCAGAATCGCAGACAGGATTTTCTTGAATGAGCTGCAAAACAATATCTGAAATAAATTGAGGTTCTGTTCCTTTTCTTTATCTTATTCGATCTGTGGTTTTTCGTATTTCTTTGCGGTCTTTTCGGTAGATTTGGCTTCACCAAGAGTGTGTTTTATTAGTTCTAGTTTGATGGCGCCCTCTTTTACCTATCCCGTAACGACCCGGAGATACTCTCTCTCTCGTGCCACCTGTGCTAATTTGTTCGTTTTTCTCAAACTAGATTTCAGACACACTCTTTGCTTTTCAGGTTATTTTTTATTCGCTTACTCATTCTTGGAACATTTGCGAAGTTAAATTGGCCTGGTCATCGCATATCTTTCCCGGAATCGGGTACAGTACACTCCCAGAAAAATGTGTGGTTTCACGCAGCCTTTCTGATTATTCTGTAAGGTTTGACTTTGATTTGATAACTTGTTTATAGACTGTACAGAAATATTTTTGCGACTGCAGGTCAGCCTGCTATTATGACCGCGTAATTTCATCGCACATTCACAAAATGTGTGTGTTATTTTAAGCATTAAAACTGTTAACTTTGTCCGGCCTTCATAAAAAGCAGCTCTCTCAAGTTTTATAAACTTAATCAGCTTAAGTACAAGTACTTCAGATCGTTTCTTTGTGACCAAAAATCCTTCTACAGAGATGCGTGGATTGAACCTGGCGGCTGCCCTTACACTGTTTCATCTTAGATGGGGGTATTTAATGATTTCACGGGAGGTAATCGTTCCGTGGATGACAACAATTTCTGAATTCCAGAGATCTTATCGCCCAAACGTAATTCCTTCGGTTTTAAATAGATTATTTTGCGCTAGTTACAAATTCGCTTAATATTTAAAAATTCAATCACAGGGTACGTGTTTAAATCAAAGTGCATCATAGGTACAATGACTAATACAATAGCATCCATTCATTCAGTCTACACAGGGAGATTATCTTCTAGCCCCATCTCCTTAGCGTTTTGACCTGACCTGCTCTTCCGGGCATTTTTATGTGACAATTTAAATGCTTTTTTGGAGCCATGACTTGTTTTAAGTCTGGAAATACAGGAATACGTATATAATCCTATTGTAGTGTACAAACATGGTACATGCAGTCATTGTGTGATTATCATTCGTGGTTTTCCCAATCGCTTCTCAACAGTCGTGAGTTCGTAGTCCGAAATGATCCTATGTGTACTTCCTTTGCACGGGTACAATTGTTAGATAACATTGTATATAAATATACACTTTAACTCAGTGATCAGGATATGATGATGACCGTTTGACGGACGAAACGCGTAATCCTAAAATTTCCCCCCTTGTAATAGTGATCATAACTAATTCATTTTTTCTAGGGGTGTTATTTACTTATTGTTCATATAGTATATACATTGCACCCCACACAGTATTTGGGCAAATTCTTCTTGACCGACAGAAGAGCTATAACTGGCAATGTGTTATAAAGCTGGGATAGCCATAGAGGAAGTATAAAACTCAGCGAATGCATCGTCTCAAGGCATATCAACACGTCGAATTTCAGCGATCGCTACTCTTATCAGCGAGTGAACTAATACAGCCTTCACACTAACACAGGTTATCAGACAAATTCCACACCCACCCAAGTACATGGGGCTACATGACCACGATGTTGCTAAACCCCTAAAAGAATCAAAAACAAAATCGCATAAGTGTTTAAGCCGGAGTGAGTCAAGGCACGTCTCGATACAAGGTGCCATAAAATGTACGCGAAAATATAAAAGTTAAGGAAATGTGAATGCTGTGTCAGGTAATCGAAGAGCTTATTTCCAAAGTGACTTAAATCCATAAAATTCAAAACTTCACAATCGTGCCTTTGTTTCTTCGTATCATTAAATTCAGATATGAATATGATCAATGTAATGTAACTTCATTCATTACTTTTATGCTCATCCGGACACTGCGTTTTAAAAATCTCCTATCAAGGGGAATTGTGGTAATCGTCTCCTGTAAGTTAGAGTTAGTACGTTTTGGAAATAAGTCATGTTTTGGCATACGCTTTGAGTGACATTTATGAACATTTAAATGGTTTAAACACAACAAACAGAAACTGACCCTCAACATATTCTTCAAAGTTAGCCATGACCTTGATTTATCACGTGATATCACGTGATGTCCAGAGAGCCATCGGATTGGTCAACATGGATATAAAAGACATTGGAAATAAATACACGCTGGAGTTACGTCACTGCAAATAAACTTAGTTTTAAGATCCCTGTCAATATGGTATATACGACGTAATGCAACTTAGAGCCTTTGCTATATGTTTAGAGATCCTATAAATTTGCTTATGAAAGAAAAATTTGAAAAACTGTCAATTTTGGATTAACGTCACTTTGGAATTAAGCGCTTCAATTGTGTTTGTTCGGACTTGAATCTGAGTGCAAGAAATGCAGCGTTTGATTCAAGCAGCGCAGGTCGAACTCTGATACTAAGTGGACTGTTTGGAAAGGCGAGGCTAGTGATAAGACAGCTGTCATTAAATGAAGCCGTGCGTAATCCAAACCAGTGTTGCATATGAATGAATACTAGACAGACAATTATCGGCACATTTTACCGTGTACACTATTTGAGCTATTAAAACCAGTGTAGTGAACGAATACTATTCTCACTTGAAGCGAATACAATTTCTGACAGTAATGTGTAAGGAAAATCGTAGTAATTGAATGAACAGTTGTACAGTGGACACGCTTACAACAATAACAAATATTACATGCAATATGCATAACTAAATAACAATATCTTTCAAATAGTTGAGTTGAAAGGTGGCATTTACCGTGAGGCTTTATTAACATTATGTAGTGCAGGATGTGCGTTAAGTCACCAGACTATGATTTTTAAAGTCGTAGCTCTCGTATTTGGCGATGTTTGTGAGATGTCATTGGATATAATAGAACCAGTTGTAGTAATGTCAGAACAGTGCGGCTGTTCCCTTGTGCAGAGTGCTTCTTACAATGCCAAGCAGGTGACAAAGCATTTTACGCGTGCACAACGGGTTGCTTTATTGGAGGCTTATTTTGAGTGCAAAAGTTATGAGAGGAGTGTGGAATAATGGAGACTTAGATTTCCTGATAAATCCTTACCAGGCAACTCTTCTTGACGCAGATTTCGTGGTGTTGAGAACAATGTGGGAGACCTACATTAATTGCTGACATTTTCCTTCGCGATGTTTGGCAGCGCATTGAGAAGTCTCTGCGGAAATCTGTAAGATGTTTGTCACAATAACTTGGAACATCAATAAATGGGTACACTTAAAAAGCGCTGAAAGCGGGACATTGTGAAACAATTTGTAATTTTATTGGTTCCTGAAAAATGGCGTCACTTGTTTTATTGCTTACGCTACCGTAGCTATGTTGCGATTTTTCTTCGGAAATCGAGTAATCTCAATACATATTTGGCCTCCTCGTTCATCAGGTTTAACTGCTCCAAGAAAATATTTGGGGAATTTAAAATAAAGTGTAAAATACAAAGATAATCCTCATTCAGTACAAGAACTCAGGGAAGATATTTCTAACTTTATTGGAGAAATAACATCGGCAACTTTGAAAAGTGTCGTAAAACATGCGTAAGTGGAAACATTTAGTGCCTGCAAGAAAACGGTGGTCACTTTCAATGTCTCTTGTGAACTGGAACTGTGTGAACGCAATGTGCAGGAAACGACTTAGTGTTATGTCTGAACATTTGTTACTCTCAGCAATTCCAGAATTCTTCCACTGAGGTTTAAAAAATATTGTTCTTCACTTGAAGCTATGTGGAACTATTATGTGTAATCACTATATTTGTATGAGTAATACGTCAGAAACAAAATTGGAATAAATTGAGTCTGGTGGCAACGTTTGAGATTGAATACAGAGAATATCGTTGAAATGATGGTTATAAATGAATAATTGGTAACTATTATTATTATTAATGTTGATAACATTGATGTTGACATTTCACTATATTTTGAAGTTTGGAATAAATTATGTTATTAAGATCCAAGTAATGTGAAACTCTCATGATATTGTAAAATTAATTGATGTTGTTATAAAACATACCGTGGAGGTATACGGTGTGATTACAAATGCTTGCATGAGGCACATATAAGTGGTTTATGTGATAAATAAATGATATTATATTGATCTCATGGGAGGAAATTGCTGTTGTAAAATAGGAAGAATAGAATGAATAATAACGATTATACGGTTTGAATAGTGAAATAAGCAACCCTTTTTGAATGTCAGACCACGTCATCAGTGGAATTGCAGTTCCGCTAAATAGCTAAATAATTTGACAACTTGTCAGATTCAAATAATTAATAATATAAGGGATATATTGAATGTTGCTACAGGAATTTGTACTGTAGTATTGAAAGCAAATAGATGGTATCATGCCATATAAAATTGTTCAGCAGTTGATAGATTGTTGAGCCTAAGTGGAAGAAATGTTAAAATTTCCATGAATCCAGCTGCACAAATAGGATAATGAGCCTAGCTAATCAATAATTCTAATGAATATGATTGAAGAATATTTCACAATAATATGGTTCTAGAATGAAGGAATTTACCCGTTTAAATTGAATTACACTGTAAATTATTATATTTGAATGTAATGGCCTGCCATTTTTGGGAGAATAAGTTGGATTTGTGTAATAACTTCAATAATGTAACATTTGCCACAGGTATTGAATGATTTGGATGATGGTAAGAATGAACTATGAGAAGACAAAATCCATGCAAAATATTCGAGTAGCGGTATTTAATTTTTATATGAGTAAAGCATCCAACTGGAAGGTAGAGGATGCAATTTATTTTCCAGCAAGTATTTTTGTTGAATTTATTTTGAAGGACCTACGGAACTAGGCTGGGAATGTTTCTTTTGAATGGTTTTAAGAAAATAAAAGTGAGTGTTTTTATCATATCTTCTCTGAATGTCATATTATTTATTTCTTCTTATTCACATGAGGGACTAAAGGAAAGTTCATTACCTTAACCACCTAACTCCCCCGGATTGTTACAATCTCGTGCCCAAACTGCTCTCGAGGTTCACGCATATGTGATCATTGGCCTTTGAAGTTAACGGACACAGTATCACGTGTTTTTATAGTCATTACTTTCCGGCCCTGGCACGAATTGGTTAGCTCGCTAGGCTTTGAACCGTTAGCTCCCGGGTTCAATTCCCGGTTGGGCCATTGGGGAAATTAAATCTCCTGCGGTTAATTCCCCTGGCCCGGAGTCTGGGTGTATTTGTCATCGCCGTCATCATTTCATCACTTCATCCTCATTAGGTCACCTATGTCACCCACGGGCATCAACTAGTAAGAACTGCATTTGCCTCCCAAGAGGTCATACGAAAATCTTCAGGCCTACACTCATTACTTACGATTATAACGTTAACTACCCGGCGTATTGGGTAGATGTTACCGTGATCATTTCATCCATAATTGTTTAGCCATTTTTCTGCCAATACTCCAAATGTTAAACAGACAAACGACCCTAGATGAAAACCAATCCCTAATTAAATTTCATAGGTTTTATACATCCGTGGCTTGAACAACCTAAATTTCATTAAATACATATCAGGAATGTTGGTTCAGATGGGAACGGCAACATGGTGAGAGTCCTGATGATTTTAGTGACCATACATGCAATTTACCGGCCAAGTTCCCACATGCCCGCTCCGTCGACAAACGTTTGGGGAATTTCTAAGATGGTTTCGAGTGGTAGGAATTACATTTATTGTGGTAGAGTGCTTCATGATGGCCTTGTGCTTAGTTACAGTAGACATAACCTCAAGATGGCGGCTGTGCAAACTTTTGAAATTAAGTTTTTATTTCCTGTTTTCTATTCATGGGATGGAAGTGAACGTTTGAATAGTGAACCTACGCACTAATCTTCATCTAATGGTACATAAATATATGGCCTACACATATAACAATCTAACATGGTGTCCATCCGAAATATTTAGATGGTTCTCAATGTCTACGAATTTATTACAGCAATCAAACTGATATTTTGTTTGTTAATACAGGCTTTTAACATAAGTTTGCCTATGGATCATTCAATAACCTGGCAAGCACAGAATCAAGATGGCGGCAAAGCGAAATTTAGATAGTTATTAGTCCAGTGCAATTAGACAAAATTGACCTCTGACTCGAACAAAATTAATAACAAGCTGAAAATTGGTGGAAACGTTAAGAACAATGTTCTAAACGAAATCCCAAAAGTCCCAAAAAATCCGAGCTGGGGAAAAGCCGCCATCTTGAAAAAACCACCGCCATCTTGTATTTTTCGGTTCTTGGCCAAATCTTTCGAACTAGTGGTCCTAGCGAGGTCAGACTGGTGTCAAATTGACCAGATTTTACTGTCGAAGTCTCGGAAACATTAATAAGATATGCTACACGCTTTTTACAGCTTTTTTATTTATTTTAGTACTGTTAATAACATAAATAGTGGGTTTAAAGTTCGATTTTGACCGTTTTTAGGCACTAACTTAGTAAAGTTACCTGAATTGGTGGAATAAGAGTTATTCTAAAGATAAAATGAATATACAAACTATACATGTTATTTATATCACGAACCATCCCTTACTTTAAGAAAAAAAACAGCCGGATGTCGCATATGAATTTGAATTTCCCGCGACACGTATTGCTGCCAGCCAAAGCGCTCGGTCTGCGGTTAGAATATGTATTCATGCGCCGGTTTTCAAAACAATAACTATGTATCTTACGTTTTGTCTGGTTTCACTACAATGTTTGGTTACGCTAAGAATGGAGGGAAAAAATACACGCTATGATTACTTGTCTGAATAAAAAGCAATGCAAAAACTATACCACTGAGAAGTTGAGCATAGACAAAGAATAACTTGACTATGGATTGTATTAAACGGAAATGAACGTTGGGTTGCAGCGTTTTATAATTCAAAACTAATAGTAACACATCATTTCTAGTATTGTTTTGTTTGTATTTGTGGTTTTAGTGCTAAAGTGGAATAAAGTACTTATATACCACGGTGCGAAAGGAGGTTGGTACCGCTGGTGTCGGTATAAGTTTATGAGAAGGCGGCGGGCATTGTTGTCGTGTTTTGTACGGCGAGATTGAATGCGGCTGTGTTGTTTGTCCGTTCGTGGCGTTGAAACCGAAAATAGCGACGTGTTTTATGAATGTTGTGTGTGTTCTAAATGACAATTTGAGTGCTCTGTAGTGATAATCCGTTACTTGGTTGAAGGCAAAACCACGGATTGGGAATGTGTTGAAAGTTTTATGGAAAAACTATGAAAGCAGAGGTGGGTTAAGTGTGGTGTATGCATGGATTTTTTACTTCACCTATCCTATTACTGTGGGTGTTGCTGTTCAAATATTGCAAGTTAATGGTTGAATTGGCGGTTATTTCTTCGAAATGGACAGTGTATGCATTGTGTGTCGAGGAGAAAACGGTGGTGAGCAGGGTAGGGTACAAAGAGGGATTGACACAATTCGTCGGTATAGTGAAGCTCGGAATGACGGCAGTGCCGCTCTAATCGGCGACTCGAACAGTGTTACAGTGCACGTCAACTGTAGGAAAGAAATTACTCGCCGTGTTCCTACGCTGTCGAATGGTACGCAAGAGGAACCATTTGAAAGAAAGGCTCGTTCTTCGATTGACGGTTTTAATTTTAAACGCCAGTGCATATTTTGCGAACGCGAGATCAGCTGTGATGACAATAATAAACACCCAGATCGACAAGAACCTTAGAGCGTAGTTACGTTGGTCCACGTTATAAATACTGTGCGCTCTATGGCTTCTGGACGCTCTGACGCTTGGTCAGAAACAGTATTGTTGAGATTGAACACGGAGGTCGACCTAGTGGCAGCGGAAGCTCGTTATCATCGTAAGTGCTACGCGTATTTTGACCACCCATGTCTCTTTCCGCAAACATTTGGACTTTCCTGCGGAGATGTAGGCCGCCCCAAGGATCCCAGCAAGCTTAGAGCTTTTGAGAAACTGTGTGAATATATAGAGAGTAACGACGAGTGTCAATACACCTTTGCCGAGTTGATCGAATTTATGAAGACTTCTTCCCCAGAAGAAATGCTCTATAGCGAGAAAAATCTGAAAAGGAAACTGCAAAATCATTACGGAGACCAAATTGTCATAGCGAACAGTGGAAAGTTGGAAAGTCTAACGTTCTTTGTTTCCTAGGAACAGCAAACAAGATTTTAGCGGCTAATAGGTACAGTTCCAGAAAGTGCAATCCCGAGGAGGGAAGGACAAGAATCATCGAGACTGCAGCCAACATTATTCGACAGGACATTCGATCCCGTGTTTACGACTGCTCTGTGTATCGTTCTGAAGATATTGCTTCTGGACGAGAAGATTTGGTACCCGAGACTTTACAAACAATGATACGGACTATTGTGCAGACCAGAAAACCATTCGACGACGACACAATTACGAAAAGAAAGGCAATCAACATCGCTCATGCAATTATTGCAACCGCCCGACCAAGATCGTTCGTCTCGCCATTGCAGATTGGTCTCGGCGTCCATCTTCACAGGAGGTTTGGCTCGAAGCTTCTTCTTGACGTATTATCGGGATGTAGAGTATGTACTACGTACAAAGAAACGATCAACTTCGAGAATTCGCTGGCTAAAAATGCACTTCCGGGCTAAGACGACAACGCTTATGTGCAGTTTGTTTTCGACAATGCGGACCACAATGTGCATACGCTTGACGGACACGGTTCCTAGGACACCTAATACAAGTCCCTCGAATTATTGGTTCGCGAGATATTAAAAAGCCGATGACATATTAGTTTTGGGTCCTTTGGTTAAATTAAGGGGGCTATAGTAAAACGGGGGGGGGGGGGTCACACCGAGTCCCAGGACACCCCTAGCGAAGGAGAAATGTGAAATTGTAGAAATTAACCTATAAGTATGAAAAAGATCCGCACTAAAATATGTATTCGAATAATTCCATATTACTTACTCGCATTTTTTTAGAATGAACTGCGTGGTCACTGATGTGCGAACCACCTAGAGGAGAGCATCGACGTTGACGACCCTGACGATCATGTGCTTTAATACGAGGGGAAGTTATTTCGAAATATATATAGACATTATCTGCACAAAAGATAAAATTATCACTGTTCTTTTTTTTTTACAGATCTCATGGAACCACCAAACGAAGGAAGCCGCTAAGAATTACAAGTCAAAGCTTACATCTCTCATAGTGTCTCTGCATTTAATACTGACAGTATTTTAAAAATTTTAGATGTGATACGCACAATTTCAAGAATATGATTTATAATTTTAGGTTTAAATACATTATTTTCATTGGCAGTTTTTAGCTATTGTGACAGAAACGGTCAAAATCGAACTTGAAACACTCTTTTTATGTTAATAGTACTTAAATGAATAAAACAGCTGAAAGAACACGTCTAACATATTTTATTAATGTTCCTGAGACATTGGCAGTAAAATCCAGTCAATTTGACACCAGTCTGACCTCGCTAGGACCACTTGTTTGAAAGATATGGCCAAAAACGGAAAAATCCAAGATGGCGGCAGGTTTTCCAAGATGGCGGCTTTTCCCCAGCTCGGATTTTTTGGGACTTTTGGGATTTCGTCTAGGACATTATTCTTAACGTTTCCACGAATTTTCAGCTTGTTATTAATTTTGTCCAGGTTTAAACTAATTTCACTGGACTATATGGATTTTTATCGCGACTTTTCATCCGAGTGCTGTGAAACAAGGCACGGTAAATCTTCATACAAGCCTTAAGTGGGAACATACAGCTTAAGGAGGCAAACCAATAACGATTTTGAAATTATAACTCTGCCTGTGATAAACCTTGCACAACAATTGTATATGTTTCCATGGAAACACACATATCTTGCTGTTAGAAACGAAGTTCTAAATTTTCAAAATTCAAATCGTAACCATTTTTATTCATTTTTCAAAATTTGGGCCTGGCTTTATGATGAACTTAACCATTTCCCTGATACCTCCCATATTTATAGGATTGTTTGGACTTTTTTTAAAAAGTGGATGTTAAACCTTCAGCTACAAAAAGCAAATCTCACTCAAACATCAGTGGATTTTGTTAGTATTTCTTTAAAACGTTAAAATAATTTTTTGAGTTTGCTCAAAATAGGAATGAAAATATAACGCTTAATTAGCTAATAATATGACAATAAGAGAGATTCTGGCAATCAGAGCCATAAATGATGTGAAAGACATAACTTAAATGCCAATGACAGCAACAATAAAGCTTTTTTACATTAAGGTTTCACCCATAGCCACATACGGTATTCAGATCATTTGGGATCATCTAGATCCCAATAGCCTTCGACTACTCGAGGAAGTGATATCGACATACCTGAAAAAAGCAGCGGGCCTATCAAAGTATGCGCCTTCACGCACAGTATACGAGTTGACAAGGGAGCCTTCCTTCATAGAGGAGCTCCGACTTCAATTATGTCTGCCCAATACAACGAGCTATAACTCATTGCTGAACGACCTACAACAGAAGAAAGAAATCATCTGGCCCGAGTTTTATTCTACAGTTACCATGATCAATAACGAGGGGAAAAGGTCGAATTACGAGCTGCGCCACATGGTGACCCGTCTAGCAGTACGTGACTTTCACTACATACTGTGCGTAACGAAGGCTTTTCACGACCCAGGATCCGACTGTGTTTACAAACGGTGTGGCATGCTGTGTGAAAGGTATCATGTGCTAAAGTGCAAGAACAGGGGCCAGTCCTTTACAGGATTTTTTACAGATTGAAGATGTCAATGTTAATTTATGTAATTATGTAAGTGTACTGTAATTCATGGCCTTTGGCTGCTAATAAATCTTAATTTATTTATTTTGTAGCTGAAGGTTTGACAACCACTTTAAAAAAAGAAAAGTCCAAAAGTTGCTACAAACATGCGAGATATGAGGTAAACGGTGAAGATCAGCACAAATCAAGCACCAAATACTGAAAAATGAATAAAAATAGTTTCGATTTGAATTTTGAAAATTTAAAACATTGTTTCTAATAACAAGATGTCGGTGTTTCCTTGGAAAAGTTTATTATTGTTGTATAAGATTTATGACAGGCATGGTTATAATATTGAAATCGTTATTGCTTTGGCTCCTTAAGCTGTATGTTCCCCCTTAATATACTGACGTCTAATTTAATGGAATTTTATGAGAACTTAAAATGACGGCTGTGCAATTTTAAAAAATCTCGTTTTCATTTCTCGTGTACTAAATAAGACCAGTTCTTCACGGACCTACTTGTTCAGTGTTGCCATTGTAAACGAAATTTGATGTGTTACAGTGGGTCAACACGGTTGGACCCAAATGGGATGGATAATTCCCTAATTCTGAAAACTAATTACATGACACTATTAAACACGCTTGGATGACCAGTTTCGATCGTTAAGCGATCATCATCCGCAAATCTTACATATGTCTGTTGCCAAGTCTAGTCTTCCTAATGTGGTGTATGTTACTGTATACTAGTATACTGCTCGATGAACATAGGAATGCGAGAGGGGGAATGCCTAGGAAGATAAGAGATGCTCGCGGACAGGAAACTCCTCCCTGTTCAGAGCAGACATTCACGAGGGCCACTGCTCTCTTCCGGATTGCTTGCGACTCAACCAGATAAGTGGCCAATATGATCTGAACTGACGATTAAGCAACAATCATATACTCACACTGAGCAAGCAAATTTGGAGGTCAATCATCCAATTCCGTATCTTAACAAAATATTACATGGACTAAGACTAACAAATATTGACTAGTTGCATTATTTTAACTACTACTTCAACTAAATAAGTGTACATATTGTAAATACTGTACTATCACCCATACTTCTAGACATAGATTTAATAGCCTAAGTGTAATGGATCTGATGATTATCGCTTGACGATCGAAACTATTCATCCGAATGTATTTATTAATCTAATGTAAATGTTTTTCGGGATTAGGGAATAACTAATCACAATTGGGTACAATCGTGTAGACCGACTGAAAAACATCAAATTTCGATCTTAGGTGAAGATATTGTCACTTATCTTTGAATGAAAAATTAAACATTAAAAATTCAATGTTTGTTGGCTTTACAATAACTCTTAAGGCAGAAGGTGCAAACGAAGCCTTCAGTGGGGTTCGGGGTGGAGCAAAGGCGGAGTAAGGAAGTTGTTGCGCAATCGAAATATGGCGTTATATGCTGAGGAGGCGAGGGGTCAGCTAGTATGTGGACAGCGGTACTCTTCTTGTAAAACCTGAACGTAAATAAATTGTGTTGTTGTTGAAATATCACAAAGGCTTGGGATAATTGAACCGATAGTACTGTGTAGCCTGCCTTGTAAGTGTGGATGTCATTGATTGATGGATCGATTGGTTGATGTTTTTTTTTAAGATTAAATCATTTCGAAAATCAGCCCTGGTGTGGTGGAATGTTCGACATCACATGCTAATGCGTTGTCTCTCAAGATCTATCCTTCACACATGACACTCGGTTCTACAGATGTTTGAACACTGGGACCAATGGTGAATGAATAGGAAAAAGCGATGATCATCATTATGAGGAGGGTTGTTAAGGGATACGTCATTTGTGTTGTGGCATAGGCCATACGCCTGGCTGAATCCTAAACAGATCTACCACCACCAGCCATGTAGGCCACTTCCGATGATGGTGTGAATGTGTTGTTGTTATTATTATTAGCTATCCGAACTACTAATAGGCTATTGGTCAAGGAGTTGTACCTTTGCATTTTACTTTAGGCTACGTCACGGTTGTTCTGACTCAATCAAATAAAACGAAAATATAAACCCTTCACATTGACAGCATTATCTGGTGCTCCATTTCAATAAACGTATAGCTGCTCGTTGGGAGAATCGAGATACATATCCAGTTCATAACAGCGGCCATACTGTGTATTTTTCCTCGTGTTTTCTCCATTCATTCTCCATGTAGATGCTGGAATGATATGTAATATTGAGATCAGGATCACGTAGGACTAGTTCGTAAAGTCCAATGAATTCAATACTCAGTGAGAGCAATTTACATGGTGCTTGGAAAAGGGAATGCTGCACCCTTTTAGGGATTTCGAAAAGATGTAAGGTTTCGGACACAAGGATTGAATCTTAGGTGAAGGAAGAGACCAAAGATTAGAATTTGACTTTGCGTTTATTAAAGTTTTTAAACAGCATATAAAGTTACTTCTAATAAATATAGTTTTAAGAATTAACAAGAAGAATAAAAAAATGCAAATTCAAAATGCAATATTTTTTAAACAGCGTATAAAGTTACTTCTAATAAATATAGTTTTAAGAATTAACAAGAAGAATAATAAAAATGCAAATTTACAAGTTTCTCCGGGAAACGAAAAAGGTTAACAAAATTCCCTTATGAGGGATTAAAAATTTATATTGTTCATAAAAAGAGAGACATAATTATAAATACCTAAACGAGGAACTCTTAATGATTAACCATGATGAATATGATACCACCTTTCAATGAGGTGAAAATACATAACCCTTTCTATAGGCCAGCAAACCTTTGGCTGGAAACAGTTGGTTGGTCCGCAAGGGGCTGATGCTTTGAAGTAGCAGTTCTGTTTGCCCGCACAGGGCTGATGATCGTGGTTAATGCGCCCACACTCCGGAGGCGCTGGTTCAGAGCCAAGGTTTTGGCGATGTTCAGTCGTGATGACGAGAATTGACCAGCAGTGAGATGTTTCTTGGTATTAACATCTCCGCTGGTTCGAGAAGTTGTCTTTTCATTTGGCAGACTTGAACTGAGTACAGCGTTTGTAGAAAATGCCCAGCCGCCAGCTGGAGCAAAGGTTGGCCTGGAGCCTAACTCCGTGTTGACGTGAAGCAGGGCCTCTGGGAAGGCCGTGACACCAGAGGGTAATGACCCCCGGCAAGCTTGTATTAGCAAGTGGCGGAAGATGGAGAGTCGACACATAGGCCGATAGACCTAAGGTTATATAGCGGTAGTGACGTCAGCGCGCCGAATCTTCCAGAATGAAGGAGGGGTGAAAAAGCAGCCAATCAAAGCACAGCCCCATGCACATTGCGAGCGTTGCCGCTGAGGTGAGCACAGTACCTCGTGAGAAAATGTGACGGTATGGTGCGTCTAGAAAGACACTTCAGAAAAAAAGGTGGGTTGACATGAATAATACAGAAAAACAATTAAACTGAAACACCAATAAAATAAATAAATCAGAACACCGCGTTCAGACTGCAATTAACGAAAATAAAAATAATGGGGCAGAAAAATTGAACGTGTGTTTCACACCGTAAGGGAAACATAGCCTACAAAAAACATTCGCAAAAGCGAACATGCTGGGAGGGGCGAGAAAAAATTGCAGTAAGACAGCGCAGAAGTTAGGCCTCGCGTGGCAAAGGAGCAATCATGGTGATTGGCCTAAGAAAATGACCAGAAGAAGTCTGCAGTTTTACCACGCGAACCCTACCATCTCTGCCAGGAAAGCACTCAACAACCCTACCCAAATTCCTGACAAGAGGAGGACTAGGGTCTTTCAAAAGCACCAAGTCCCCCACCTGAAGGTTAGAGCAGGAAACAAGCCATTTACCACGCTGCTGAAGCAAACCGAGGTATTCCAACCTCCAGCGGCGCCAAAAATAATTGCGCAAACTTTCAATTTTGCGCCAAGAAATGGCTAAAGAAGATTGAGAATTAGAATATAACAAAGGGGGAGAGGCAGTCAAAGGACCACCGATAAGAAAATGGCCTGGCGTTAATGGCAGAAAATCTGAAGGATCATTAGATAAGGGTGATAAAGGACGAGAATTAATTATGCCCTCAATAAAAATGATTGAGGAATTAAACTCTTCATGAGAAAGGGGGGTGTGGCCACAAACACGTCTAAGGTGCTTCTTGGTGAGTTTCACACAAGACTCCCACCGCCCACCTTGATGAGGTGCATAAGGGGGGATGAAGTGCCACTTGAAATTTCTCTGGTGAGCATAATCAGTAATCCTTTCCAGCGCTGAATTTTGAGTAAGAGCTCTCTTAATTTGCTCAGAAGCTCCGATAAAATTTTTAGCATTGTCTGAGAATACTTCTGAAGGAAGACCTCTGCGAGCAGAAAATCTGGCAAAAGCTGCCAAAAAGTAAGCAGTAGAGGCGTTGGTAACTAGTTCTAAGTGAACTGCTCCGGTGACCATACATACAAACAGCGAAATATAGAGTTTTCCAGAAATACATTTTTTGGCCTCAGGAGAATTGCTTCTGTAAACAAAAGGCCCGGAATAATTCACTCCCGTAAAGGCAAAGGGTCTAGCAGGAGCAGATCTAAAGTTGGGAAGATCACCCATGAGCTGAGTGGTAATTTTAGGGTTGGATTTAAAACATGGAATGCACTTCCGGATAACAGAGGTAACTTCATGGACTCCGTTTATGGGCCAATACCTATCACGAATGACAGAAAGTAATGTACGAGTTCCTGCATGAAGATGCTGGTAATGATACTGACGAATAATTAAGGAAGTGACATGATGCTTTGAGGGAAGAATAATTGGATGTTTTTTATCCTCAGAAAGATCAGCCAAAGATAAACGTCCTCCTACTCTTAGAAAACTATCAGTATCCAAAAAAGGGACGAGTGAGGAAAGCCTACTCGATTTCTTAAGGGATTGACCTTGGGACAACACCTGGCATTCTTCAGAGAATATTTCTTGTTGAGTAAGCCATAAGATTTTTGTAGTGGCTAAACCTAATTCAGAAAAGGTTAAATATGGCTTAGGAAAAAGGGGTTGTTCCACTACAAAATATATCCATAGAAGGAGATAAGCCATAGACATTACCAATTGGAAAGAGGAATGATATCGCTGTAAGAGAAGGGGAGATTCGGAAACGATTAGAGAGGATCCTGTAATCTTCCCAGCATCCGGCAATTGTGATAATTCCGGAAGAGGAAAATTTGTTAAAGCAGAAGAGTTGCTAGATTGAATAGGAGGGCCAGATAATAATGTGTCATTCAGAGAAGTTCCGTTGGCATCCAATGCAGAGCCATTAAAGACCACTCTTATGTTTTCCTTTAAAATCTCATTCTTCCAAACAGGATGATGATTGAGGTAAATGACTTCAGATGGGGTATAAGAAGCATCATCTTTCTTGGTAACAACCTCCATGTGATCGAGTGCCTCATATTCCTCCATAAATGTGGAGTAGCCTATTGAGTTTTAACAACAGGGTCACGTTTAAATTTGCTTTCCACAGCATAGAGTGCTCTAAGAGCCCTAGGGTGTGTTTCAAATAAAAGAGGTGGATTATCCACTCGGGGCATTGTTACGACAAATCTACCCTCTGAATTGCGTTTGGTTGTTTCGCGAAACAGTTTTTCACACATTTAATTTTCAACTGAGGAAGGTGAAACTGAATCTATAGTTTCGATTTTCCAAAATCTTTCTAAGTTGTAATCGAGACTTGTATTGACAAAATGACATTGTGAGAAATTTTGAAATGACTTACGAGGGACCTGGCCCGTTACTAACCAACCTAGCTTGGTATGATGAACAAACACTCCTGGTGATATTTTGACCTTAGAGCTAAGGAGACATTGCCAAAATACTTTGGCACTGAGAAGTATGTCTACTGGAGCGCTCGTATTAAATGTTGGATCTGCCAACTGAATGTTATGAGGAAATTGCCAATTTCTAATTTCAAAAGAAGTACTAGGGGTATTACTGCCAATAGTATCAATGGCAAGACAATTCAACTGAAATGTTGTGTTACAATTAACAGCATCTTTGATGTGAACACGAACAAAATGCAAAGATTTAACATTGCTATTGTTAATACCGGTAACCTGAATATATGTAGGTTGCTTAGGAAGACCAAGTTTCTTAATGAGACGCTCACTTATGAAGTCATGGGTGGCGGCATTATCCAATAAGGCACGCGCTTCAAGCCATCTACCAGAGGAATCTTGAACTTTTAATAACACGGTTGATAGTAGCACCTGGGAACTACGAATAGAGCTAGAGCTATGAGTATAAGATTGCGCATTGGCTTCTGGGGATGTATCTTTGGAACTTCCAGGGGAAGGAGCCTGACGTGGCTTTTCAAACCTATGAAGCAAGGTATGATGTTGAGCCTTGCAATGGGAACAAGTATTTTTAGATAAGCAATCAGGCACCATATGCCTAGCTGACAGGCAGTTGTAGCAATATCTTTTTTGAGCTATTAATTTGCGTCTTTCGTCGGTAGAAAGGGCTTTAAAGGCAACGCAGGAATATAACCTGTGAGGCGCTTTACAGAGAATACACTCTGTTGAATTATGTTGAACAGTAAAGACAGCAGATTTGTTTATTTTAGTACCGACTGGCTTCACAACATTAGATTTGTTATCTGCACTTCCTGACATATGACAGGCTACGGCTGACAAAACCTGACATCTACTATTTA
Organism: Meconema thalassinum; assembly: GCA_946902985.2. Taxonomy (NCBI): domain Eukaryota; kingdom Metazoa; phylum Arthropoda; class Insecta; order Orthoptera; family Tettigoniidae; genus Meconema; species Meconema thalassinum. The sequence continues at coordinate 1,152,053,168 of OX336389.2, forward strand.
TAAAGGTAAGCAATGAATCATAGGTATATGAAGTGTCATTTGTTAGTTCCCTCTCCCATGCCTTTAAGGTTGATGAATCAAATTTAGAAGTAACCAAGTGAACTAAGAATAGATCCCAATGCTCGACCGGTTGATTCAACCGTGCCAATGCTCTGACGTGTAGTTGGACCGTGTCACTTAAGGCTCGCAGTGTTGACAAGTTGTCAGCTCGCAATGCGGGCAGGTTAAATAAGGCTTGAATATGCCTTTGTAGGCATAATTTTTCGTTGCCATAACGGCCTTTAAGAAGCTCTATAGCAATGTTATAGTTTTCTCCTGTTAAGGGGAGTTCTCTTATAAGTTGAAGGGGTGGTCCCTGCAAAGTGGATTTTAAGTAATGAAATTTCTGAATTTCTGGAAGTGTGGCATTATCATGTACTAATGAACTGAACAATTCAAAGAATGATTGCCACATCTCTTCCTTTCATGAAAAATGCGGAATTTCAATTTTAGGTAGCAATGGTTTGATACCATTCCCATGGTCGCTAATTCTTCCTTGAGTTTCCTCTACCTTCAACGCCAGGGTCAAAGTTCTAACTAATGCCACAGCCTGAGCGTGTGTATCAAAGTAATTACTCTCTACTTCTTCCCTATCTGATTGATGTTCTGAACTTTTGATTTCAATTACAAATGTTGCACGAGATCATATTTCTCGTACGCCTGTTCAAAAGCTTTTAAACGCTGAGATATAATATCAAGGTTTTGTTCCTCTTTCGGTAGAGTAGCTAAATATTTTTGAAAACGGGTGAGTTGACCTTTGTAGGCCGCCCGAGAGTTTAACAGTTTATCATTTATTATTACTGGCATGGCTGGAAAGTTGGAATAACTCACTTACCAAAGCTGCTTGCGACACCAGACAGACCTGCTTTCCGGAAAGAAACCAGTTGTGTAATATGCTGGGATTGTTTCCGCTTTCCCGCAGATCCCCTGCGCTAGCCACGATATACTGAAATGTATAAGACAAATATTAGATTGCACAAGTTTTTTTTTAGAATAGAATTTGTGGTCTCAGAATGAAGGTTCTGGGTTCGATCCCGGGTTTCGGCACCATGGAAAAGGGAATGCTGCACCCTTTTAGGGATTTCGAAAAGATGTAAGGTTTCGGACACAACGATTGAATCTTAGGTGAAGGAAGAGACCAAAGATTAGAATTTGACTTTGCGTTTATTAAAGTTTTTAAACAGCATATAAAGTTACTTCTAATAAATATAGTTTTAAGAATTAACAAGAAGAATAAAAAAATGCAAATTCAAAATGCAATATTTTATAAACAGCGTATAAAGTTACTTCTAATAAATATAGTTTTAAGAATTAACAATAATAATAATAAAAATGCAAATTTACAAGTTTCTCCAGGAAACGAAAAAGGTTAACAAAATTCCCTTATGAGGGATTAATATTTATATTGTTCATAAAAAGAGAGACATAATTATAAATACCTAAACGAGGAACTCTTAATAATTAACCATGATGAATATGATACCACCTTTCAATGAGGTGAAAATACATAACCCTTTCTATAGGCCAGCAAACCTTTGGCTGGAAACAGTTGGTTGGTCCGCAAGGGGCTGATGCTTTGAAGTAGCAGTTCTGTTTGCCCGCACAGGGCTGATGATCGTGGTTAATGCGCCCACACTCCGGAGGCGCTGGTTCAGAGCCAAGGTTTTGGCGATGTTCAGTCGTGATGACGAGAGTTGACCAGCAGTGAGATGTTTCTTGGTATTAACATCTCCGCTGGTTCGAGAAGTTGTCTTTTCATTAGGCAGACTTGAACTGAGTACAGCGTTTGTAGAAAATGCCCAGCCGCCAGCTGGAGCAAAGGTTGGCCTGGAGCCTAACTCCGTGTTGACGTGAAGCAGGGCCTCTGGGAAGGCCGTGACACCAGAGGGTAATGACCCCCGGCAAGCTTATAGTAGCAAGTGGCGGAAGATGGAGAGTCGACACATAGGCCGATAGACCTAAGGTTATATAGCGGTAGTGACGTCAGCGCGCCGAATCTTCCAGAATGAAGGGGGGGGGGGGGGGTGAAAAAGCAGCCAATCAAAGCACAGCCCCATGCACATTGCGAGCGTTGCCGCTGGGGTGAGCACAGTACCTCGTGAGAAAATGTGACGGTATGGTGCGTCTAGAAAGACACTTCAGAAAAAAGGTGAGTTGACATGAATAATACAGAAAAACAATTAAACTGAAACACCAATAAAATAAATAAATCAGAACACCGCGTTCAGACTGCAATTAACGAAAATAAAAATAATGGGGCAGAAAAATTGAACGTGTGTTTCACACCGTAAGGGAAACATAGCCTACAAAAAACATTCGCAAAAGCGAACAGTGCTGATGTCCAATAACGATTTATTGTCCTAAATGAAGCAACAAGAAATAATTCTGTTACAAGAAGGCAGGTAATGGTACTGCCATAATTTGGGGGAAGCAGCTTGTGTGCTATAAGTTCGTTTCTCAAATACGCCAATGACAATTCATTTAGCTTCACAGTATTAATCTCTACTTAGTATTAAACGAAGTCCCCGATTCTTGGATGTCACGGGTGATCTCAAGAACACCTGGATGGATATTGATGCGGTTTTCAGCGTTCTGTAAAGGATATATCGAGGATGATTTCTGTAGAAAATAATTTATTTATGATCAAAGAAAGCCGAGCAGTAACGATTTCAGTAAAAGAAGTCGAAATAAAACTGGCGTCCGGGCGCTTTGTAAGCTTACGTTGGGCAAACCGTTAAAAATATCTAAAAGTTCTACAAAAAAAAGTCCGCGAGAGCATATGTCTATCTTCAATACATCGCCCAAAATAAATGTTTTTACGTTTTAATTTCTTCCAACCATGTCCATTCAAGTACTGAGGCGACAGTTTACGAGCTAGCTAAGGACGAGTCTATTACCGCTGTTACAACCTAACTATCGGGCGAACCCCAGATACAGCCAGCAGCAAACCGTCGAGTCGTGTTGAGTTAAGACTTCAGAGAAGGGTGGTTGTGTTTGGAGTTTCCCTGGAAGTGCAACTCAGCTTTTCTTCATTTCGTCTGTGAACTTTCCATTCCGCAAAATACACAGTCAAGTTAAGACTGGATGGTAGGGGGGTTTGAGTTTCATGCACCTCACCATTCCCTGGAAGTGCAACTCGGCTTTTCTTCATTTCGCCTGTGAACTTTTCGTTCCGCAAAATACACAGTCAAGTTAAGATTTGACTGAAGGGAGATTTGTGTTTCATGAACCTCACCATTCCCTGGAAGTACAACTCTTCATTTCGCCTGTGAACTTTTCGTTCCACAAAATACCCAGTTAAGTTAAGATTGGACGGAAGGGGAATTTGTGTTTCATGCACCTCGCCTTCCCCTGGAAGTGCAATTCGGCTTTTCTTCATTTCGCCTGTGAACTTTTCGTTCCGCAAAATACACAGGCAATTTATGATGGGGTTTGTGTTTCATGCACCTCGCCATTCTTAAAGTACGTCTGACAAGAATTCGCTATAATTAATAATCCAGTCATCATGCCGAGATGAAAAACGGATATAGGTCATAGTTCAATGACAACGAAAAAAAAAGCCGTTATCACGTAGCAATTAAACAGAGCAACAAATAATTTCTCAATTGTCACACGAGAAAGAAAGACTTCGTCTTCGGCTCCTTCAAATCTTTGCTCAAGAAGAACACCGTCTGAACCACGATCAGAAACAAGCTTATGACACCATCATATCTAGCATCGCTAAGAAGGATGGTATGATATTTTTCTCGATGCCCCTGGAGGCACTGGCAAAACTTTCTTGATTAATTTGTTGCTCGCCAAAGTGAGTTGTGTTGGTAACATTGCTCTTGCCATCGCATCATCTAGAATTGCAGGCAGTCTTTTGGAAGGGGAAGAACAGCACATGCAACATTTAAACTTCCTTTGAAAGTCAGCAGTAATGACGGAAGCGTATGTAATATTTCAAAACAAAGTAACACTGCCAGTTTAATCCAAAATCGTTCTTTAGTTGTATGGGATGAGGCTACAATGTCGCACAAAACTTCCGTTGAAGCTGTAGACAGGACCTTGCGTGATCTAAGGAATTGGAATACACCTATGGGTGGCTGCACAGTTTTTTTCGCCGGAGATTTTTGTCAAATCTTACCAGTTGTTACCAGAGGAACGACGGCCGACGAAGTGAGCGCTTCATTAAAAAGATCTTACATCTGGCCGGATATAACAAAATTGGCTCTCAAAACTAACATGAGAGTACTCTCTTCTTCAGAAGATAATGGTCTGTTTGCTAATTTGTTACTTAGAGTCGGGAATGGAGATTTACCGGTCATTGACGGGAATATTACCTTCAATCACGATTTCTGTGTTTTAGTAAGCAGCATTCAAGAATTGATTGATAGCGTTTATCCTCAAATCCATGACCTATCTAACAAGTCTCATTCATGGTTTAAATAAAGAGCAATATTATTGCCGACAAACGAACAAGTTGTGAAAAGTAATGACTTAGTGTTCTTCAAATTCACTGCCCAGGCTCAAGTATATTACTCAGTAGACGCAGTAGTCGATAGTGAAGTAGCTGTTCATTACCCTACAGAATTCCTAAATTATTTATTTCCCTCTGGCTTGCCACCACACAAGCTTATTTTAAAAGTGGGAGTGCCTATTATATTGCTACGTAATTTACACCCACCAAAGTTATGCAATGGGACAAGATTGGTAGTGAAAACTTTGAAAATCTGTTTCATTGAGGCAACTATCTTAACTAGCTGTGGTAGAGGAGAATCGGTCTTAGTACCCAGAATCCCTATGATTCCTTCAAATTTGCCTTATCATTTCAAACGAGTACAATTCCCGGTAAGAGTCTGTTTTGGCATGACTATAAACAAAGCACAGTGTCAGACACTTAGCGTGACTGAAGTTGATCTCAGTGGAGAAGACCTCGGTTAACAGTAGCCTATCACTTTGCATTCATAACTGATGCCGGGCGAAGCCGGGGCGGGTTGCTAGTATAATTATATAACGCTGTAAAATTTTATTCAAAATTACACTGTGAGGATATTATTGACTAGGTACAATATGAAATTTGGACGCCATGGGACCAGTTCTGCGATATCAACAAATAGAAGCCATTCCTAAAACAACCAGGCTGCTTGACGCAATGGAAGGATTCGTCCGTACTCTGACTAAGGTTATGAATTGAATCAGAGCACGCTCAGTTGTCATTTGAGAGTGCTTAAATGCGATAGAGCCGTGCCAGTACTTTAATGGCAGGTAACAAATTTCCTCAAGGAAAAAATTCCGTCACGCCGGCGCCTCTAAGAAACTGCAGTAGCTTAAAAGGACGTAAAATTCATAACATTATTATCATAATTATCATTTTTGTTATTATTGTGAAATGCCTGTGGTTCGGATTACACGTAAAAAGGACGTTCCATGGCTCATGATTGTAAGATTAACGGTCATGTAAAACCACAAGCTGCCTTGCTTTATTATTGTTATTATTATGATCATTATCATCATCTCCTAAGCAGACAGGTAGCCAGAGATATGCTGGTCACTTGGGGTTAAATTCAATTAGAACATTGCAGAACTCCCTTATACCTTTGATTTAGCATCAAATAATGTACCCCTTGGTCACTAATGGCGAAATTAACGGTCATGTTAAACTACAATATGATCGAAGAACACTTAAGTGCCAGCTGGATTGCGTTTATTATACCAGGCACCTAGTTAAAGAAATTCCGAGATAATTTTACAACTGTATCCTCAGTAATTACGGTTATTTCGCCCAACCACCATCTTATGTAGACACTGATATTTTGCTTTAAGCTCAGAAAGGCTCATGGTCGTGCCAATCTTATTACAAATGTACTAATTACATGTTGAGATTTCTTTCATTTCATCATTGTACAATATATCTCAATGTAACACCATGCATATGGGCAAATTATATTCTTAATGTGTGTCGACCGTTCCAAGTTTATCCCCATTGGAGCTTCAGTTACGGTTAATAATATTTGCATTATTGCATGGTTGCCATCTTGAATTCATACGGATGATAGATAACCTTATAAGTTTCATGTCTAGCTTTTATAATAGGTGCATTTGTTTCTCTATAGTAGGGATCCAATGATAGGTTTGGCTGTAGGCCAATTGAGGTTTTGATCATCCGGGGGTACGCCATGTTGTTTTTGTTAAGATGGCAGCAAACTGAAAATTACGAATTAGGTTTCTTTTATTAGGGCTACGTAACTACAAAGTTTTATTCAATTCCGTCCTGTCGTTAAGAATTGATTCGGGGAGCCAGAATTCACACAGACTAACAGCAGAGATAAAGGCACACGGATATCTTGCTTGTGTAGATCTCTTAAGTCTGCTTTCGATTTTTTCAAAATTAAAATTATGAAAAAGGCCTTTGAGTTCAATTTCATTCTAATTATATTTCACAAATTAAGTAGAAGATGACAATGTACATTATCTCTTTCTTAATTGTGTGTGGCAGAATGTGATTTGCAGGTAGATTCAATCGAATACCTCCTCATTAGAGCTGCTGTTGTGCTACCTTTGGATTGTAACAGAGCAAGTGTGAGAGCTACCTACTGCTATGATATTACCGCACTGCACAAACTTTCGTGACGCATATGAAACTTCTATCAGGTGTTATATTAATACTCCAAAAACATGTAACCACACGACAGGGTGGACTTGCTCATGCAGAAACTGGATAGCAGGAGTAAGTAAAAAAATAGGAGATACTTAAAATGATACCTTTTACCATTTTGTGATCATGCTTTGCCGAACTGGAGCCATAAAGTGGCTTTCAACAAAAATAATCAACTGATTGAGGATCGTTCATCAATATTAAGTTTAGGACGCGCATGTAAACATAGCGAAGGGATTTTTAGTAATCAACATGGCCCAAAAGAAAACGTTCTGGGTTGTGTTTATTGGTTATCGCCCTCAAATAATACTTCCAATTCCCTTGGGGATAACATAGGATCAATAACCTTATTTTGATTGGTACGATACAATTATACACAACACGTTTGGTCAAAGGAATGGTGAACAAACCTGAAGTATCAGTGTATAGGAAATAAACATAATTCATGTACAAAGGAATTTTACATGAATAAACAGACAATTTCAGACCGTCCGTCCAAGACTAAGAAATGAAAGCCAGCGCTGAATGAACACTCGCAGCATAAAAGGCTTATTGTGAGTACAGACGAAATGTACAAGTTCTCTTTTTATTCATGCTGGTGTTAAGCCGCACAACAGGGGGTGGGCTTAGAGAAAAGGAGAAACCATTGTTTCCAAAGACAATAAAGGTATCTAATTAAAACAAATATTCTGGGAAGACTGTGCTGTAGCAGCGGGGTACAGAGGCAAGATTACTCTCAGCTGGAAAATGGAGGCTGTATATTGATGCACCAGATTACTACGAGGGCAATTTAACATGAACAGAGCCAAATTTTGTGTCTCAAACTATCCAGGGGAGAAAATATGCATACTCACTACTGAATATTCTGTTTGGTTTTTATGTCGTTGTTTCACTTAGGGCATGGGATAATGAGCTCATTGATCCCCTGCAGAGAACTCGAGTGTTTTAGAACTGTCAGATCAACTGTGTTATTGTGGCCTAGTACTCAGTACTAGGGTGTGAACCATGAAATGGCAACGCCTGCGTCTATTACGCACGTGCACTTTCGATACTATCCACATCAACATAGCATTATGATTGTCAAAGGCGAAGAAGGAGGCGTTATAACCTCTAATCCTCCATTATAATCATGGTTACTTTTCCAAATAGGGTCAACCTCTAGCAACCTAATAGCACCATTTTGTTATTATTACGATATTTTTTTTTTTTTCGATTCTTGGTTTGTGTCTAAACTGATTACTATTTTTGAATATTTTGGTGCGAGTTTCAAAGTATTACCCTATATTTTATCACAGTGTTAATCATAACCGAATAGTTATTTTAGTCTAGTAAACGGCTGATCTCCTTTACTGACAGTTTTTTTTTGTTATGTGAAGGACCAGAAGAATATTTGAAAATTGGCTATGTTATTCGTTCACGGAACCCCTCAATATTAGTAACAAGATGCTTATTATGATAATCTTCAAGCTTTTCTTGCACTCACGGTAGGGATGCTTTAAGGTATAAAGTAATTGGTTTGGGAAATTAGACCCAATTTAACTTACACTACATTGTGATACATATTATAATACATTAAAAAAACTAACTCCGTGGCAGTACAGCCCATGAAGGGCCAAAGCCTACCAAGCGACCGCTGCCCAGCCATTTGGCCGGCAGATATTGGGGTGACACGTGGTCAGGGCATCGGGTCCCCTCAGCCGTTAATCTTGATTTTCATGACCAGGGCGCTGCCTCACTGTCAGACAGCTACTCAATTGTCCTCACGAGGCTGAGTACACCCCGTTCCAGCCCTCACGTCAGTTCCTAAAATCCATGACGGAGCCGTGAATCGAACCCGTGGTCTCCGGGTGAGAGGCAGGCGCACTACCCCTACACCGCGGGGCTACATTAGTTTGGCCAAAAGACTGAACAAGTAAGGAGTCAGGAACAACTCGTCTTTTATTTTTTCAAAATATAAACAACCACAATTACAGGAAAATTTCAAGATTGTAACTAATGTAGAGCCACAGACACGTTATAACCAATCTTAGGTTGCAGGTCCGCTATAACGAATGACGAAATTCCCAGAAATTAGCAAATTTCTGGCCACCTGCATTTACAAATCCTTCCTTAAACTTGCTGTGTTATTCTGTAGTTTCAATATTTCATTCTGCATTTCAGTAGGAGGGTGAATGATACCGTCTATAGATAGGAGGACGGGGTTTGTGAGAGGAGAAAGTATTTTGTTTATACATTGAAACACGGGGTTACTTACAGAGGGGTATTTTACGGAATTCAGGTTATACAATTTTCTAGTGTGGGTATTCTAAATTATTGGTAATATACAAGTTTATTTCTAAAATGGATCATCTCTTACTGATGTTGTATTGAAGTCGTCTTTCGGGAAGTTGATTGACCAGTACAATGAACTAAATATTCTTGAATACAACATTTTAGCGTTGTACACATCAATTGAAGATAGCACTTCATCGTGAACAAATATTTTTAAATACTGAATGTGAGTTGACGTATCCCTACAGACCATGAAGACCTTGGTGAAAGCCAGTGCACGCAATAGTAGCCTACCACAAAAAGACCATTATTCTGTCATACTACATTATTTTATGCGTATTGTCTAAATTGACTTCAATGTTTTAGATATTGAGGTTAAAGTTTGTATTTTACACCCTACATTTCATCACACTGTACCTCATGTACCAACAAGACGTCCAGTAAGGAACATATAGCCCACTTTCTCCTGAATGATTGGGTATAGTTATAACACTTGACGTTAACAAGGAGTATTGGATGTTCTTGTGATAAACGTTAAGTGTTATATCCTACATAAGACTCCCCGTTTAGTAAGTTTCGTTGAAATACCGCTGTTTTATCCAGCTAAATTCAATGAAATATTAGAAAAGTACGCCAATCTACCATCTTGAATGTATGAAATCGTTTATCTTACGCCATCTGCAGAGAAAGCCTTTTATGTGAGACTGCATATTTGTTGCGATTCGTCATTGTAACTGCAATATATAGTGGATTGACGATATAATTGCCATATATTTTCAAGATGGCAGCTACGCGCTATGTGCAGTCTGATAGACTTATGTTTAATAAAAGCGAGGTATCTTATCAGTTTACTCACTCTTTCATAGATTCGTGTTAATTGTGCAATTGATTTTTGTTTATCGATTTTAAAATTTTAATGGTTCTGTAGCCCCTGGCATACAAAGCCCATATATAGTTCTTCAATTAAACTAATTTGAGAAGTATATAAAATTATTTCATTGCAAATTTTATAATTTTAAGATGGTCACTGCGTGCTAAATTCAGTATATTATTACATATTACTGCCGACATGCCGGTTGGATCTCGGAGGAGATAATTTTACAGGCTTCAATCCCCCTTTGGGTTCACTCCATGTCCCAGAAGGAGGGGTGCAAAATCACTTTTTATAAAAATTGAAATTTCTATCCTTCCAAGTATGCTTTGGTATTCAATGAATACTTACATTTAAATAAATTACTTAATAATAAGTTTGCTTGTGCCATTTCTGAGTAGTTGTAGATCTTATTGCAACCACGAACTGCCGATATACTGGTTGGTTCTCAGAGGAGATAACACTATAGGCCTAAATCCGCCTTGGTGTACTCCACATCCTAGAAAATCTTTTTACAAAAATATAATTTTCTATCTTTGGGAGTAATTTCCTTTCTTCAATCAATTTATGCCTCCTACAAAAAGAAATTACTTAAAAATAAGGTTAATTATGCCATTCCTGGATATTTAGAAACCTTATAGCCATTAATGTAATTTATCATTATCTATGAATAACATATCACATATAATCTTTATAATTACACTTGTTTATAACATTGTCTATCGAATGGCACTCCTCTCATTACATTTCGCGTTTATTGTGCTATTATATTGTGAGGTAATGCTATGCAAGTTTTAAGAACACGCCCAGCATCCATCACGAGCGTATGAACACAAACAAGGTTCTATATTACTGCTAATTTCCATTGTTGTACCTTAAAAATCATTTTTGTTTTTCATTATCGTATTGTATAATTTCAAGAAGGTCACCTGACGTTGTATTCACTATGTTATTCCCATGGATAGCTTCAGCAAGGTCCCGTATATTAACTTATTTATTAATAAGTTTCGTTTTAATTGCGCAGTTACATTATGCCTGATTCACTATTAGGTTTTAATAGTATGACTGGCCACCATCTGGGGAATAGGAAGTCACTGTAATTTTCCTTTGGCAATACAATACTTCTTATAGTTTTTTACCTTATTACTAATTTTAGTCATTGTAGTTCTAAAACAGAGACAATTATTCATTTTAAAATTATGAATAATCAGGATGGCTGCTGCACGCTATATTCAGTTTGATAAAATTAGCACTAATGCTATTGATGTCTCTTGTACGTATAATACTCCTCTTCTACCAAGTTTAACCTTAATTTTGCAATAACATATTGAGTTACTAATGTGTATACTTCAATAGTACGCCAAACCGCCATCCTGCATCTATGGAGTCACTGGTCTTTTGCTTTGGGTATACAAAGTTACTTATGAGGTACCATTACATTACTAAGTTTCGTTAGTATAGCTCTACGATACTGGAAGTAATAAATTTGTTTTGAAATTTCAAGATGGCGGTTGTGCACTATATCCAGTGTGATAAGCATCGGACTAACTCATGTGAGAGCTCTAGTATGATGCTCATCTCTTGTCAAGATTTGTCTTATTTACCCAATTTGATCTGAATTTGTCGATATTTATGTTCTATTATTTCGCACAGTCGCCATCTTGAATGTAAAGTGTATTTAGTCTTGGCCATACAATACTACATAGACGGTCCTAACTTATCAGTCCAGAGCTCAGTTCATAACTTTGAAATATACTTATTTGGGTTCAACTTATTGCAATTGGGTAAAACAATATATTATTTTCAAGAAAACATTTTTTTTTTCAAAATCACTTAGCTATTATGCCATGTAACATATATGCTACATCAGGACTTAATGACGAGTTTCCTACCACTACTTGTCAATGCTATTATTTTTGTGATACACGATTACTAATGGTTTAATGCCTTGTAAAGTATGTAGCCTACGATAGTAACATAATTTGTTGTAAATATTTCTATATTTAATTTTGTAGTTTCTAAAATCAAAATACAAATAATAAAGAAATGTTTTTTTTTTTTGTCGTGTGACCTCCTGAGAGGCCGAGTGCAGGTCTTTCTAGTCGACGCCCGTGGGCGACCTGCGCGTCGGGATGAGAGATGGAATGGATGAAGATGAATGAAACTGGGCAAGGATGTGGAAGGAAGCGGCCGTGGCCTATCAGAAGGTACCGTCCCAGCATTTGCCTGGTGTTGAAAATGGGGAAACCATGGAAAACCATTTCAAGGACGGCCGACGGTGGGGCTCGAACCCACGCGTCTTCCGAGTCAGCAGAGAGCTTGGCCCCATGGCCTAACACTGCGCTTTAGCCAGCGTAGCCACTGCTGTCGGTAAATAATCAGTCAAAGCATGTAAGAAGTTCTATGCAAACAAACATAGAGTTGAGAGTACAAACCACAATATTCAGTTATGATGACTCATGAAATGCTGAGAAACACTTTCTTTTTTCCGTAAAGCACAGGTACATTTTGCATTTTTTGCATTGTACAAAAGTGAATCCCTTGCAGCCTGGTTGTCTACATCTTTATCTACATTTCTGCGTTCTCCTCATCATTTCTGGTAGATGCAAAGCATGAACTTCCGGCATTGAACAGACGGCATAGGCGCTGGTATTCTGCGCCGTTTCAAGTTTCGATTTCCATCATCTTCATCACCATCATCATCATCATCATAAGATACATCATTCGCTTCATCTTCAATCTCCTCATCATTCTGAAACCTTATTAAATCTTCTGCCCCGTCCAATTTGAAGTGGTAGTAAGGTAGAATATCCCTGCTAGCGAAGGCATTTTCTGTAGCTGCTTGACGATACTCAAGCCATGATGCTGCAACTGCAAGATAAATAAAGTGATGTATCAATCTTACAGTCCACTTTTTTGTCCTACCCCTCATTGGGTACTTGCCTGATACCCTATTGAGGAAGTCAAACCCGCCCATATAGGTATTGTATTTTTTACCACACATGGCCGAGGGACCTGGATTTACTGCTGATCCTTCTTAGACCAGCGTCTGCGTTGTTCAACATCTTTAACGCCAAACTTGGTCAAAGCCAGATAAATGGGCTTCTTGCAAACCGTTTGATCAGAGCCAGTTTATCATCGTGCTTGACAACTTGATCAAAACTACCTCTTCCTTCTCTTCTCATATCAGCATCCTCATGAAATATTACTGATTTTGACAACTGGCTTACTATAATTGTGCCACTTGCCAAGATGCTTCTGTGATTCAGCATGTTTTCAACCTAAGTTAGGAATATACAATTTCGATCAATATACACCCTTGATCCTGATGGTAGCGAATCCATAAATTTCAACAGAGTGCGGCCTCCAATATCAAGTTTTCTTTTTCTGAGAGAGGAGTCTTCTCTGCCTCTATTTCCCTTCCCTTTCATTCGTTCAGCATGAAATCAAGAGGAACACCAGAATGTGAGGCCATTACAAAATTGTTGATTCCGACTGGATGAGGCTTCCGTCTTACATACCGGCGCATCCTAACATTACCATGGAAATGGATAATCTGCTCATCAATCGATGCACACTTTGGTCGGTCGTTCTCTAAGCAAGCAGCTCTAACTCTCTGAAGTAGTAGGTGCACTTTCCAATAGCTATCCTTCTCTTCTTATCGGGTGCTAGCAATGTCATCAACTAATTTAAGATTATTTCGAACCAAATAGAATGTAACTCTTCTTATAGTGTCATCAATTAAAGGATATCTCGTCCTCCTTTCCCAGCACATTCTTATTCTAGGGAACCTTCAGAGTGCAGCAACTATGCTACCCCCCCCCCCCCCCCCCCCCAGAACTTCCTCATTTCTGCCCAACTGCAATTCATAGAATTTCTAGTTATTTGAACATGTATAATATTAGTAAACGTGGCCATACTGTCGAAGAATGTAGGATTAATATAACTACAAAAATAATCGAAGGGTCTCCTCGCATCGACAGACCATCTGGAGCCATGGAAGATTGTCCGTTTTTACTTGTGGTTGTAGGAAACTGGCAATAAAAAAGTAAACAACCAATTTAAAAAGTTAATAATGTGTGGATTTGTAGCCATAAATATCCCGATTACACAAGAATAAAAGCGCGGAAAGCGAAAAGAAAAAGATAAACTAAACTTACTCGGTCTTGTGCCTCCGCATCACTCCTCTCCGGAAAATGCCTGCTAGGGACAACGCATCAACTTCAGAATCCGAACTATTTCTTCAATTGTTAGAATTGATGTATTCAATCTCAGTTCATCTTCCCTCCCACCATAATCATCTCCAATCTCCAGCTCAATATCAGACACATCAGGATCGATAGAGTGAATAAGTTCCACATTATATTTGCATCATTCAAGGCTGAAGAAATAAAAGGTGAAATTTAATGCTACCGGCTTCATTACATGGTAAGAGAATGTATCCTCTGTGGTAAGAGAAAGTAGGCTATGCAATATTTTAGAGACTGTATATTTCTCAATATTTAAGCCACATGTCAGTTAGTAATATCTACAGCACTGAAATACATGATAAAAGACGAGAAAAATTCAGACCTAAAATCATGTTGTGATTATACAATTTCAAGGGTATTGGCTAATGTAGAGTATTTGCTACGTAATGCAAAACGTGATCTATGAGTATTTTAGTATATTACAGATATTTACATTTGATAGCACATTAACTATTGATCAATTGCAAGCTATTTTTAAAACTTTTACATTACATTACTGTACAAATACATGCCAATTACCTGTACGTCTTGATTCCATGGTTACCAGTCCCCCAACTTCAATATTCACGGTGGTGCTATACCTAATGGATTTTTCAATAAAATATCCAGTTACTAATGTATATACTTAAATAGTACGCCTAACTGCCATCCTGAATCTATAAGTCACTGGTCTTTTGCTTTGGTTATACAAAGTTACATATAAGGTACTATTACATTACTAATTATCGTTAGTATTGTACCCGATACCTAGTTTAGGCTATCGGCTACGCCAGCAGACATTAAGCCGTAGTTGAGGTTTTGGGAAGAGTTAGGAAAAGATAGCGCACCGATCGAGTCAAGAAGAATGTCAAGATGACGTAGGAGGTCTAGGATCAAGGAGGCACTGACATCTGTAAGAAGATGGAATTATGGATAGAGATGTGAAGCTTTATTAAGATATGTATGGAATATGGTATTTAAACATCTTAGAAGAGGATATATAACATGCATTATATGTGGAAATAATTGTAAGGAAGTTAGATAACCCTTAAGTTATTTTATAACGGAACAGCCGAGATGATGAGGGTTCGAGACTATAATCGTGACGCGAGAGCACAGTGGTGGGGGACTACACCACGTGTCTGCGCCAGGCAGATAAGAGTGAAGACAGTGCCAGCACATTCAGTGGAGCTCTGTCAGTCGAGCAAGTAGGGTCGAGCTCTGTAGCGCAAGCGAGACGCACGGTGAAGGTCGCGTAGCATACCGAAACTGTCACGGCAGAGTGTAGGCGACAGTTTCAGCATCGCCGAGCAGCGAACGCCAAGCAGGTCATTGATCCAGGCGGACTTGCCGAGGAAGCAATCACAGACGGCCGGGATATGTTAGAACAGCACTGCAAGTAGTTGGAGACTTTATTACAAGCTACATTTCAACGCAGTTTGAACA
The DNA here is from genome assembly GCA_946902985.2 of Meconema thalassinum. NCBI lineage: Eukaryota > Metazoa > Arthropoda > Insecta > Orthoptera > Tettigoniidae > Meconema > Meconema thalassinum. The sequence goes on from OX336389.2 coordinate 1,152,068,661, forward strand.
CAGTTCTTTTGAATAATATAACGACTATGCTTTTCCATAACGCATTCAAAGTTACTTTAACAATTTCAAGCAAACGGAATGTTGTTAGCATAGGCATTGATGAACATTAGATCGTGCATTAATGAGATTTATTTCTTATGCAGTTTCATGAATTACCATATACAGACAACTACAGGGTGTTTCGTAAACTTGAACACTCTTATGTAAAATTTTATTTTACGAAAGTGAGACTTAGCAGTTATTAGAGATTGGTCTTTCAATACTCAAACTGAACATTTAATGGGACAGTGGCGTAACTTAGAAGAGGAATAGGGGGTCCGCTGTTTCCATGGACATTTTCGAGAGGAGTTGGACAATATCCGCTATGGGTAATCCGAAGTTCAACATGTCAGAGTAGACGCAGATAGAGACAAGATGGCACCGCAGAGCGATGGATTCGATTCCTGACGAGAGGAGTCCACCAGCTGATTCACTTGGGATTTCGAATGCAATCGTCATTTCATGGATGGAATGATATTCACGCCGATCTTTCGAGAAATTCATTATGTAGGGAAAATCGACGATCTTTCGAGAAATTCATTATGTAGGGAAAATCGACGATCTTGGAAATTTAATAACAGCTGATTTTGAAAAGGTACTGTAAGAGTCATAACTACCTGATACGATTATTTTCATGAATACTGGGCACACATGTATATTTTTCTAATAGGAGTGATACGATTATTAAGACATGGTTTGACTTTATATACTTCGAATTTGCTAGAATATGGAGTGACCATATGATATGGCAGGCATCATTATACGAAATTCTCACCATTGGTTGGCTTTATTAAGCAGATGTTTGGTCTTTTAGACATTTTTCCAGCTAGGATATTTTTCATAAATAGTTTTTTTTGTGTAACGAGTATTTTGAACTCGTGATCTGCAATTGATTATCTAAAATTACTTCGTCAGTTCATTGCATACTAGCGAGTGTGTATTATTCATCAGTAGGGATTTTTTCCATTGGATTGTTTGGAGATTTTAAGAAGTTATTCACTTTAGTGAATGAACATCGCTTTTATATGACAACTAGAAACTTGTTGATTCCTATCTGGTACATTCACTCATATAGTCTACGAGATGGGGTCTTTCGTATTTATACGATTGTATGGTGGTACTCATCTTACCCATCGTTCAGGGCAATATCATCCAAGTCGACGGGGCGAGGTCTTTCGTATTTACACGACTGTACGGTGGTTACACATCTTACTCGCCATTGAGGGACTCATTTTTATCATCCGAGTGTACACGGGATTGTAAGTGAATCAAACAAGGAACTACTAGTCACATATCAGTCGAAATTTTGTTAAATAAAGTAACGATAAATGTCAGCAGGATTACGTTTAGTAATTCTTGTTTGCCAATCCAATATTTTGTTGCTATACTCTTTTGAGAGTAATTTCAGTTTAACAGCTGTTACAGCTGATGCTTTTGATGAGTTTTATAATTGTGTTTGATACCTTTGAGAAGGATTTAAAGTAATTGAATCTTGTAAGATTAATCATTAATGGTCAAATTTACTTCAAGGCAGATCAGTATTGCAGATTTTGATATGAGAGATTATAGCACATTGGTGCTTTTCTGTGATGTGAATTGTGAAAATTGTAAGAGAATTTATGCTATTTGAAAGCAGATCTTAAATTACTGAGGTAATAATATTTTTCCAATTGTTTAAGAAGTTGTCTAGATGTGATCAGAGTAATTACAGTTATTGGAGATTGTGTGCGTTGATAATTTGAAGCCAGTTATATATTTTTTGTAGATCATGCAACATGGTTAAGTGGAGATTGTGGTAGGCATTTTGTAGAAGTTGCCATGTGATAGTAGCAATGTTGCTAATGTATTTTGAAGCAGACATGAGGTCGTCGTACCCAGTCTAGCGTAATTGTTGAGATTCATGCTGTATGTGCTGAATATTTATGGAGTTTTGTGGAGTAATTGTTGTATTCAAATGTGATATTTGAAGTATTGAGGAAATGTAATGTCGTTGTGGATAGTTAGATCCAACGTGATGTCGTGGAGACAATGATATTTTTTGGCATGATAAATTAAATACGAGATATAACTTGGAAGTAATAAAACTGTAAGACAACGTTCTATAAACCATATTAAACAATTTGTTAGGAAATTAAACAAATAAATGAAGTTGATAATACAAGATTTCCTGAAAATAATAATTAATGAAATAATAATCTGAGATTTAAGCATATTAATGATCTGACCTAATGAAATAAAAATCTAAATGACTAGATGATATAATGAAAAACTAAATAACCAGAAGATTGAAATTTTAATAAGTTGATAAATTAAATTTTGGAATAAATCAATGAATTAAATAAATGGATGAATTAAAGATTGGATAAATTAAACTGATTGAAATAAATTAATAGACGATTGTAATGATGATGAATAACTGAATTAGAAGGTGATAATTAACTAAAGAAGCTGATGATTAATGAATTTACATGGAATTAAATAAATTTAATTGAGAGATAAGTTGAAGGAATTGCAACTTGAGTTGAGGATTTAAATGATGTAATGGTGAAGAATTAATGATTATGACAGGAATATGTAGAATTTTGAAGTGAGAATTAATGTGAGAAATATTTAATTTTGATGATGACGATAACGATGACCAATGAGCCATGAATTTTCTGTAATTCACAGATAAGAGATTGTTAATGACAATGTAAATAGTGTAAATTAATTATTCGATGTTTAGGAGCATTTGACTAACATGTTCAACATTTAAATTATGCCATGCAAACCGTAAATTACGTGATGTTTAATATATGTGATTATAATATGTGTATGTTTAGACAGATTAATAACTTTTTCAAATCCACATTGATGATGTTAAATTAAAGAGAAATTAGGTCTCAGGTTTCACAAATGTCAGTGACGAAAGACATAATGCTACAGTGATCCTGAGAACCCAAGAGAACTTTAGAGATTTTTCTGTTCTATGTGGATAAAAATAATTTTGGATTAGAAAAGAGATGGTTCGATTTTTGGACAATGACAATTTAACGTTGGCATTCGACCATACTCTTAGGTAGGAGTTATATTTAAAATGTCTGTCTGACTATCAAAGTAAAATAAATTTGTTTTTATCTTAGTTGTGATCTGATGATGGTGTGATTTTCCTTTTTCTTTCCTTGTCTTGAGTAAGGCTTATCCGGAAAGGAAGTGGTTTGCTAGGAATTCAGTTGATGGCGCCCATTTATATTTGCATTATTTCTATTAAACTTAAGCCCGTAACGACCCTAGAGATACTTTGTCTCGTGATACCCACTGCTTTTTCGATAACTCAGCTGAATTTCCGACACATTCCTTATTTGAATAGAGGTTCATTTAACTCCGCTCTGTCCCGGAACTCCAGGAATGCGATGTTATAGCAGATGGGTCATCGCATCCCCAGGACGAACGGGTACAGAGAGAGAGGGAGAATTGGATTTATCCAACTAGTGGGGCTTCGATTTTGTTTATTCTATGGAATCACATCAGATTTAGATTACTGAGAGATTGATCTCAAGTTCATTTAAGTGTGTTACAAAATTTATTAAACTTAGTCAGACAATGTACTTGTGTGCCCATTCCAGTGTTCATGTTAATCGTATTAGTAATATCATGTTAGTTATAAGACATTTTTCCTATACCCAAGTGAATGCAGGAATTGAGACATTGTGATGAGTTGTTGTCTAACGTCTCTTTATAAAACGTATATTGAAAATATAATTATGTTGCCAGAAGATTTAGCTAAGGTGTTAGGAGAGTTACAGACGGGTATGTCTGGTATTGCAGAAACTATTTCTAAGATGGAAACGGAAGTTAAAGAACAAATTAATAATTCAGAAGCTAGATTAGAAGCTAAATGTAAAGAAAATGTGCAATCATTGCAGACTAGTAATGAAGATAATTTAAAGTCATTAGAGACTAGGCTACAGACTAGTAATGAAGAAAATTTAAAATCATTACAGATTAATAGTGAAGATAATTTAAAGTCATTAGAGACTAGGCTACAGTCAAATAGTGAAGCTAACTTGAAAGACAATTTTAAGTCATTGGAAGAGAAATTACAGTCTCGTAGTGAAGAAACTAACACTGAATTAGAAAACAAGTTAACTAGATTAGAGAATAGTTTAACTTTAAAGAATAATGAAATGCTGAAGACTTTACAATTAGACATAATTGCAGTAAATATGAAAGGAGAGGAAAATGTTCAAATATTAAGAAAAAATATTATTGAATTAGAAAGTAGAGGAGAAGAAAATATTTTTACTTTAAGAACAGACGTTATGTCCATACAGAAAGACATTAAATCAGATGTATCGAAGTTGAGATTCGACATCGATGGTTTAGTGGCAGATGTAGGCAAAATTCAAGAGTGGTCTACCGAAGTATCTTTCGAGACTAAAATTAAAGGTCTAGAAATGAATCTAGGTAATGAGATTAAAGATTTAAAGACAGTAATTGGGACCATTAAAGAGGAAGTCTTAGGAGAGGTCAATTCTAATTTAAAATCATTAGAAAATCAATTGCAGAAAGATATTAGGAAGATAGACGACGATATAGAGCAAAAGGTTAATGAAAACTTAGCTTTATTCAAAAATAGAGTCGGTGCAATTGTGGAAGAACGGTATAGTGAGGTCGATGCCGAAGCAAAAGAGAAACGTGAAGGGTTAGATGAAAAATTAATCGCAGGTATGGCAAACTTAGAAGCGAGGTTTACGGAGAACAAGGAAGCGATGAAGATAGATTCAACTCTATTTAGAACAGATGTTGATCTGTTAAAGGAACAAGTCGCGTCAGTAAAGAACACGTGCGAAGGCAAAATTGACAAGTTAAGAAACGACTTAGACGAGAGTAACAAAACGCAGGATGTTACGTCGCTAGATGAGTTGAAGACTCAAGTCAAGAAATTAGCAGAAGACAGGATAACTAAACTAGAATCCATGTTTAACAGTTTCACCAGTCAGAATATAACATCAGGGGAAACATTGATAAATCAGACAGTGATAGACCGCAGTATGACTAATCAAGAAGCAAGCATGGGAGAAGACCGTCAAATGCAACCGAATGTGACATTCGAAAGGGCCAGTTCAACCCCTCAGGATAATCCAAGTTCGAATAGGAGTACGTTGGGTCCAAGCGAACGATACTCAGGTCCAGTCACCATTATTAGGAATCTGGATGACAAGCCGAGAAAGTTTTCGGGAAATACAGGAGTCACACCAGTCGAATTTCTGCGAGATATTCGAGACTACATGGCGGAACATAGGGTAGCCAAAGAAAGAGAGCTAAGGATAGTCGAACGCGCCTTAGATGGGTCTGCGCTTACTTGGTTTAGAGCGTTCAGAAGCAATTTTGCGAACATGGAGCAATTTGTCATAGCTTTCTTGAGGAGATTTTGGAGTGCCGAGGATCAACTTAACGTAAGAGCGGAAATGTACTCAAAGAGCTATTCTACGTCACATCCGACGCATTATGCCAATTATTTCACGTCAGAGCTGGCTAAATTACAGTTTCTGATTCCTCCATTGCCAGAAGAAGAGCTTTTGCAAGCTATAGCGAGAATTGAGGTACAGCGATCACTAATAGCGTCGGGAGCCAATACACTTGAGCATTATGACGACATTTTAAGGCGATTGGACTATACAAGCGCACAAGTTACGCCTAGAAATACCAGAAACGACAATAGAAACACGCAAGAAGTGAATGCGGTAGTCGTAGACAATGCAGCTCAAACGGACAGAAGAGATTCCTGGGAAAACCGACGGAACGAAGGGAATCGAGGAAACATCCGTAACGCTCGAGGAAATGATCGATATAGAGGACCATATGAGAGGCCATACGATCAAGAAGCAAGAGATAGCCGATATAGAAATTATAACCAGAATTCCAGATGTCAAGACAGGAATCGATATAACAATAGATATCGGGGCAGAAATAACTGGAGCCAAGGTCAACAGTATAATGGGAACGACAGGCAGGATGGCCGAAGAAACGATCCTAACGACAGACGAGATAATCGTGGACATGAGAGGTCGAGGCAAGAAGATAGACAGCCTAGTGCACCACTCGAGGAGACAGTGAGAGATGTCAATCGAGCAAGCACGAGTGGCGAAGGAAGAAACAAACGTCAGAATAACACGGAATCAAGATGCTAATCATTGGAAGTCAATCATCATTATTGAGAGTCAGAAAGAACCATCATGCTGAGTAAGGGAATTGTAGAGCTATCGTGTACATGTATTATATATAGAATGCCTGAGTGTGTATTTTTTTTCTCAATCCTGATTTAAAAAAAGGAGATGTACGGGAGAGATGTACCCGATACCTAGTTTAGGCTATCGGCTACGCCAGCAGACATGAAGCCGTAGTTGAGGTTTTGGGAAGAGTTAGGAAAAGATAGCGCACCGATCGAGTCAAGAAGAATGTCAAGATGACGTAGGAGGTCTAGGATCAAGGAGGCACTGACATCTGTAAGAAGATGGAATTATGGATAGAGATGTGAAGCTTTATTAAGATATGTATGGAATATGGTATTTAAACATCTTAGAAGAGGATATATAACATGCATTATATGTGGAAATAATTGTAAGGAAGTTAGATAACCCTTAAGTTATTTTATAACGGAACAGCCGAGATGATGAGGGTTCGAGACTATAATCGTGACGCGAGAGCACAGTGGTGGGGGACTACACCACGTGTCTGCGCCAGGCAGATAAGAGTGAAGACAGTGCCAGCACATTCAGTGGAGCTCTGTCAGTCGAGCAAGTAGGGTCGAGCTCTGTAGCGCAAGCGAGACGCACGGTGAAGGTCGCGTAGCATACCGAAACTGTCACGGCAGAGTGTAGGCGACAATTTCAGCATCGCCGAGCAGCGAACGCCAAGCAGGTCATTGATCCAGGCGGACTTGCCGAGGAAGCAATCACAGACGGCCGGGATATGTTAGAACAGCACTGCAAGTAGTTGGAGACTTTATTACAAGCTACATTTCAACGCAGTTTGAACACAGTTCTTTTGAATAATATGACGACTATGCTTTTCCATAACGCATTCAAAGTTACTTCAACAATTTCAAGCAAACGGAATGTTGTTAGCATAGGCATTGATGAACATTAGGTCGTGCATTAATGAGATTTATTTCTTATGCAGTTTCATGAATTACCATATACAGACAACTACAGGGTGTTTCGTAAACTTGAACACTCTTATGTAAAATTTTATTTTACGAAAGTGAGACTTAGCAGTTATTAGAGATTGGTCTTTCAATACTCAAACTGAACATTTAATGGGACAGTGGCGTAACTTAGAAGAGGAATAGGGGGTCCGCTGTTTCCATGGACATTTTCGAGAGGAGTTGGACAATATCCGCTATGGGTAATCCGAAGTTCAACATGTCAGAGTAGACGCAGATAGAGACAAGATGGCACCGCAGAGCGATGGATTCGATTCCTGACGAGAGGAGTCCACCAGCTGATTCACTTGGGATTTCGAATGCAATCGTCATTTCATGGATGGAATGATATTCACGCCGATCTTTCGAGAAATTCATTATGTAGGGAAAATCGACGATCTTTCGAGAAATTCATTATGTAGGGAAAATCGACGATCTTGGAAATTTAATAACAGCTGATTTTGAAAAGGTACTGTAAGAGTCATAACTACCTGATACGATTATTTTCATGAATACTGGGCACACATGTATATTTTTCTAATAGGAGTGATACGATTATTAAGACATGGTTTGACTTTATATACTTCGAATTTGCTAGAATATGGAGTGACCATATGCTTTGGCAGGCATCATTATACGAAATTCTCACCATTGGTTGGCTTTATTAAGCAGATGTTTGGTCTTTTAGACATTTTTCCAGCTAGGATATTTTTCATAAATAGTTTTTTTTGTGTAACGAGTATTTCGAACTCGTGATCTGCAATTGATTATCTAAAATTACTTCGTCAGTTCATTGCATACTAGCGAGTGTGTATTATTCATCAGTAGGGATTTTTTCCATTGGATTGTTTGGAGATTTTAAGAAGTTATTCACTTTAGTGAATGAACATCGCTTTTATATGACAACTAGAATCTTGTTGATTCCTATCTGGTACATTCACTCATATAGTCTACGAGATGGGGTCTTTCGTATTTATACGATTGTATGGTGGTACTCATCTTACCCATCGTTCAGGGCAATATCATCCAAGTCGACGGGGCGAGGTCTTTCGTATTTATACGACTGTACGGTGGTTACACATCTTACTCGCCATTGAGGGACTCATTTTTATCATCCGAGTGTACACGAGATTGTATGTGAATTAAACAAGGAACTACTAGTCACATTTCTGTCGAAATTTTGTTAAATAAAGTAACGATAAATGTCAGCAGGATTACGTTTAGTAATTCTTGTTTGCCAATCCAATATTTTGTTGCTATACTCTTTTGAGAGTAATTTCAGTTTAACAGCTGTTACAGCTGATGCTTTTGATGAGTTTTATAATTGTGTTTGATACCTTTGAGAAGGATTTAAAGTAATTGAATCTTGTAAGATTAATCATTAATGGTCAAATTTACTTCAAGGCAGATCAGTATTGCAGATTTTGATATGAGAGATTATAGCACATTGGTTGTTTTTCTGTGATGTGAATTATGAAAATTGTAAGAGAATTTATGCTATTTGAAAGCAGATCTTAAATTACTGAGGTAATAATATTTTTCCAATTGTTTAAGAAGTTGTCTAGATGTGATCAGAGTAATTGCAGTTATTGGAGATTGTGTGCGTTGATAATTTGAAGCCAGTTATATATTTTTTGTAGATCATGCAACATGGTTAAGTGGAGTTTGTGGTAGGCATTTTGTAGAAGTTGCCATGTGATAGTAGCAATGTTGCTAATGTATTTTGAAGCAGACATGAGGTCGTCGTACCCAGTCTAGCGTAATTGTTGAGATTCATGCTGTATGTGCTGAATATTTATGGAGTTTTGTGGAGTAATTGTTGTATTCAAATGTGATATTTGAAGTATTGAGGAAATGTAATGTCGTTGTGGATAGTTAGATCCAACGTGATGTCGTGGAGACAATGATATTTTTTGGCATGATAAATTAAATACGAGATATAACTTGGAAGTAATAAAACTGTAAGACAACGTTCTATAAACCATATTAAACAATTTGTTAGGAAATTAAACAAATAAATGAAGTTGATAATACAAGATTTCCTGAAAATAATAATTAATGAAATAATAATCTGAGATTTAAGCATATTAATGATCTGACCTAATGAAATAAAAATCTAAATGACTAGATGATATAATGAAAAACTAAATAACCAGAAGATTGAAATTTTAATAAGTTGATAAATTAAATTTTGGAATAAATCAATGAATTAAATAAATGGATGAATTAAAGATTGGATAAATTAAACTGATTGAAATAAATTAATAGACGATTTTAATGATGATGAATAACTGAATTAGAAGGTGATAATTAACTAAAGAAGCTGATGATTAATGAATTTACATGGAATTAAATAAATTTAATTGAGAGATAAGTTGAAGGAATTGCAACTTGAGTTGAGGATTTAAATGATGTAATGGTGAAGAATTAATGATTATGACAGGAATATGTAGAATTTTGAAGTGAGAATTAATGTGAGAAATATTTAATTTTGATGATGACGATAACGATGACCAATGAGCCATGAATTTTCTGTAATTCACAGATAAGAGATTGTTAATGACAATGTAAATAGTGTAAATTAATTATTCAATGTTTAGGAGCATTTGACTAACATGTTCAACATTTAAATTATGCCATGCAAACCGTAAATTACGTGATGTTTAATATATGTGATTATAATATGTGTATGTTTAGACAGATTAATAACTTTTTCAAATCCACATTGATGATGTTAAATTAAAGAGAAATTAGGTCTCAGGTTTCACAAATGTCAGTGACGAAAGACATAGTGCTACAGTGATCCTGAGAACCCAAGAGAACTTTCGAGATTTTTCTGTTCTATGTGGATAAAAATAATTTTGGATTAGAAAGGAGATGGTTCGATTTTTGGACAATGACAATTTAACGTTGGCATTCGACCATACTCTTAGGTAGGAGTTATATTTAAAATGTCTGTCTGACTATCAAAGTAAAATAAATTTGTTTTTATCTTAGTTGTGATCTGATGATGGTGTGATTTTCCTTTTTCTTTCCTTGTCTTGAGTAAGGCTTATCCGGAAAGGAAGTGGTTTGCTAGGAATTCAGTTGATGGCGCCCATTTATATTTGCATTATTTCTATTAAACTTAAGCCCGTAACGACCCTAGAGATACTTTGTCTCGTGATACCCACTGCTTTTTCGATAACTCAGCTGAATTTCCGACACATTCCTTATTTGACTAGAGGTTCATTTAACTCCGCTCTGTCCCGGAACTCCAGGAATGCGATGTTATAGCAGATGGGTCATCGCATCCCCAGGACGAACGGGTACAGTATATCTCTACGATACCGGAAGTAATCCATTTATTTTGAACTTTCAAGATGGTGGTTGTGCACTATACCCAGTGTGATAAGCATGGGACTAACTCATGTGAGAGCTCTAGTATAATGCTCATATCTTGGTAAGATTCGTCTTATTTACCCAATTTGATTTGAATTTGTCCGTATTTGTGTTCTAATATTCGCCATATTGAATGTAAAGAGTCTATGTGGGGTTTTAATAGGTAAATGTTATCTAGATCAGGTGTACTTTTTCCTACAATAAGCCAAGGCCGGTATTCGTGGCAGTATTAAAGGTGCCGGGACGTCCTCAAAGACCGGGCAGCGCTTAGTATGAATGGCTATTGGTCCACGCGTGGCGAGGAATGTTCCACGGTCTTTAATAGTTGTAGACCCTCCTCATTCAATAACATACAACTTATCTAGATTTGGCAACATCCCACAAAAACACACCGCACTGACTTCACACAGCACATAGGAACAGGGGGGAGAAAGGGGAAAACCAGTATCGTTGAGATAACAACCCATTTCAGTCGACCACACCTGGAGTAAGGGTGGACACGAAACTGCTCGTAGCTCCAGCGAGGAAGACAACCAGATAAGTAGTAGTCTGTAATATTACAGTTTAATCATAGTTGATTTTTTTACAACCATATAGTCACTCCAAATATACAAACTCCGGATTTCTATCACCATTTAGCATTTCACCTAACATCATATATACTATATTTAGCATACACCGACAGTTGCATTACCAATACTGCAACTAAATAATTGTACATATTGTAAATATTTTCACCTGTATTTTCAAACATAGATTTTATAGCCTAAGTGTAATGGATCTGATGATGATCGCTCGCCGATCGAAACTGGTCATCCTAGTGTATTTATTAATCTCATGTAATTTATTTCAGGAGTAGGGCATAACCCAGCTCTTCTGGGTACATTCGTGTTGACCGACTGAAAAGCACTAAACTCTTTTAAAGAGTATTTTCTCTAGTCTTGGGCATACAATGCCACATAAACTGTCCTGCCTTATCACTGATTTTCCTTAAGGTGTAAGAATTATTTATTTTTATATTTTATAATTTTAAGATGGTAACTGTGCGTAACATACACATTTATCTTCTTTCTTTTAGAGAACAGAGTGCCCATATACAAAGCTCTATGGATTCCAAATACTGTGAATAATAATTCATTTCATCATACCTAATGGATTCCCACGGCTGCATCATTAAATGATTCGTCTGTGCCCAGTTGTTTGGGAGACACACGCTATCCACAGTAAGGTATATTTTTCAGAAATTAGGTAGAGATCCGATGATTATTTCAGTCGTAGTTTAAATAAAGGTGTCAATATTCGGGTAGCTGCCATTTTGTATTGGTTAGAATAGCGACAATATAGAACAAGACACCGAAAATTCCTTTGTCAATGCTATTACTGCACCAAATTTAGTTACATTGTTTATTAAATGATAGGAGAAACAAACATACACACACAAACACACAGACCGACAGACACATGAACATTTGGCCTGTGTAGATCTCCTAAGTCTCCTATCATATTTTCCAAATCTTGAAATTAGGCTAAAATTATACTTAAGCCAATTATATGGAAAATCTTTTTAATTTGCAGGGGAATTTTGAAATGAATAAGAACCATAGCATATACTGTATAAAATGGTCAATTTTGTATTTGACGGAACGGCTCGTTTCTTCTGCATGAGTCGTTTCTTTGGGGGGAGAGCAATTTCACACATACCTTCACCATTGTTGTCAGCTGGTCATGTTTTTATTAAAGTTATTTCTTGTCCTATCAAAGAACTTTTAATTTAATTTTCTTTTTTTTTTCTCATTGGTGAACTAGTCAGATACTGGGAGTTTGTATTTGCATGCATATCTGTCTGATGCAACACGTGCCTCACAAATCAGGCTCGCAAGCTGGGTTGCATTTTCTGTCGTAAAAAAACAGTTCTTCCCATTCAAATTTTAACTAATTGCAGTACAATTTTCATACTTCCACTTGGGACTAAAGGGAATGCTCAGATGCATTGTAACACTGGAGCCACTATGGAAGCAATAAGACTTAGGACCAACGACCCATTTTAACTGCAGATAATGGGGGGAGCACACGGCATCCACTTAAATGTGTAGCACGGAGAAACTTCAGAAGAAATCCATTAATTGTGATACAATTTCTTGAGATTCTCTTTATTAACAGCTTAATGTATAACACTCATGGGCTCCTTCCAATAAGCCATTAAAATTACGTACAGCCACCTAGAGATCATACTCATGAAACTCGTACCTCGCTTGTCATGGGCTGGCCGCCCCAAATCAGAGCAATTTGTCTCTGAAAAACTGACGTGCTCTCTATCTATAATTTACAAAGAGGAACTTACGTGTAGATTCATAGTATATTAATATTGGTCACAATGCAGGATTTCATAGTGATTTGATCATTCGTTTCCGAGTAAGGTGAAATCATGTATTAGGAATTGACATGAATTTATATACATGTAAGTTACGACTACACCAAGTTATTCTCCGCGATCTCTCTATTTCTGACTTAAATATATCGGCAGTCAGTTGCTGCTACTCCCGCTAAATAAGTGAAGCAAGTAGGGTTTAACTTGAGGTTTAAGGAATGCGTGGTACTCGGTACGTGGGAAGGCATCTACAGTTCAAAGCTTGCGGACCTCTCTTACGCGCAGACAATAGACCTCGTGCGAATGAACGTTGCTGCGCTCTGGCGGAAAGCCGCTCAAATATTATATAGGACTTGTGTGTGAGTGGAGCAACGTGATTAGATCATGTTGCGGAAATATTTCAAGTTCAAGATGGTAAAAGTTCTACAGAGAGTAGAGCAAATCGTTCTGTGGTTGAATGTAAATGCAGAAATAACCACCTGGAACGTAATTCTTCGTATTCAGAAACAAAAAACAGTACATTTGTAGAAGGAACGCCTCCATAATTGTGGTATTTGTAGTCGGCATTTTTATAATTAGAACACAGATAAGAGGTCGTGACCTGACCCAGACACTGTCTTACTGTATATGAAGCCAAACTAATTAGATCAGTGTGAACGAGGGGAGGGTAGCAGATTTACTGCGTGAAGAGAGGTTGAAATAAAGGACGACAGAGAGTAGCCCAGCACAAGAGGAAGTAATGCCATGCTCAGCTAGAGTCCCGTGGTCACCAACCCACGTCCTACTATTTGTGAGTCGCAGGGGAAGATTCACTGTTTCATGAAAATGAGGGATGTGAAGGAAGTGTGTTTAAATTTGGATTATTATGTAACGCGAGTATATCGACAAATATCATGACCATAAATAGCGATAAGACTGAGGTGAGCTTGATGTCACCACCACAGCTAACATTGCACTTGTTGTAATCAATCACAACATGGATAATGGCACCCAATCTCCATAAGAGTGTGACAGTCCTGATCTAGCAATATTCTGTCGTTGCAGTAGCATCAAGGTTGTTCTTTTATAAATCCAGCTACCGTACGCAGTATTCGTGCAATAAACAACTCCTGAAGTGCCCTGCTCATCATTTGTGCCCATATACTTTCGTGTGTGTAGAAATTGTTAAACCCCTATGTTACTAGGAATCATCCCGGCAATTTCCTGGGGAAACCAAGAAGAACAACTTAGCCTATAGGATACATGAGGTGGAAATTGAACCATCCTCCTCTCAGTTTTATTTTTTTATCTTTTTATTGCAGTCAAAAGGCCATACATGTAGCCTCACAAGTCTGAGTGTACCGTGTTCTAACCCTCAAACCCTCCCGTTTTCTATATTCCACGGCAATGTTCTTAGGTTTTTCCCATTGTTGCAGGAAGGGAGACTTCAAATATTCTCTCTCGTAATTTGTTTAAAATATTTTGAAACCTACAAATGATTACATTTTGAAAGAGAAGGTTTACAGGTTCATACACCATCAGGGGATTGAGATTTCTTATTGCAATTAATCTGTTAAATAAATATTTTAAAAAATGGGAAAGAGAAAAGTAAAGTTGTACTTTGATAATACTATTCTAATTTAATATATATCATTAACAGTGCAAAAATTAAGGCACTGCGACTCAAATTTAACAGCATGAGATGATTGATTAAGGTTAGTTTCTCACAAACACAAACTGTATAATTACGTCTTCTCCCAAATTTTATTTCACAATGAGCTTTCGGCCTTTCTTAAGCTGAGAGGCTGTGAAATACGACGTATCCCTCCGAATATTCCCTAAATTCTGATAAATTTCCATGGATGACGACATTTCACCATTAAATAACTTATTTTACTGTCCTATTCGGTTCTCCAGCACGAGCCATCACATACACTACTCCTACGGACTAAGATAGGGAGTTGCCGCTAGAGGCGCCAGCTGCTAAAATATCGCCATTCGCACGAGGTCTGTAGATAGACATGTACGTCAAGTTAAGGCTCTTGTAGCCCACTGGCCTGGTGAAAGTCTCCAAATTAGCAACCACATGGGTGACTTGCATGTCAACGATACCATTTCAGTACCTCATTCCAACATTTAAATTCCTGGCAGAACCGTGAATTGAACCTAATTCTCCAGGGGCCCAGCCAACAGTACCAACCACTTTACCACGAAGCGTATTCTTAGGCAATATCTCCTCAGCTTAGCATATTTCATGTCCCCAGTTCATAAAAATAGCCACAACCAAATGCCGATTTCCGTTACCTGTGGAATTTCATTACGTAAACCCTTCTGATATATGTTCTCATCCGATAAACTCGGCAGATATTTGTGTTATGGTGTAAATAACGTAACCACCAGCTTGATGTTCCTTATTTAGGGCACAGACTATCTTATCTATCACTCCCGTGTTAGTGTGTATTGTTTGTTAATTAAAGTGTGAGTGTTAAATATCTCCAATTGTTTCCCTGGACTATAGAATACGATATGTGTAAGTCTATGAATCGTAATTTCCGTTCAAATATCGATCCACAGAAAGAGGACCGCTGGCCGATGGATGAGTTAAACTTTCAGATCTAGGCAATGTAACGGTAGGCCTGGGAAACTCTGGAAAACTAGGTATGTGCGTATTTCATATTATAAAGAGCAACTTGCTTCCTTAACAACAGTTTTCACTGTCAGGCATTTAAGTCAGTAATAAGAACGTATATATTTATACGTATCTGATCTCCCGTGGGTATGAGGATGATTGAGTTTGGACGATTGTGATTGAGCACATTTGGTTTCATCCAAGATGAACAGAAATACGTCTTTCAGCGGAGAGTTTTAGTTATAATTCAACAAACATTATAACCAAGTGCCATATTTCTCACACCTATATACAAAGGTATGTTTAAAGTCAATTGTATTAGAAATAGCTATGACATGCAACTGAGGAGCTTAATGGATCTCATCTCTATCGTTGGGGCCAGTCATTAAACGACAACACTCGGTACATGACTCATGCCATTATATGGTTTGATACAGGAAAGAAAGAACAGCTGGAATTGTGAACATCTGCTGAATCTCCTTCCATATTATTTCAAATATTTACCCAGCAATAAAACCCGGAACTTGAAATTCCTCGGTCACATAGGGACGTATGATTGAGTTTGGAGGATTGTGATTGAGCAAATTTGGTTTCATCCATGAAGAACAGAAATGCGTCTTTCAACGGGGATTTTATTTATAATTCACCAAACATTATAACAAAGTGCCATATTGCTCACACCTAAATACAAAGGTATGTTTACTGTGTAATGTACCCGTTCGTCCTGGGGATGCGATGACCCATCTGCTATTACATCGCATTCCTGGATTTCCAGGACAGAGCGGAGTTAAATGAACACCTAGTCAAATAAGGAATGTGTCGGAAATTCAGTTGAAATATCATAAAAGCATAGGGTAACACAAGATAAAGTATCTCCAGGGTCGTTACGGGTTTAAATTTAATTAAAAAATACAAATATCAATGGGCGCCATCAACTGAATCCCTAGCAAACCACATCCTTCCTGGTTAAGCCTTAATTAAGACAAGGAAAGAAAAAGGAAAATAACATCATCATCAGATCACAACTAAGATAAAAACAAATGTATTCAACTTTGATAGTCAGACAGACATATTTAACACTCATCCTACCTGAGAGCATGGTCGAATGCCAACGTTAAATTGTCATTGTCCAGAAAATCGAACCATCTCCATTCTACTCAAAGTGTATTTAATCCTCATAAAATAGGAAAAATTTCTAAAGTTCTCTTGGGTTCTCAGGATCACCGTAGCACTATGTCTTTGCGTCACTGACATTCGTGATAACTGAGACCTAACTTCTTTTTAAATTAACATCATGAATGTGGATGTAAAAATATTATTAATCTATCTAAACACACATATTATAATCACATATTTTAAATATCACATAATTTATGGCTTGCATGGCATTATTCAAATGCTGAATATATTAGTAAAATGCTCCTAAACATCGAATAACTAATTTACACTATTTACACTGTCATTAATCATTGCTTGTTTTGTGAATCACAGAAAATCCACTACTCATTGGTTATAATTATCATCATCATGAAATTAATTGTTTAATTCATCAACACAAGTTGCAATTCTTCAAATCATATCTCAAATAAATTTATTTAAATTCATTTAAATTTATTAATCATCAGCTTCTTTAGTTAATTATCACCTTCTAATTCAGTTATTCATCATTTATTCAAAATTATCTATTAATTTATTTAAATCAGCTTATTTATTCAATCTTTAATTCATCCACTTATTTAATTCATTGATCTATCCCAAAATTTAATTTATCAACTTATTTAAATTTTATTTATCTGGTTATTTAGATTTTTATTATTTCATCTAGTCATTCTGATTTTTATTTCATTAGGTCAGATCATTAATATGCTTAAATTTCAGATTATTATTTCATTAATTATTATTATCAGAAAATCTCGTATTATCAACATTATTTATTTGTTTAATTTCCTAACAAATTGTTTAATATGGGTTATAGAACGTTGTCTTACAGTTTTATCACTTCCAAGTTATATCTCGTATTTAATTATCATGCCAAAAAAATATTATTGCCTTCACAAATTCACGTTGGATCTCACTATCCATAACTTCATTATATATTTTCACTTTATCAAATATCACATTTGAATACCACAATTATTCCACAAACTCCATAAATATTCAGCGCACAGCATGAATCTCAAAAATTATGCTAGACTGGGTTCGACAACCTCATGTCTGCTTCAAAATACATTAGAAATATTGCAACTTCCACTTGGCAACTTCCACAAAATGCCTATCACAAACTTCACTTAATCACGTTGCATGATCTACAAAAACATATAACTGGTTTCAAATTATCAACGCACACAATCTCCAATAACTGTAATTAATCTGATCACATCTAGACAACTTCTTAAACAATTAGGAAAAATATTACCTTTGTAATCGAAATCAAATTCAAGATCTGCTTTCAAATAGCATAAATACTCTTAAAATTCTCATAATTCACTTCACAGAAAAACACCAATGTGCTATAATCTCTCACATCGAAATATGCAATACTGATCTGCCTTAAAATAAATCTGACCATTAATGATTCATCTTATAAGATTCAATTACTTTAAATCCTTCTCAAAGGTATCAAATTCAACCATAAAAATTATCAAAAGCATCAGCTGTATCAGCTGTTAAATTGAAAGTACTCTCAAATGAGTATAGCAACAAAATATTGGATTGGCAAACAAGAATTACAAAATGTAACCCTGCTGACATGTATTTTTAATTTATTTAACAAAATTCGACTGATATGTAACTAGTAGCTCCTTGTTTGATCATCTTACAATCTCAAGTACACTCGGATGATAAAAATGAGTTCCTCAATGGCAAGTAAGATGAGTAACCACCACACGATCGTATAAATACGAAAGGCCTTGCTCCGTCGTCTAACATGATAATGCCCTGAACGATGGGTAAAGATGTGTACCACCACGCAATCGTATAAATACGAAAGGCCCCATCTCGTCGTCTCATGAGTGAATGAACCAGATTGGGATCAACAAGTCTCTAGTTGTCATATAAAAGCGATATTCATTCACTTGAGTGAATAACATCTTAATATCTCCAAACAATCCAATGGAAAAATCCCTACTGATGAATAATACACACTCGCTAGTATGCAATGAACTGACGAAGTGATTTAAATAATCCAATTGCAGATCACGAGTTCGAAATACTCGTCACAAAAAATAACTATCCAAGAAAACTATCCTTACTGGAAAATGTCTAAAAGACCAAACATCTGCTTAATAAAGCCAACCAATGGTGAGAATTTCGTATAATGGTGCCTGCCATATCATATGGTAACGCCATATTCTAGCAAAACTCGGAGCAAATAATGTTTAAGCCATGTCTAAATAATTGTATAACTCCTACTAGAAAATATATACATGTATGCCCAGTGTTCATGAAAATATCATATTAGAAAGTCATAACTCTTACAGTACCTTCTCATATCAGCTGTTATTATATTTCAAAGATCGTCGATTATTTGTGTGTAATAAATTTCTCGAAAGATCGACGTGAATATCGTATCACCCACGCGATAACGATCGTCTTCATATCCCAAGTGAATCAGCTGTTAGACCTCCTCTTCTTCAGGAATCGAATCCATCGCTCCGTGGTGCCATCGCGTCTCTGTCTTCGTTTACTCCGACATGATGAACTGCATGTTATCCATAATGGATACTGTCCAAATCCTTACGTAAAAGTTCATAAAAGTAGCGTACCCCATATTCCTCTTCTATGTTACGCCACTGTCCCATATAATGTTCGGTTTGCTTGATCAAAGTTCAATCTCCACAGCGGTTAAGTCTCACTTGTAGAAAATAAATTTTATTTATGAGAGTGTATAAGTTTTTGAAACACCCTGTAGCTGTGTTCGTACTCGATATTTTATGACAATTCATAAAAAAAGAATTCTATTAATGCACGTGCCAATGTTCATAAGTGCATATAATTGTTACAGTTCGTTTGCTTAAAAGCGTTAATGTTGTTTGGACCCCATGGTCGCTCTACATATTCCGTTATGAAATGCATAGTCATAATGTAATTTGAATATCTAAGTTCATAATTGCAGTATATTGTAACTATCTGCCCGCACAATTCTATTACTGAATACAAGTCCTAACTCAATGTTGTAACTGAATGTTGAAATGAAGTTCAGCTTCTTTAATGTTGCCTGCTTATAAAAGTCGGAACTAACCCACTCGGATCTACTGCATTGTTCCAGAATGAACTATGCTTAAAGCCGGCCTCGCCATGCCGCTTTGCTATACTGTTCTGCGTTTATAAAATGCAGCTCGAAATAAAGTTCTCAAACTCGTATTACAATGCTGTTCTGAACCCCGGCTTTTCTCCTCCGTACACGGCCCGTACAGCCTGCCGCGTAACCGGTCTTCTCGCCGTCTGCCCTGCGTTGCTCGCCTTGGCTCAATGACCTACTTCCTGCTCTCTGCTTGGTTAAGTAATACTGTCGCCTTCGCTTTACGTAACAAGTGCTGTTCACCGCTCGACTTTACCGTACGCTCTGCGCATGTGTACCACTCAGCTCGCTGGCTGAACTCGACTGACTTCTCTAAACTGCATTGAACAGCTCCTACCTGGCGCGGTCACGTGATTCTCCCCCACCATCTACGGTCGAGCGTCACAAATATAATCTCGACCACCTTCATCTCGGCTATTAAGTTATACAATAACTTAAGGGATTATCTGTCTTTCTTCAAGTTATTATCATATATAATGCTTGTTATCTCTTCCCTTCTGAGATGATTAAATACTATGTTCCATTTAGATCTTAATAAAACTTTAATATTCCTCCCATAATTCCATCTACCTGACTGGCAGTGCCTTCTTGATCCTAGACCCTCTACGTCATTTCCTAATATTCTCCTCTACTCGATGTGAGCGCTATCTTTACAACTTTTCCCATAAATCTCAACTACGGCTCAATGTCAGCTGGCGTAGCCGATAGCCTCAACTAGGTATCGGGTACATCTCTCCCGTACATCTCCTTTTTTATCAGGCTTGAGAAAAAAAAATACACTCTCAGGCATTCTATACACAACATATGTACACGATAGCTCTATAATCCTCTTATTCAGCATAATGATACTTTCTAATGCTAGCTGCGTTAAAAGTCCCCACAACTTCATTAGTATCCATTCCCATGATGTACTATATCTCCTTAAATTAGATCCTCTTCTTTGACTTGCTATCTCTCAACAATGATGATTGATTTCCTATGATTAGTATCCTGATTCTTCATTACTTTGTCGTTTATTTCTTCCTTCTGCACTCGTGCTTGCTCGATTAACATCTCTAGTTATCTCTTCGGGTGGTGCACTAGGCTGTCTACTTTCTTGCCTTGATCTTCCATATTCTCGATTGTCTTGTCTTTCATTTGGATCATTTCTTCTGCTATCCTGCCTATCGTTCTGATTAGATTGCTGACCTTGGTTCCAGTTGTATCGACCTCGATATCTATTATTGTACCTATTCCTATTCTGGTATCTGGAATTCTGATCATAGTTCCTGTATCTACTGTTTCTTGCGTCCTGATCGTATGGCCTCTCGTATGGTCCTCGATATCGATCATTCCCGCGAACGTTGTAAATATTACTTCTATTCCCTTCGTTCCTTCTGTTTCCCCAGGAATCTCTTCTATCAGTCTGTGCTGCGTTATCGACAACTACCGCATTCACCTCTAGCGTGTTTCGATTCTCGATCCGTGATTTGAGCGCTTGTGTAATCTAATCGTCGTAAGATATCATCATAGTGCTCAAGTGTGTTCGCTCCTGATGCTATGAGTGATCGTTGTACCTCAATTGGCAACTGTCTTGCTATAGCTTGCAAAAGCTCTCCTTCTGGCAATGGAGGAATCAAAAACTGCAACTTAGCCAATTGCGAAGTAAAGTAATTAGCATAATGCGTTGGATGTGACGTAGAGTAACGCTTCGAATACATTTCTGCTCTTACGTTCAGCTGATCCTCTGCACTCCAAAATCTCCTTAAGAATGCTATGGCAAATTGTTCCATATTCGCAAAATTGCTCCTGAATGCGCGAAACCAAGTTAACGCAGGCCCATCTAAGGCGCGTTCGACTATCCTTAGTTCCCTTTCCTTGGCTACTCTATGTTCCGCCATATAATCGCGAATATCCCTCAGAAATTCGACTGGTGTGACTCCTGTGTTTCCTGAAAATTTCCTTGGTTTGTCGTCCAAATTTCTGATGATGGTCACTGGACCTGAGTATCGTTCACTCGTACCAAACGTACTCCTATTCGAATTCGGATTATCTTGAGGGGTTGAACTAGCCTTTTCGAATGTTACATTCTGTTGCGTTTGACGGTCTTCTCCCACGCTAATCTCTTGACTGTTCATACTGCGGTCTATCGGTGTCTGATTCATCGATACCTCCCCCGTTTTAACATTTTGACTTGTGAAACTATTTATTATAGATTCTAGTTTAGTCATTCTATCTTCTGTTCTTTTTTCTACGGTCTTGACCTGAGTCTTCAAATCATCTAACGACGTAACATTCTGCGTTCTGTTACTCTCTTCTAAATCGTTCTTTAATTTGTCTATCTTGTCTTCGCATGTAGTCTTTACTGACGCGACTTGTTCCTTTAACTGATCAACATCTGTCCTAAACTGAGTTGAATCTATCTTCATCGCTTCCTTATTCTCAGTAAATCTCGCTTCCAAGTTCGCCATACCTGCGATTAACTTCTCATCCAACCCTGCACGTTTTTCTTTTGCTTCGGCATCGACCTCACTATACAGTTCTTCCACTATTGCACCGACTCTATTTTTAAATAAAGCTAAGTTTTCATTAACTTTCTGCTCTATATCATCATCAATTTTCCTAATGTCTATCTGCAATTGGTTTTCTAAGGATTTTAAGTTAGAATTAACCTCTCCTAAGACTTCCTCTTTAACGGTCCCAATTACTGACTTTAAACCTTTTATTTCATTACCGAGATTCATTTCTAGACCTTTGATTTTAGTTTCGAAAGATACTTCGGTAGACCACTCTTGTATTTTGCCTACATCTGCCACTAAACCATCAATGTCGAATCTCAACTTCGATACATCTGATTTAATGTCTTTCTGAATAGACATAACATCTGTTCTTAAATTAAGAATATTTTCTTCTTCTCTAATCTCTAAATCAATAATATTCTTCCTTAACATTTGCACATTTTCCTCTCCTTTCATTTCTACTGCTTTTATATCTAATTGTAAAGCCTTAAATATTTCATCATTCTTTAATGTTAATCTATTCTCCAAACTAGTTAAATTGTTTTTCAACTCTGTGTTATTTTCTTCACTACGAGCTTGTAATCTAGTTTCTAATAATTTAAAACTATCTTTCAAGTTAGTTTCATTAGCTTTCAAATTTCTTTCAGTACTGGTCTGTAATCTAGTTTCTAATGATTTTAAATTTTCTTCATTACTAGTCTGTAATAATTTTAAGTTTTCTTCATTACTAGTCTGTAGTAATTTCAAATCTTCCCTATTACTAGTCTGTAAAGCTTCCACATTTTCTTTACATCTAGCTTCTAACCTAGCTTCTGACTCATGTATTTGCTCTTTAACTTCTGTTTCCATTTTAGAAATAGTTACTGCAATACTAGACATGCCATTCTGTAACTCTCCTAACACCTTAGCTAAATCTTCCGGTATCATAATTATATTTTCCAATGAACGTTTTATACAGAGACGTTAGACAACAACACATCACAATGTATCAATTCCTGCATTCACTTGGGTATAAGAAAAATGACTTATAACTAAACATGATATAACACTAATATGATTAACATGATCACTGGAATGGGCATACAAGTATATTGTCTGACTAAGTTTAATAAATTTTATAACACAATTAAATGAAATTGAGATCAATCTCTCCGTAATCTAAATCTGATGTGATTCCATAGAATAAACAAAATCGAAGCCCCACAGGTTGGTAAAGCCAATTCTCCCTCTCTCTCTGTATCCGTTCGTCCTGGGGATGCGATGACCCATCTGCTATTACATCGCATTCCTGGATTTCCAGGACAGAGCGGAGTTAAATGAACACCTAGTCAAATAAGGAATGTGTCGGAAATTCAGTTGAAATATCATAAAGGCAGAGGGTAACACAAGATAAAGTATCTCCAGGGTCGTTACGGGTTTAAATTTAATTAAAAAAAAGACAAATATCAATGGGCGCCATCAACTGAATCCCTAGCAAACCACATCCTTCCTGGTTAAGCCTTAATTAAGACAAGGAAAGAAAAAGGAAAATCACATCATCATCAGATCACAACTAAGATAAAAACAAATTTATTCAACTTTGATAGTCAGACATACATATTTAACACTCATCCTACCTGAGAGCATGGTCGAATGCTAACGTTAAATTGTCATTGTCCAGAAAATCGAACCATCTCCATTCTACTCAAAGTGTATTTAATCCTCATAAAATAGGAAAAATTTCTAAAGTTCTCTTGGGTTCTCAGGATCACCGTAGCACTATGTCTTTGCGTCACTGACATTCGTGATAACTGAGACCTAACTTCTTTTTAAATTAACATCATGAATGTGGATGTAAAAATATTATTAATCTATCTAAACACACATATTATAATCACATATTTTAAATATCACATAATTTATGGCTTGCATGGCATTATTCAAATGCTGAATATGTTAGTAAAATGCTCCTAAACATCGAATAACTAATTTACACTATTTACACTGTCATTAATCATTGCTTGTTTTGTGA
Source organism: Meconema thalassinum (assembly GCA_946902985.2). NCBI lineage: Eukaryota > Metazoa > Arthropoda > Insecta > Orthoptera > Tettigoniidae > Meconema > Meconema thalassinum. Next base: position 1,152,093,052 of record OX336389.2, read on the forward strand.
ATCACAGAAAATCCACTACTCATTGGTTATAATTATCATCATCATGAAATTAATTGTTTAATTCATCAACACAAGTTGCAATTCTTCAAATCATATCTCAAATAAATTTATTTAAATTCATTTAAATTTATTAATCATCAGCTTCTTTAGTTAATTATCACCTTCGAATTCAGTTATTCATCATTTATTCAAAATTATCTATTAATTTATTTAAATCAGCTTATTTACTCAATCTTTAATTCATCCACTTATTTAATTCATTGATCTATCCCAAAATTTAATTTATCAACTTATTTATTGTGGTGTTTGAAGCCATATTTTCAGTGTTGCCTTAGTAAACAAGAGTTTAGTGCTTTTCAGTCGGTCAACACGAATGTACCCAAAAGAGATGGGTTATGCCCTAATCCTGAAATAAATTACATGAGATTAATAAAACAATAGGATAACCAGTTTCGATCGTCAAGCGATCATCATCAGATCCATTACACTTAGGCTACAAAATCTATGTTTGAAATACAGGTGAAAATATTTACAATATGTACAATTATTTAGTTGCAGTATTTGTACTGCAACTGTCAGTGTATGCTAAATGCAGTATATATGTTAGGTGAAATGCTAAATGGTGATAGCTATCCGTAGATTGTACTTTAGAGAGATTATATGGTTGTAAACTATGGTTAAACTATAAAATTTTAGGCCAACTACTTATCTGATTGTCTTCCGTATAACAGCTACTCGCAGTTTTCGTGCTCACTGGAACTCACTATGCGGTAGACTGCGGTGGTTATCTTAACGACTGGTTTTTCCCTGCTTTCTCCCCCCTGCTCCTACGTGCTGTGGGGAGTGATAGCGATGTGTTTATGTGAGGTGTTGCCAACCTAGATAAGATGTATGTTATTGAATGAGGTGGGTCTACAATTATTAAAGACCGTGGATTAGCCCTCGCCACGCGTGGAGCATAACCCATTCGAACTAAGCGTTGACGGTCTTATGAGGACGTCCCGGCACCTTTAATACTGCCGCGAATATGGGCCTTGGTTTATTGCAGAAGAAAAGTACATCGTACACCTGATCCAGATAACATTTACCAATTAATAACCCCCTAATTTCCCCCCTTTTTTTATCTAGCTTGGCTGTGTCGCTAAATTGTGTTTTGTTTCCGACAGGGTGTGTTTTTTAGTAGCGTGAAGAGGGGTGAGCTCTCCATTAACGTGTGTTCATTTAGATTGTTGGGATTGTTTCGTTTGGCTAGGTGTATCTCGATTGCTTCATTTATGTCAAGAGCTCTGCCTTTCGATTCGTGATGGATTATTTTAAGGTCCGACTCTATGTTGGTAAAGCTGTGCCCTGCGTCACACATATGTTCGCACACGGCTGAATGTGTTCCGTATCTTATCGCATTCCTATGTTCATTATAACGTGTGTCTACTCGCCTTCCACTCTGCCCGATGTAATTAGCTTGACAATCGGTGTCTTGGCACGTTATAGAATATACCCCTGACCTTGAATATGGGTCACGTTTATTTAGATTACTATTTAGGAGGTGCCTAGCGGTTGTGTTTTTCGTCGTGAAAGCTATCTTTATGCCTTGATTTTTGAATAGGTTAGTGATTTTATATGTATTCGCATTCACATAGTTGAAACGCGCAAATTTTTTCTCATTGTTGTCCGGTTTGGGAATCGTTTTATCTTTATTTTTATGTTTGGCTATAATTTGATTTATTTTGCTTGGCGAGAAGTTGTTTTCCTTTGCTATTTGCATAATAGTTCTTATTTCCTTATTATAGTTGACTTTTGACATGGGTATGTTTAAAGCTCTGTGCACCATTGAATTGAAACCCGCTAGTTTGTGCGTACTGGGGTAATTAGACTGATTGTCGATTGCATGCGAGGTTTGTGTTGCTTTCCGGAATATGGAATATGAAAGGTCGTTGTCTTTACGTTCAATAGTTATATCGAGATAATTTATTTTCCGGTCTATTTCGGATTCCTTAGTGAATTTGATAGAGTGGTGAAGGCTATTAATGGATTGGAGAATTGTTTCTTCGCTTGTTAGTTCAGTATCGTAGATGCAAATTACATCATCTACGTATCTTTTCCATATTACTATTCCCTTTGTTGAAGTCTTTTCTAAGAACGCATTTTCTAGTGCATTGATGAAGATGTCAGCGATTAACCCTCTTAGTGGCGATCCCATTGCTAGGCCTTCTCTCTGTGTGTATATTTTATTGTCGAATTGAAACACGTTTTGGGTGAGAACGACCCTCAGTAATCTCACAATCTCTTCAATTTCTTTTACCGAATTGTTGGATTTTAAGTTGTTTTCGATAGTGTTGATTGCTTCATTAATCGGAATATTGGTGTACATGTTAGTTACGTCGAAGGATACTAGCCTGAAGCTAGGTTTCATTTGTAGGGTGTTCAATGCTGTTACTAGTTCTGTTGTGTTCTTTACAGAGTTGTTTTTGTCGTTGGAAAGACGGCATTTTAAGATTTTTAGTAACTCTTTGCTGATTTTGTAATTAGGGGCATTCCTACAATTGACTATTGGTCTCATTGGGCATTCCTTTTTGTGTATTTTTGGTTGTCCCCTCAATGACGGTATTTTCGGGTTCATGTTTATTAGTTTTGATTTTTCGGCTTTGGTCAGTATGTATCCTGTTTCTTTTAGCGCACTTTTTATTTGTTTTTGGAATTTGTTGGTGGGGTCTTTTGTTAATTCCTTGATTTCGTTGTTGTTAGGAATTCGACTGTTTTTTCAATGTATTCGGTTTTGTTCAAAATTACTGTAGTGTTTCCCTTATCTGCTTTTGAGATGATTAAGCCATATCCTTTTATTTTTTGTTTCAACGACTTTATTTCTTTGAGTTGTTTGTTGTTTTGAATGTTATTGCTATCGCCCTCTCGTTTGAGGATTTTTTTTGGCTTCGTTGGTGGCGAGATTTTTGGTTAATTCCCTGTCTTCTGCTGGGAGCTTGTGACTGGCTATCTCAATATCTGTGATTAACTGTTTTATATTGTGGTTCGTGTGTGCGTCTGTGCAGTTGTATTTCAAACCTTTGTCTAACATATTCATTTCACCTTGAGAAAAGGTTACGTTCGTTCTGTTGTTTACTCTGCTGTGGAAATTGAATTCATTGTTATTCGTGTGTTGTTCGTTAAATTGAAGGTTCTGTGTTTCTCCTAGTTTTCTTAATTTATTTTCTAGCGTTTCATGCTTCCTCGTTGCTCTGATTTTGATGGTGTCATGTAGGTGCTCGGTGAAGCTGTCCCATTGGGCTGCGTGCCAGAAATTACTTAGTTGCAATTGAATGTCGTACAATTGTTGGTTAATTTTTTGCTTTCTTATGTATGCAAATCTTAATTCGTTTTTTATCCAAAGCGCTTTGGCTTGTTTGGTTGAAATGATCGAGGCTGGTGTGTTCGGTACGGTTTTAATTGGTACGTATTCAGGGGTGAGGTTTAGTTCTATACATTTTTTGTTGAACCAAATTGACTTGTCTAAATTCATGAGTTTAAGCCTGAGTGATTTGAATTTCTTGGCTCCACGATTTGCCTGACTAGCCGTGAACATTGTGGTGTTTGAAGCCATATTTTCAGTGTTGCCTTAGTAAACAAGAGTGTAGTGCTTTTCAGTCGGTCAACACGAATGTACCCAAAAGAGATGGGTTATGCCCTAATCCTGAAATAAATTACATGAGATTAATAAAACACTAGGATGACCAGTTTCGATCGTCAAGCGATCATCATCAGATCCATTACACTTAGGCTACAAAATCTATGTTTGAAATACAGGTGAAAATATTTACAATATGTACAATTATTTAGTTGCAGTATTGGTACTGCAACTGTCAGTGTATGCTAAATGCAGTATATATGTTAGGTGAAATGCTAAATGGTGATAGCTATCCGTAGATTGTACTTTAGAGAGATTATATGGTTGTAAACTATGGTTAAACTATAAAATTTTAGGCTAACTACTTATCTGATTATCTTCCGTATAACAGCTACTCGCAGTTTTCGTGCTCACTGGAACTCACTATGCGGTAGACTGCGGTGGTTATCTTAACGACTGGTTTTTCCCTGCTTTCTCCCCCCTGCTCCTACGTGCTGTGGGGAGTGATAGCGATGTGTTTATGTGAGGTGTTGCCAACCTAGATAAGATGTATGTTATTGAATGAGGTGGGTCTACAATTATTAAAGACCGTGGATTAGCCCTCGCCACGCGTGGAGCATAACCCATTCGAACTAAGCGTTGACGGTCTTATGAGGACGTCCCGGCACCTTTAATACTGCCGCGAATATGGGCCTTGGTTTATTGCAGAAGAAAAGTACATCGTACACCTAATCCAGATAACATTTACCTATTAATAACCCCCTAATTTCCCCCCTTTTTTATCTAGCTTGGCTGTGTCGCTAAATTGTGTTTTGTTTCCGACAGGGTGTGATTTTTAGTAGCGTGAAGAGGGGTGAGCTCTCCATGAACGTGTGTTCATTTAGATTATTGGGATTGTTTCATTTGGCTAGGTGTATCTCGATTGCTTCCTTTATGTCAAGAGCTCTGCCTTTCGATTCGTGATGGATTATTTTAAGATCCGACTCTATGTTGGTAAAGCTGTGCCCTGCGTTCTTAGAAAAGACTTCAACAAAGGGAATAGTAATATGGAAAAGATACGTAGATGATGTAATTTGCATCTACGATACTGAACTAACAAACGAAGAAACAATTCTCCAATCCATTAATAGCCTTCACCACTCTATCAAATTCACTAAGGAATCCGAAATAGACCGGAAAATTAATTATCTCGATATAACTATTGAACGTAAAGACAACGACCTTTCATATTCCATATTCCGGAAAGCAACACAAACCTCGCATGCAATCGACAATCAGTCTAATCACCCCAGTACGCACAAACTAGCGGGTTTCAATTCAATGGTGCACAGAGCTTTAAACATACCCATGTCAAAAGACAACTATAATAAGGAAATAAGAACTATTATGCAAATAGCAAAGGAAAACAACTTCTCGCCAAGCAAAATAAATCAAATTATAGCCAAACATAAAAATAAAGATAAAACGATTCCCAAACCGGACAATAATGAGAAAAAATTTGCGCGTTTCAACTATGTGAATGCGAATACATATAAAATTACTAACTTATTCAAAAAGCAAGGCATAAAGATAGCTTTCACGACGAAAAACACAACCCCTAGGCACCTCCTAAATAGTAATCTAAATAAACGTGACCCAAATTCAACGTCAGGGGTATATTCTATAACGTGCCAAGACACCGATTGTCAAGCTAATTACATCGGGCAGAGTGGAAGGCGAGTAGACACACGTTATAATGAACATAGGAATGCGATAAGATACGGAACACATTCAGCCGTGTGCGAACATATGTGTGACGCAGGGCACAGCTTTACCAACATAGAGTCGGACCTTAAAATAATCCATCACGAATCGAAAGGCAGAGCTCTTGACATAAAGGAAGCAATCGAGATACACCTAGCCAAACGAAACAATCCCAACAATCTAAATGAACACACGTTCATGGAGAGCTCACCCCTCTTCACGCTACTAAAAAACACACCCTGTCGGAAACAAAACACAATTTAGCGACACAGCCAAGCTAGATAAAAAAGGGGGGAAATTAGGGGGTTATTAATAGGTAAATGTTAATTGGATCAGGTGTACGATGTACTTTTCTTCTGCAATAAACCAAGGCCTATATTCGCGGCAGTATTAAAGGTGCCGGGACGTCCTCATAAGACCGTCAACGCTTAGTTCGAATGGGTTATGCTCCACGCGTGGCGAGGGCTAATCCACGGTCTTTAATAATTGTAGACCCACCTCATTCAATAACATACATCTTATCTAGGTTGGCAGCACCTCACACAAACACATCGCTATCACTCCCCACAGCACGTAGGAGCAGGGGGGAGAAAGCTGGGAAAAACCAGTCGTTAAGATAACCACCGCAGTCTACCGCATAGTGAGTTCCAGTGAGCACGAAAACTGCGAGTAGCTGTTATACGGAAGACAATCAGATAAGTAGTTAGCCTAAAATTTTATAGTTTAACCATAGTTTACAACCATATAATCTCTCTAAAGTACAATCTACGGATAGCTATCACCATTTAGCATTTCACCTAACATATATACTGCATTTAGCATACACTGACAGTTGCAGTACCAATACTGCAACTAAATAATTGTACATATTGTAAATATTTTCACCTGTATTTCAAACATAGATTTTGTAGCCTAAGTGTAATGGACCTGATGATGATCGCTTGACGATCGAAACTGGTCATCCTAGTGTTTTATTAATCTCATGTAATTTATTTCAGAATTAGGGCATAACCCATCTCTTTTGGGTACATTCGTGTTGACCGACTGAAAAGCACTAAACTCTTGTCAACTTATTTAAATTTTATTTATCTGGTTATTTAGATTTTTAATATTTCATCTAGTCATTCTGATTTATTATTTCATTAGGTCAGATCATTAATATGCTTAAATTTCAGATTATTATTTCATTAATTATTATTATCAGAAAATCTCGTATTATCAACATTATTTATTTGTTTAATTTCCTAACAAATTGTTTAATATGGCTTATAGAACGTTGTCTTACAGTTTTATCACTTCCAAGTTATATCTCGTATTTAATTATCATGCCAAAAGAATATTATTGCCTTCACAAATTCACGTTGGATCTCACTATCCATAACTACATTATATATTTTCACTTTATCAAATATCACATTTGAATACCACAATTATTCCACAAACTCCATAAATATTAAGCGCACAGCATGAATCTCAAAAATTATGCTAGACTGGGTTCGACAACCTCATGTCTGCTTCAAAATTCATTAGCAATATTGCAACTTCCACTTGGCAACTTCCACAAAATGCCTATCACAAACTTCACTTAATCACGTTGCATGATCTACAAAAACATATAACTGGTTTCAAATTACCAACGCATACAATCTCCAATAACTGTAATTAATCTGATCACATCTAGACAACTTCTTAAACAATTAGGAAAAATATTACCTTAGTAATCGAAATCAAATTCAAGATCTGCTTTCAAATAGCATAAATTCTCTTAAAATTCTCATAATTCACTTCACAGAAAAACACCAATGTGCTATAATCTCTCACATCGAAATATGCAATACTGATCTGCCTTAAAATAAATCTGACCATTAATGATTCATCTTACAAGATTCAATTACTTTAAATCCTTCTCAAAGGTATCAAATTCAACCATAAAAATTATCAAAAGCATCAGCTGTATCAGCTGTTAAATTGAAAGTACTCTCAAATGAGTATAGCAACAAAATATTGGATTGGCAAACAAGAATTACAAAATGTAACCCTGCTGACATGTATTTTTAATTTATTTAACAAAATTCGACTGATATGTGACTAGTAGTTCCTTGTTTGATCATCTTACAATCTCAAGTACACTCGGATGATAAAAATGAGTTCCTCAATGGCAAGTAAGATGAGTAACCACCACACGATCGTATAAATACAAAAGGCCTTGCCCCGTCGTCTAACATGATAATGCCCTGAACGATGGGTAAAGATGTGTACCACCCCGCAATCGTATAAATACGAAAGGCCCCATCTCGTCGTCTCATGAGTGAATGTACCAGATTGGAATCAACAAGTCTCTAGTTGTCATATAAAAGCGATATTCATTCACTTGAGTGAATAACATCTTAATATCTCCAAACAATCCAATGGAAAAATCCCTACTGATGAATAATACACACTCGCTAGTATGCAATGAACTGACGAAGTGATTTAAATAATCCAATTGCAGATCACGAGTTCGAAATACTCGTCACAAAAAAATAACTATCCAAGAAAACTATCCTTACTGGAAAATGTCTAAAAGACCAAACATCTGCTTAATAAAGCCAACCAATGGTGAGAATTTCGTATAATGGTGCCTGCCATATCATATGGTAACGCCATATTCTAGCAAAACTCGGAGCAAATAATGTTTAAGCCATGTCTAAATAATTGTATAACTCCTACTAGAAAATATATACATGTATGCCCAGTGTTCATGAAAATATCATATTAGAAAGTCATAACTCTTACAGTACCTTCTCATATCAGCTGTTATTATATTTCAAATATCGTCGATTATTTGTGTGTAATAAATTTCTCGAAAGATCGACGTGAATATCATATCACCCACGCGATAACGATCGCCTTCATATCCCAAGTGAATCAGCTGTTAGACCTCCTCTTCTTCAGGAATCGAATCCATCGCTCCGTGGTGCCATCGCGTCTCTGTCTTCGTTTACTCCGACATGATGAACTGCATGTTATCCATAATGGATACTGTCCAAATCCTTACAAAAAAGTTCATAAAAGCAGCGTACCCCATATTCCTCTTCTATGTTACGCCACTGTCCCATATAATGTTCGGTTTGCTTGATAAAAGTTCAATCTCCACAGCGGTTAAATCTCACTTGTAGAAAATAAATTTTATTTATGAGAGTGTATAAGTTTTTGAAACACCCTGTAGCTGTGTTCGTACTCTATATTTTATGACAATTCATAAAAAAAGAATTCTATTAATGCACGTGCCAATGTTCATAAGTGCATATAATTGTTACAGTTCGTTTGCTTAAAAGCGTTAATGTTGTTTGGACCCCATGGTCGCTCTACATATTCCGTTATGAAATGCATAGTCATAATGTAATTTGAATATCTAAGTTCATAATTGCAGTATATTGTAACTATCTGCCTGCACAATTCTATTACTGAATACAAGTCCTAACTCAATGTTGTAACTGAATGTTGAAATGAAGTTCAGCTTCTTTAATGTTGCCTGCGTATAAAAGTCGGAACTAACCCGCTCGGATCTACTGCATTGTTCCAGAATGAACTATGCCTAAAGCCGGCCTCGCCATGCCGCTTTGCTATACTGTTCTGCGTTTATAAAATGCAGCTCGAAATAAAGTTCTCAAACTCGTATTACAATGCTGTTCTGAACTCCGGGTTTTCTCCTCCGTACACGGCCCGTACAGCCTGCCGCGTAACCGGTCTTCTCGCCGTCTGCCCTGCGTTGCTCGCCTTGGCTCAATGACCTACTTCCTGCTCTCTGCTTGGTTAAGTAATACTGTCGCCTTCGCTTTACGTAACAAGTGCTGTTCACCGCTCGACTTTACCGTACGCTCTGCGCATGTGTACCACTCAGCTCGCTGGCTGAACTCGACTGACTTCTCTAAACTGCATTGACCAGCTCCTACCTGGCGCGGTCACGTGATTCTCCCCCACCATCTACGGTCGAGCGTCACAAATATAATCTCGACCACCTTCATCTCGGCTATTAAGTTATACAATAACTTAAGGGATTATCTGTCTTTCTTCAAGTTATTATCATATATAATGCTTGTTATCTCTTCTCTTCTGAGATGATTAAATACTATGTTCCATTTAGATCTTAATAAAACTTTAATATTCCTCCCATAATTCCATCTACCTGACTGGCAGTGCCTTCTTGATCCTAGGCCCTCTACGTCATTTCCTAATATTCTCCTCTACTCGATGTGAGCGCTATCTTTACAACTTTTCCCATAAATCTCAACTACGGCTCAATGTCAGCTGGCGTAGCCGATAGCCTCAACTAGGTATCGGGTACAGCAAGTGCGGGTATATCAAATAAAATGAGAATGAAAATGTAATATTAAATGTTTGTGAGCAGCCAAGTTGTTTGTTTTCTCGGTAAATCGCAGTTTCAACCATATGATGTTAGGTATGTGAAGGCAACATATTTCCCCGAAATTTCACGTTCGTATAAATCTCTTGATCCTTATGGAAGTGGTTATTTCAATTAAAGGGGTAAGATATCTCCTTCCGCAGTCTTTAAACTTTTTTTATATGACAGCACAATGAGTGGTGGCACGCATATTCATTATTCAGTGGAAATGATATTCACGTTAATTTACATTATAGCCTACGTTATTTTATTTAATTTTTCAAATAAAATATCTTTTTAATATTATTTTCAACTTAATTCATGTTAGGCTAAAGAATTTTAATGTATTTTATGGTTACTTAATGTTAACTTATTTTATTTTAATTTATTATTTTCATTTAATTCTTATATTACTTCATGTTACTTTATATCTTTTGTTTTATTTTATTTTACTTTATTTTCATGTTACGTCATGTTATTTAATTTTATTTTCATGTTACTTCATGTTATTTTGCTTTATTTTAATTTATTTTCATGTTATTTCACGTTAAGTTATTTTATTTTATTTTATTTTCATGTTACTTTATATTATTTGGGTTTATTTCATTTTTTACTTTATTTTATATTCAAGTTACTTCACGTAATTGTATTTCATTTTCATGTTAACTTACTTCATTGTATTTAATTTTATTCCATTTTATTTTATTTTATTTTATTTTAGTTCATTTTATTTTATTTTATTGATTTTATTTTAACTGTTATTTTATTTTCATGTTACTTCGTGTTATTTTATGTAATTTTATTTTTAATTATACTTCACGTTATTTAATTTTAATTTATTTATTTTAATTCTCATATTTTTACTAGAAACGGATAAGACTAGATAAGATCTTAAGTTTTCTATATGATTTGGAAATTAACGGGCGCCTCGAGTTGATGACAAACGATTTACTGGTCACACAATTTGCATATAAAATCATATAGCTTATCAGTGGAGAATATTATAGTGACTTCCCATTCTGAATGTTGCAATCAATTACCATACACTGCACGGAATATGCAATGATGCATTAGCTTATTTACCAACTGGATAAGCACATTAAAAATTTCTTATTCAACCGTTTCCATTTTTTCGCAGTATTGACTACGCTCCTCTGTTCATTGAACGAGCTAGGAATCCCCTCTGCAGCAGATAATAGTCCCTCTTTTGCCAGCGCTTGTTACAATAGAGTAACTCTCCCTTCTATTGAATAAAACTTGAAGTTTGAACCGGCAATGGTGACACGGTAGAATGATTTGTTACTTTTTAATGTCCAGTCTCCTACCACCTTTCACGTGGCTGGTGCTGCTTCCAGCAACGAAAATGTCCTACTTGGCCTTAATATGTATCATGACTTCACTCATATATGACTTCCTCCTGTAATACTCTATCACACTTTTTTGATGAGAGCTGTCTGTGAATAAATTGAAAACTATGGTTATCGTATTCGTCCATATAGGTAGTTTTCTCCACATTCCTGTCGACTGGCAAACTTCTTTGTGCAGAATTATAGGATGTGGTAATTTATCTGTCATATACGTCATACACTGTAAACTTTGAGATCAATTAAGGGGTATCATGTGTAATCTGCTGACTAGAGAATAGATCTCAAACAAACGATTACAAGCTACTTCTATCACACTGGGTGATTCAGGGAAAAAGTGAGGCACATCCCAGAGAAATACCATAAAGAGGATGGTCGCTGTTTGCGTCTGTATTCGATTGTGGATTCCCAACGCTAATGGCCCAATCCATCTTCGTAGTGTGTCCTTGAGCCTGGCTCTTAAATCACTTGGCTACGTTGGTGTCAGCAATGTTTATAACTGCATAACTTGCGTTAGTGACTTTAATAATTCAATCGCTGAAACTATACCATGTTGCCGTGCTCCGTTATGCTTCGAGAACGAGTTCGCAACATGCTAGCACAGACGTCCAGTAGACATTTACCATTCGTGTTTGCTTCCCTAATCTCAGCTCAGTTACCCATTACCTTGGCATACGCTTTAGCTCTAATATTTTCCACCCTAGCATTGAAATCCTCCATCACTACTACATCAGTAATGTTAACATTTACTACCACATCACTCAGTGCCTAATAAAATCAGTCAGCTTAGTTCTGATACGCCCATTCATGTGGAGCGTACACTGATATAATCCTGATCTGATTTCCTCACATTTCCATATCTATCCTCATTAATCGTTCATTTGCGCACCTCTTAGAAACTATTTTATGTTCTAAGGTTCCCTTGATTAACAGCCTACTCCCCTCATTGCCCTGCTTCGTTTTACGACTGAGAGGTACATCGTGGAATCTCTTACTTCTCATCGCTAGCTCCCTTTTTCTGAACTTCACAAATATTTTGAATATCGAATCCAATGCTACTTGCTGACTCATTTAGCTCTACTTTCTTCCTTCCATAACCCCTCTTGTTATTAATTGTTCCCCATCGAATGCTAGTTCGATTGGCTGTTTTTTCCATGGGTTTCCTGAACTCTCGTAGGTCCGAGTCTTGCTGATGACATTTTTTGCAGGTTAGAGAAGTACAAGTGAAGCAGGTTGCTAGCTATACTTACACAGGGCCTCTGAAGTTTACTTCAGGGGACAAAACAAGTGAGTTAGGTAGTCCTAACTGACTTAGCACAAGGAAGATACGACTCAGAATATGTCCAAGTTGCCTACATCAATTCCATAGTAACTGTTATCCCAATTGTCAAGATCACTCACTAGTTCACCCAGCGTTTCTCCATTATTTACGAACTAGGACGTAACTACACCATGATCCTGAGAAATATTTTGGTGACACTATATTGAAACTTGGTATTGGATGTGTTTAGTTCATCATTATTTATGAATTTAACAGACCGATAAGGCCCAGGGCTGAAAAGAAGACGATAGAAACTAAAACTAAAATAAAAATTAACACAGATATTTATTATAACATGAGGGACTGAGACTTGTCCACAATATTTTGTAGTGTGCTATGAGTCATATTCTTTTTATTTGAACGAGGCTCGACTAGTCACCATCAAATGACGCTAAGAATCTTACTCCCCCCAAGAATTACAAATCATTTTGACTGCACTCTTTTTAAGCCTAATTTCATTTATGAACAAGATGTTCAGTAAAGAACATATAGCCTACTTTCTCCTAAATGCATGGGTATAGTTATAAACCTTTGTCCTTTTCAAGGGGTATAATTGAATGTTGGTTGTAGTAGCTTGTTGAAATACAACGTGCTCTACGGATATTAAACGTAGATTGATTGAATCTGCACCTGAATTATATATACACACTAATACAGCCATCACAATAACACAGGTTATCAGACAAAATTCAACATTCGCCCAAGTACATGGGGCTAAATGGCCATGATGTCCATGCATCTCAAATGAAACAACAACAGCTTCCTATCCAAATCCTTTCTCGTATAAAAGTACACACATTAGTAAGTCTACAGGTATCACTGTGACACAGGTTATCAGACAACTTCCACACACCCAAGTAAAAGGGGCTACAAGACCATGATGCCGTAAAACCCCTAAGGATTCGACAACAAAAACCACAACTACAATAGTATCTACCGTGGATGAAGGTCAAAGAATATTAATCGCTGTATCCGAGTGTTGAAATATGTGGTATTATAAGTATATATATAATATTTTCGATTGCAAATACACACTATATATGCTTAACATTATAACGTGTGAGTAGTTATAAATCAATAAATACCAATAAAAACGAAATAAAATGAATTGAACCTGCAGGGATTTGATCCACGAACCACCAGTCTATGAGACCAAGTCGCTACCATTACGCCACGGATGCGCTACAATGATATTTGATAAACAGCTGGTTTAGAATAACTGTAACATATTTTCTGTTGAAATCAACGATTTCATTAGCGTTTTCTGGCGTTTCTATTAACCATTTGATACTAAATATGTATTATCTTGTTCAGTACATTCCGAAAAGGATATAAAGTTAGGAAGTTACGGAAATATATGTATTTAAGAGGACAAATAGCGACACGGGTCCACAACGATAAACCTGACCTGTTAGTCACTTCTACGGTTACATATTCTATTATAATATGCTAATATCCTACCGGTCACCTCTTTCAGGACAGATTAAACCTCCCTAAGTACGATAAGCTGAATTGTTGAGGGCAGGCCTTGTTGAATCGTAAGTTACGGTTAGGCTATAACACTTGCATGATTCATACATCCACCATCTTGAAAAAAATTGGCTTAGGTAATAAACGCTTCCCACATTAAGGTATATTGTTGCAAAATTTGGTAGAGATCTGATGATTAGATTGGACGTAATTTGATTTAAGCTCAGAACATTTGGTTGGGCGCCAATTCTTTTTTGTTATGATTGCGGCGATATACAACATGACACTGAGTTGTAGTTGTCCCTTGTGCTACCTCTGTACCAAAGGTGGTTCGATTTGGGTACCGTTGTGTTTGAATTTATAGGGGGAATTGATTTGCACACATACATGGCCTCCATCCGCAAACTATTTAGCTGATGGCCTTATAGATAGGTCAAAGTCGCTTCCCACAGAAAGGTAAGTTGTTGCAAAATTTGGTAGAGAGCATATGATTAGGTTAGTCCTAATTTCATTAAGATTTGAACATTTGTGTGGCCGCCATTACGTTTCCGTCAAGATAGCGGCAATGTAAATCATAACACTGAATTGCCCTTTGCTAGTGCTACCTATGTACCAAATTTTGTTCAATGCGGTTTCACCTTGTTTGAATTGATTGGGGGAATCCATTTGCACACATGCATGGCTACCATCTGCAAACTATTAGGCTGATGACCTTTAAGTTCGGTCGAAAGACGTTTCCCATATAAATATAAATGTATGTTGTTGCAAAATTTGGTAGAGATCAGATGATTAGGTAAGTCGTAAATTTATTTAAGCTTTGAATATTTGGCTGGCCGCCATTACGTTACCGTCAAGATGGCGCCAATATAAATCATGACAATGAAGTGCCCTTTGCCAGTGTTACCTCTGTACCAAATTTCATTCAATTTGCACACATACATGGCAACCATCTGCAAACTATTGGGCTGAAGACCTTGCCATTTGGTCGAAAGGCGCTTACCACATAAATGCATGCTGTTGTAAATTTAGTAGAGATCAGATAATTAGGTTAGTCGTTTGATTTAAGTTTTGAACATTTGGGTGGCTGCCATTACGTTTCTGTCAAGATGGCGGCGATATAAAACATGACACGGAGGTGCCCTTAACTAGTGCTATCTCTGTACCAAATTTCGTGTAATTCGGTTTCACCGTGTTTGAATTGATAGGGGGAATCGATTTGCACACATACATGGCCGCCATCTGCAACGAATTGGGCTGATGACCTTGTAGTTTGGTCAAAAGGCGCTTCCCACACACACACATACACGCTCACAGATACACACACAGACACACAATTTGTGGCCCTGTGTTATCTCATAAGTCTACTTTAATTTTTTGCAGAAATCGAAAGTAGGCTTTCTTTCTTTTTTGTGTGTGTGGCCTACGGAGAGGCCGAGTACAGGTCTTTCTAGTTGTCGCCCGTGGGCCACCTGTGCGTCGTAATGAGGATGAAGTGATGCTGAAGACTTCACATACACCCAGTCCCCGAGCCACGGGAATTAACCCCAAGGGATTAAAATCCCTGATGGCTCGGCCGTGAATCGAACCCCGGGCACTTCGGGCCAAAGCCTAGCACGCTAACCAGAGGCTAAATATAGGCTTATGAGATCACCTTTTGTCCGTGTGTGTATGTGTGTTTGTGCGTCCGTGTGTGTGTCCCCCTAATAACTTCTAAACGGCTGGAGCGATTTCAATGAAACTCGTTAAGGTCATAGAAATATTTTGGCAGACCCTGACTGATCCCGTCAAATTTTACTACGGCTCAACAATCCAACATGGTGGCTGTGCGAATATTTCACCGGCATTCTATATCTCCGAAACAATTACTCATATCACCCTGAAATTGTGTACGGTGATAAACGGCACTACTAGACCTTCACCTATGTGACTTTCAACAACCTGTTAACTACAAAACGAACATGGTGATCAAGCGAAAGGGAAACATTTATATAGGCTATTCTCGTGATTTAAGTATCCGAACGCTGTGAAACATGGTAGAGCAAATGACTATACAAATCGCAATGCACTGACATCTAATTTAGTTCAGTTGTTCACGCAACCTCAAGATAGCGGCTGAGCGAAATTTTAAAATTAAGTTTCTATTTCTTGTGTTCTAATCATGCGATCGAAATCAACGCTCGAATAATGAACGTACACATTAATCCTCATGTAATAGTTTATAACTCTATGGCCTACATATATTAAAATCCAACATGGCAAACATCTGAAATATTTAGACGGTTCTCAATATCTACGAATCTATTACATTAATCAAACTGAAAATTTGTATATTGATAGAGGCAATTAATATAAGTAGGATATATGAAAATAGGCTATTTAGTTCTTCACAGAACTACTTTTTATTGTTTAAGGTACTTAGAACTTTTAGAATTGTCTTTCTGCATGTATCGATTATTTTCAACTTTTGTGGTGAAATTAGATTTTCGTTACATTTGAGATGGTAACATTACTATTCTTTTCCTTTTATCATTCGAAGTGTCTTTAAATGTACTACTTCAATACTATGTATCATTTTTGTAGTTGTAAGATTCTGTTGTTATTAATTAATTTTGCAATTTCAAGATGGCCGCCGTGCGCTATCTTCGGTGTGTTAATCTTTTGGCAAACGCAAGTGAGAACCCATATATGATACTCAACACTTGTCACGATTCGTTGGAATTACGTACCATACCGTAATTCTGAGTTGTCAATTTCAATGTTCTAATGTTTCGCGCAGCCGCCATCCCGAATGTATGGCGAGTCTGCTCTTATATGTATGCTTGATAAACGTCAATGGTTGTACCCTAATACAGACTTCCCAATTACAATGTATCGTTGTAATTCCACTTGTGCATCCATAGGAATTGATTGGAAAATTAGACAAGTACGCCCACCAACCATTTTGAATGTGTGGAATCGTTTTTCTTGCGTTTTCTGCAGAGAAAGCCTTTTATGTGGGACTACTATATGCTGCCTTTCGTGATTGTAACTCTAATAAATAGGTGATCGATATAAATGCCTCATATATTCAAGATGGCGGCTACAAGCTATATGCATCGTGGTAGTCTTATGACCAATGATAGTAATGTCTCGTTTGTGATACTCCTCTCTACAACGTTTCGTCCCAATCGCGTTATTGTAGCTTGAATTATTAATTTTGAGGTTTTAATAGTACGATCAGCCACCATCACAAATATATGGCAAAGCTGTTCTTTTGCCTTGGGCACATGGAGCCCATATACATTACATAAATATGAATTTTAGATATTGTATCTCTAAAACATAATAGTTATTAATTTTTATAATTAGACCATTAGAGGCTGCACTCTATATTCAGTGTGTTATATTCACGAGTAGGCATAATGCTAGCGGGGTGTTTTTTTAAATTCTCTACCCAAATTTTGTGTTAATAAATTGTTCTAATATATCTTAAGTTAATAATGTTCATGATTAATGAATTCAAACTGCCGCCATCGTGAATGTATGGGGTCGTTTTTCTTGTAACTCAGCCACAGGCAGCCATTTAGACGGTTCTACATTACTACTCATGTTTGGTACCGTAGCTTCACAATACTTTGAGTTTTTAGCTTATACTATAGTTTCAAGATAGCCGTCTCGCGTTGTATTCCGTGTGCTATTCTTAGGACCTATTTCAGCAAGGCTCCTTTTATGGTACGTCTTTCATATTAAGTTTCGTTATAATTGTGGATTTACATTCTTAATGATTCATAATTACGATTTAACAGTACGCCCAGCCGCCATCTTGAAAGTTTGGAGTCGCTGTTATTTTGATTGGATGATGCCAATCGATAAATATGGTTCAACCTGATCACTAATTTTATTTATTGTATCTCTAGCATATATATAGTTATTTATTTTAAATTATGAGATTTGAGAATGCCCGATGCGTGCTACATTCAGTGAAATAAATCTATCACAAACGCTCCTTAAGTCTCTTCTACAATTCAAATCTCCTACCGATGTTCGTATAAATTGTGCAATTGTTTCCTAAGTTGTTAATTTGTTTATTTCAATTACACCTAGCCGCCATCTTGAAAATACTGAGTCACTGTTCTTTTGTTTTGATCATTCAAATTTGCTTAAAATGTACTACTTCATTACTAAGTATCATTATTTTAGTTGTAAGATTCTGTAGTTATTAATTTATTTTGCAATTTCAATCTGGCCACTTGCCACTATCTTCGGTGTTCTAATATGTTGACTAACGCAAGTGAGAAACCTTATATGTTACTCAGAACTTGTCAAAATTCATCCTAATTACGTAGTGATAGCCTGAGTTGTCAATTTGATTGTTCTAATATTTTGCGCAGCTTCCATCTCGAATGTATGGAGAGTCTGTTCTTATGTGTAGGTCATACAAGGCACATATACAGTTCTACTTTCTCACTAATGCAGCTGATAAGTGTAATTGTTCTATATTTTATAATTTGAGGATGGCTGCCACGCGTTGTATTCAATCTCATATAATCATCGTATTGGTAGTTATATAACCTGAATGCCAAGAACTGTGAGCATTGATATCTTGGATGAAGTGTTATTATTTATTTATTATTGTTTTCAGGGGCGGAACAGCAATGTCATCTGCACCTTTTCGGATGCTAAGTTATGGATTATAATGCTTGTATGATTCACGTGGCTATCATTTTGTAATTATTCTACTGATGGCCATGTAATTTGGGGAGGTGCTTCTCACCCGTTGATTTGATTTTACAAAATTTGGTAGAGATTTGATGATTAGTTTAGTCTTAATTCTACTTCAGTTTTAACATTTAGTTGAAAACCACTTTTTTCTTTAAGATGGCGGCGATATAAAAGTTGACCCTGAGATGTCCTTTACTTGTGGTACCTCTGTACCAAATTTGGATTAATTCGGTTTCGTCGAGTTTGAATTGATAGTGGGTGGGGCATACATACACATATACACACACAAACACACTGACAGCGGATATTTGGCCTGTGTTGATCTCACAGGTTTACTATTATTTTTTACAAAATTCGAGATTAGGCTAATATAAGGGAAACCAATCAAACCAATTCGGAGTGAAATGTTCTCGCTATTCTCCGGGATAATCAATCATTTTCAATCGATGACTAACCACTACTGAAAAAAATGGTCTATTGAAAAATCCCTTTGAAAGTCCTCGCCCGAGATTAATTATGAAGATAAATGACATTTGGCCTGGAGATATTCGAGTGACGCGTGGTCAGAGCATCGGATCTCCTCGGCCGTTAATCTTGGTTTTCGTGACCAGGGCGCTGCCTCACTGTCAGACAGCTTCCCAATTGTCCTCACGAGGCTGATTTCACCCCGTTCCAGCCCTCATGACAGTTACTAACACAATGACAGAGCCGGGAATTGAACCCGGGGCATCCAGTTGCGAGACGGACGCGCTTCAAAATTAACACACACAAAAAAACGACTTCGAACCTCCACGAAAATAAAATAACATTGACTAGATCCGAATTGCTGACACTCAATTGCTATTCTACACTGAGTTTTACTAAAACCTACCAAATTCAATTACTATAATTACTATCTGCTACAATTTGTTTGATAAAGAGTCTAACCGTTAGGTAGTCAGTCCAAAGGCTGGCTGGATCCTCAAAAAGTACCGCCGTTAGGTTATGGGGGTTGATACCCACAAAAATCCAAGACAGCGCTATATTGAGACGTACTAAGCAAGCTGAGGAGTGAGGTAGTTTGTCATTGCTTTCCTCACTGAGTCAGAACAGCAGTACTAACCCTATGAGTAGAAACTTTCACAGAATCCACAGGCACTGACTGTACCCTGCATGTCATTACTAAGCACCAC
Source organism: Meconema thalassinum (assembly GCA_946902985.2). NCBI lineage: Eukaryota > Metazoa > Arthropoda > Insecta > Orthoptera > Tettigoniidae > Meconema > Meconema thalassinum. Next base: position 1,152,112,823 of record OX336389.2, read on the forward strand.
CTACACCTCAGTAGCTTCCGTATAATCACAGCCATGAGAGAGACTGAGACATCTGTGAAAAGCCACATTTTACTCTAGCCTGTGCCAACAGACAAATGCAAATGTACTGCATTCGTCAAGAGATGGCAAACAGGCTGGTGATAAAGAGTAATTCGCCCAAATGTTATATTAGTTGTGACTCACAAAGACGAAAATTCTGTTAAATACCACAATATTGAACCATTTACCAGACTTAGATCTTGAAAACATAATTTAACCCACTGACATCGTTCTGCAAATTGGCTCATACAAATTACTTCAAATTTGTATCATGATTATCCTTCATCATAGCTGTTGTCCATGCGGTACATGAGTTAATAATTCCATGTTGTGGAGTGTGACTTGGGAAACAGAAATGTTTTCACTGTCCCAGATATATGTTTTATGATAGTACTCCAACAATGATTTGGAGGATATTAACCCTTGTATCCGCGTCATTTAAGTTTCGTCCGTCAGAATGCAACAAGTAGTTCCGTGAAGAATCAACAGCTTATTTTCATATATCCTACTTATGTTAATTGCCTCTATCAACATACAAAATTTAGGTTTGCTGTAATAGTTTCCTAGATATTGAGAACTGTCTAAATATTTTCGATGGTCGCTGTGTTGGATTTTTCTATAATATTTAAGCCATAGGCATAGAGTTATGTACTACTACAAAAATATTATTGCATATGTGTATTATTCAAACTTTAAACGCATGATTAAGACACAAGGCAACAAACTATTATTTGAAAATTTCGCGCAGCCGTCATCTTGAGGTGAAAATGGCAATTGAAATAAAATACATGACAGTAGACTAAAATGTATAAGTGCATTTACCGTACCAAGTTTCACTGTGCTCGGATGGTTAAATAGTAAGAAATGCCCATTTAAATATTAAAATTTTACGTCACCGCCATGTTGGATTTGTGCTCACCAGGTTATTGAAAGTCCCATAGGTGAACTTATGTTCATAGCCTTTATCAACATGCAAAATTTCAGTTAGATCGCTGTCGTAGAATAGTAGACATAGTGAACCGTCTAAATAATTAGGATGGTTGCAATGTTGGATTTTTATGTATGAAGACCATAGAGTTATGGACTATTAGATGATGATTATTGCGCAGGCTAGTAGGGGGCTGTGGCGGTTCTAAAGCAAAAGACGTGGCTGTGCCCAAAAAACAAAGATGGCGGCCAAGATGGGGGCCATATCACAAGATGGCGGCCATGACGTAACAAAATGGCGGTCATTACGTCACTAACCTACGAGGTGTGATCAAAAAGTTCCAAATGTTAACCCCTAGCCTACTTTCATGGTGACGTCACAACGAGGTGTGATCAAAAAGTTCCAAAATGTTAATCCATAGCCTACTTTCCTGGTGACGTCACAACCAGGTGTGATTAAAAAGTTCCAAAATATTGACCCATAGCCAACTCTCCTGGTGACGTCACAAGATGGCAGCCATAGCTTAACTTAACCTAGCCTAATCTAACCTACGAGGTGTGATCAAAAAGTTCTAAAATGTTGACCCATAGCCTACTTTCCTGGTGATGTCACAAGATGGCGGCCATAGCTTAACTTAACCTAGCCTAACCTTACCTAACCTACGAGGTGTGATCAAAAAGTTTTAAAATGTTGACCCATAGCCTACTTTCCCGCTGACGTCACATACTAACCCGCCATAGATTCAGGGGCAAAGCCGATATCTCCCGAATGCATGGTCCGATTTTGACGAATGGGATGTCGTTGAAATCGGGCTGACGCCTCCTTTCCAATGGACAAGGTATTTCCACCCCAAAATAAAACCTCCCCCTCTAGGGGGTGACATAGTATTTATTTTAGTAAATGTCGCTTTCGGCGTGCGACATGTGGGAGTTTGAATGCTAATAGGAAATTAAACGTTGTTTCACATAAACAACATGCCAACGAGTCGACGCCATATTAAATTAGCATTTTTGTTTTTTGTTTTTACGCATGCGCACTTGGTGATTTTGTAAGAGGGCGGGCTTTTTGAAAAATGATTTGTAGGAAGGGGTTTTAGTGGTGAGGAGATAGCTAGATGGACGCCTACTTTCCTACGAAGTTTGCCGATATCTCACGAACGCCTGATCGGATTACCTGACTTGACAACAGGGCAACGGAAAACAATCTGACAACCATGGTTTGGGGAGTGAAATGCATGTGAACACGTGTGAAACAACATGTAAGCTAACAAGTCACATCCTGTATGATTCGTACGTGACAAAATGCAAGTAGATGTGTCACATGACCTCACGCAGGTGTTGGCCTTGAACGTTAGCTGTACACGTGCACGATGATAGAATGCTCAAGCGTGTAAATCGCTTTTGAATGAACCATGAATCACAGAGACTTACTGTATGTCATGGTTTTGTAGCAGGCAATCGAACCCGAGATACTTTAAGCCAAAGGCTAGTACGCTAACCCGTAAGCTATGAATGAATGTGTAGGTGGCTTATGTGGGTGGCTTATGTTGGTGGCTTATGCTGGTGGCTTATGGTGGTGGATTTTAGTGGTGGCTTATGTATATGATTTATGTTGGTCGCATATGTTGATCGTTTATGTTAATGGCTTAGGTTAATATCTTAGGTTGGAGGCTTAGGTTGATGGCTTATGTTTGTGGCTTAAGGTGGTGGCTTATGGATGTGACTTATGGTGGTGGCTTATGGTGGCCGTTTATACTGGTGGCTTATGGTTGTGACTTATGGTGGTGGCTTATGAAGATGGGTTATGTTGGTGGCATATGTTGATCGTTTATGTTAATGGCTTAGGTTAATGTCTTAGGTTGGTAAGAACAACATGAGTGAATAAATAAATAAAATGCACAGGAGTTCACACAACATGTAATTTATTAATCCATGAATTAAAGGCTGAGCTAAATCCTAGTCATTTTACAGAGAGTTTATTCCCTTTTTGTTTCAACACTTTTTCAACCAGGAAGTGTTTTGGAAACACTGTCTTGAAAAGTTCTTGGAGATAAAACCTGCCTTTTATAAGTTGATGGTAGAGATCCTCGAGTAAATATATGACTGGGCTGTCCAGGTTGACTTGACGAGTTCGAAATATTTCAGTCCCCCAATTTTGTGTGTAGCCCTTATCAAAAGCAGACTTAAATTTGCTCACACGAACATGGTCTCCGATGTTGAGGAGGTTACGTTTAGGGTCTGCTGTTTTCATGGGGTTAAACAGTTTATCCAGTCGCGGAATATTTTTGGTCACAAGTCGTGGCTTGGTTCCAATGGTTCTGTGTTCGTGTCATTGTAACGTGACACTAGCTCAGGCAACGATTCAAACCAGCGATATGAGCCTTGAGCGGTAAAGGCTTTTCACATATGAGTTTTCAATGTTCGGTAAATCCGCTCGACCACACTGGCTTTGAGATTGCTGTACGTGGTGTAATGGTGAATATCCAAATATTTGAGAAAACTAGAGAAATCCTTGTTGAAAAATTATTTTCCCTGGTCGGTTTGCAACAACTGAGGTTGACGCGTTTGGATTGTTGAATAATATGTTTAAAAGCTTTGGTGAATAGTGGGCCAGACTTGCGAGGCACCGGTTCAACAAAGGCCATTTTGGAACACACAACCATGACTGTCAACATATCATTTCCACTAATTCGGCTTGCCAAAGTTCATCCACACCCCGTGAAATCACCTTGAGTCGCTGTTAGTTACGTCTAGCTGGACGATGCAACTCGTGAGCAATGCCCACTTTGATGGGTGACGGCTTAAACAATAATTTTGGCATTTCGAAGTTCTTCAATTTCTTGAATTTCCCAATCGTGACTGGTATGGCCGCCTTCACGTGAAGCATGCAACAGCTGTAGCCGCTGGACGAGCTTACTGGGATTGTGCCAGTAGGTAATATCAACCAGGGGTTTTAATGGTTTAAATATCACTCCAGAAGCGGACTCTTTACGACGAACACTTTGACTGGTTGGAAACATTTTTGCAATGATGGTTTCATATTTATGAGGTATATTGCCATTCACTTGTTGAGTGGGATCATACTGTCTTTTGTAGGCATGAGTATCTAATAACATTGATTTATATTTAGCAAGGTCTTGTTGTGTATAATCATGCGAAGAGGGGGGTACGAGAGAAGAGCAGCTTTAACAGTCCTGGAGTTAATTTATAGTTGATTTTTTTAATGTCAGCACTAGTAGGAGCTAATTTAATCGATGATTCACCAATTTTAAAACCATCATTCTCATAGCGAACACCATATGTGGTATCTCTATTTCCAATAAATAGATCTGTAAGATAGGGTTCCAGTGTTGATCCATAATATTTTATTAAAATGTTTCTGATTAGAGCTTTATGTTGAGGTGTGGCCAAGAGTTGTGAAAACGGAGACGATTTGGAAGGGCAAGGTGTTTCGACCATGGCCAAGGATTTCTTCTTTCTTAAAAACTCTGCAAGGGGTGAGGATTTGTTTTGAGGCGTAAATATTTCATCATTATCATCCTCAACTTCAACCTCGCTAGCACTACTTAAATGTTCTGTTCCTCTTCCTCTTCCACAGGGTCCTCGTGTAGCGTCTTCGTAGCTTGTGAAACAGTCGGTAGCGATTCAGATGTCTTGAAAGAAGGTTTAAACATGGCTTTTAGGGGAAGTGCTAAATGTTGTTGAATAAACAGAGCATGATCCGCACGTGATCGTTTCAATTGACAAAACTTCTGGCGAATAGTTTTTTTGCATTAATAATATAATTTTCAATTTACTCTCTGCTAACGCCATGGTGTCTTGGCAAATGACATGAGGGGGAATGAGACAGTCCCTTAAATAGTAAAATGATCAAACCCTAAGCGATAACGTCCTTGTTTGAGTACACTTTGTTTGTCAATCACTAAACAGGCATGGCGTTGGGTGTTCCAGCACTTGGCACACCATTCGATAAACATTTGAACGGTCATATCAGGATTTACATGTTCATTATAAATGTGACGATTATTCCGCTCATCCTGGCGAAATAAAACAATGACAATGGTATTGTCACGAATAAGTTGTTTACACATTTTAGAATATGTTTGTCCAAGATAGAAGCAATCGATATATTTGTGACGACCCATGCAGTAATAGCTTTGAATAATGTATTGTCGTTCAGGGGATACATCATCAAAAATCATGAGTGAATCAGACTTTACCTCATCCGAAGCAATAACATTTTCTTGCATAGAAAATGTAAAATAACCCATATTCTCACTTTGTAATTCAGACATGACTTGATCCAGGTACACGTAGAGGGGTTGGTAGAGAGAATTTGCAAAAATATAAATATTTTGAAAGCGCAGACCATTGAGCGCTGTGATGAGCGTGAGCAAAAGATTGTCTTTTTACATCCTGAAGTTCCCACAATGATGCAGCGAATGGAGACGGAAACAGTGAACCGTGACGTTGTTCACGTGATGTGGGATAGAGATGGGAAACCATGTCCCCCACGGGGAATAACTCTTTCTGTTTAATAATCTTCATATCAACTAAGGCTTAGAGAGGTTAGCAGGCTGTCTATATACATAGAACTATGTCTTGTCATAGAAACAGTAGTCCCCTACTAAAGGTCGACAATGGATGTCTTTGGACGTGAGTTAATGGCCAAAGCTAGGTCTGTGCTCATACATGATCCTAAACAAGAAACAGATTCTGCTAATAAGCACTATGTGGATAGGTCTGTGGTGCCACGCACTAAACAGGGAGATTATGACTTTACAGGAAAGCGATTGACTCATGTTAAACATCCTGAAGTGTCTACGGATGTCACAACAAAAAAGTATGTGGATAACAAGGTGCACGAGTCATATGACAAAGTACCTCTACTTACGGTGAATGGCTATACGGCTAATCATCACCGCATTATTCACGTGGAAGACCCACCAGAAGAGGATGATGTCTGCACCAAAGGTTATGTGACTTATCAAATGAAAAGACTTTATAAATCTGTTCCATCTGTATTTTTAGTGTACACAACAAATGAAAAACCTGTGAATGACAGTTATCATTTACCACTAGTCCATGACCAGCACCTGACGTATGTGTTTTCTTCGGGCTTAAAACACTATCGATTACACTATGATGGAACTATTCATATGAAACAATCCATGCCTGATGAAAACCATTTACATGTAGACATCAATGGTCATAGGATGTTGGTCCATAACCATCAAACAGTAAATGTAGGTGATGAATTATCATTTCATCTCATGCTCACATGGGATGAAAAACAAGCAGGAAAAAGCATAAACGATTTCCCACTTTATGTGAAACTTGAATATACTGCCATGAAATAATGCTAACACGTTAGTTGTGACTTACACTTTCTTGTGAAAGGTTGTTGATCATCATTATGGTGAAACATAGATATGGGGTGAAAAAGACTAAAAAAGACCTTGTCCTTGCCAAAGCATGAGGTTAAGGCATTAGCGGACAAGCCCTTGCGAACGAAAAAAAATAAAAAATAATGTGTTGACCATAAGGAAAGCCCTTCGAGCAGCACAGAGACGTGTTATTCCAAAACGTCAGCGAGAGGTTTCAAAACAAGGTCGAGTGATCCCTGTCCCCAAACAAGCAGGATTTTTACCTGCTTTATTCGCTGGCCTGGCTGCTCTGGGTTCGCATTTGGGCGGTGCCAGCGCGGTGGCTAAAACCAGTAAAGCTGCACAGCAGGGTAAGCATGAATTGAAAGAAAGTCAGCGACACCATGAAACGATGGAAGCCATTGCTATGGGGGCTAGAAACACCAATTTAAAGCCAGCCTTTTATCAACAAGGATTTGGGATTTACCCATCCTCAAATAAAAAAGGAAATTAACCTCAACCATAGCAAGACACGCCCAAACCCATGAAGAAGTTAAAAGCTGTACAAAACAACTAAAGCTTTCTCATTTTCGAGGTGTGTTTATGCGTAATCAATTACCACGACGACCATGGAAACAGGAATGCGCAGTTTGAAATCTAGATGAGAGTACAGGACCAGGAACGCATTATTCATTCATTCATTCATTCATTCATTAATTCATTTATTTGCAATGGGGGGAGTGTCCCCCGGTGGCAAATTGGATACACATAACAAATAAATAATTATACATAACAATTCAATAACAATTATACAACAATTAAACTGGAGTATTTACACAAATAGTCAGTCTTTTCTTAAACACACCTATATGTTTGGGAAAAGGCTCTAAGACTGCGGCTGGTAGAGAGTTCCAGTTATCAATGGCACGGTTTACAAAAGAATATTTACCATAATTTGTTCGCTGTGGTCGTCCCTTAACTTTGAAAGGATGATCGCTCCTACCCATGTAAGTGGGCTTTCCCAATCGTTTGCTAAGCTCACCCCATGCTGGTTGATTTGTATACGTGTTGTACATAGCGCAGAGTCTAGATTTCAACCTCCTAGCCTCCAGTGATTCCCACCCAAGTTTCTTTAACATACGGCTCACACTGCTCCTTGGATTAAAGTCACTGAGCACAAATCTAGCGGCCTTTCTTTGTACCATTTCCAACTCATTGATGAGCCCTACTTGATATGGATCCCAAACCGCCGAGGCATATTCCAGAATAGGACTTACAAGTGACAAATAGCCTAATTCTTTAGCAGAGGTACTACTTCCTTTTAATACCCTCATGACAAAGTGCAGGGATTTGTAAGCTTTTGAAACTACACATCCTACATGACTACTCCATTTCACATCATTCCTTACGTGAACGCCCAACTATTTGCAAGAATCTTCTTCTACAAGTATTTCCGAGCCAATGTTATATTGAAAATCCTGCCTTCGCACTTTCCCTATTTTAAAGAGACCACATTTTCTTGTGTTTATTTTCATTTTATTTACAATCGCCCACTTATAGACCAGGTTCAGGTCCTCTTGAAGCATTGCATTGTCTTGTGAGTCATGTATCTTTCGATATATTACACAATCATCCGCAAACAATCGACATTCACTGCGAATCCCATTTGGTAAGTCATTTATAAACGCCAAAAATAACAAAGTTCCGATTACGCTGCCCTGAGGGATACCCGACGTTACGGTAATTTCATCCGAGAATATGCCCTCGACTTTCACTTTCTGTGAACGACCCGTCAAAAATTCTTGGATCCATAAAATTACTCTTCTATCAATCTTCGTCGAAGCTAATTTATGGAGTAGCATGTCATGCGGCACGACATCAAATGCCTTCGCAAAATCTATAACCACGGCGTCGACTGAAACTCCATGGTCTAACGATTCGCTAATGTCTTGAAAAAGTGATAGCATCAGTAGTGGAGTGATGATGGTTCTGCCCCACTTGACACTCTGTGCCCAACAAACCAACATGGCCGCCGCGCGAAGTTGAAATAATTAATATCTCTCAAACGCATGGTCCGATGTTGACAAATGAGGTGTCGTTGGACTCGGGCTGACGCCCTCTTTCCAATGGACCATTCATTTCAACCCCTAAATAAAACCTTTCCCTACTAGGGGGTGATATTGTAATGTTTTTAGTGAAAGTCTCTTTTCAAATGCGACATGTATAATGTGCGCTGCTAAAATGAACTTAAACGTGGTTGCTCATATCGCGCATGCGTTTTACCAGATGTCGCTATGGATTAACATTTTTGTTTTTGTTTTGTACGCATGCGCACTTGGGATTTTTGTAAGAGGGCAAGCTCTGTGAAAAAAAATGATTGATAAGAAGAGGTTTTGGTGGTGAGGAGAGAACTAGATAGTCGCCTACTTTCCTACGAAGTTTGCCGATATCTCTCGAACGCAAGGTCGGATATGGACATGTGACGTGTCAAATCGCTTGTCTCAAAGCCCTATATATGTTATTAATAGGTTAAAGTTTTGAGAATGAGGGAAACAGGCGTTTTGGGGGTAAAATCATGATTTTAGACTTTTTCTGATATTTCACGAATGCATGGTCGGATTTGGTCCTATGACGTGTCAAATGGCTTGTCTCGAAACCCTCTTTATTTTGGTAATAGGTTAAAGTTTTTGAGAATGAGGGAAACAGAATTTTTTGTTGTAAAACCGTGATTTTAGACTTTCTGTTATATCTCACAAAACAATAACGCCAGAGACGTATACGAGGGGTCGTAGGACTCGGGGTGACGCCCCTTTCCTCTCCCCTTTCGAATATAGTATTTATGTTTAAAAAATGCGAAAGGGTCTAACGACACTTTTGTTGAAAACATTTTAGTTTTTAAAACTTTTTCTTTTAATCTGTCTAAAATGTTCATGAAGAGTGGTTGCAGATAGAGACGATACCACTGGACACGTGTTTCAACGAAGCTATTACTGGCCACGGTGGTGATATACCAATACAGTATTCGCTATTTCGATGAGACGGCGGGTCGAGGGTTCGTTTTCCGATTTTTCCTATGATGGAATACCTAATACCTAAACCCCTGAAGGGGGTCTTTAACATGTAAACGATTATGAGTGACATGACAAATGATAATTCCTTGATCAGATGAAGTTAGCTTTAGATAGAACAAACAGAACTTGGTTATATGTTGCTTGAAGTGAGTATAGAAAACAAACTTGCTGGGGCAGACTGACAGGATGTGGATGTTATTTGAGCTTATTGGAATGCATTGACTTGACTTGACAACAGGGCAATGAAAAAAGCACAGAGATGCTGAGGACACTTGAAGGTCAAACGATATGGCAACTATGGTGGGAGGGGGAAGCGAGGATGATGTCGCCGATCATGTTCAATGTTCAATGAATGAATTTAAATTTTGCGAAGCATTGTTCGGAGAGGGTCATGTGACGACTTGTTTTAAGGATATTTATTTTTCCGATCTTTCTTATGGTGGTCTCATTGATTGAAATCATTCAAAACTGCTAGGGCATGGCCTTGAGATTTTATAAACTGATAATGGGATTTTGACATACAAGGTCCACTCAGAACTTGACATGATGTCATTCTTTTTATGGCTTATGAATTTCCCCAAAAAAGACCCAAAACAACAAGATCATAGACTTTTGCTTTTCTTAATATATTGCAAACCCATAATGTTAGATGTTTACTGTGAGTGACGAAACCTAGCTAGGTAAAGAAAGAATTATTGTGGGCTACATATATGGTGACTGACACGTCTTTGAACATTGGAACTTGTTTTCAGATCTGAGTGTAGTACATAGGGAGTATAGGTTGTAGGCATGGCTTGACAAACGGTGTACACAAAATTCAATTTATCGATTCAAGAATTATGAGTAGACTATCATTAATTAATTGGTTAAAGAGTGTAGCTAAAAATATAAAAAAAGTGACTACATTAAACTAAACTGAACCAAGTCGAATCAAACCCAACTGAACCAAACCAAGCCTAAAGCAAACCAAACCTAATCAAGAACAAGCCAAGGGCTTAAGTGTAAAACTTGTGGGGGAATGCAGTCATTGGCAATGTCCAAAGAAAGGGATAACGCTCTACCTTTAGAGGGTGAGGTAAAGCTAGCGCATGGTGCTAATGCATATTCCCAAGTACATGAACCACACACACACACAACTATCCTATGCTGTTTTTATGAGTTGACTGTTAAAACTTACTCAGTGGTTACTGAGCAAGATGGTCGCTACACACAACAAGCTTTAAATACTTGAGGCTAATAATCTATACACACACACACGCACTCGCTTGTTCTAAACTAAACTGTCTCGCTGGCAGTGCTCACACAGTAGGCAAATGACAGAAATGCTTGGCTAACCGAAATACAATCATTTCCGGTTGTCTAATGATACCAGCTAGCCATTACATGCTATAGTGGTGAGCACATGTGCCTCTTGCACTGGAGATCGTAACTCGATTTCTAGCTCTAAGGCCTAGAACGAATCAAACTAAGAAAGAATGGTATGGTGACGCAGTAGTTAAACTGTTAGCCTTTCAATAAGGTAGACTAGGGTTTGATTTTGGGTTAATATACATGTCATAAACAAACAAACAAAAAAAGCGGAGATAATGTTTAAAACTGATTACACTTGTCTCTTTTCAAATTATTACTTAGATTACAAATACAAAGGTGGACTGGGTTTGATATACAGTTAATGCTGCCTATCGCATACTAGCCTGTAAGAAAGCCAAACAAGCAAAAGGCGTAGGTAGAGCAGTGGTAAAATCACTATGTGTAGAGAACTACCTAACGGTTTTATGAACTGGCAATGCTATGTCGCATAAACAGTGCAGGATACAATCCGGCAACCATAATTTTTATCTTGTGGAACAGAGAAAATGCAATTTTACCTTAATGGATAGCAAATGAGTGCAGATGAATGACCTATGCATTAGCCTACCATAGGGTTATAACCACGAGGTGGAGGTGTGACTTTTATATTTTATTGTTTAGAGACATGGCTTTTTTGTAACCAGTAGATTTAGTATTTTGTAAATATTCATTTTTGTAATTGTAAATAGTGGAAACATTTTTTTTGTAATAGTAAATGTTAAATGTATAACTAAAAGTTATTTGGGATAAGTGTGCATGTCAAGGATAAATAGCGTGGTTGTATTTGTTTTCAAAGACAGGTATGGTTGTGTGAATGTATGACTACAAATAGAATGATAGAGAGAGAGAGAGAAAGCTTGTGTATGTGTGTGTGTGTGTGTGTGTGTGTGTGGGTAGCATTGATTTTTCAACCAAAGCAAACACGGCAAGGTAGGATGGTGGGGTAATTAATGTATATAGCAAATGGTAAATAGTATACTATATTTTTTTAACACTTGTGTTTTTTTAATGCAGCAGTAGATAGGTGTTATTTTGTAAAACAGTCTTACCTACAGTAGTAGTAGTAGTAGTAGTAGTAGTAGGCCTATATGTTTTTGGAAACAAACAGAAAGAGAATGCACTATTGCCATGGCCAAGCACTTCCATTAAAGTGATTTCAAGAAAATTTAAATCAGCAAATGTGTGTTTTACAAAACTAAACATTCAGCATGGACTAAATCATAAACGTGTCTTCTGTGATATGGAAAAAATAGGAAATCCATGTTTCCATATCAACACAATTTAAAAACTTAAAACTGACATTTAAAAAATGTAAATGGGAAATTGGCAAATGTGTAAACAACAAAATGGAAAATTCTTGTTTCCATATCATGAAATCCAAAAACTTTAAACTGACATTTTCAAATCGTGTACATGGAAAATTGACAAATGGCAATGTGTGAAATGTGAAAATGAAAAAATATGAACAAATGGCTATCATTATTTAAAAAAAATAAAAAACCGTCGTGTTCTATCGTTAAAGTGTGAATCAAACCACATCTACTTATTTGGATCACCCGAGACTGAGTAGACCTGTTTTAGTCCTAATATACTTTTAAAATTTTATGTTAAAGCTCAATTTGAACTCAAGAGCTTTAGAGTGCCAGCTAACTATTATAACCGTTACGTCACAAAGACAACTTTACACTACTCTTAATAAACAATAATAAGAAAAAGAATAATAAATGTTGAATTTTTTTTTAAGGATGAACATGGTGACACTGTTTCTGTTGCACAGTCTGCTAGCTACTAGCCAGCAGCTGGGGTCTTAGAAAACGATACAGTTGACATTTTGTAATGAGATGTGACATGTTTCAAAGTACAGTATTATGGGTTGCTGTTGAGTAAAAACTAATCCTGTACAAGGAAGCAAGGGTTCGAACCCCTTACCTAACATTACTCTTGCCTGAACATGGCTTGACGACACTGTATTATTATGATACTCGATATACAAACCATAGATAGAGTGTATTGTTTAAGATCACTTTCTTTCTGAACATAGGTGGAGACTGTTGATGGTTAACAATGGCATTAATATAGTAGGACGTGGGTATAGCAATTAAGAAAAAACAGACAATACCCATACAATATTTTTATTTATTTAATATAAGTACTTGTACAATAGTTACATTCAAAATACATTTCTTTTTTCTCTATTACTATTTAGTCCTTTTTGATTCTCTTGCATATGAAGGGTAGATAACCTTGTAGTTCAGCCCCTTAAAACAACAACAACACAACCTTTTGCATAGTCTGTGATGTTGACGACTCTTGAGATGTGGAAGATGGATTAAACATAACTTTTACAGCAGGGGTTAAATGTTGCTCAATAAACACTGCACTATTTTGAGTAGCAACAATTTTTTCTTGTACTAGCTTTTTAGCATTGTCATGATTATTTGTTGACACCAACAGTGTTTCATCTGGTACACCACATTGATGATCACTCACACTTAAAACCTTACCATTTCTACTTTTTAGATTGCCTCGACATTTTTTTTTTTTTTGACCTCTCTTTTGAGCATCGCCAAAATATTATTCCTTTTACATTTTGACGATTATAGTTATAAGAGTAGCCTTTATAGAGTACACGTTGTTTACCTTTGTTAGTTGTAGTAAGTTCCATAGTAGCAACTAACCTGTTAGTATGATTTGCTCACTACAAAGGTTATAACTGTTCTGATAATAAAATCATTTAGCGTTGGCTTTTATATTTAATATGTACAGTTTGAAGTGATAGCAAAAGTGAGAGCAAAATGGTAGCAGAGTGGTAGAAAATATAACATGTATTGTTAAGAAATAGTTTAAGCTGTTATGTGGATCCATTACATAATAATTTTAGCACGACGAAGCTCATTTTCTATATCCAATAGTTCTTCCTCATATTCAGTATAACCAGCCTGTTTATAGACATGCAGTTGCTGAAGCCGCCGGATTAGCTTACTTGGATTGTTCCAGTAGACAAATTTAACAAATGATTTTTTAGTTGTAAACAAAGCATTACCATTATCATTATTATCTTCATCATCAACATCATCATCATCATAACCATTATCATTATCATCATCATCATTATCATCATCATCATGATCATTATAATCCTCATCACTATTACTATATAGTCCTTTTTGATCCTTTTGCAATACCAAATTTTGCACAGTCTGTGTTGCCCTTGATAATGTTGGGAGTTTTTCAGACATTGACAACTGTCCTAACACGACTTTCTGAGGAGATGATACATGCTTCTTAACAAACAATGCACTATCTTGAGCTGCAATATCTTTTTCTGGGACAAGTGTTTTAGCATTTTGAAGAGTTTTTTTTAAACAGCAACGATGTTTTATCTGGTACACTACATTGATGATCACTCATACTTAAGACATCACTATTTTTACTTTTCAGCTCACCTCGACACTGTTTTGAACGATGTTTTGAACAACGCCAAATAACAGTTCCATTTTTATTGGTTCGTTTTACAATATATTTATATCCTTTATAGAATGCGTATGGCATACCATTGCTATTTGTTGATACTTCCATGTCAATTGTCAAGCATGAACTAATCTCTAGCAAAGTTCACTCGATAATATAAATAATTTCTAAACCCCAGTAGTGAATAGTCAGTTGTTTTTGATCTATGCAAGCGTAAACATGTCACATACACTGGTGATGGATACTCAAGGCTTTAAGGTCAATGAAAACAAGTACAGTATATATTTAAATAGGTGGCTATCATTGATTGCACAACACGCGGGTCACCATATCTTTTTTTCTTTCGGACTAGTGTTTTAACATTTGAAGAGTGTTTTAAACAGCAACGATGTCTTATCAGTCACACTACATTGATGATCACTCACACTTAAGACCTCGCTATTTTTACTTTTTAACTCACTTTGACACTGTTTTGAACGATGTTTTGAACAACGCCAAATAACAGTTCCATTTTTATTGGTTCGTTTTACAATATACGTATAACCTTTATAGTATGCATATGGCTTACCATAACTATTCGTTGATACTTTCATATCAATTTTCAAGCATGAAATAATCTCTAATAAATTTCGCTCGATAATAGAAATAATAGTTTAAAGTGGGTGCGAAGGTGGGTGCAAAAGTGAGTGTAAAAGTGGGTGTAAAAGTGGGTGCAAAAGTGGGTGCAAAAGTGAGTGCAAAAGTGGGTGCGAAAGTGGGTGCGAAAGTGGATGCAGTTTATAGTAGGCACCATTTTTACTAGAATGTGATTTGAGTAAATGTAATTTCTAAACCCAAGTAGTGAATAGTCAGTTGGTTTTGATTTATGCAAGCGTAAACATGTCTCATACACTGATGATGGATACTCAAGGCTTTTTGGTCAACAAAAACAAGTATATAGTTAAAGAGGTAGCTATTATTGATTGCACAACACTGAATCTATTTTTGAAATTTTGACAAAGGGTCTAAGTGCACTTTTGTTAATATCTCGCGAACCAATAAGACTACGGCATTGTATGAGGTATTGTTGGACTTTTTGCCGAAGACTGCTGGTAAACACTTATGTTCCCACGACCTTTTTAAAGATGGCGGCTGACCCACGAGGGGTGATTAAAACGTATTCCAAGCGACGCTTGTCGATAAGCAAACCAATAATCAAAGGGGGGTGTGACAGAGCTTGAGGCGATAACCCCTTTTGATTGATCCCTGTTGATTTGCCCCTTTGGACTGGTCCCCGTTGACAAGTCCCTCTGAACGGGTCCTTTTTGAAGGGAGTCATTTATGACGGGCCCCTGCTGACGGGTCACTGTGGACGGATCCCTGTGGACAGGTCCCTGTTGACAGGTCCAAAGGGATTAGTCAAAAGGACCTGTCAACAGGGACCTGTCCACAGGGATCCGTCCACAGTGACCCGTCAGCAGGGGCCCGTCATAAATGACTCCCTTCAAAAAGGACCCGTTCAGAGGGACTTGTCAACGGGGACCAGTCCAAAGGGGCAAATCAACAGGGATCAATCAAAAGGGGTTATCGCCTCAAGTTCTGTCACACCCCCCTTTGATTATTGGTTTGCTTATCGACAAGCGTCGCTTGGAATACGTTTTAATCACCCCTCGTGGGTCAGCCGCCATCTTTAAAAAGGTCGTGGGAACATAAGTGTTTACCAGCAGTCTTCGGCAAAAAGTCCAACAATACCTCATACAATGCCGTAGTCTTATTGGTTCGCGAGATATTAACAAAAGTGCACTTAGACCCTTTGTCAAAATTTCAAAAATAGATTCAGTGTTGTGCAATCAATAATAGCTACCTCTTTAACTATATACTTGTTTTTGTTGACCAAAAAGCCTTGAGTACCCATCATCAGTGTATGAGACATGTTTACGCTTGCATAAATCAAAACCAACTGACTATTCACTACTTGGGTTTAGAAATTACATTTACTCAAATCACATTCTAGTAAAAATGGTGCCTACTATAAACTGCATCCACTTTCGCACCCACTTTCGCACCCACTTTTGCACTCACTTTTGCACCCACTTTTGCACCCACTTTTACACCCACTTTTACACTCACTTTTGCACCCACTTTTGCACCCACCTTCGCACCCACTTTAAACTATTATTTCTATTATCGAGCGAAATTTATTAGAGATTATTTCATGCTTGAAAATTGATATGAAAGTATCAACGAATAGTTATGGTAAGCCATATGCATACTATAAAGGTTATACGTATATTGTAAAACGAACCAATAAAAATGGAACTGTTATTTGGCGTTGTTCAAAACATCGTTCAAAACAGTGTCAAAGTGAGTTAAAAAGTAAAAATAGCGAGGTCTTAAGTGTGAGTGATCATCAATGTAGTGTGACTGATAAGACATCGTTGCTGTTTAAAACACTCTTCAAATGTTAAAACACTAGTCCGAAAGAAAAAAAGATATGGTGACCCGCGTGTTGTGCAATCAATGATAGCCACCTATTTAAATATATACTGTACTTGTTTTCATTGACCTTAAAGCCTTGAGTATCCATCACCAGTGTATGTGACATGTTTACGCTTGCATAGATCAAAAACAACTGACTATTCACTACTGGGGTTTAGAAATTATTTATATTATCGAGTGAACTTTGCTAGAGATTAGTTCATGCTTGACAATTGACATGGAAGTATCAACAAATAGCAATGGTATGCCATACGCATTCTATAAAGGATATAAATATATTGTAAAACGAACCAATAAAAATGGAACTGTTATTTGGCGTTGTTCAAAACATCGTTCAAAACAGTGTCGAGGTGAGCTGAAAAGTAAAAATAGTGATGTCTTAAGTATGAGTGATCATCAATGTAGTGTACCAGATAAAACATCGTTGCTGTTTAAAAAAAACTCTTCAAAATGCTAAAACACTTGTCCCAGAAAAAGATATTGCAGCTCAAGATAGTGCATTGTTTGTTAAGAAGCATGTATCATCTCCTCAGAAAGTCGTGTTAGGACAGTTGTCAATGTCTGAAAAACTCCCAACATTATCAAGGGCAACACAGACTGTGCAAAATGTGGTATTGCAAAAGGATCAAAAAGGACTATATAGTAATAGTGATGAGGATTATAATGATCATGATGATGATGATAATGATGATGATGATAATGATAATGGTTATGATGATGATGATGTTGATGATGAAGATAATAATGATAATGGTAATGCTTTGTTTACAACTAAAAAATCATTTGTTAAATTTGTCTACTGGAACAATCCAAGTAAGCTAATCCGGCGGCTTCAGCAACTGCATGTCTATAAACAGGCTGGTTATACTGAATATGAGGAAGAACTATTGGATATAGAAAATGAGCTTCGTCGTGCTAAAATTATTATGTAATGGATCCACATAACAGCTTAAACTATTTCTTAACAATACATGTTATATTTTCTACCACTCTGCTACCATTTTGCTCTCACTTTTGCTATCACTTCAAACTGTACATATTAAATATAAAAGCCAACGCTAAATGATTTTATTATCAGAACAGTTATAACCTTTGTAGTGAGCAAATCATACTAACAGGTTAGTTGCTACTATGGAACTTACTACAACTAACAAAGGTAAACAACGTGTACTCTATAAAGGCTACTCTTATAACTATAATCGTCAAAATGTAAAAGGAATAATATTTTGGCGATGCTCAAAAGAGAGGTCAAAAAAAAAAAATGTCGAGGCAATCTAAAAAGTAGAAATGGTAAGGTTTTAAGTGTGAGTGATCATCAATGTGGTGTACCAGATGAAACACTGTTGGTGTCAACAAATAATCATGACAATGCTAAAAAGCTAGTACAAGAAAAAATTGTTGCTACTCAAAATAGTGCAGTGTTTATTGAGCAACATTTAACCCCTGCTGTAAAAGTTATGTTTAATCCATCTTCCACATCTCAAGAGTCGTCAACATCACAGACTATGCAAAAGGTTGTGTTGTTGTTGTTTTAAGGGGCTGAACTACAAGGTTATCTACCCTTCATATGCAAGAGAATCAAAAAGGACTAAATAGTAATAGAGAAAAAAGAAATGTATTTTGAATCTAACTATTGTACAAGTACTTATATTAAATAAATAAAAATATTGTATGGGTATTGTCTGTTTTTTCTTAATTGCTATACCCACGTCCTACTATATTAATGCCATTGTTAACCATCAACAGTCTCCACCTATGTTCAGAAAGAAAGTGATCTTAAACAATACACTCTATCTATGGTTTGTATATCGAGTATCATAATAATACAGTGTCGTCAAGCCATGTTCAGGCAATAGTAATGTTAGGTAAGGGGTTCGAACCCTTGCTTCCTTGTACAGGATTAGTTTTTACTCAACAGCAACCCATAATACTGTACTTTGAAACATGTCACATCTCATTACAAAATGTCAACTGTATCGTTTTCTAAGACCCCAGCTGCTGGCTAGTAGCTAGCAGACTGTGCAACAGAAACAGTGTCACCATGTTCATCCTTAAAAAAAAATTCAACATTTATTATTCTTTTTCTTATTATTGTTTATTAAGAGTAGTGTAAAGTTGTCTTTGTGACGTAACGGTTATAATAGTTAGCTGGCACTCTAAAGCTCTTGAGTTCAAATTGAGCTTTAACATAAAATTTTAAAAGTATATTAGGACTAAAACAGGTCTACTCAGTCTCGGGTGATCCAAATAAGTAGATGTGGTTTGATTCACACTTTAACGATAGAACACGACGGTTTTTTATTTTTTTTAAATAATGATAGCCATTTGTTCATATTTTTTCATTTTCACATTTCACACATTGCCATTTGTCAATTTTCCATGTACACGATTTGAAAATGTCAGTTTAAAGTTTTTGGATTTCATGATATGGAAACAAGAATTTTCCATTTTGTTGTTTACACATTTGCCAATTTCCCATTTACATTTTTTAAATGTCAGTTTTAAGTTTTTAAATTGTGTTGATATGGAAACATGGATTTCCTATTTTTTCCATATCACAGAAGACACGTTTATGATTTAGTCCATGCTGAATGTTTAGTTTTGTAAAACACACATTTGCTGATTTAAATTTTCTTGAAATCACTTTAATGGAAGTGCTTGGCCATGGCAATAGTGCATTCTCTTTCTGTTTGTTTCCAAAAACATATAGGCCTACTACTACTACTACTACTACTACTACTGTAGGTAAGACTGTTTTACAAAATAACACCTATCTACTGCTGCATTAAAAAAACACAAGTGTTAAAAAAATATAGTATACTATTTACCATTTGCTATATACATTAATTACCCCACCATCCTACCTTGCCGTGTTTGCTTTGGTTGAAAAATCAATGCTACCCACACACACACACACACACACACACACATACACAAGCTTTCTCTCTCTCTCTCTATCATTCTATTTGTAGTCATACATTCACACAACCATACCTGTCTTTGAAAACAAATACAACCACGCTATTTATCCTTGACATGCACACTTATCCCAAATAACTTTTAGTTATACATTTAACATTTACTATTACAAAAAAAATGTTTCCACTATTTACAATTACAAAAATGAATATTTACAAAATACTAAATCTACTGGTTACAAAAAAGCCATGTCTCTAAACAATAAAATATAAAAGTCACACCTCCACCTCGTGGTTATAACCCTATGGTAGGCTAATGCATAGGTCATTCATCTGCACTCATTTGCTATCCATTAAGGTAAAATTGCATTTTCTCTGTTCCACAAGATAAAAATTATGGTTGCCGGATTGTATCCTGCACTGTTTATGCGACATAGCATTGCCAGTTCATAAAACCGTTAGGTAGTTCTCTACACATAGTGATTTTACCACTGCTCTACCTACGCCTTTTGCTTGTTTGGCTTTCTTACAGGCTAGTATGCGATAGGCAGCATTAACTGTATATCAAACCCAGTCCACCTTTGTATTTGTAATCTAAGTAATAATTTGAAAAGAGACAAGTGTAATCAGTTTTAAACATTATCTCCGCTTTTTTTGTTTGTTTGTTTATGACATGTATATTAACCCAAAATCAAACCCTAGTCTACCTTATTGAAAGGCTAACAGTTTAACTACTGCGTCACCATACCATTCTTTCTTAGTTTGATTCGTTCTAGGCCTTAGAGCTAGAAATCGAGTTACGATCTCCAGTGCAAGAGGCACATGTGCTCACCACTATAGCATGTAATGGCTAGCTGGTATCATTAGACAACCGGAAATGATTGTATTTCGGTTAGCCAAGCATTTCTGTCATTTGCCTACTGTGTGAGCACTGCCAGCGAGACAGTTTAGTTTAGAACAAGCGAGTGCGTGTGTGTGTGTATAGATTATTAGCCTCAAGTATTTAAAGCTTGTTGTGTGTAGCGACCATCTTGCTCAGTAACCACTGAGTAAGTTTTAACAGTCAACTCATAAAAACAGCATAGGATAGTTGTGTGTGTGTGTGGTTCATGTACTTGGGAATATGCATTAGCACCATGCGCTAGCTTTACCTCACCCTCTAAAGGTAGAGCGTTATCCCTTTCTTTGGACATTGCCAATGACTGCATTCCCCCACAAGTTTTACACTTAAGCCCTTGGCTTGTTCTTGATTAGGTTTGGTTTGCTTTAGGCTTGGTTTGGTTCAGTTGGGTTTGATTCGACTTGGTTCAGTTTAGTTTAATGTAGTCACTTTTTTTATATTTTTAGCTACACTCTTTAACCAATTAATTAATGATAGTCTACTCATAATTCTTGAATCGATAAATTGAATTTTGTGTACACCGTTTGTCAAGCCATGCCTACAACCTATACTCCCTATGTACTACACTCAGATCTGAAAACAAGTTCCAATGTTCAAAGACGTGTCAGTCACCATATATGTAGCCCACAATAATTCTTTCTTTACCTAGCTAGGTTTCGTCACTCACAGTAAACATCTAACATTATGGGTTTGCAATATATTAAGAAAAGCAAAAGTCTATGATCTTGTTGTTTTGGGTCTTTTTTGGGGAAATTCATAAGCCATAAAAAGAATGACATCATGTCAAGTTCTGAGTGGACCTTGTATGTCAAAATCCCATTATCAGTTTATAAAATCTCAAGGCCATGCCCTAGCAGTTTTGAATGATTTCAATCAATGAGACCACCATAAGAAAGATCGGAAAAATAAATATCCTTAAAACAAGTCGTCACATGACCCTCTCCGAACAATGCTTCGCAAAATTTAAATTCATTCATTGAACATTGAACATGATCGGCGACATCATCCTCGCTTCCCCCTCCCACCATAGTTGCCATATCGTTTGACCTTCAAGTGTCCTCAGCATCTCTGTGCTTTTTTCATTGCCCTGTTGTCAAGTCAAGTCAATGCATTCCAATAAGCTCAAATAACATCCACATCCTGTCAGTCTGCCCCAGCAAGTTTGTTTTCTATACTCACTTCAAGCAACATATAACCAAGTTCTGTTTGTTCTATCTAAAGCTAACTTCATCTGATCAAGGAATTATCATTTGTCATGTCACTCATAATCGTTTACATGTTAAAGACCCCCTTCAGGGGTTTAGGTATTAGGTATTCCATCATAGGAAAAATCGGAAAACGAACCCTCGACCCGCCGTCTCATCGAAATAGCGAATACTGTATTGGTATATCACCACCGTGGCCAGTAATAGCTTCGTTGAAACACGTGTCCAGTGGTATCGTCTCTATCTGCAACCACTCTTCATGAACATTTTAGACAGATTAAAAGAAAAAGTTTTAAAAACTAAAATGTTTTCAACAAAAGTGTCGTTAGACCCTTTCGCATTTTTTAAACATAAATACTATATTCGAAAGGGGAGAGGAAAGGGGCGTCACCCCGAGTCCTACGACCCCTCGTATACGTCTCTGGCGTTATTGTTTTGTGAGATATAACAGAAAGTCTAAAATCACGGTTTTACAACAAAAAATTCTGTTTCCCTCATTCTCAAAAACTTTAACCTATTACCAAAATAAAGAGGGTTTCGAGACAAGCCATTTGACACGTCATAGGACCAAATCCGACCATGCATTCGTGAAATATCAGAAAAAGTCTAAAATCATGATTTTACCCCCAAAACGCCTGTTTCCCTCATTCTCAAAACTTTAACCTATTAATAACATATATAGGGCTTTGAGACAAGCGATTTGACACGTCACATGTCCATATCCGACCTTGCGTTCGAGAGATATCGGCAAACTTCGTAGGAAAGTAGGCGACTATCTAGTTCTCTCCTCACCACCAAAACCTCTTCTTATCAATCATTTTTTTCACAGAGCTTGCCCTCTTACAAAAATCCCAAGTGCGCATGCGTACAAAACAAAAACAAAAATGTTAATCCATAGCGACATCTGGTAAAACGCATGCGCGATATGAGCAACCACGTTTAAGTTCATTTTAGCAGCGCACATTATACATGTCGCATTTGAAAAGAGACTTTCACTAAAAACATTACAATATCACCCCCTAGTAGGGAAAGGTTTTATTTAGGGGTTGAAATGAATGGTCCATTGGAAAGAGGGCGTCAGCCCGAGTCCAACGACACCTCATTTGTCAACATCGGACCATGCGTTTGAGAGATATTAATTATTTCAACTTCGCGCGGCGGCCATGTTGGTTTGTTGGGCACAGAGTGTCAAGTGGGGCAGAACCATCATCACTCCACTACTAGCATCTGACTCTCGCATGAGTAACCTTTCCGAAATCCATGTTGCCTATCATTAAACCATGATAATGTTTCCCACTGTTCCCTCAAGTAGTCGCAAATGAGAAGCTCCATCTGTTTACAGACGATGGACGTAAGGCTAACCGGCCTGTAGTTGCCCAATTCAAGTCTGCTCCCTCCCTTAAATATTGGGACTACCGTAGCTCTTTTCCAGTCATCTGGGATTTGCGCATTGTTTATGGACACATTAAACATCACCTCCAAGTATCGTGCCACGGCCCTACCCCCTAGTTTAAGTACTTCACTAACAATATTATCAGGACCCTTGGATACATTGAAACGTAGCCTATGTGAAAGAGGATTCTATGATATGGTACTTTTACAGTTTTGGAAATCTACCCCGACCCATGGAACTAGTCACCTATTTTGGAAACGGGACCAAGATATATTATAATGTGAAACGTGAGCAAACTTTTAACAGCCAAGAGTGTGGGCGTTTGTGTTTAATGTTTTTATATTGGGCACTGCATAAGCAAAAAACGTCAACAGTATGTCGACATAAAGTAACACGTTTACACTGCAGGGACGTGGACCTGAAGTCAGACAAGGATTTTACCCGCCTATCGAATTGAGTTAAAGATCTTATGGTTTGGGACTTGTTTCTCTTGAAACGTACAATAGAATATACAACAAACGTAAGGATGTAAACAACAAGTTTTACTATAATGATTCTGTGCTCACCCTGATCCCTGGTGGATATACAATAGATTATATTTATGAGCACATTTTAGTGGTACTAATGAACGATTATGGTTTAAAGTCATTTCTTGATGGGACACACAAGTTTGAACTTACAAGAAATAACAACACTCATCGCTGTAGTATTTTCACTACGTTTAAGATTTACTTTGAATCACAACCCGATTCCATTGGCCCTTTACTAGGATTTAAACCACGAGTGTTGTAGCCCAACAAAAACATGATTCAGACTATGTAGTGAAATTGATTGAGGACCATCACGTGTCTGTGACGTGTAATATTATTAGCCAAGTGTATACCAATCAAGAACCATCGCATTTGCTTTATGACTTTATTGTGAAATCGCCCAATGGCTATATTATTCGTGAAAACTCTCCAGTAGTATTCTTTCAGTGTGTGGCTGTTAATCCTATTAGTAATATAACGTTAAGACTGGTCAATAGAGATCAACAACTCATTCAACTAGATTCTACCACACCAGTGACTTACAAGTTGGTGCTAAAGCCGCTATGAAGCTGGTGTATAAAGTATCAACACCGTCTAGGAATGGTGTTAGTTGTTTGCCAGGTGAATACTCGTTCACACCAAAGGACAAGCAGATTTTACAGCATCTGGGTTACCACACCGACCTCAATCATGAATTCTATCCTAGAAGTGGTAAACAACATCGAGGAGCAACCAGGGGTGGTATGATTTGACCCTCATTCCTATAAAGCGCAAACACCTGGACTCAATAACAATGATGAAAATCAATTTGTTATCAACAACCAAGATATTTACACCCTACCGCATGAAAGTGTTATTCAGATTAAATGTCGACTCACTAAAGCCGATGGCTCTACACCAACGACATCCAAGTTAGCCAATCATGCTTTTACCTTTCTGTTTTCAGAGGTGCGCTATGTGATTAACGGTATTGTGGTGGATAGCACTAGAAATGTGGGTACTTCTAGAGTCATGAAACTATACCCCTCTTATAGTGAGGAAGAAGGTAAAACACTTTGCATGGACGGTTGGTCCCCTGACTCCACCTATGACTGGATGGTTCACAAAGATGGCACCTTTACAGGGTTCTTACCTTTTAAACTCATTTTAAGCTTTGCCGAAGATCACCAGCGCAATGTTGTCAACACAAGGCATGTGCTTTATCTGGTGAGAGACAGGAGTGATAATAATGCACTCAAGGGAGCCGACAATGCACCCATAGATTCAAAAATTCAACTACAACGAATGCTATGGAAAGTACCCCCACGTGACCCTTGCCGATAGCAAAAACTGGACATGCTCAAGATTGTGGAAAGTGATATGCCATTACCCATGGAATTTAGAAGCTGGGCGCTTCATGAGTATCCCCTATTACCCACCACCAACACACATAGTTGGTCTGTAAAAACAGCACGCTATACAGAGAGACCTCTCTACATTATCGTGGCATTTCAAACTAATCGCAAGTATCAACAAACCAAAGATGCTACACAATTTGATCATCTGCAATTGGGAAATGCACGTCTTTTCCTCAACGGAGCTGTTTTTCCCTATGAAGGACTAGATTTGGATTTTTCAAAAAATAAGTTTGGTCCCCTGTACGACTTGTTTTTTAAATTTAGATGGTCGTATTATAAAAAAACGGACCCATGTTGTCACCTCAAGCCATTAAGACAAGGGCACCACTGATTGTCTTTGACTGTTCCTACTTGGAAGTGTCTGTCAAGCAATCCAATATCAACATTCGACTCGATTTTGAAACGCATGACAATGTTCCAGCCAATACCACGGCCTACTGTTTAATCATTCATCGCAAACAATTCAACTATTATCCACTGTCCAACCTAGTGTATAAATAACAGGTCAACCCACGTCAAGCCACTCAGTCATGTCTTGCTTTATAGCCTCAACACGCGTTACACCCATGACTTTAAAATATGAGGAACAACGTTTGAAGACCTTTGCGTTGTGGCCTGTGCCTTTCATAAACCATCAAGCCTTGGCAGCCCCTGGTTTCTATTATTTAAAAACAAGAGATGAAGTGAAATGTGCGTTTTGTTCCATCACCATAGATCTAAGGGAAGAAAGTAATGAACCTATGCAAGAACATCAGCGCTGGTCACCAGTCTGTCCCTACCTTTGTAGAATAGAGGTGCGTAATATACCCTGTCATTCAAGCTCGCCCTCACTAGTACCTCTAAGTGTTGAAAAATAAGTTAGGATACGTGTGGACCATATGGCGTCAACGGTGCTTCGATGAGCAGCTTACAGTCAAAAACACCCAGTTTAGAGACATTGGGACATCATCGGTGTTATGGACGCTATAAACACAAAAGACTGTGTTGATGTATGAGTTGGTATCGTCCCTATCCCAAAATGACAAAAGCATGTAAAACTTGTTATTATACCAATAACATGATGTAATAAAAAGGTTGCTGTTGATGTTATAATTTCTCATGTCCCCTGTCATATACTAACCTCAATTTGTTTACTAGAATTGGAATGTAAGACAATGTCATGGGTACACCTTAGTCGCGGATAGTCAGGTAGTGGTCAGTTGGACTTGATTCAGACAAGCATCAACAGGTTGAGCACACTGATTGTGGATTGCCAAGGGTTTAACTTTGGAGATAACACATTTATATTTAAAGAGGTTGCCATTATTGATTGTTCTACTTTTTGTATATCACAAGCTACCCATTTGGTTATTAAACCACCCTATGCTTTTGATTTGTCGTGTGCGAAAGACTGTAAACAAAATAAATGGATTGAAATTCATTTGCATCTAGACTGGAAACAAGGAACCATTTCATATAAGCACCTGGACGTGGTGATGAAAGCTCATTTGTCTTCTGTCCATGTGGTATTTGTGAAAGGTAATGAAAAAGGCCAATGGTTACAACCAATTTTAACACCTTACTGTCAATGTATTGATCTCATAGCCTTGGGATATCCCTCGATTCAAACACTCATGGACCGCTGTCCCTGTTGCAACATTACCCATAAAGCCTTAGCTCAGGTGTGGCATCTCTTTCATTGGTTAACTACCAATGCCTGCTGGGAGTTGTTGAATAAAATTAAAACTCAAGGTTCATGCGTGGATGACAACAGTGAGATTTCTACAATTGACGTGTAAACATCAACGTAATACCATGAAGAGAGGAGATGCTACTTATAAAGCGATTGGGAAATTCTTTGTGTGCAAAAAGAAACTAGACACTTTTACCAAAGAGGAATTATTGGCGCTCCCCAAGTCATTCATTTATTATGTAGCATCGAGTGCAGTGAAATAAATCTGGCAACATGCACCAAAATCATGGACTCAAGACCCTGTGTTGAGTGAATTGCAACCATGTACGGATTACGATGACCATAAGCAAGTGGCCATGGCAAAAATTCCTTCTATGCGACAGTGTGCTACTTGCTAGCTGGTGAAACTGTATCACGGTTATAAACGTCCGTGTAAAGATATTGTTTCCTCATTCCACGGGTGTGATGGCGAGAAAAAGCAACAACAACAACAAACATCGACCACAGAGGAGGATGAAGATGAAACCTTTTCACCATCAACGGAAAAGGATATATCAAACATGTACTGGCAATGGCCTCATTGACAAAGTCATTCAATACTTGCCTTTCGAAATCCATCTTCCTAGTTGTCATTTTTGTGGCCTTGGAACGCATCTTGAAAAACGTTCGCAGCGTGGTGATGTTCCTATTAATCTTTTGGATCAAGCATGTAAAGAACATGACCTTTCTTATCGCCATAGTCATCCTAGTTTAAGACATGTGGCTGATAAAGTGTTGTTTAAAAAAGCTAAACAACTTTTAGCATCCTGTGATACCTCAGTGGGGGAGAGGTTGGCAGCCTTAATTGTGATGTGTGTTATGAAAGGAAAGTTGATGATGTGTGGACATAAACATTGAAAAAAGAATGAGGATTGGTATTTCTTGATTTTTTTTAAGCGCTATTGGCTATGAAATAAAAACAAAGTTTCCTAGAGCATGATGCTTTTTGGTTGTTTGGAGCACTACATTGATGAACACTCACACTTAAAACCTTTCCATTTTTACTTTTTAGTACAACTGTTTTGTTGATAAAGTGTCTTACCATAAGCTTATATGTTGGCTTTTGTTTTGGCTTACGTATTGGTTTTTGTGTTGGCTTTTGTATTGGCTTTCGTATTGGCTTTTGTGTTGGCTTATTTGACAAGTTATTTTTGTCAATTTATTTAGTGGATTTCTCTCTTGGTCTTGGAAAATATCTTAAAGACTGGGAATATTTAAAGACTAAACCTCGGCTCATCTAACATAACCTAACTTAACCTTGTCACGTGATTCATTCTACAAGTTTAGACTTGCTGTAAGACTGGCTTACATAACTCAATGTAACATATCATGACCTATCTAACCCCATGTGTTGGCTTTTGTGTTGGCTTATGTGTTGGCTTATGTGTTGGCTTTTGTGTTGGCTTTTGTGTTGGCTTATGTGTTGGCTTATGTGTTGACTTTTGTGTTGGCTTTTGTATTGGCTTATGTATTGGCTTTTGTGTTGCCTTATATATTGGCTTTTGTGTTGGCCTATTTGACAAGCTATTTTCGTCAATGTATTTAGTGGATTTTTCTCTTGGTCTTGGAAAGTATCTCAAAGACTGGGAATATTTAAAGACTTAACTTTGGCTCATCTAACATAACATAACTTAACCTTGTCACGTGACACATTCTACAAGTTTAGACTTACTTTAAGACTGGCTATGACGTTATACTTAGCTCACCTAACTCAATGTAACATATCATAACCTAACCTAACCCCATGTGTTAGCTTTTGTGTTGGCTTATGTGTTGGCTTATGTGATGGCTTTTGTGTTGGCTTTTGTGTTGGCTTCTGTATTGGCTTATGTATTGGCTTTTGTGTTGGCTTATATATCGGCTTTTGTGTTAGCTTCTTTGTCCATTTATTTTTGCCAATGTATTTAATGTTTTTTTCTTGGACATGGAAAGTATCTCAAAGACAGGGAATATTTAAAGACTTAACATTAGCTCACCTAACTTACATCCATCATTGCAAAAATGTTGCCAACCAGTCAAAGTGGTCGTTGTGAAGTGTCCGCTTCGGGAGTGACATATACACCATTAAAACACCTTGTGAATGTAACCTACTGGCATAATCTCAGCAAGCTCATCCAACGACTACAGCTGTTGCATGCTTCACGTCAAGCCGGTCATGATTGGAAAACCCTCGTACAAGTCCCCACCATAATCCACAGCCATAAGCCACCACCATAAGCCACCAACATAAGTCATCAACCTAAGCCCCCAACCAAAGACATAAACCCAAGCCATTAACATAAACGATCAACAAATGCCACCAATATAAACCATCAACATAAGCCACCACCATAAGCCACCACCATAAGCCACCAACATAAGCCACCCACATAAGCCACCAACACATTCATTCTTAGCTTACGGGTTAGCGTAATAGGCTTTGGCTTAAAGTATCTCGGGTTCGATTGCCTGCTACAAAACCATGACATAAGTCTCTGTGATTCATTGTTCCTTCAAAACCGATTTACACACTTGAGCATTCTATCATCGTGCACGTGTACTGCTAACATTCAAGGCCAACACCTGCGTGAGGTCATGTGACACATGTACTTGCATGTTGTCACGTACGAATCTTACAGGATGTGACTTGTTAGCTTACATGTTGTTTCACACGTGTTCACATGCATTTCACTCCCCAAACCATGGTTGTCAGATTGTTTTCCATTGCCCTGTTGTCAAGTCAGGTAATCCGACCAGAAGTTCGTGAGATATCGGCAAACTTCGTAGGAAAGTAGGCGACTACCTATCTCTCTCCTCACCACTAAAACCCCTTCTAATAAATCATTTTTCAAAAACCCCGCCCACTTACAAAATCGCCAAGTGCTCATGCGTAAATCAAAAAACAAAAATGCTAATTTATTGTGGCGTCGACTCGTTGGCATGTCGTTTATGTGAAACAACGTTTAATTTCCTATTAGCATTCAACTCCCACATGTCGCACTTGGAAAGCGACATTTACTAAAAAAATAATATTTCACCCCCTAGTGGGGATAGGTTTTATTTTGGGGAGGAAATAGGTTGTCCATTGGAAAGGGGGTGTCAATCCGAGTTCAACGACATCTCATTCGTCAAAATCCGACTATGCGTTCCGGAGATATCGGCTTTGCCCCTGAATGTATGGCGGGTTAGTATGTGACATCACCGGGAACGTAGGCTATGGGTCAACATTTTTAAACTTTTTTGTCACACCTCGTAGGTTAGGTTAGGTTAGGCTAGGTTAAGTTAAGCTATGGCCGCCATCTTGTGACATCACCAGGAAAGTAGGCTATGGGTCAACATTTTAGAACTTTTTGATCACACCTCGTAGGTTAGGTCAGGCTAGGTTAAGTTAAGCTATGGCTGCCATCTTGTGACGTCACCAGGAATGTAGGCTATGGCTCAACATTTTGGAACTTTTTAATCACACCTCGTTGTGACGTCACCAGGAAAGTAAGCTATGGGTTAATAGTTTGGAACTTTTTGATCACACCTCGTGGGTTAGTGACGTCATGGCCGCCATTTTGTGACGTCATGGCTGCCATTATGGGACGTCATGGCCGCCATCTTGGCCGCCATCTTTGTTTTTTGGGCATAGCCACGACTTTTGCGTTAGAACCGCCACAGTCACCCTACTTAGGCTCCTTACTAAAACGTTGATTTTGATCGCATGATTAGGCCACAATAAATAAAAACTTAATTTAAAACTTTCACACAGCCGCCATCTTGAGGTTATGTAAACAGTTGAACTGCATTAGATATCAGTGCATTACAATGTGTATAAATATTGGCTGTATCAATTTTCACAGCGTTCGGATTGTTAATTCGCGATAAAAGTCCCTTTAATGTTTCAACTTCGCTTGGCCGCCATGTTCGTTTTGTACTTAACAGGTTTTTGAATGTCACTAAGGTGACCTTCTTGTAGTTTCCTTTCTCACCGTTCAAAATGTCAGGGTGATATCAGTAATAGTTTCGGAGATATGGAATGCCGGTGCGATACTTCCCGCAGCCGCCATGTTAGATTGGTGAGGCGTAATAAAATTCAAAGGGCACGATCGGGGACAGACAAAATAGTTCTATGAGTTTACCGAGTTTCATTGAAATCGCTCCAGCCGTTTTGATTTAATTAGGGGACACATACACACACACATACGCACACAGAGAGGCGCACATATAGGCGCGCACACACACTAACACACAGACGGACAAAAGGTGGTTTCACAAGCTTATTCATTCATAAATGAAAATAGGCTAAAATGTGCTACAGTAAACCTGGAACCGAATACAAGAACACAGGCTATAAACTATACGGTAAGTCCGGGGATGGTAAAGAGAACGAGATTAAATTCAAAAGGATTGAAATTGGATGGATTAAACACACAAAAGTCTGAAATGAAATTATATGTGAAGAGCAATTAAAATACATGTATTTCAATTGGTACAGTATTGAAAGGAAATAAATGCGATTCGTAGAACTGTATTAAAGAGAAAATGATTTAGTGAATGGAATTCGAAGATGAGTTCAATTAGGAATAGAATCTGAGAAATGAAATACAAGTAGTGAAATGTAAGCAGCGAAATGTGTAAACGAAACGATTTCGTGATTTAAAAGGAATGAAATTCAAAATTAAATTATATCTGGAATTAAACATTTTCATGAAACTCGGAGTGAAATTAAATTGAGAGTGAAATTAAGGAATGAAATATGAGGGGTGAAATGTGAATAATAAAACTCCATTCATAATAATGAAAAGGAACGAAATGCACGCTGTGAAACTTTAAGTAAATTAAATCTGGAATGAAAAAAATTCTTCAAATCAGAATAAAATTATATGTGGAATGAAATTAAATGTTGAACATGGAATGAAATTAAATGGGGAACGAAATTATGCTATGAGGTTGGAATTAAATTAAATGTGAAATGAAATTAAATCCTGAGGTCGGAGTGAAATTAAACTTCTACTTGGAGTGAAATTAAATGTGGAATGAAATTAAATGTTGTGGTCGGAATAAAATAAAATCGTCGACTAGGAGTGAAATGAAATTTGGAATGATATTAAATCTTGAGATCGGAGTGAAATGAAATATTGGACTAAATTATATCATGAAGTTGGAGTGAAATGAAACGTGGAACTAAATTAAATCTTGAGGACGGAGTGAAATGAAATGTGGAACTCAATTAAATCTAGAGGTCGGAGTAAAATTAAATTCATACAATGTAATCCTATTTCTGTTGGAATTTAGCTGTGAACAAACATTTAATTCTATTCCGGCCAGAGTGAAATTAAACCGAAACAATTTAATTCTACTCCGGCCAGAGTGAAATTAAATTCATACACTTTAATTCTATTCCCGTTGGAACAAAACTGTGAACGAACCTTTAATTCAATTCCGGCCGGAGTGAATTTCATTCCATACAATCTAATTCGATGGAATATTTAATTCTATTCAGGCCGGAGTGAAATTAAATCCATGCAATATAATTCTATTCTTGTCGGAATGAAACTGCGAATGAACATATAGTTCTATTCCGGCCAGAGTGCACATTCATGCACATGCACATTCATTCCAACCAGCATTTCATTCTATTCCGACGTGAATAAAATAAATCCATTAAATTTAATGATGTTTAATTATGAAGCGAAGTGTAATCCATAGAATTACGGTTTATTCACCGCAGAATTGCACTCTCAATGAAGAGTTTGTCTTTTTCAATCCAATTAATGATAATTGTCGTATGGCCTCTTGAGAGGTCGAGTGCAGGTCTTTAGAGTTGATATCCATGGGCCATCTGCGCGCCGTAATGAGTATGACGTGATGATGAAGCCGTCACATACACCCAGTACCCGAGCCATGGGATTTAACCCCAAGAGAATAATATCCTTGATGGCCCAGCCGGAAATCGAGCCCGCAACATGTTGGGCGAAAGCCTAGCGCGCTAACTATTTAGCCCCGGAGCCATTCACTCCAATGAAATTCTGGGATATTATGTTAATACCTAGGGCATTTTTCTCAATTTTATTTCACCAGATTATTACGTATTTCGAGCCAACCTTCATCTTGAAATATAGACTTGTGAGATCACATTGTATCCGTGTGTGTGTGTATACGTGTCTGTGTGATTCCTCATAAAATCTAAACGGCTAGAGCGATTACAATCGAACTTAGTGAGATCGTAGTACTATCTCGTCCAACCACGACTGTGCCTTTCAAATGTAAATACGTTTTACGAATTCAACATGACGACCGCGCGAATAATTACACCAGCATTCAATATCTTCGACAGGATTTATTAGGAATCATTTGTATACCAAATAGGGCGATGGGAGTAGCTACGCTCGCTAACGCGCAGCGCTAGGCCATGGGGCCAAGCTCTCTGCGGACTCGGTAGACGTGAAATGGTTTTCTGTGGTTTCCGATTTTCAACTCCATGCAAACACTGGGACGGTACCTTCGGACAGGCCACGACCGCTTCCTTCTCCAGTCTCTTTAATATTAATTCGTTTCACCTTTAATTAACTCCTGTCCTGAGGTTGGTGTCAGGAAGTGCATCTGGCTGTAAAAATCACCCGCCACATAGACTTTCATCGCATCTCATCCCCTACCCCGTTGAATAATAAGGAAGAAAAAGGAAGTTTGTAGTTTTACGTGACCGATAATCATGCAATCGTTTGCCACGGTACCTCCCATTTACATGGAATCCGAACCACAGGACATGACATTCCCCTTCGAAAATCTCACATGAATTGACCAGGAATCGAACCCGGTCCGCATTGGTGAGAGGCAAGCAGCTTGGCATTTCACCATCAGCCACACTCCTATCTCACATTTTCTGCAAGAGCTATGAAACGTGAGCAGGTATCTCATTAAAAAGGAAAACAGCACGTTATTCCTGACATTTTATTTATTTCAAAATTAGCACAAACCAAAACATATTTTTAGCCTATGTTCATTTTATGAAGAAATAGGTTATGAGATCACCTTTTGTCCGTGTGTGTGTGTGTATGTTGGCGTGTGTCCCCTAATAACGTCTAAACGGCTGGAGAGATTTCAATGACACTAGGTAAGGTCATATTAATATTTCAGCCTACCCAGACCGTGCCCTTCAAATTTTATTTCGTCTCACCAATCCAGCATGGAGGCTGTGCAAAATATTTCACCGGCATTCTATATCTCCGACACTAATACTCATATCACCCTGAAAATTTGTACGGCGTTAAAGGGCACTACTAAAAGTTCATATATGAGACTTTCAAAAATCTGTTAAGTACAAAACGAACATGGCGGCCAAGGGAATTTGAAACGATTATATATATACTTTTCTCCCGCTTTAACCATCCAATCGCAATGACACTTGGTACAGCAAAATGGTTATACACATTGTAATTGATTGGCATCTAAATTTGTTCAATTGTTTATATAACCTGAAGATGGCGGCTGTGCGAAAAATTTCACCGGCATTTTATATCTCCAAAATTATTACCGATATCACCATGAAATATTGTACAGTAATAAAGGGTACTACTAAAAGTTCACTTATGAGACTTTTAAAAGCCTTTTGACTACAAAACAAACATGGAGGCCAAGAGAATTTGAAACTTTTTTTCGCGCGATTTATCCATCCAAACGCATCGAAACATGGTACAGCAAAGGTTTAAGCACATTGTATTGCACTGGTATCTAACTTAATTCAATTGTCTACATAACCTCAAGATGGCGGCAGTGCTAAATACTTCACCGGAATTCTATATCTCCGACACTATTACCGATGCCATCATGAAATTTTGTACGGTGATAAAGGGTACTACTAGACGTTCAGCTATGAGACTTCCAAAACCTATAAAATACAAAACGAACATGGCGGCCAAGCGAACGTGAAATATTTCAATAGACTTTCCTCGGGATTTAACCAACTGAGGGCAGTGAAATATGGTACAGTAAATGTTTAAACACATTGAAATGCACTGGCATCTATTATAGTTCAATTGTTCACATAACCTCAAGATGGCGGCTGTGCGCAATTTTAAAATTAAGATTTTATTTATTGTGTATTGATCATGTGATCGAAGTGAACGGTTCAATGATGAAACTACGCAAACATCGTCATCTAATAGTACATACATCTATGGAATACATATTTAAAAAATCCAACATGACGACCAACCGAAATATTTAGACGGTTCTTAATATCTACAGTATTAATCTATGATAGGAATGAAACTGAAATATTGGATGTTGATAGAGGCTATGAACTTAAGTTCACCTGTGGGACTTTCAATAACCTGTTGAGCACAAATCTAACATGGCAGCGACGTGAAATATAAATATTTAAATGGATGTTTCTCGCGATTTATCCATCCGAGCGCAGTAAAACTTGGTATGGTAAATGCTTATACAACTTTCAATGCAATGATCTCTAATTTATTTCAATTGTTCGAAATTATTAAATCTAATTTTCATTTATTGTGTCCTAATCATGTGATTGAAATATGAATACTACACCTACGCAATAATCTTTATGTAACAGTACATAACTCTAAAACCTACATATATAAAAATCCATCATGGCAACCATCCGAAATATTTAGACGGTTCTCAATATCTAAGAATGTACCTAGGTATTGCAGCAATCAAACTGAAATTTTGTAAGTTGATAGACGCAGTTCAGGTAAGTAGGATATATAAAAATAGGCTGTATAGTTCTTCACAGAACTACTTTTTCTACGTACAGTAGACCGGATCGCCTCCATGGTGTAACGGTCAGCGTGCTTAGCTGCCACCCCGGAGTTCCAAAATCAATTCCCAGGCTTGGCCACTAAATTTCAAAAGTGGTATGAGGAATGGGATGGTGTGTACACAGCCTCGGGTGGTCCAATTAAGTAGAGGAGGTTCAGTTGCCACCTCAGACATCCTCTAAGTGGTTTTCCGTGGTTTTCCACTTCGTCTCCGGGCAATTGCTGGGATGGTACTGAACCCGAATTGTAATGCTGCATTGGTATATAATTTTAAATCCCATGACAAGTTTTAGCTTAGAAAGTGTGAACAATGGAAGTTGCGTAATAGCATGTATTTCGAGACAATGGGGTAGATGATTTTCGATTGCATCAGAAAGAAGAGAAGGGATGTTTTGCCAAAGATGACCTTGCCTCGTGTTGACTTTTACCGCGAAATGGCCGTAGCAACAGGGAGAATTAGTGTGATTGGTTCTTGAGTTGGGAAGGAAAAGACGAGAGAGGGAGTAAAATGACGACCATAAAAGCTCTTCATGGGAATGTGTTTTAGGAAAATAATTACTAATAACGAAGCTATTCGACATTATTAAGCAAGGAAATACGCAGAATGCCACGAAGAATATTTCTATAGTGGCTAAAACGAAGATTGAGTTCAAATTACTAAGATCGAAGTCATTATATAAGTCATTTGCCGCTCATTTCTGATAGCGCGCAATTCTGGAAACAAAGAAGAGGGGATTCGAGTGTTCTTTAGTTGTCAGACGGCGAATTGACGATACGTGCAGATTGATTCAAGCCTAGAGCGATATTACCACGGTAGTGCGGGACTAAATATATTTTGTCGGACGAGGCCGCAATAGAGCGAACGATCCGGTACAGAGCGGCGCTCAGTGCTCGTGTGTTTAAGAACAGCTTCAGTGCGAGATAGACGTAAAGAATTGTTTTAACATTTCAGTGTACAATAGTATACAATCACCTCGACGATATATCAATGAAATTGTATAACAGTGAAGCAGTATTTGAGTGTGATAAGACAGTTTGTAGAAAGTGAATATTTTAGCCGTGAACAGGAAGCTTTGTGTCCAGCTCAAAGCATTATACACAGCGGGGGCGAGTGATTTACGTAATAGCAATGGTATAACGCATCCAATATAAACGCGAACTTGCAAACATTGACTGCGAGTGCATATAGTGAGATTATTCATTACCACTATATTATCACTAAGTTAAACATTTGGAAGTTGAGAGGAAGATTATTCTGCAATGATATCGAGTGTGTGATGGCAGCCTAAGAAATAATGCCTAAGGAACACGACATGCTTTCAAGAATTGGAATATTTGGAGAAACTAACTACCTACAAAATTCCAAAATATGGAGAAACTTAAGAACAAAGCTACACATTTCAACTTTAAAATGAAGAAGCAGAATAATCTAAGATGAGCGCTCAGAAGAGATGAAGAAGGTGGAATCAGGGCCGTTATCCGATTCAAAGCCTGAACACAGGTCCGAGCCGAATCCAGAGTCCAGGATGGTGCAGTTCTTTTGGAGGAAGGAGAGGGCAGGCAGCAGGAAAGCAGAATGGAGGATAATGTTCAGTACGGTATTTTCTATTTCCAAAGATCTTCCAGATTCGGCAAAGGTAGAATAAGATGCATTATGCAGATTTGTTTGGTAGTTTTGAATATTTTGGAGCAACACAGTTCACCATTTCTTTAGTAATTTAATACTTCATTGATTTTAAAGTAGAAGTTTGCAATATTCTATGATCCACAATCAATTCGACAGTTTTATATATTTGATAATTTCATCTACGAAGTGGATTTTATTTTGAAGTTAAATTTCAATATTTGCGATTGTGAATTTAAGAATACTTTCTTAAATTCATTATTATTTTCGTCTGCGATAATAACTTTGGGGATTATAGCATAAGAAGATATTTAGTTAGGAGGAAGATACTCCGAATATAAAACATTATTTTCATGTTTTATATTACTTCGACGATCTAGTCAAGAATATTTGCGATGTTTGAACTCGACGTTATACTTGATATAACAATTATTAAGACTGGAAATATACTTGGATTTATAATAATTTGGATCTATGGACGTCATTTAAAGATTTTGTTCCTCAATATGACTAGTTAAGTCTTTACGATAATTCAATTATTATGAGTTGACACTTTGATATATCAGATTCAGGTGAATTTTCATCCCTATCAATCGTTATATTTCGAACAATGAGAATTCTAGTAAACCTTCTGAAAAATTAATGTTATTGTTGTTGACTTTTACATATTGCAGTGAATCAATAAGAGACGACCAGTGAGGTGTTAATTGTGTTCTTATTAAATATTAACGATTATTGTCTTTAAGCATAGTAATAACTAAGTAAACCAAGGAAAATTCATGCACTGTAATTTTATTTCAAGGTAAATAAAAGTATTAGGGCAACGAGATAATTAAAATATAGTGTGAAAATCGTATTGAATTAACATTGAAGTGGAGAACTAGTGTGATAGTTCAGATGTCAAATTTTACAATGATATTTAAGTTTTTATTATATGAGAAAATGCCGTGTTATGCATTTATTATTGTAATGAGAGAGTAGCGGCGATGTTATTAAGCTCTAATACGTAGTGTAGACGTATTATGGAGGAATGCATTTTTATTGAAAGAAGTGGTAAGGCTTTTTAGAGCATAGTTTTTTTATGGAAGCTCCAATACGTAGAGTAGACGTATTATAGAGGATAGTAATGCATTATAAAATTGTATTTTTGTGAGGAGAAGAGCGAAATATCAAAGTATTAATATTTTATTGACCTACAGTCGAAATGACTAGAGAGTTAGCCGAAAAATGTTGTGAAATGATTAAAAACTATTGGTTTGTTAATTCTATTAACATTATTAACAAGATTTTTACAATGTTTACGGATAATTGCTATGCCATATCAGCCCGGAATTGAAATAAACCGCAATAAAATTGTAGCGTCGGTAAAAATAATGCAAGTAGCATATATTAATATTAACAAATATTAATAAACGTAAAAATAATGCCAGTTTCATTAATAAACAATTAATGAAAAATGAAAATCCACAGCCTGCTTCCAGTCTCCGACCGGGTCAGGAATGGAATGAATGGAGCCCCTATCTAGCGGCGAGGATATGAACTGTGCCGGCTGCCGAGGCCTGACGCACTCCTCTGGGGCAATGATTAAATGAATGACAGATGAAATGAAATGATAGTGGAGAGTGTTGCTGGAATGAAATTTTGACAGGGAAAACCGGAGTACCCGGAGAAAAACCCGTCTGCCTCCGTTTTGTCCAGCACAGATCTCACATGGAGTGACCGGGATTTGAACCACCGGCCCAGCGGTGAGAGGCCGGCGTGCTGCCGCCTAAGCCACGGAGGCTGCAATAAACAATTAATAATAATTATTAAATATTAATAGCATTTATTTATAATAAATATATGATCAATTAATAAATTATAATATAATTATTAACAATTATTTTGGAAATATTATTGATATCTTTAATATGTATAATTATTTTGAACTAGGGATTTATTAACCTAAGGTTAATAATTACGAGAAGTGGTGTTTGATGAACAGAAAGAAACTGTAAGTTTTTTTCACACTGTCGATGTTCGATAATATTTGCGTAAGAAGTCGTTTGACAGTACAATGTTTTATTGAAAGTGTACTTGTAAATAATGTAAAATATTTTATGGATGTTTATATTGTTGAGAAGGAGAGAGAACATAAATGTAGTGTTTTAATAATACAGTAATGTATTAATTTCATAAATTAAGCGACTTACGTGAAGTTTGTCAGGACAACAATAAACAGCTGATCGGTTGACGATAGTGTTAACATGAGCAGTAGCTTCTGTATTCAGGTTATATAATCGGAGTTGTATGTATATAAAAGAAGTTCATGTTAAATTGGAATAAAATTTTGATAATTTTATATATTTTATTTTAGTTCCAAACTCTGAAACTGCTGATGCGTTTTCAATTTCGAGGGGAGCTGTGGATTACGATGTCAGATGTACATTTGAATTATTTGGTTTTATTTAATTGAGAAGCGTGTCTATTGCCATGATTATTTAATTTTATTGTAGGGTTTTGAGTTTAATTGATTTAATTTTATTCGTAATTTTTTGGTTAAATACATTTTATCTTTCGTTTTTATGAACAGACTTTCGTGATTTATATAAGTTATGTATGGGGATTGAGTTTTGGAAATGGATTCAGGTATAAGGAAACCCTTTTCCATATCCCATTTGTCCCGAGAACCGTAAGTTTCTCGTTCTCCACAGTAGATTGAATTGTTCGCCCAGAAAAGTAGTCCATATCACAATCGAATGACTTCTGTATCCTCATGTAGTACTTGTCGGTAGGACTTTCAGGTTTTTCTAGCCGGGAACTTTCACGATTCTACGGTCCAGCTGATCTTCGGATACGACAAGTGCATCTTCATACTAATTTGGGTACAGTACCTAACCTGAGGCCACGACTGCCTCCTTCCCTCTTCCTTGCCTCTCCGTCCAAATCTTCCCCTCCCTTCCCATCCCTCATAAAGCCCCTGCTCGCTTTGTAGGCGAAGCCGCCTGGGCGAGGTGCTTGTCCCACCTCCCCAGTTGTATCTCCCGACCCGATGTTTCAAGCCCCAGGACACTCCCTGGAGGCGGTAATGATGGAGGGATCCCTCGCTGAGTCCGACGGAAAAGCCAACCTCGAGGGTAAACCGATGGTAAAAAGACCAGTAGACCGGTTGAGACTCGGACAAGAGCTTTTCAGAATTGATGTGTACACTAAGTTCGACGTTATAATGGAATTTGCTGGCAAATTCGGGTGGGTTAATTATGAATATGGCCACTTGATACCCGGAGCGCAGTAGGTGGATGAAAGTGAAACTTTTAGCCTACGACCAGGGTTTGGTACACAAATGAATGTCTATCCATTATTATTCAACGGGGCCGGTGATGAGATGCGATGAAAGTCTATGTGGTGGGTGAATTTTACACCCGGATGCACTTCCTGACGTCAACCTCAGGAGAGGAGTTGATGAGAGATGAAATTAATAAATATGAATGAAACTGGTTAAGAATGTGGAAGAAAGCGGCCGTGGCCTGTCAGTAGGTACCGTCCAAGCGTTTTCATGGAGTTGAAAATTGGAAATCACGGAAAACCATTTCACGTCTTCTCAGGTCCCACGGCCTAGCGCTGCGCGTTAGCGAGCGTAGCTACCGTTGTCAGTCTATTTGGTATACAAGTGATTCCTAATGACAAATCCTGTTGAAGATATTGAATGCTGGTGTAATTATTCGAGCGGTCGTCATGTTGACTTCGTAAAAATTATTCACATTTGAAAAGCACAGCCATGGTTGGACGAGATAATACTACGACCTCACCATGTTTCACTGTAATCGTTCTAGCCGTTTAGCGTTTATGAGGACACATCCACGTACACACATACACACACGGATACAAGTTGATCTCAGAAGTCTTTACTTCATAAGATGAAAGCAGGCTCAAATTAATAACCCGGTGAAATAAAATTGAGAAAAATGACTTAGTTATAAACATTATATCCCAGTGTTTCATTGGAGTGAATGGCTCCGTGGCTAAATATTTAGCGCGCTATGCGTAGGCCCGACTTGTCCCTTGTTTGAGTCACGGGTGGGCTATCAAGGTTCTTATTCACTTGGGGTGAATTCCCATGGGTCGGAGACTGGGTGTATGTGAAACTTCTTCATCACTTCATCCTCATTATGGCACACAGGTCGCCCACGGGCGTCAACTAGAACGACCTGCACTCGACCTCTCAGGAGGCCATACGATCATTATCTTTCATTGGGTTGAATAAGACAAAATCTTTATTGAGACTGCCATTCCGCGAGGTATAAAAGCGCAATTCTATGGATTAAATTTCGCTTCATATTTACATGGGCCCTATCGTGAAATTCTGTGGTTTTATTTTATTCACGTCGGAGTTGAATTAAATATTCGTTCAAAGTTTAATTCCGAGAGGAATATAATTAATTTGTTTGAATTTAATTTCACTCCTACCGGAATAGAACTAAATGTTTGTTTAGAGCTTCATTCCTACAAGAATAGAATTATATTGCAGGGATTTAATTTGAATCCGGCAAAATAGAATTAAATTTTCGTTCAAATTACAGTGTATGGGTTTGATTTCACTCTGGCGGGAATAGAATGAAATGCTCGTTGGAACTATATTGTACGAATTTAATTTCACTCCGGCCGGAATATAATTAAATTAAATGAATTCAATTTCACTCCGGCGGAATAAAATTAAATTGTATGAATTTTATTTCACTCCGGCCGAATAGAATTACAAGTTCGTTCACAGTTTCATTCCATCAGGAATATAATTAAATCGTAAGGATTTAATTTCAGTCCGGCTGGAATAGATTTAAATGTTCGTTCACAGATTCATACCTACAGGAATATAATTAATTTGTGTGAATATAATTTCACTCCAGCCGGAATAGAATTAAATTGTATGAATTACATTTCACTCCGACGGAAATAAAATTATTTTTTATGAATTTAATTCCACTCCGCCTGGAATAGAATTAATTGCTCGTTCGAATTTAAGTATATGGATTTCACTTCCTTCCGTCTGGAATAGAATTAAATGTTCGTACCGAGTTTCATGCCGAGCGGAATTGAATTAAATTGTATGAATATAATTTCACTCCGACTGGAATAGAAATGAATTGATTGTATTGATGTATTTCACTCAGGTCGTAACAGAAGTAAATTTTAGTTCTAATTTAAGTGTATGGATTTAATATCACTCCGGCTGGATTACAATTAAATGTTTTTTTTCACAGTTACATTCAAACGGAATTGAACTAAAGTTTATGAATCTTATTTCACTCCGTCTAGAGTAGAATTAAATGCTCGTTCAAGTTAAACTGTGCTGATTTAATTTCACCCCGGACGGAATAAAATTAGGTGTTCGTTCAGAGTTTCATTCCGAGCGGAATCGAATTAAATTTTATGGATTTAATTTCACTCCGGCCTAGATAGAATTAAATTGTATGGATGAAATTTCACTCCGACCGGAATATAATTAAATGTTCGTTTGAATTATGTTCCATGGATTTAATTTTTCTCCGGCTGGAATAAAATTAAATGTTCGTCCAGAGTTTTGTTCCGAGAATATTGGAATTGAATTGAATGGATTACATTTCACTCCGGCCGGAATTGACCGATATATATTGTTCGGAGTTTCATTTCGAGAGGTTTAGAATTAAATTCTATGTATTTGGTTTCATTCCTATCGGAATATAATTAAATGTTTCATTTATAATTTAGTTCCGAGAGGAATTGCATTAAAGCGCATTGATTTAATTTCATTCCCACTGGAGTGGAATTCAATGTTTCCTTCAGAGTTTCATTCCGAGGAGAATTAAATTCTTTGGAATTAATTTTATTCCCTTCGGAACAAAATCGAGTGTCTCACTCAACATTTCATTCCGAGAGGAACAAAATGCAATGTAATGGATATAATTTCACTCCCAGCGGAATTGAATTGAATTTCATTCCGAGATTTATTCTATGAGGAATAGAATTCAATATTTAATTCCCAATTTAATTCCTTGTCCGGGTGAAATTATATGTTTCACTCCATAATAGTATTGAATTGGCTGGCTGAAATTAATTCCACTCCTGCTCCGGAGTGAAATATTCAATTTCGTTCACTTTACCATCCCTGGGTAAGTCTCAATTTTCCACAAAGAAATGTTTAAAATTCAGAGCATTTGTAAATTTTACTTTTGGGGCTAGGGTCAGCCCCGTTTACATAGGAGTGTGCTGAATTTCATTGATAACCTATGTTTATGTGGTGACTCAACTTACTTATCTAACTGTAAGTAATTATCTAAGGGTTAGGGGTAGATGCTCCGGGAATATAAATAAAGTTCCATCTCGGGATTTGACTCGATTTAGTGTGGAAACTCCTAGAAAAATGGATATTCAGTATAACCGCCGCCAGCGCAGAAATTCGATTTAGCACCTCGAGGTTTGAAAATTATGGAAAGCAATATGCTGTAATTGAGGTAGGTGAATTGATTTGTTAAATTTATGGATGTTGTTGTTGATTCGCTTAGATTTTTGGTGTGTTGATTTGGTATGCTAACCTGTGTTATTGTGATGTCTATAGTAGCGTGTTGATTTGCTACAGAGGCTAACATTTGGACGGTGACCTTGGGCTCAAGTTAGGAATCAACCCGATATTTGCTA
Organism: Meconema thalassinum; assembly: GCA_946902985.2. Classification (NCBI taxonomy): domain Eukaryota; kingdom Metazoa; phylum Arthropoda; class Insecta; order Orthoptera; family Tettigoniidae; genus Meconema; species Meconema thalassinum. The sequence goes on from OX336389.2 coordinate 1,152,156,605, forward strand.
TGAGATGAAGTGGGAAATACAGCGAAACTTCTTATCGGATAGTTGAGGTGGTAATCAATTCCACACCTTCTCATATTTTCCTTACAATCTAGGTGTATCTACTTCTGACCCTCAGGCTAGAATGAAACCTGAGAACCTGGAACCCTCAGGACTAGAGCCTCAAAGCGTACACTAAAATCACATAGTACTGTCGTGGTCATAGTAATTTAAAGAAATCCGTGGCATTATTGCCTATTAAGGGCCTTGGCCTACTAAGCAATCGCTGCTCATTCAAGTGGCCAAAAGACTGCTGGGTGACGCTTGGTCAGTGCGACAGTTCCCCTTGGACGTTACTCTTAGCTTCTTTGACCGGAACGCTGCCTCTCTGAGCAGACATTCACTCAATTGTCCTCGTGAAGCTGAGGTAACCCCGTTCTGGCCCTCACATCATGTTCTATATTCCCTGACAGAGCTGGGAATCGAACCCTCGAACCCAGGGCTTTCGGGGAGAGGCAGGCGAGCTGCCCACATACCACAAGACTGGTTATATTTATTGATATTGGTAATAATAAGAACATGTCCATACCTAACCCAATTTGTTACTGATTCTAATTGCTAACGCATGAAATGGTTATAGAGTTTGTTACATATCTCAAGTGTTGCAACTAACGTGCACATTCTGACTTATCTCTCCCATATACCTCTGCCAAAACATAAAATCTGGTCTGTGGGTTTGAATGTGACACTGTAACCCTCCAGAGGGTAACTAATAAGATGTTCAATATCAACTTCAGCCACCCTTGAAGAGTATTCCCGTGGTTTCACACTTAAACATCATCCTACGGCCATCTCCCTCCTAATCCTACCGTAACTAACAGTTCGCGTACTGGAACAGTTAACACACCCTTATAGGTACTCTGACACATTCCACACACACCTAAGTATTCGGGGCTGAAGTTCAATATGATGCCAGTTCATGAACGACACAGTAACAACAGCAATATAAACTTGGAATTGATTCTTTCGTGAGATATTCAAAGGGCACTGTAGTTCACGAAATTGCTGTTGATCTAATTGCAGTATCATCTGATGGTACTGCTACCCACGAAACATTTGAATAGCTAAATATACTGCACCCCAAAGCACATCACTATTGCGCTGTTGTTCGGGGCCGTAGCATCTCTCAATCCCACATTGCATGTGTCACGATGTGTGCAGTGTACAGTAAGTGCATTAACTGAATTAGCTTGCAATACACGATTGTCGATTACAATTTCATTACCACTGCAACTGCTGCATACCATTTTAATCATATCACTTCACAATTTTCACACTTTGACCAATTCCCCATTCCGTGCGTTTTAGTCGTCATATTTGAGCTACTGCTATTAAATTCAACTGCACAAGCATAACGCGGGGAGAGAATGCCCTTCCCGTTACCAGTTGACCCTAGACGAAAGAGTATTTTATAATGTCAAATGAATAATATACATTGCCAAAGTCTGATGACCTCTATGGCACCTACACCGACCAGGTCTGCACCCCATAGGCCATTATTATCCAATGATATGCAATATGTCACTCCTACGATTGCAAATAAATTTGATGAATCTGTTCCAACAGTTTCAACTGTTCTTTTAAAGTTAGCACTTCTAAGCAGCAACTGTGTGAAAATGTTGTTTTATGAATGTGTTGTAACCTTGGAGGTACAGCCTATCATTACTAGCATTACACCAACAACTACGAACTGGTACTAACCTAGATCTTGGTTGTGACGACGGTGACATATTATGTACCTCAGTATATCTATCCAGTTTTCCTTTCAGCCAATGAGATTGCAATGTGAACATTGATTGGCATGTGCATTTCTGAGATCGTGTTTGTGATGGATTTGAGGGAGAGGGAAGCTTATTCACGCAGACATGTGTGACATAGGATTGATGGATTTTGTAACTTTTGTAGATATAAATGATTATAGTGTGTACAAAGTATCCCGTTTCGAAATTTACCGTGCGAGATAAGTGTTTCTACTCTTTCCCTAACATGTAGTTGTTTCTTTGTTGAGTTTGGATAAAGAAATAAAACAGTGGAATTGGTTACAAGACTTTTAGCTTAAAAATATCAATTCTGTACGACAGAAAGCTTCATTCAAAAATGCATTGAAGCGTAAAGAAAAATGCTTTGAAGCTACTCTCCTGGCAGCGATTTGGTCGCTGTCCAAATCCAAGTTGTAGTTTGGCATTACGTAACTTTGTATACTCCCTCATGATATGGAAACTATTGACATTTTCTGGTGGGAGAAACATTTTGTTTGTGTTCAGCGTTACCACTGAAGATATTCTATATATTCAGCAGATTATTATTATTATTATTATTACTGTATCATCTTCATTATAATTTTTATTACATATATCTTTATACATTAATTGGATTTTTAACACTTAAATAATATATTAATCTACAAATATACTTAGTTGGGGGTGATTATTGGAAAGACACACTTCAGTGGTTCTTTATAAGAATAACAAGTAGATATTTCAACGGGCTGAATGATTTTAAACCAACCTCTATAGCCATGATTTGAAGTCACACACTTTCGAAGAGTTGGAAACAAGAATTCAGTGATTTGATTCTAGGCAACAGTTACTTTCGATTGTCGTCCTACCTGCAGAGAGCCTAGAACCGTGTTATTTTCCATTTGGTGCAAAATGAAGAATTATTTGCAATGTAGAATTAAATATCGTCGTAAGTGGATCAATATAAAGAGTAAACTTGAATGGTCCAAATTTGAAAACTCTTCCACTCTTGTGAATGGAATAATCAGAAATGACATCACCGTGGATGATATATTTAACGAATCAAGCCATTCAATATATGATATTTTGGAAACTTAAATCGACATAGTTGAACCTTCTTTTAATTTAAAAGTGGCAAGAATTTGTCAACGTTTTGAAATAATGTATACTTCCTATGAGAAAGGTTTCAACTTTCTAGAGTTTTGTATGCACCTGCCTGCAACATCTGCTCCAATAGAGGGGATAATTTCCATTATGAATAATATGTGATCAACAAACAGAGGTAGTTTGAATGTTGCCACTGTTAGAAGCTTATTGAATATTAAGTTGAATACCAAACTTAATTGCAATGAAAGATATGGCCTTATTACGAAAAGTAACGCATATTTATTAGAAATCTGTAGTTGCTAAAAATATCAAAGATCTACCACTTCAGCTGTAGGTGGACCCAGTCCCAGTGGTGTTTCATAACTTTACAGATTTTTAAGTTTGTGCATTTACATTTATTTTTTCCCGTAAGTTATGTTGATTTTTTTCCGTTACACCAGGATGTGTACATTTGTATTAATCGTGCATTTTTCAAAAATAAGAAGATACTAGAATGCAATGTACCCTATTTATTTGAGGACTATTTATTTTGAATATAAGTTTATTGTCAAAAGTAAAACATTCAATCCTGAAAAGCTTAACTTTAAAGGCAAGCAATAAATATGCTTAAAAAGTGTTAGAGTTAGTTAAAAAGTAATTGTTCTTAAAAAATATAATTAGTAAATATTCTTTCCCATCAATATTTGATATTCATAAGTAAAATATGACCTACTCTCCGATGTTTCATAACAGTATTCTAATTATTAAAATAAAATGTGGTGTCATGAGATATGCACTTCTGTTAAAAGGTTCCCAGGAAGATTTATGGAAATGCTATCTCAGTCCTACCTCACAACGCTGAATATACCCTGTTCCACGTCTCAGACCACACTTTAATTTCGTGGCAGAATCGGGAATCAAAGCTGGACCTCCACAGAAAGAACCGATAATGCTAACCACCACACAATGAGGTGGACCATTGTTTTAAAGCCTGTTTTAGCTAACATCGGGAATTTTTATCGAAACTGAAACGAACGATACGCCCATGCATTTAGCTCTAAGTAGAGATTTATCCTACAACCGATCGAGACAAAGTGGAGACCACTGATGGTGCCCGTTCTAAATGTCGTTCCCCCTCTGGATGACCAATCACTCCAACAACATGCTAGTATGTTATTGAATGTCAAATCCCCGGGATCTACACCAATCAATTCTACAGTAGAATACAAAATAACATATTTTATCCAAGCCCCTCAAGAAGCCTACATGGGAAAGATGAGCAAAAAAGTGCCTAGGCCCAGTCCCTAAATGAAACACCAACAACATTAAAATGTTGAAATTTTTATTTCAAATATTTTGGTTTCTCTCATCGGTTATTACAACGTCGAGATGAGTGGAAGTGTTTGTTATAAACTGAAGTTTGCGAGTTAAATCCCAGTTCAAGGTGTTAGTATGAAAATGCTTGCAGTCATTAGAATTACTTTCATTTTTAAAAGCATCCCCTCTCTTGGACCCCTTAACAACATTCCAACTACCCAGCAACTCGCCATTCTCAGCAATTCAAAGTGACATGATGTATTCCATGAATTATGCCTCTGAAAATTCGAAATAGAATCAACTTGTCTTAATTTTTAAATGCTAATTCGATCTTATCATAGTATGTGACACTATTTGTTGTACAGCTACAAGGGATTCTGCAACTATTAGCTTAGCCCACTGATGAGCGCATTGTTCCTTAACTTGAATCACGACAGTCGATAGGTGGATATGCTACGAAACGGGCGTTACTGCAGCCTAGGGGTGAGCAAATAATGTAATAATCGTTCGGGGCCTCAATATACCTTCCAGTTACATTTCACGTGAAATTCTACGATTTACTACACGTGCTCTATGTTCATCGGTTTTATAGAAACATAACTAAAAATCGCTAGGAAAAGAATTCTACGGCACTTAAGGTACAGGGCGCCCGAGAATGTTCTCCGCAGTGGGTACGTGCAGCTGTGAGTGGTTGAGTCATGAGTTTTAGTTGGCTGCACTGCACTGTTACCTTCAAAGCGGGACTTCCCCATGTGAGCTGTCGGTGTGTATCGCGATAAGCGCGCGAGCCTGCATGTCTTCGGTGCCAGTGTGTATTACAGTCAGAGAGCGTTCAGATAGATTATTATTGGAAGACTTCAACAGTATACAGGCGGTAATGTTTACTACTGAAGAGAGAGTTTTTTGGTGGGAATACGTTTTTCGCGAAGGCGATCGGTTTACAGAAAATGTAAAATTAAGATTTCAGGCGCGGTTTCCTAGTTCAAAGTGTCCAAACCGTGATACCGTTCGGGATTTGGTAAGTAAATTTCGCGTGACTAGCTCAGTTTACGATGCACCGGGAACAGGCAGGCATACGCTTTTAAGAGACGCAAAACTTGATGAAATCTCCGATATAATGCTGCGTCATCCAAGTAAATCAACACGAAAATTAGCTCAACAAACAGGAATCTCTAAGTCGACAGCACATAAAGCTGTAAGAGACAAGCTTCAGTTTTTCCCTTATAAAGTTACCTTGGTTCATGAATTAAACCAAACTGATTACGGAAAAAAGTGATGTACTGGGTATGGTTCCAGCATCTGTTATGAATGGCTGTGGTGAGTACAAAGTTTACTGTTTATTTGTTACAAGGATGATAGACTCGCCCGTAGCTAGCTTGTAAACTGTCGCCTCAGTAGTTGAATGGACATGGTTGGAAGAAATTGAAACGTAAAAACACTTTTAGTGGGCGATGTATTGAAGATAGACGTATGCTCTCCCGGACTTTTTTGTAGAACTTTTCATGCTGAACAATTCTTACACTGATAGTATTTAGATATTTTTAACGGTTTGCCCAGCGTAAGCTTACAAAGCGCTCGGACGCCAGGTATTTTACCGACTTTTCCAATAAAATCGTTACAGCTCGGCTTCCATTGATCAAAAACAAATTATTTTCTACAGAAATCATCCTCGATATAATCATTACAGAATGATGAAAACCGCATCAAAATCCATCCAGTGGTTCTCGAATTTACCCGTAACATCCAAGAATCGGGGACTTTGTTTTATACTAAGTGGAGATGATGCAGCGGCAGCCGTGCTGCCAACGTAACTGCTGTAGCTAGCTCTCGTAGACGCATGTAGGCGCTGCGGAGAACATTCCCGGACTCACAGTATTTCAATATTAGCCTTTTATAACATGCAGAATCCAAAATTAATATGGCGTGTTGCTGTGCGTCAGTAGGCTATGTGCGTGTGTCTTCCTGAATCGTCTAATAGTTGGAATGAAAGTATTAATTTAGGACTATTATTATTTGGCCATTTGTGAACAAAATTTTCTAAATATATTGGTGTTTCAAGCAGATGCTTACACGTCATTAAACGTACTGTACTCTTTTGTGATGCGAGCCAGAAATTATTCATCTCCGCAGAGTTTTCTAAATTGTCCCATGCTAAAATATAGCTATGCTGTAAGTCGACCAGAAGACTGGTTTGTTACATCGCCAGTTAACTTACTTAATTCGGTCCACCAATGACAATGTTCATAGCCACGTGCAGTAGTAGAGAGTCAAATTGCGTCGTGCAAGACAAAGACCGGACGAGCATGCTCGAAGAGGACAGAGTATTCCCGAGAAGAGACCCCACCCTAGGCTTGCGCGATACGCGTTGCTGAAGAGTGGAGGGAGAAAACTTTAGGGAGGCAAGCGACACCCAGCCAATGAAAAGCGGCCTTACTTAAACGGGACCAAATAATGTAATGAACTTTGCTAATTACCGGGATGAATTTAAAACATCATAACACCAAAGAAGGTATTAAATAATAAATAAGAACTATTTATTACAAATGCAACTCATTATTTATGTAATTAAGGAATATTATGAGCATCAATCATCAGCGACCAATCAGATCCTTGGTTTGAAAAGGACGCGGTCTTGTAAATTTGATGAGGGAAATCGGACAGAAGAATCACGGCTCTTAATAATTACACCGTCAGCGAAGACAGACGTCTCGACGAGTAACTCGACAGTCATACAAAGCAAGCAGATATTTTCATCGAAGGCACTTAGTATTGTGCATGTCAACTTATTAAGTCGACCTTCAACGAGCACGATTTTGGAAAGTATTTTTAAGCAAATCTACAGAATTTAATATGTCGAAACTCCTGAAGTTGAGGGAGGTATTACTCACTGAATCTACAGCAGACAAGATGATCAACTAAATAGTTATGGGAGCAGAACTATGACGACAACAAGAGTATCCGGAATGACATAACATCGATCTCGCGGGGGAGACTAACATCTCACCTCTCCCGTGCAGACAATTCTACAATTAAATCTACAAGGCATTTCACCAGCCAAAAAATGACAATGTATATCAGAACTACGGCGAAGAAGACAGAAGAATTTTCCAGAACGAGGGCGATCAGGGTAGTCCCGATGCCATTCAAGAGAGAAAGGGTTATCACATCTCGCACAAGAAGAACCACCGGCGGAGAGAACGGCAACACAATGATGACGGAGTTTGAATCCCGTACTTGACCACACGGGAACTTCTGTACGGGACTGGAGCATACCAAACCACATCTTGCAGTCTAGCGCTATTGGAAACAGTCCGTTTCTAAGGAACAGCAAAGGAAGCCCACTTATAGACATCTTTAACGCAACACAAGGTAGTCTCTGGACCAACGATATACTCATCCAACTTGTAGTTTCGTAGACATTTTAAGAATATCCGAAAAACTGTTTATTGATGCCATTTTCCTACATTTTATGATAGTATTGTAATTTCGACGTTAAATTTTCGTAAATACATCATGCGGATGTGTATTCACGTTTTGCGTCGATTTTGAATATACAGGGTGTAATTGATATGAAGGAAGTCCGTTACACTGGTGATAGAAGAGACTATTCTAAGCTTCCTAGGTAAAAAATTTGTCACCTATCTTGAAATTGATAATTAATCATGAAAAAGTCAATATTTTTAGTTTTTTCAGAAACTAATTAGGCAGAAAGTGGTGCGGCAGGCTGGGGGAAACGAGGCGGAGCCAGGTGTGACGACACGCCGAGGGGAAGTTGTTTCGTAATCGGAGCATTGACCTTACCGGTTGACTTGAGGGGTAGCAGGCTATCAGCTGATATGAGGATAAGCGCTACCGTCTCGTAAGAAAATGTGCATTGCCGTTGTTCTTGTTTTTGTTGATAACGCACGCAATGGCTTGGGACGTTAGGACCGGTAGTATTGTGTAGCCTACTTTGTAAGTGTTCATGTATAAAATAATTTCGATACTCAGCCCTGGTGTATCATTGGCGTCCGTGTCGGACCTTCTGTTGACTAGTTTCTGAAAATACTAAAAACATTCACTTAACGAAATACAGTGTGACAAAATTCCGACATCCCGTAGTCTGTCCAGAACTAGGCATTTAAGACGGAAGTAAAATACTTGATGTTTGTTTGAGAGGCTAGGCGATTTTGGTCATTTAGCCCCATGTAGCTGGTTGTGGGTAGAATTTGTGTGATAACCTGTGTTTTTGTGGTTTCTGTAATAATGTGGGTATTTGTAATTCAGGTGAGGATTCGGAAGAAGGCGCCGGCCCTGTGGTGTTGGGGCAGTGCAACTGTCTCTCACCCGGAGGCCCTGGGTTCGATTCCCGGCTCCATCAGGGATATTAGAAACTGGCGTGAGGGCTGGAACGCGGTGCACTAAGCCTCGTGAGGGCAATTGAGTAGCTGTTTGACAGTGAGGCAGTGCCCCAGTCAGGAAAATCAAGATTAATGGCCGAGGGGACCCGATGCACTGACCAGGCGTCACCCTAATATCTGCAGGCCAAATGGCTGGGCAGCGGTCGCTTGGTAGGCCTAGGCCCTTCATGGGCTGCACTGCCAGTGGTTATGGTTAATGAGAAGAAGGCGGCCGTGGCCTTAAGTTAGGAAAAATCCCGGCATTTGCCTTGGGGTAGAAGTGGGAACCCATGGAAAGCTACTTCCAAGATTTAATACTAGTACGGTACCACATGTACATAGTGTGAATTGTCCCATCCCATCTCCAGCCCTGGGTTGGCCATAAACTGGAAAAGGGGTGGGGGGGTGAGGGGAGGGTGTTGATTTATTGGTCAATCAACAATGTACATGCATATGAAAATACACGAAAATGAAAATAAAATACAAATACAATGTTATAATACAGTGTTATAATAATAATAATAATAATAGGATAATAATAATAATAATAATAATAAGAGTCTGTATGTGTAGTTCTGGTGGTAGAGTGCTAACCTTCCCGAGGGAGCGATCTACGTTCAGCCATGTAGTAAATGAATGGGATCTAATACGATCATCTCCATGGATTTCATGGCACATACAAGAAATCCTACGTACATTAAAGCCTGGCAACTCGACATACCAAAAAGAAACATAAAAGAAGTTAGTGTGTCTAAAAGCCTATTATTACTATTATTAGTATTATTAATATTTATATTACAGTTGTTGCACTATCTTCACACAAAGATAGACCAACAGTTCCTTAAAATAATTTACCAAATCCTTAGGATTTCTATTTTCTATGCATAGTCCATGAAGCTGGCAAAATCCTAGACAGATCCACCATCAATAGTCATGTAGCCACTCCCCATGAAGGTGTGAAACAGCTGTTCATAGGCTCGGTTTGTGTACATCAATGTCATTGGCAGACAAGACGAGGAGGTCACTCAACTTCAAACTCTTGTCAACAAGCCTTAGAGCTGGAGGGGAGGGTGACGGGGAGAAGTCAGCTGTGCTGCTGAGGGGAACGAAGTGAAAGCCCGTTTCCAAGACATTGACCGTCAATTTTTGTGATTTAATTCCACCTACACTAATTAAGATCCGACTTAATGTCATGAAGATAGTTGATTAGAATACCATCTTCTATCACCAGTGTAAAGGACTTCCATCATATCAAATACACCCTGTATTGGAATTTTTACTTAGAATTTTTTGAATTTTGCGACTTTCGAAATTTTTATGGAGAGATTTTACAGTTTAGTTGAGGATATATTTATGGTAAAGTTTAAATGTGTTCAGATCACATTTTATGTAGCTTTGAATTGTAAAAATATTGTTTTTGTCAACGATAATAATGACGGAAATGTATTCAAAGAATGTTGTACAGTATTGAGTTATTTTTCTTAATGAATGCGATTCTTAAAGATCTTATGTAGAGATCCATGTAAAGTCACAATCTGATAACTTATTAGACAGATATAATGATAAATATTTGATGGCTGACATTTGTGAAGTATTGAAATTTTGTAGAAATATTTTAAAGAAAGAATATATAAAGGAATACAATGTGAAGTTAACAAATACGAAGTATAGCATATTTTGAAGTAATAAGAATGTGAAAAAAGAGTTTAAAGAAATATTGCATCTAATGGAAAGCTTTTATAGAAATGTGATTGATGAACAGAAATAAGATTGTTATTAGAAGACTAGTATTTTATCGTATTACCTGTTAAATTAATTCATTGATAGAACCAGTATTTTAATCAAATATTTTTATTAAGATTGTTGCAATTATGGAAAGAATTTGCTACTGAGAAGTGAGTCAAGAAGTATTATGTTTTTGAAAGGAACTGCGAAGCATCTCGGAGAGTGAGATTTATTATTCCTGTGGTAGACGGAGGCATTTATTGTAAGACAATGAGCGATTGCTAAGCCATTAATCAATTGTTTAAGAAATGACTGTAGTGACAGATTCACGCATATTTGAGGTTGAAATAGGACGTTTACGAAGATGCAGTATTATTGACGTATATTATTATTATTGGAAGTTATTGCAATAGTCTCATAAAGTTGAAACTCCTTGAAATTCATAGGACAGTGGATTCTAGATGAAGTTAAATCTGAAAGCAATTATAGGGTTTAATGGATCTTTGTTGAAACTGAGAGTAAACTAAGATCTATTAAATGCTTCTGAATTAGATATTGAATTTACGGTAAATATTCAACGCAGTGAGAGAAAGTATGTATTTTTATTAAGTATTCTTATTATTGACAGACAAGTTTTAGGAGGTCTTTAAACTATGTTTCTACTTAATTGTATGGATTATAGAATCCCGGATTGTCACAGTAACACGAATGAGACATAGTAAGGTGAATGATTTATTTCTAAAGTCAGTAGAGAAACGGAGAGTTGTGTATATATTTCTTTTTTATTGAGTAGTTGTTGAACTACGACGTCACTAATTTATGTTTTACATAATGTTGCATTAGGATTTTTTAAGATAGGTTTATAATTACATTTACGCTCATTATTATTTTTAATTTGTGATTAATATTTAAATAGAGTGTTTTATTACTTCCAAGAGAAGAATTTTTAAATGATAGGACGCGGGAGATATTTGTATAGAGTAATGGATAGTATTTGTACTGATGGAGATCTACGTCAAGGGGTAAATTCATTTAAATTTTGGGAATATTAAAATTTTAGCTTAATAACATTTTTCTTGTTATTGAACTCCCGTTACCTAGGGCACAGCAGTTGTTTGCTGCTATTCAAGTCAAGTTTTGTTTAAGCTTATTAAAGCGAGTCGGATAATGTTTTTTAAATGGTTTCCATAGGAAACGTATAAGTGTTTAATGTTTATAAAGCAATGACATTTGGTCATACATTTTTATTCAACGTTATTTAGGCACAGAATCATTGCCAGAGTTAGGAGACGTGTATTGTTTAGACAATAACTACGCCAGGAACGTTGTTACGTTTCTCTGATTTGTTTTATAGGAAATTGGCATTATCATTGTAGTTAAATGGTAGAGGGATGTGCTGTAGGGTTGAAGTTCCCGAGGGACCTAATCCGCATCCTTACGCCCGAGATTTTCATTGATTCTCATTGTTCCTGAGTAGATTGAGAACCCCACTGTTCTGTAGTTAGTTACTTTAGCACATTACGCTTAGAAAAATCCTCTCCCTTACTCTGAGTGTTTTCGCCAAGTAGCACCATGCTGTTTTTAGCCGGGACTCCAAGATGCTTCAATCCACTATGATTTCCAACCTGGGATTTTGGTGGATCATCCAGATATAAGGTTGCAGTACATACTCCGAACTCGTTATTTTGACTCCCTTGCGTGATCTGTGGGTAGGTGTACAGTATTAACTGCACGTCAATATCAGCGATGGAAGAGAACGTTGGGATAGGGAGAATATATTCCCCCATAAAATTCGTAAAATGTAATCATTCCAACATTATGTCGGGCGTCTGTTTGAGTTCAGGATGGTGATTATCGTAATTGCTCTCATCATTGGTAATCAACACCAACACTGTCAAACATAGGGTCAAGTATACTGAGCATATCCAACACTTCGACACACTTCAACCATTGGTTCTGCTCCGGGAAATTCCTAATTAGCTGTCTCCAAGATAACAATTTTCTAAGTAAATTAAACGTGTATTCATGTGAGTTAGAAATTTTCAGAGAATGTCCGCTCAGAAATATTAAACTTCAGGGTCACAGGCTGATAGTGAAGCAGAAACGTCAATCCTCTATGTGCAGTGTGAGGCTTTTGAGATTTATTGCCATTTACACCCACTTCTAAAGACCTACACGTCAATATTCAATGTTTTTATTATTTTATTTCACAGACATGCATAGGCGAGTCAATTAAGTCAAATTCTACGACTTCAATGACGACCTCCAAGTTTGGGGATCAGGAACGCAAACAGCGGTCAGCCTGAGTGAAGTCCTTGTCCGGGTTTTTAGCCTACTTTCAAAATTTGTATTTATTTATTTATTTATTTATTTATTTATTTATTTATTTATTTATTTAGCGCATGGCATTTAGTGCCGGGAGTGTCCGAGGACATGTTCGGCTTGCCAGAGCCTGTAGCTACTTCAAGCGGACAACCAAGGGATGAGCTACAAGTTCCGTTCAATTTCAAGTATTTCCAACTTTCACTACCAGATGTCACTGACACCTAGTGGTGAACTTTGGAACTATGATGAAGCGTTTCAACGAAATATAACCTAGAAATTTAGCTTCACACAAGATTAGTTAGTGGAAGGATCTTTTACATGCCATAAATCTATGACATGTGACCACCGGCTTTACTTCCCCTCCGAAGAAAAGCATACTGAAGGATTTTAACGCTCTAAAATAATCTGACGACTTCGGCTGGGTTTGAACCCGCTATCTTGTGCACAGCAGTTCAGCATGTTACCAACTACGCCACCGAAGGCGCTTGCTAGAAATAAATAAATAGTAGACTTATGAGGTCTACACGGGCCAAATATCCGTGTGTCTGGCTGCGTGTGTACGTGTGCACGTGCAAATGATTGTATGTATGTGTTGTACCAGTTAACTACTGGTACGCCATGGCATGCCACTTGGCACCGATGAGTCACCATACACATATGTAAAATTTGAGAATAATGCGAGCATGAGATAGACCTCTGGGTCGTCCTGGGCGTATAATCCAGATAATGCAACAATGTTGTCAATTTCTACGCGAGGCAAGGGAAGAAAGAAATTAATAACATATCAGAGCATACAATTTGTTAAAATATTGTAGCTGAATATTCATTTTCATAGAAATTGCAGCAATTTAGTCAACAAACACTCCTACGACTTGTAGGGAATAAGAAATCGAAATATACTGTAAATACACTCCTGTGGAGAAATCATCCTATGAATTAACCCCTACAGTCGACCTATTCTAGTCGGCTCGATGTCCCTATAAAATAACAAATCTTTCAAATCAAATGGATATTTTGAAGTAAACAATAGGGTGAGCCGAAAGAAATCATTTTTTTATTTCGAAGTTGTAATAGCGCGGAAAAGTTGCGAATTATATATATATATACAGGGTGTATTTGATATGATGGAAGTCCGTTACACTGGTGATAGAAGAGACTATTCTAAGCTTTCTAGGTAAAAAATTTGTCACCTATCTTGAAATTGATAATTAATCATTAAAAAGTCAATGTTTTTAGTTATTTCAGAAACTAATCAGGCAGAAAGTGGTGCGGCAGGCTGGGGAAACGAGGCGGAGCCCGATGTGACGACGCGCGAAGGGGAAGTTGTTACGTAATCGGAGCATTGACCTTACCGGTTGACTTGAGGGGTGGTAGGCTATCAGCTGTTTGAGCTCTACCGTCTCGTAAGAAAATGTGCATTGCCGTTGTTCTTCTTGTTGTTGTTGACAACGCACGCAATGGCTTGGGACGTCAGGACCGGTAGTATTGTGTAGCCTACTTTGTAAGTGTGGAATTCATTGATTGATGTTCATGTATAAAATAATTTCGATACTCAGCCCTGATGTATCATTGGCGTCCGTGTCGGACCTTCTGTTGACTAGTTTCTGAAAATACTAAAAACATTCTCTTAATGAAATGCAGTGTGACAAAATTCCGATATCCCGCAGTCTGTTCAGAACTAGGCATTTATGACGGAAGTAAAAAACTTGATGTTTTGTTTGAGAGGCTTGGCGATTTTGGTCATTTAGCCCCATGTAGCTGGGTGTGGGTAGAATTTGTGTGATAACCTGTGTTTTGTGGTTTCTGTAGTAATGTGGGTATTTGTAATTCAGGTGAGGATTCGGAAGAAGGCGCCGGCCCTGTGGTGTTGGGGCAGTGCAACTGCCTCTCACCTGGAGGCCCTGGGTTCGATTCCTGGCTCCATCAGGGATATTAGAAACTGACGTGAGGGCTGTAACGCAGTGCACTAAGCCTCGTGAGGGCAATTAAGTAGCTGTCTGACAGTGAGGCAGTGCCCGAGTCAGGAAAATCAAGATTAATGGCCGAGGGGACCCGATGCACTGACCACGCGTCACCCTAATATCTGCAGGCCAAATGGCTGGACAGCGGTCGCTTGGTAGGCCTAGGCCCTTCATGGGCTGCACTGCCAGCCGTTATGATTATTGAGAAGAAGGCGGCCGTGGCCTTAAGTTAGGAACAATCCCGACATTTGCCTGGGGTAGAAGTGGGAACCCATGGAAACCTACTTCCAAGATTTAATACTAGTATGGTACCACATATTCATATTGTGAATTGTCCCATCCTATCTCCCGCCCTCGGGTGGCCATTAACTGGAGAGGGGGGGGGGGAGGATTGATTTATTGGTCCATCAACAATGTAAATACATATGAAAATACACGAAAATGAAAATAAAATACAAATACATTGTTATAATACAGTGTTATAATAATAATAATAATAATAATAATAATAATAATAGTCTAATAATAATAATAATAAGAGTCAGCATGTGTAGTTCTGGTGGTAGAGTGCTAACCTTCCCGAGGGTGCGATCTACGTTCAGTCATGTAGTAAATGAATGGGATCTAATAAGATCATCTCCATGGATTTCATGGCACATACAAGAAATCCTACGTACATTAAAGACTGGCAACTCGACATACCAAAAAGAAACATAAAAGAAGTTAGTGTGTCTAAAAGCCTACTATTACTATTATTAGTATTATTAATAAGTTTATTACAGTTGTTGCACTATCTTCACACAAAGATAGACCAACAGTTCCTTAAATTAATTTACTAAATCTTTAGGATTTCTATTTTCTATGCATAGTTCATGAAGCTGGAAAAATCCTAGACAGATCCACCATCACTAGTCATGTAGCCACTCCCCATGAAGGTGTGAATCAGCTGTTCATAGGCTCGGTTTGTGTATTTCAATGTCATTGGCAGACAAGGCGAGGAGGTCACTCAACTGCAGACTCTGGTCAACATTCCTCAGCGTAGGAGGGGAGGGAGACGGGGAGAAGTCAGCTCTGCTGCTGAGGGGAACGAAGTGAAAGCCCGTTTCCAAGATATTGACCGACGATTTTTGTGATTTAATTCCACCTACACTAATTAAGAACAGGGTGTATTTGATATGATGGAAGTCCTTTACACTGGTGATAGAAGATGGTATTCTAAGCAAATATCTTCATGAAATTAAGTCGGATCTTAATTAGTGTAGGTGGAATTAAATCACAAAAATCGTCGGTCAATGTCTTGGAAACGGGCTTTCACTTCGTTCCCCTCAGCAGCAGAGCTGACTTCTCCCCGTCACCCTCCCCTCCTACGCTGAGGAATGTTGACCAGAGTCTGCAGTTGAGTGCCCTCCTCGCCTTGTCTGCCAATGGCATTGAAATACACAAACCGAGCCTATGAACAGCTGATTCACACCTTCATGGGGAGTGGCTCCATGACTAGTGATGTTGGATCTGTCTAGGATTTTGCCAGCTTCAAGGACTATGCATAGAAAATAGAAATCCTAAAGATTTGGTAAATTAATTTAATGAACTGTTGGTCTATCTTTGTGTGAATATAGTGCAACAACTCTAATAAACCTATTAATAATACTAATAATAGTAATAATAGGCTTTTAGACACACTAACTTCTTTTATGTTTCTTTTTGGTATATCGAGTTGCCAGACTTTAATGTACGTAGGATTTCTTGTATGTGCCATGAAATCCATGGAGATGATCGTATTAGATCCCATTCATTTACTACATGACTGAACGTAGATCGCACCCTCGGGAAGGTTAGCACTCTACCACCATAACTACACATGCTGACTCTTATTATTATTATTATTATTATACTATTATTATTAGACTATTATTATTATTATTATAACACTGTATTATAACAATGTATTTGTATTTTATTTTCATTTTCGTGTATTTTCATATGTATTTACATTGTTGATGGACCAATAAATCAACCCCCCCCCCTCTCCAGTTAATGGCCACCCGAGGGCTGGAGATGGGATGGGACAATTCACAATATGAACATGTGGTACCGTACTAGTATTAAATCTTGGAAGTAGTTTTCCATGGATTCCCACTTCTACCCTAGGCAAATGTCGGAATTGTTCCTAACTTAAGGCCTCGGCCGCCTTCTTCTCAATAATCATAACCGCTGGCAGTGCAGCCCATGAAGGGCCTAGGCCTACCAAGCGACCGCAGTCCAGACATTTGGCCTGCAGATATTAGGGTGACGCGTGGTCAGTGCATCGGGTCCCCTCGGCCATTAATCTTGAATTTCCTGACTCGGGCACTGCCTCACTGTCAGACAGCTACTCAATTGCCCTCACGAGGCTTAGTGCACTGCGTTCCAGCCCTCACGTCAGTTTCTAATGTCCCTGATGGAGCCAGGAATCGAACCCAGGGCCTCCAGGTGAGAGGCAGTTGCACTGTCCCAACACCACAGGGCCGGCGCCTTCTTTCGAATCCTCACCTGAATTACAAATACCCACATTACTACAGAAACCACAAAACACAGGTTATCACACAAATTCTACCCACACCCAGCTACATGGGGCTAAATGACCAAAATCGCCAAGCCTCTCAAACAAAACATCAAGTATTTTACTTCCGTCCTAAATGCCTAGTTTTGAACAGACTACGGGATGTCGGAATTTTGTCACACTGCATTTCATTAAGTGAATGTTTTTAGTATTTTAAGAAACTAGTCAACAGAAGGTCCGACACGGACGCCAATGATACATCAGGGCTGAGTATCGAAATGATTTTATACATGAACATCAATCAATGAATTCCACACTTACAAAGTAGGCTACACAATACTACCGGTCCTAACGTCCCAAGCCATTGCGTGCGTTGTCAACAAAAAACAACAAGAACAGCGGCAATGCACATTTTCTTACGAGACAGTAGAGCTCATCCTCATATCAGCTGATAGCCTACCACCCCTCAAGTCAACCGGTAAGGTCAATGCTCCGATTACGTAACAACTTCCCCTTCGCGCGTCGTCTCTCCTGGCTCCGCCTCGTTTACCCCAGCCTGCCGCACCACTTGCTGCCTGATTAGTTTCTGAAATAACTAAAAACATTGACTTTCTAATGATTAATTATCAATTTCAAGATAGGTGACACATTTTTTACCTAGGAAGCTTAGAATAGTCTCTTCTATCACCAGTGTAACGGACTTCCATCATATCAAATACACCCTGTATATATATAAGAAAATTTAAAAAAACATATCGAAATCGGTTGACATCTTCCGGTCGCGCGTAGGCCCTAAAGTTTGACAAAATATGAAGACAATTTCATTTTAGCGATATTTTTTCAAATTTTTGAATTAAATGTTATCGTAATGTAATAGCATGTAGAGTCTTCAAATAGAGCCTAAAATATTGTGTTTTAATTTGGTTTAGATCAGTTGATATCTTCCGGTCGCGCATAGGCCCTAAAGTTTGACAAAATATGAAAAAAACACCTTCATTTTTGCGATTATTTTTTAATATTCGAATTAGATGTTTCCGTAATGTAATAGCATAGCGTTTTCTAATTGAGCCTAAGCACATGGTGTTTTAATTTGGGTTAGATCAGTTGATATCTTCCGGTCGCGCTTAAGTGCCAAAATCTGCCGAAATAATGAAAAAGTTGCATTTTTACGCATTTTTGTTATTTGATAAATAATTTGTATTTAAATGTAATAGTCGGTAGTATTATTTCACACGAACTAATAATGAGGTTGAAAACTGTCAATTTCAGTCAATGTTTTCTGGATCGAGTAACGGCACGTTGGTGATAGAGGAAGCTCATTCAAAAAGGTTTCGTAGAATTATTAAGGAAGAGCATTACTCACTGATTCAAGAACCCGGCTCACTCTATGTTACTCAAAATTCTGGAAGCTCTGAAGATATTGTCAAGTCTGTAATTTCTTACCTGTCTGAGCGTGGTATTTCTCTTGAAAATCTGATTGTCATCGGAAGTGATGATACTGCTGTCAATAAAGGTTGGAAAACTAGTCTTCGCCGAGTTGAACTTTATTTAAGGAAACCTGTACAATGGGCAATTTGCCTCCTCCATTTCAATGAATTGCCATTCCGCCACATGTTTGAGCACCTGGATGGCAAGACAACAGGGCCTGATACTTCTAAAGGACCAATCGGTGGAAAGTTAGTTGGCTGCCAAGACCTCGCGGTGGTTAACTTCCAGAGTATTGATTGGCTAATCCCAGAGATATACAGAAACGTGCTTAGCAAAGCTCAGCAATACCTACTTGATATTTCAAAGGCAATAAAATCAGAAACCCGTAAAGAAGATTTGCTGTACGAGATCCTGTGCACTTATCACATTCGAGGTGGTTGACGAAAGCAAATAGAACTCTCAGATTGTACATACGTGAAGAAAGCCCCTCACCTCAACTTCTAGAACTAGTTTTGTTTATATTGATATCATACATGCCAATGTGGTTTACTGTCAAAACAAGTAAATACTTTACAGACGGCCCAAAACTTGCTTACCAAGCAATACAATCTACCAGGTATTTGCCAAAACCTTTGTTTGATGTTGTCGACCCTGTGATTCGAACGGAATGGTTTCTTCGCCCACCCAGAACACTTACTGTTAGCCATGACTCAAGATGACAAGAAACACATAAGAGAGCTTGGACTTCGAAGTTCGATGCAAGAAGGAAAACAGTAAGAACATTCAGGTCACCGAAAATCAACTTCAATGCGCAAGATTACTCAGAAATGATCAACTGGATAGACTGTGAATTATATTCTCCACCATTGTTGTCAGAAATCAGTGACGACGGGATCAAATCGCACATCAACACTATCAACAGTGAATTAATCAATCCTTGACTGGAACATTACTTTCAAGCAATTCCCAGTTCACACGCAGGTTGTTGAACGCTGCGTAAAACTCGTCACAGAAGCCTCAGGAAAAGTTTGTGGAGCTGAATCGTGAGATGGATTTATAAAAACCACTCTGCTGTCCAGATCGTCCATGCTTAACTTCACCAGCAAATCAGTTTTCTAAGTACCTTCGGCTACAAAATAGAGAACAATACAAATGAACTGGTTCAACTAACATAGACTATTCATTCAAAGCTCTGCTTTTTTATTTTTTATAAAAGTAAGTTCGTTGTAAAACAACTATACTCTTACTTAAATATTTAAGCTTATTAAATATAGAGTAAGTTGAAAAGTATCATGCCCGTTGTTAGTGTTATCACCCATCATGTCATAGGAATACCTATCTTTTTTAGGTACTGTTTACTATAGCATCGTTCTTTTGTTCAAAAATGAAAATACTGTAACTATTACGTTAAAACAAGTATATTAAAGATACAAAAAGAATCTCGTGAAAATGTGAAATTTTCAATATTTTGTCACATTTGGGGGCTTATGCGCGACCGGAAGATATCAACTGATTTGAACCAAATTAAAACACAATATTTTTGGGCTCTATTTGAAGACGCTACAAGATATTACATTACGAAAACATCTAATTCAAATATAACAAAAATAATCGCAAATATGAAGCTTTTTTCATATTTTTTCAAACTTTACGGCCTATGCGCGACCGGAAGATGTCAACCGATTTCGATAATTTATTTTTATTTTCTTTTATATATATAATTCGCAACTTTTCCGCGCTATTACAACTTCAAATTAAAAAAAGAGTTTTTTCGGCCCACCCTAGTAAACAAGTCACGTTGAACGTGGACAAGTCACGGTAAAAAATAACTTATTACCCCTATCCCATAATTATAGCATGAGCTGCAATATCACGTGAGATCTCCTCACTTACATGACGTCACCAAGACGACGCATTTCTCAACAGAAGTAACTAATTAAGTAATAGGGCTTCGAAAATATTTGAAATGCGCTGGAAGTCGAAGTTTCACAAAAAAAAAAGTGAAATGCGCTACTGAAGTCATCGTGACTAGCTACAAGTATTAAAAATAATTGTTGCAAAATTAAAATATAACCTTCCTACCCCTTGATTATTATGATTATTAAATATTATAGTATTTTACATCAGATTCTACGAATTTTCTTCATTTTGGTAATATATTTTAATGTCTCAACAGAGCATATCTATTCATTCATTATCAACCATATGGACAATTTTCTTCGCTAACACCAAGTTGAATAGGGATCAGTATAAAGAAACTGGTTGCATGGCTTTCGACTACTCAGGTCTGATGGCTTTATGTTTCAGGCATAATTCTTTCTGTTATAATACATTACTGGTCTCAGATATTAACAAGACGACCTTCATATCAATTCATAAATAAACAATTCATAAGAGACAATTCGCTTAAACTGCCATCTCACTCACGTATAGTTAAATTCTTAGTGTGGAAAATAATTAACAAATAGCTTGGACGGTATTGTGCTTGCGGATTTACAACTCACTGTAAATTATTATTAATATTAATGACTATCATCATTTAAGCTCACTGGTTAACCATCGCACACACATTGCGGAAACATATTCTTGAGAAAACAACTACCTCAATACAAATCACAATTCAATGCGGGGATCAGAGTCTATTCGACTCTTCCCAAGACTCATGACAAAATACGATTCTTGACGTCTTTTCCAATAAATCTTTAAGAATTCTCATACTAATATAAGCTGAGCAAATTCCAGTTTTCATTAACATATTATCATTTTACAGTATTCAACAATTCTTCCTGATCTTGCAACAATAACCTCCGTTCATTTTAACCATATAATTTGTTATAAATAAATAACAATTATTTCGTTATAAACAAGTAATCATTTATTTATTTAACACATGTCGAATGAAATATAGAACAGGCCGTTTGTTACGACAATTGCTGAAATACGACAAGCGGTCATTTAGAAAAATGAATTAATGATTTCAAAATTGAAAATGTGCCATCAAATGACATAAGAAAATATCTGATTCTAACCATCAATCAGATTCTAAATACGAAGCGCCAGACTTACAGTCTGCGTAAACAGGTAAAGGCAACACTCCTGCATTGAAAATTCTTCCCTATTATTGTCATACCAACTTCCTTACGGCGAAGTGTAATATCTTCCCTGAGAATTGCGTGACGTCTTTCCAGATATAAAAACACAGCGAAATAGTGGTTACGAAAATAATGCAACAATTCATAACTACACTGACTACATGAAATGTTCCCAAAGACTAAGTCTACATCATAATGCAAGTTTTCTGTCAGACCTTCATTTTGTCAGCTGGGACACGAGTCTCTTGTGGCCAATGGTCCCTTAATAAACCAACAAGTATCACCACCTTCCCCCGTTGTTTACTCCAATAAACTCCGGCTGGCTAGTTTGACTCTGCTTCCATTTCCAGTCCCGTCATCCTGGATGATGAATCATCGTCAGCATTGTTCATGGTCTTCTATTAATAGCTGGGCAAAACGGATCTCCTCTTGCGGTTGCCAGGGTAGTCTTCAGATGGTTACTGCTGCTAAATTCATCCCATAAATGCGCCAATCCACGTCCTTTTTACTCTTCCATGATAAAGCACATGTTACCAGGGGTTGAAATTATCAGTTGTTGTTGATCTGTGGATATCGTTACGGGGCTGATAATAAGCATTTACCGTAGTGACTAGTGATTGCTTATTTTGTTGCTTGAATCTTCAGTCTTTTGAATTGTTTGATGCAGCCCTCAATTCCTCTCTGTCCTGACCTATTCGCTTCATCTCTACATAGCTACCACACCCTACATCCAAGGCAATATATTTAACATATTCTAACCTTGGTCTATCCCTACAGTTCTTTTCTTCGACCCTTCCTACCATAGCTAAGCTTGCTATTCCAGGGTGTGTTAATAAGTTACCTAACAACCTATCTCTTCTCTTCATTAGCAGTCGCCATAAATATCGCTCCTCTCCCACTCGTCTTAACACCTCTTCGTTTGTTACCATATCTACCCATCTGATCTTCATAATTCTCCTGTAACAACCACATTTCAAACGCTTCTATTCTCCTCTTTTCGGCTGCAACAATAGTTCAAGTTTCACTTCCATATAGTGCCATGCTCCAGACAAAGGCTTTCAAAAATGACTTCCTAATACCTAAATCTATATTAGGTGTAAACAGATTCCTTTTTTTGTAGTAATGCCTTCCTTGACTGAGCCAACCTACTTTTTATATTCTCTTTGCTTCGTCCATCACTGTTTATTTTGCTTCGTAAGTAACGTCTCCTACTTCCTTTAGATTTTCACCTGCCAATATGATGTCCATAGAGGTTTATGATTTATTTCGCCTGCATTCCAATACTTTTGTTTTACATTTATTAATTTTCATCATGAATTCTTTCCTCAAGACGAAGTCCATACCATTCAAAAACTCATTCAAATACTCTGGCGTATCCGCCAAGATGACGGTGTCATCAGCAAGTCTCAGAGTTGAAATTATTTTCTCTTGAATCTTCACTCCCACTTACAATTTTTCGCCAATTTCCTTCATTTCTGTTCAATGTAAAGGTTGAAAAGTATGAGTGATAATTTGCAACCTTGCCTTATACTTTTCTGAATACCAGCTTCTCTCTCATGTCCTACAGCTGGAATGACTGCTGTCTGGTTTCTGTATAGATTGTAGATCACCCTCCATCCCTGTACTTAATTCCAATCGTTTTCAAAATGTCAAACAATTTAGCCCAATCAACGTTATCAAAAGCCTTTTCTAATTCTACAAATGCCATGAACGTTCTCTTATCTTTCCTTACTCTACCTTCAAAAATCACCCCAAGAGAGTACATTTCCTACATTTCTCCTGAAACCAAACTGGTCTTCACCCAACTCCGTTTCTATTTGGCTTTCTATCCTCTTGTAAATCATTCTAGACAGGATTTTGAAGCAAGAGTAATCAAGCTGATTGTACGGTAATCATCACATCTGTCAGCTCCTCCTTTCTTCGGTATAGGGATGCTAACATTCTTCTTGAAATCAGAGGGTACTTCACCTCTGTCATAAATCCTGCACACCAAGTGAAATAACCTGATCAGACCATCATCACCTATGCAGCATAGCAACTCAATCGGTATATCATCTATGCCTGGTGTTTTGTTCCTGCATAAGTCTTCCAATGCTTTGTCAAATTCAGATCTCAATATTAAATATCCTTTTGCATCCTCATCAATTTCCTCTTCTCTTTCCATTACACGATTCTCAATCTCTTTTCCCTTATACAAACACCCTATGTAAGCTTTCCATCTCTCAACCTTTTTCCCTATCTCTTATAGGCTTCCCTATGTATCCTTAATATTACAGCACTTAGTCTTATTTACCCCAAAAGTATTCTAAATCATTCGATAAACTGTGCCTACTTTTCCTAATTTTAGACAATTTTCTATACCTGTGCATTTCTCTTTCAACCACTCTTCTTTCGCTTCCTTGCATTTCTTGTTAACCACATTTCTCAGAGGTCTGTATTCTGCTTTCCCCTTTTCATCTCTTACATTCTTGTGTTTCCGCCTTTCATCCATTCATACTAGTAAATCCTGAGTTATCCACGGTGTTCTCCCTATTCTTTCTTTCCTACCATTGTTTTCTTCTGCGGATTTTGTTATTTCATTCTTCAAAAGTGCCCAATCGTCTGCAATTGAAGTTTGTTTAGGGTTTCTCATTAGTCCTTCCTTTATACTCTTCTTGAATCATTCGTTTACATCCTTCTCTTTCAATCTGTCTATCACCCACCTTTTTGGCTTTTGACTTTTCTTCAGTTTCTTCAACTTTAATCTGCATTTCATAACAACCAGATTGTGGTCAGAGTTTATGTCAGCACCGGGATATGTTTTACAATCCAAAATCTGGCTTCTAAATCTCTGCTTGACCATAATGAAGTCGATTTGGTAACGCCCTGTATATCCTGGTGTCATCCATGTGTATATTCTTCTATTGTGGTTATTGAATAAGGTGTAAGCTAAGACCAACTCATTCTCGGTGCAGAATTGCATCAGCCTGCTTCCTCGATCATTCCTTTCACTTAATCCGAAATCTCCTACTATCTTCCCATCTCTTCCTTTTCCTACCACAGCATTTCAATCTCCCATTACTATAACATTTTCATCACCTTTGACATACTTCATAATTTCATCTATTTCTTAGTAGACCTTTTCAAAAACTTCATCATCATCTTGACTGGTAGGCATATAGACATGTACCACTGTGGTACACGTTGGCTTTGTACTGATTTTAGCTACATTAATCCGCTCACTCTATTGCTCATTATATTCCACCCGCTGTCCAAGGTTCCTACTCAATAGCGGACCTACCCGCACATAGCCGTTGCATGATTTAGTGCTTGTTTGCTTTTGCGAATTGGTTGGTTATTAAGTTTTGTATTTCCCTGCCGGTTTGAAATGCTTGTCTATTTTTTTCTGCCCCATTTGCTACTTCGCCTTTTCATTGCAGTGAGAGCGCGGTATCTTCTGTATATTTAATGTTTATGCTCAACTTATGTTTTGATGGTATTAATGTTATCGATTACTTAGATATTGCTTTTACTCACCATTCTTGAAGTGTGTTCTAGTGTACCTCTGTATAATCCGTTCACTATATTGCTCATTATATTCCACCCGCTTTCCAAGGTTCCTACATAATAGGGCACCTACCCCCGCATAGCCGTTTTTGGATTACTTCTCTGCTGGGATTACTGCTGTGCTGTGAGCTACTTCCCTGCCATGAGCCCTTCTCTGCTGGCTCCTTCACTGTTTGGGTCCCGTCATCTCCTACGGCTCAAGCTCATAATTAACTACATCTGCAACGCTGAAGCACTCTGCAATCTCTACCAAGCAGATATAAAATTCTCTCACCAGTCGAGTTGCATCATTACCAAGAGGCGCTTCTCTGCTGGTCACATTTCTTAAGGGAGATCTACTACCTTCAATTTTCTGTGTATCCGAACCCGGACCCCTCGAGGATGCTCGACTGACCTCTCTCCCGTACCCTGCGCAGGCATACTCAGCTGTTTCCAGACACTGGTGATGTTACGTAGCTGGTCTACTACAACTGGAAATTCTTTAAAGGTCATGGTGCTTCTTGCATCATGTATCGGCAGAGTGGTAACACAATCTAGTCATGTTATAATCTTCACGGACTCTTTCCGTCAAAACAAAGTTAAGTTTCACTCACATTCTTAACCAGTGATCGGTGTCTTCCACGCGCAATTATTAATAATCAATTTATTTGTGTAGTTTCCGATTAATGGTCTCCTTTTATTTAGTAATTTTATTAAAGCCTTTGAATTTACTCTTCTCTAAGGAATTTCAGCTTGCAAGCAATATTGAGTTTCCTGGTGAAACCGTTATTCATGAATTTCCATTTTTAATTGCTTTTTTTTAGTATAATATTCATTGAAAGCATTCTTTTCGTCCTAAATTATACATTGTTTACCGAAGATCAACTAAATCTACAAGGTAAAACTTAACTATTTAGTCTCTTCCACATCGTCTCGTTGCAACTCCCCTCTTGTGCCCGAAAACCTAAACTTTACGAATCCCATTATGGTAACAAACCTTCAGTGCTAATGACCTTATAGTCTCCTGACCAAAAGTCCTGTTTTTCCTGCCAGCGCATTTCTCTAATGCCAACCAAAACCAACCTCAACCTATCCATTTCCCTTTCTAAGTTTTCTAACTTTCCACTGCCTAGCAGACGTCTAACATTCCACGCTCTGATCCGTAGAATGACAGATTTCCTCTTTGTCACTTCTGTGATGTTAAGCACCTGTCGAGTAGTTCCCACCTGGAGATCCGAACGGTTGACTAGTTTAACTCCAGATTGGAATTTTACAAGAGAGGAGGCCATCATACCATGTATTGCTTATGAAGAAAATCAATAATGTAGAACTTATTGTTGAATGTGCCATTATGCACACTTGTATCGTTGTAATGATGATTAAATTCAAATATTTGTAAAGCTCGAAGTATGTGCTTTTCAACTTGTAGACTGTGCTTACATGAAGATATTGTACTTTCACGAAGTTCTGACTGAAGATACCTGCGTCCACGTTTTGCACCTCGGGTAACATGTACCGGAAGAGCGTGCCGTCTCAACTTGAAGGCTAGTTCCCAGTGACTTATCACCTCGAAGGCTAGTTTGTGAGTAATCTTATCGCCTCGAAGGCAAGATCCCAATTGATTCTAGTTCGTTTTTGCCTCCGCTTATATACGTTTCATGGGCATTGACGTCATGAGGTGTACCATTATACTGTAGTTGCACGGGAGTAGGGGAGCAGTGCGGGTCCTGACCCAATCTAGAACCCTCCTCACTCCACTACTAAGCCTCAGACATCTAATATTTTCGATATCTCTCGAACCCATGGTCGGATTTTGACAAATGAGGTGTCATAGGACCAGGGCTTACGCCCTCTTTCCAATGAACCACTTGTTATATATATTTTTTTGAAAGTAGGCGATATTTTGAAAACCAGACATGGTAGAACGTTGTGCTATGGCTTAAACGAAAGGTCTCTATGTCCTTCATCGTTAGAACATAAGTTTATATTTTTAAGATTTTTTTTTTTCAAAAAGTCCAATTTTGAAAGTGGCTAAATATTGAAAAGTAGGAATTCCACAAAAAAGATTGTTTGACATAAATTGATGGTCTCTACCCTCTCTATCCACAGACCAAGTTTCAAGTGTCTAGGACAAAAACCTGGTCGGATTTGGACGTGTGACCTGTGAAATGGCATGTCTCGAAGTCCTCTTTATGTTGTTAATAGTTTAAATTTTAGAGAATGAGGGAAACAGACTTTTTGGGGGTAAAATCATGATTTTAGACTTTTTGTCATATCTCGCAATACAAATACGCTAGAGACGTGTACGAGGTGTCAAATGACTCGGGCTAACGCCCCCGTTTTAAAGATACTTTGAAAATTTCACAAAGGTCTTAACTACACTTTTGTTGTAAAAATATTAATTTTTAAACTTTCTTTACCTGTTTAAAATGTTAATAAAGAGTGGTTGTTGAGAGAGACGATACTGCTGGACATGTGTTATAACAAGGCTATCACTGGCCACGGTGGCTGTGCTTAATAGAACAATCGATATTTCGACGGGTCGGTTTATGAAAGGGCGGGGGTTCGTTTTTCCGATATTGTATCCCTGAAGGGGATCTTTAACGTGTAAACGATGATGATTTACATGACAAAGGATAAATCTATGATCAGATGAAGGGCAAACAGAACTTGGTTATATGTTGGTTGAAGCGAGTAGAGAAAACAAACATGCTGAGTGGCAGACTAGCAGGATGTGAATGCCATTTGAGCTTATTGAAATGTTTTATCTGGCTTGACAACGGGTGCAATGGAAAACTACACAGATGCAGAGGACGCTTGAAGGTCAAATAATCTGACAATCGTCGTGCGAAGCGGAAATGCATGTGAACACGTGTAAGCTAACAAGTCACATCCTGTTTGCTTCGTACGTGAGAAAATGCTAGTTGATGTGTAATATGACCTAACACAGGTGATGAACAAGTCACATCCTGTTTGGTTTCGTACGCGAGAAAATGCTAGTTGATATGTAATATAACCTGACACAGGTGTTGTCCTTGCACGTTAGCTGTACACGTGTACGATAACAGAATGTCCAAGTGTGTAAATTGCTGGGTCAGTAAAAAATACTGCACGTGTAGGAATGACATAACAGCCAATAGCTAGGCGAGAGCTGTGGACAGCAGTAGTGGGAGGGGATGGGAGGAGGGGGGGGGGGGGGGAGGGAGGGAGGTGCGGTGTAAGAGAGAACACATGTGGAGAGAGAAATAAATATGTGTTGCTCATAATACATGTGGAGCTGAGACTGTACACACAGGGCTATACGTGTTGTACAACATGAGTGAATAAATAAATAAATAAAAGGAACATGTGTTTACACAACATAACATTTATTAATCCAAGAATTAAAGGCAGAGGTAAATCCCAGCCATTTTACATTTAGTTTATTTCCTCTTTGTTTCATTACTTTTCCCACAAGGTAATGTTTTGGAAACGCTGTCTTGCAAAGTTCTTGGAGATAAAACCTGCCTTTATAGGTTGATGGTTGAGGTCCTCGAGCAAGTAAGTGACTGGACTGTCCAGGTAGACTTGACAATTTCGAAATAGTTCAGTCCCCCAATTTGGTGTTGTGACCGATCCAGTCAGGGTCAATTACCGGCCCCGGATGACAGAAGATCGAGAGGAGACCGGAGGGTCAGTATGACGTCATGGCATGACGCGGCGAGGCAACCGCAAGAGTAGGGGAATGCTCCAGAAGGTTCCAACCCCTTCCACTTTTTTTTCTCGAAGGAGGACGCAGTTCCGGAATGTTCAGTGAGTCAATAGTGCGTGGACGAGTATGTTATCCAGCGGAGCACGGACGAGTAGCCCATGTCACGTAGACAGTAATTTGCATCGGGAACTTGAATGGTTTTCGTGAGTGATCAGCAGGCCATGAAGCATGAAGCTAGCGTGCATGTAGTGCCAGTGAGTTGTTTACAGTGAAGTATGTCAGTTTGTTTGTCGAACAGTGTGAATTTCAAGACGATATCGGACTCGCTAGTACGTTCATGCCGACAATTTATGTTAATTAAAGATGAATACCAGGAGGTGTTTAACATTACGAGTATCAGGGAAAGAACAATAATAACGATAGTCGAGGCGAAGCATTATCGCGAGGCCCTATATTGTAACAGACAACCATTCGAAAATAGCATAGCAGTGCGGCATTTTAAGAGACGCAGTGAGAATGCAACAGGGAAGGCTACATCTACTTTAAGCTTGTGTTGGAAGACTGCAGGCCGCAGGCAACTTGATATGTCGGTCAAGGCCAGGTCGAAATAGCTCCTCGTGGAAGGAAGTGTGTCACTGGTTGAGGAAAGTGAATACATATAATTCAAGTGAACCAGGAACTAGACGCTATAGTGCGTGGGCGTGAAAGTGCTCTGATATAGTGAAATGTAATATTGCCACACGGCGGCATGAACTTAATAACCATGGACTCAAATATTCTGGGAATCAACATGCATATTAATACGCAAATTATGCTGCACTGAACCTCTAAAGGGGCCATAATGGGGTGAACGGTCGCAACGAGATGGACGAGTGGACCATGGTTGGGACGTCAGGAGACGCCGCTGCTGAAGCTGACCGGGGGCAACCAGTGGGCGGACATGGGCGTCGCCAGGAGATCGAGAGGTGCCGGGGGCGTATACCTCTACCAGTACGCTGGGAGACCACATCGCGGAGACGCTGGAGGAACAACGCCGCCCTAATGCCGCAGGCGACACCGACGCCGACGCCGACGCCAGGGGTTTCCGAGGACACCGGATATAAAGTAAGACGTTTCATTTCCATCCTTGTTCATCAGGAAGAAGAGAACTTCTACCTCGGATAGCCGTGCCATGAGATAACCTGAGATCGTGTAACTTAACTCCATTTATAATCATTTATTCCAGATTGAAAAAGAGCATCATTTTCTCATAGGGTTGTACAGATTTTTTGTCCTTTCTTTTCGGGTCGTTTTTGACTTACATAAATTAACAGTATCAATGGTAGGAGTAAGATATACATTTATTCTCTGAGACATAATAATAATAATAATAAGTTGAAATTGGGTAACGATAATATGATATGCCCATTTTGCTGGGAGATTCTAGCATTTCGATTTCCGAGGTCATTATACGAATTTATTCTGAAAGGTTTGTCACGGATTGCATAGATTTTAATAGCAAAATGAATATGGTTGGAGATTGTCGAATAAGGTTCCTTGGATAGGATGCCATATTATCATACGACCTCGTGGTCCCGATAAAGTTGATACGCTCTGTTAGTGTGGGTTCTTGAGACATGCTAATAATGCATGATTTTTGTAATGATGTTGTGTAAAGTTAATGTGATAATTAGATATGGTATTATTCCGTCATATATGACGAGGTTATTCACGGGGCGACGTATGTCCGTTGAATTGAATTTGTGAGGACAGGGTCCTCTTGACGAACGTGTTACGTTTATCGATGAGTTGTATATTGAATAGCGCAGGGGTGTAATTGATAGTGCGCTCGACAGTCAGATTGTTCGGATCCTCACACAGAGTGTTCGATGGAAGGGTTGCGATTAAATGTTCGTTGTGGGAATGAAATACGCTAGGGTGATTTTACGGGGTTCTTAACCTTTCATAAACATTAGACAATGCTATAATTTAATTACAATAACAAATGTGACAGTGTGGATCAAGGTTGTGGGAAAGGCGAATATAAATCAGTAATAATAATAAGAATTAGTAGTGTAAATATGTAAGCACAATCTGGGTGTGTAAATAATTTATGATAAGTTATAATTAATTGTTGAAATGCCATATTATGTGAAGCTGAGTTGATGTTTGAGTGCTATTTGATGTAATATGATGCTCTTTAGTTATTAATTTGCAGTTCGATAGAGGAGATCCGTCCATTGCTGTATAAGGGTAGACAGTTGTAATATACGTAGATATTCGATATTTTCTTAGAGTTTTTGCCACAGGTGAACTTTGTGATAAGTGGCTAGTGATGTTTACATGCGTGTGCACCGATAAATTAAGGTTAATTTAGCTTTTTGAAAGGCGATCTCCTTGTCGGAACTTTAAGTGAGGACACCCACGAGTTTGAATAAGTATATTTTTTTGTTTGTTTGTTTAGGGACTATGAACTTTTTTTTTTTCGGACTTTGTCCCACCCTAACTCTATACTCGTGCGTGGTAGGCAGCTTGCATATTTATTTATCCTTTGGCCAATAAAGGAACAGATGTGATTTTACGAGGGCTTTTCCTTTCTTCTCTGTTTGTTAATTCAAGTTAGGGAGTTTGCTTTTGAATCCTGGTTCAGTCAATTTGCCATCCCAACCCGTAAACGACCCGAGACCCTTTGTCTCTGTCTCCCTGGAGCATCTCTTTTAGTCTTGTCTGTATGAACCAAGATTCACGCCCTAATTTTTTTTTTACCCACTCCCTTGGCTGTTTCTTCTGATGGGGCCGGGATGTAGGCCGGGTGATCGCCTGTCCCATTGGAGAAACGGGCACAGTGTGTAGCCCTCGTCGAAGACAGACTTAAATCTGCTCACACGAACATGGTCCCCGTTGTTGAGGAGGTGACGTTTAGGGTCTGCTGTTCTTATGGGGTTAAACAGTTTATCCAGTCGCGGAATATTTTAGGTCACAAGTCGTAGCTTGATCCCAATGGTTCTGTGTATGGTGTCATTGTAACGTGACACAAGCTCTGGAAACATTTCCAACCAGCGATAAGAGCTCTGAGCAGTAAACGCTTTCCACACATGAGTTTTCAATGTTCGGTTTGAATGGCTTTGAGATTGCTGTACGTGGTGTAATGGTGAATATCCAAAGATTTGAGAAAACTAGAGAATTCCTTATTGAAAAATTCTTTTCCCCGGTCGGTTTGTGGCAACTGGGGTTGACGTTTGGATGTTTGAATAATATGTTGAAAGGCCTTGGTGACTAGGGGCCCAGACTTGCGACGCACACGTTGAACGAAAGCCATTTTGGAATAGACATCAATGACTGTCAGCATATAGCGTACACCATCGGTAACGCTAGCATAGGGTATCATCTCTACCAGGTGTGCTTGCTAAAGTTCTTCCACACCTCGTGAAATCACTTTGAGTCGCTGATAGTGACGCCTAGATGGGCGATGTAACTCATGAGCAATGCCCATTTTAATGGGTGAGGGCTTAAACAATAATTTTGGCATTTCGAAGTTCATGTTCAATTTCTTGAATTTCCCAATCGTGACCGGTGTGACCAGCTTGACGTGATGCATGCAGCAGCTGTAGCCGCTGGACGAGCTTATTGGGATTGTGCCAGTAGGTAACATCCACAAGGGGTTTTAATGGTTTAAATGTCACTCCCGAAGCAGACACTTTACGACGAGCACTTTGACTGGTTGGAAATATTTTTACAATGATGGTTTTATATTTTTGAGATATATTGGCATTCACTTCTTGAGAGGGATCTTTCTGTATTTTTTGGGCATGGGTGTCGAATAAAATGAATTTATATTTGCCCAGGTCCTCTGGCTTATTATCATGGGAATATGGGGTCCGAGAGAATAGCAGCATTAGCAGTCCCAGTGTTAATTTATATTTGATATTTTTAATGACAGCTCTAGTATGAGAAAATTTAATCGATGCATCACCAATTTTAAAAATATCATTCTCATAGGGAACACCATACGATGTATCCGCGTTTACAATAAATAGATCGGTAAAATAGGTCCATGTTTATCCATAACATTTTATTAAAATATGTTTGAGTTGATCTTTATATTGAGGGGTGGCCAAGAGTCGTGGCAATGGTGTTTGGAAGTGGAAGGTGTTTCGGCTGTGGCCAATGATTCCTTTGTTTTTAAAAACTCTGCAAGGGGTGAGGATTTTTGTTGAGGCGTAAACACTTGATTATCTTCAGCCTCATCCTCAACCTCGCTAAAACCAGTCAAATCTTCCTGTTCCACTTCCTCTTCCTCTTCTATAGGGTACTGGTGTAGCGTTTGCATGGCTTGTGAAACAGTGGGTTGCGTTTCACATGGCTTCAAAGAGGGTTTAAATATGGCTTTCAGCGGGGGTGCTAAATTTTTTTGAATAAACGAAGTATGATCCGCACGTGATCGTTTCAAATGACGAAACTTTTGGTGAATAGTGTTTTTTGCTCTCATAACATGCTTTTTCAATTGATTCACCGCTAACGCCATGGTGTCTTGACAAATGACTTGGGAGGGAGTGAGACAGTCCCTTAAATAGTAATAAAATGATTAAACCCCAATCGATAACGTCCTTGGTTGAGTTCACATTGCTTATCAATCACACAACAAGCATGGCGTTTGGTGTTGCAGCACTTGGCATACAATTCAGAAAATGTTTGAAATGTCATATAAGGAATGACGTGTTCATTATAAATGTGACGACTATTCCGCTCATTCTGGCGAAATAAAACGATGACATTGGAATTGTCACGAATAAGTTGTTTGCACATTTTAGGATACGTTTGTCCAAGACAAAAGCAATCTATATGTTTATGAAGACCCAAGCCCAAATTGCTTTCAATAATAGCTTGTGGTTCAGTGGATACATCATCAAAAATCATGAGTGAATCAGGCTTCACCTCGTCCGGAGAAATAACATTTTCTTGCATGGAAAATCTAAAATAACTCACATTTTCTCTTTGTAATCCAGACATGAATTGATCCAGAAACATATAGAGGGATTGGTAAAGAGATTTTGCAAAAATATAAATATTTTGAAAACGCAGACCTTTGGGTGCTGTAATGAGCGTGAGCAAAATATTGGTCTTTCCACACCCGGAAGGTCCCACAATGATGCAGCGAATGTAAGATGGAAGCAGTGAACCATGGCGTTGTTCACGTGAAGTGGGATAGAGTTGGGAAACCATGTCCCCCACTTGGAATGACTCTTGCTGCTTAATAAACTTCATATCAACTAAGGCTTAGAGAGGCTAGCAGGCTGTCTATATACATGGAACCGAGCCTTGTGATTGAACGAGTAGACTCCTTCTATAGGTTGACGATGGATGTCTTTGGACGTGCGTTGATGGCCAAAGCTAGGTCTGTCCCCATACATGATCCTAAACAAGAAAGAGATCCTGCTAATAAACACTATGTGGATAGGTCTGTGGTGCCACGTACTAAACAGGGAGATTATGACTTTAAAGGAAAGCGGTTAACCCATGTGAAACATCTACAAGTGTCTACAGATGTCACTACAAAAAGGTATGTGAATAACAAGGTGCACGAGTTTTATGACAAAGTGCTTCAGCTTACGGTGAATAGCTATACCGCTAATCATCACCACATTATTCACGTGGAAGACCCACAAGACGAAGACGATGTCTGCACGAGACGTTACGTGACCTATGAAATGAAAGGGCTTTATAAATTTATCCCATCAGTATTTGACAAATGAACAACCTGTAAATGACAGAAACCATTTACCACTAGTCCATGACCAGCACCTGATATATGAGCTTGCTCCTGGTTTAAGACACTATCGATTGCACTATGATGGAACCATTCACATCAAACAATCCATGCCTAATGAAAACCATTTACATGTAGAGATAAACGGTCATAAGATGTTGGTCCATAACCATCAAATGATCAATGCAGGTGATGAATTATCCTCTCATCTCATGCTTACATGGGATGGAAATCAAGAGGGAAAAACCTTAAACGATTTCCCACTTTATGTGGAACTTGAATATACAGCCGTGAAATAACAACCTCACGTTAGTTGTCACTTAAACTTTCTTGTGAAAGGTTGTTCGTTATCATGGTGAAACAATGATATGTGGTGAAAAAGACAAAAGAAGACCCTGGCATTGTCAAAGCACGGGCTTAAGGCATTAGTGTACAAGCCCTTTCGAATGAAAAAAATAAAAAATAATGTGTTGACCATAAGGAAAGCCCTTCGAGCAGCACAGAGACGAGTTATTCCAAAACGTCAGCGACAGGTTTCAAACTAAGGGCGAGTGATTCCCGTCCCCAAACTAGCGGGATTTTCACCTGCATTATTCGCCGGTCTGGCTGCTCTGGGATCACTTTTGGGTGGTGCGAGCACCGTGGCGAAAACCATTGAAGCTGCACAGCAGGGCAAGCAACAATTAAAAGAATGTCAACGACACCATGAAACGATGGAAGCGATTGCTATGTGGGCTAGAAACGCCAATGTAAAGCCAGCCTTTTACCAACAAGGATTTGGGATTTCGCCATCCAGCCATAGCAAGACATGCCCTGACTCATCAATAAGTGGAAAGCTATGCCAAACAACTAAAGCTTCCTCATTTTCGAGGCGTGTTTATGCGGAACCAATTGCCCCCACGACCCTGGAAACAGGCATGTGCTGTTGTAAATTTGAATGATCACCGAGGACCAGGAACGCATTATGTAGCCGATGTGAAAGAGGGATCCACAGTATGGTACTTTGACAGTTTCGGGAATCTTCCCCCGCCCATGGAACTAGTGACCTATTTTGGAAACAGGATCAAGATATATTATAATGTAAAACGTGAGCAAACGTTTGACAACCAATAGTGTGGACGTTTGTGTTCAATGTTTTTATATAAGACGCAGCATAAGCAAAAACGTCAACAGTATATCGGCAGAAAGTAAATCGTTTTCACTACATGGACGTGGACCTGAAGTCAGCCTAGACTTTTACCCACCTAGCGAATTGAGTAAAAGACCGTATGGTTTGGGACTTGTTTCTCTTGAAACGTACAATCGAGGATACAACATAAGTGAAAATGTGAACAACAAATTTTACTATGATGATTCTGTGCTCACCCTGAACTCGGGTGGATATACGATAGATGATACGTATGAACACATATATGTGGTGTTGATCAATGAATATGGTTTAAAGTCATTTCTCGATGGAACGCACACGTTTGAATTTAAAGGAAATACCAATACTCATCGCTGCAATATTTCATCTACGTTTAAGATCGACTTAAAACACTTCCAAATTCCACTGGTCCATTTCTAGGATTTAAACCACGAGTGTTGGAGCCCGACAAAAAACATCAATCAGCTATGTGGGCTAGAAACGGCAATGTAAAGCCAGCCTTTTACCAACAAGGATTTGGGATTTCGCCATCCCGAAATAAAAATAATAATGATACTATACCCCTCTTATAGTGAGGAAGAAAGTGAAACACTTTGCAACGGTGACGTGTAATATTATTATCCAAGTGTACACCAATCAAGAACCATCGCATTCGCTGTATGATTTTATTGTGACATCGCCCAATGGCTATATAATTCGTGAAATCCCTCCAGTAGTGTTATTTCATTATGTGGCTGTTGATCCTTTCAGAAATATAACATTAAGACTGATCAATAGTGATCAACAACTCATTCAACTAGATTCTACCACACCAGTAACTTACAAGTTAATTCTAAAGCCACTATGAAGCTGGTGTATAAAGCAACCACACCGTCTAGGAATAGAATACAGGTTAACATCTATGGACAAGCAGTTTTTTAGCATTTGGGTTACCACGACAACCCCCATGTTGAATTCTATCCTAGAGGTAGATAAACCACATCGAGGAGCAACCAGGGGTGGTAGGAATTGATCCCCATTCCTATCAAGCTCAAACACCTGGACTCAATAACAATGATGAAATTCAATTTGTTATCAACAACCAAGATATTTATGCCCTACTGCATGAAAGTGTCATTCAGATTGAAGGTCGGCTCACCAAAGCCAATGGCTCTACACACACCACATCCAAGTTAGCCAACCATGCTTGCGCCTTTTTGTTTTCTGAGGTGCGCTATGAAATTAACGATATTGTGGGGGATAGCACTCGAAATGTGGGTATTTTAAGTGTCATGAAACTATACCCCTCTTATAGTAAGGAAGAAAGTAAAACACTTTGCATGGTGGGTTGGTGCCCTGACTCGACCAATGACTGGATGGTACACACCGAAGGCACCCTTACAGGATTTTTACCCCTTAAACTAATTTTAGGCTTTGCCGAAGATCACCAGCGCTTTGTTGCCAACGCAAGGTAAGTGCTTTATCTGGTGAGAGACAGGAGTGATAATAATGCACTCAAGGGAGCCGGCAATGCACCCATAGATTCAAAAATTCAACTACAACGCATGCTATGGAAAGTGCCCCATGTGACCCTCGCCGATAGCAAAAACTGGACATGCTCAAGATTATGGGAATTTAGAAGCTGGGCGCTCCATGAGTAACCACTATTGCCCACCACCAACACACGCGGTTAGTCTGTAAAACAGCCCGCTTTACAGAGACACCTCTCTACATTATCGTGGGTTTTCAATCGAATCGCAAGTATCAACAAACCAAAGATGCTACGCAATTTGATCAGCGGCAATTGAGAAATGTACGTTTTTCCTCAACGGAGCTGTTTTTTCCTATGAAGGACTGGATTGGGATTTTTCAAAAAGTATGGTTGGCCCCCTGTAAGACTTGTTTTTGAAATTTATATGATCGTATTATCCAAAAGAGGATTTCCCCATGTTGTCACCTCAAGCGTTTAAGACAAGGGCGCCACTGATTGTCTTTGACTGTTCTTACTTGGTACAGTCTGTCAAGCCATCCAATATTTACAATCGACTAGATATTGAAACGAATGACAATGTTCCAGCCAATACCACCGCTTACTGTTTGATCATTCGTCACAAACAAGTCAACTATTATCCACTGTCCAACCAAGTGACGAGAGTATATATAACAGGCCAACCCACGTCTAGCAGCTCAGTCATACCTTGCTTTAAAGCCTCAAGAGGTGTCAACTTTGAGTAAAATTTCTCTTGTGGTGGGAAAGATTTTTGCTTTAACACGTCCCAGCTGTTACAAAAATCATAGGGAAAAATACCTTTCCGAATGCACAATTTAAATTGCTCAGGATTTTCAACATGCATTCTGGTGTAATTTAATTCCTTTACATCCAAGCCGTTGATGAAGTTGTCTAGCGAGGATGCCATAAACTTAATGGAATCCAAAAATCGAATGCAAAATTCGCCCAACCACCATCTCAAGGCTGTAAAACGTTCATGGTTTTGGGGATAATTGAAAACGACCCCTTGCTAACATGACCCAATTCACGAATCAGAACCTGTATATCGTAATTTACCGGATTGTGAAAAAACACACTGATAAGTCGAGGAGCTGAATAATTCACAACACACGTTTTGTGGGCGGCTCATCGAAACTCCCCTGTAAAGTGAGAGTGATCACGAACAGTGTCTTCAGCACTGACCAGCGGCTTTTCACAAATAAGGCATGTGGTGGCATGCTCATACTGTTGCTTCTGTTCTGGAGTTAGGCTCTTGGGTACTGGGTGGTTCAGTAACTCTTGAATATGATCAGCCAACTTGACAAGTTAGTCCAAATACCATCTGGCACAATCTGGTCCCTTACGGGATTCGTAATAGGATTTTGTGGGGTCATAGGCACACACCACGTTAAATCCTATGGCAAAGGGTTCAGGTTTTTGAATGGATGTGGTTGAGCTGATGGTGGGATCTGGTTCACATCCCGCCATGGGTGTAGTGAGAGCTTCAAAATCTGCATACACCAAAAAAGGCACTGTGTCACGCTTGTGAATATTCTTAAACTTCAACACTGCATTGTCCCCTTGTGGCAGTACTAGTCTCACTGCTTCCTGAGAATGACAATCTACCATATGTCGTTCCAAGTGCGTAGGGGTTGTACAATATTGCAAGCAACGATCACAAATATGTTTTGCATGTGCGTGTTTTGACGCTTGACTGCGTAGCAATCTACTCAAATTCTTAATGGGGCAATAGTGATTCACCTATCCTACAGACAAATATAAAAGATGAATGTGGTGTCGTTTCGGTTCTTTTGTAGCATAAAGAAGACCCACCCGTAAAGTCCTGGTTATCTTGTTCCAGCCTATGGATCTCTAGGGAACGATACACCAGTTAAATTTAAATTTTGTTTTAATTGCTGATGCACTTGTACTTTCCTGGTCTTTCCCAGTGACGCTGTGCTGGCTGCAAAAATGCAGCCACACACCACTGAAAGCATTCATCGTCCTTATTTTCAATGTTAATCACAGCCTTTTTCAAAGCTATTGTCTGAGGTTTCCGAATAAAGCTAGACCCAGCATTGAAAGGATTGAATTGACTAATGTTAATTTGTAAGTGATGAATTTTGTCTAACGCAAGACCACTGGGTTCTTGTTGCAGTTTATCAAGTTTAGCAAGCAAGGCATTGACCACGTGGGTTTCATACCACTGTTCCATAGTATGGGCTATGAAATGCTCTTGCATTTTACTGCAAATATAAATTGTTTCTTTATGCTCTACGCCCTTATTTTTATATATGAAATCGCACACCAGTTCTGTATTCACTTTTAAAGCTGTATGCAACCGTTGCGCTGTACAAATTTGATTTAAAAAAAATCAAAGCAAGATTCTTAAAAATCTTTGGGAATCAAAGTTTCCGTAACATTGACCACACGACCAGAACACACAGTGATTTGAAATAACTGTTTAAGGGTTGCCAATTTAATGTATCGGTATCAGCAAAAGACATCATTTTGAAAAAACACTCTCACCTGAGTTTTCAGCTGTAGACGGTCTAACAATGGTCCCACTATCGATCCACTTGGTTTTCAGCTGCAATGGCTATAGCAGTGAAGCTTTTTCCGAATATCTAAAAGGAAATCAAATAAACCACCATAAGTATATTAATTCCATATAGTTAATGCATGTCATAAACAAACAAACAAAAAACAAATCACACAGGTTATAGATGAGGCATCCGTTTCCAAAGGGATCCTTGTCCACCTATATCAAAAATTCATGTTTTGGTATCAATGGCTTCGTCTGTGCATCATCTACTGATTTATATTTGTCTTACAGTACCAAAACGACCCAAAAGCCTCGAAAATTTCATTTGAATATCCTATGCAGTTCCAAGGTGGCCCTTGTCCAATGCCAGAAATCCAATATATCAGACATAATAATATACAATAACATACGGTTGCTTGTCCCATTGCGAGGGTAAGCAAGCTGTACTACTGAGTTCGAAATTGACCCTTGTCCATGTGTAATCTATTCTCCAGTTTTATGAATAAATTAGCTAACATCACATCAATAGTTATTCTTATTCTTATCTTAAAGAAAAGAGCTTTAATTCATACCGAAACTAAACCTTCCTTGTCCATTTCATACTGTTCCAAAATGAACCTTGTCAATCTTGCAGTTCCAAACGGCACCTTGTCCAAGTTTATTTTTATTTTACGAAGAATCATTGGGTTTTATAAGCTGTGTTTCCTCCAAAAGTCTTCCATGGTTAATAGTAGTAAGTGTGCAAAATATTATTAGCATACGATAAGCAGTAAGTCTGATAAACGTTTTCCGCGTTTTCCCAACAATTTCACTTCTTGGACAAGGAACCCTTTGGAAATGGATGCCTCAGATAAGAAATAAATCTTACCTTGATCTGTAGTGCTTTGCTTTATAAATGTTTCGTGGACTTGAGTGGTAATGGTTTCTGTCCCTCTTTCTGTCAGTCTTTCTTTCTCTTTCAATCTCTTTCCCAACCACAACAGGTATACACGTTATCTGCAAACACATAAATAAACAAAAAATCATTTATCACCTTATCAATCAACAAATAATTGCTTGTAAATATATAAATCAATAAATATATAAACAAATACCTACCCCACCAACACCAAAACTGTTAAACAAGACCATGTGTTTCACACAACGCTGTAGCGTGTTCAAAGATTGTCACATAAGTGCGAGTGAAAATGTTAACGACAAGTCATTATATACGTCGCGTTGCATGTATAATCATATTTTTTCTCACGCTTGCACATCCTGTTATCGGGCACGTGTACAGCTAACGTCCAACCTGTGTCAGGCCATATTACAAATCAACTAGCATTTTCTCACGTACGAAGCAAACAGGATGTGACTTGTTAGCTTACACGTGTTCACATGCATTTCGTTCACCCCTCCCGCGACGGTTGTCAGATTATGTGACCTTCAAGCGTCCTCTGCGTCTGTGTAGTTTTCCATTGCACCTGTTGTCAAGTCAGATAAAACAATTCAATAAGCTCAAATGGCATTCACATCCTGCTAGTCTGCCACTCAGCAAGTTTGTTTTCTCTACTCGCTTCAACCAACATATAACCCAGTTCTGTTCGCCCTTCATCTGATCATAGAGTTATCATTTGTCATGTAACACATCATCGTTTACACGTTAAAGATCTCATTCGGGGGTAAAATATCGGAAAAACGGACCCTCGCCCTGTCATAAATCGACCCGTCGAAATATCGATTGTTCTATTAAGCACAGCCACCGTGGCCAGTGATAGCCTTGTTATAAAAACATGTCCAGCAGTATCGTCTCTCTCAACAACCACTCTTTATTAACATTTTAAACAGGTCAAAAGTTTTAAAAATTAATATTTTACAACAAAAGTGTAGTTAGGACCTTTGTGAAAATTTAAAAATATCTTCAAAACGGGGGCGTTAGCCCGAGTCATTTGACACCTCGTACACGTCTCTAGCGTAATTTTTTGCGAGATATGACAAAAAGTCTAAAATCATGGTTTTACCCAAAAAAGTCTGTTTTCCTCATTCTCTAAAATTTAACCTATTAACAATATAAAGAGGGCTTCGAGACATGCCATTTGACAGATCACACGTCCAAATCCGACCATGCGTTCGGGAGATATCGGCAAAGTTCGTAGAAAAGAAGTAGGCAATCATCCAGCTCTCCCTGGCCCCCTTCTGCACAGGTTTTTGTCCAAGACACTTGAAACTTGGTTTGTGGATAGAGGGCGTTATGACCATCAATTTATGTCAAACAATCTTTTTTTGTGGAATTCCTAGTTTTCAATATATAGCCACTTACTAAATTGGACTTTTTGAAAAATAAATCAAAAAATATAAACTTTGGTTCTAACGATAAAGGACATAGAGACCTTTCGTTTAAGCCATTGCACAACGTTCTATCATGTTTGGTTTTCAAATATCACCTACTTTCCAAAACAAAACAAAAATAAAAATATAACAAGTGGTTCATTGGAAAGAGGGCGTCAGCCTGAGTCCTATGACAACTCATTTATCAAAAACCGACCATGGGTTCGGGAGATATCGAAAATATTACATGGTTGAGGCTTAGTAGTGGAGTCAGGAGGGTTCTAGATTGGGTCAGAACCGGCACTGCTCCCCTACTCACGGGCTCCTTCTACTTTATCGAATATCTTCAGATCGGCTTAATCTATTAATGTGAAACACACGAAAGGCGTTTCTTACCATAATTATTGTTCTTGGCCGTACTAAAAAATTCCATACATTTATTTCTCTGGCTGTAATTCATTAATTTGTCTCCTATCCTCACAGTGATTTCTTAATAATTCCCATGTCGTTTCCATGACCAAAATACATGTTTCAAAGTATATTACTGCCAGATGTGGCTTCCGGATACAGTAAGTAAGTATGTATTTATGGATCCAGGATAGAACAGCACTGAATAGTTATTATGATGGACAGCACACGAAAGTGTAGTATGACAGCTACTCGAGCAAGATAATTTTATTTTCTCGTAATTTAACTTTACCGCATTAACAGTTGATGGAGAATTAATATTCTAATTTTCACTGCTTGTGTGTTATATACGCCTTTCATTACTGACCATCGAGATTGGAAAGTTGCACGCACCAAGACCTGGAAGCGCCTTGCATGAGTCACTAACATGAGCCGATACTAGCGCTCTGGTCGACTAAGTGCCTTAAAACCGGCAATCATGAAGGCATATTTAAAAATTGAAAAATCGAGACCATTTTCTCCCATTTTTTAGTAATTTTGT
Source organism: Meconema thalassinum (assembly GCA_946902985.2). Lineage (NCBI taxonomy): Eukaryota > Metazoa > Arthropoda > Insecta > Orthoptera > Tettigoniidae > Meconema > Meconema thalassinum. The sequence goes on from OX336389.2 coordinate 1,152,199,610, forward strand.
GAAATTTGTAACATTATTCTACGGGGAGATGTTTTGAAATTTGGAAAAGGAAGGAATAATTGGCTCACAACGCTATCAAAAGACGCCCATGAAAGAGAATGAAAATTTAAGGACAACCAGAACATATTGTCGCTTGCTTGACGCAAGACCTGTGTCGGTCGCGTTCCAGAATACCAGAATACAACGCAAGTTATGCACTTAAAAATTACGTGTGCGGGAAGTCTGGTTTTAGTGATCGGCAAGTGACTGTCTTCCTTTCTCGAACAATTATTCAGAGCTCCGAAATATCATTGTGATGGATTTGTAGAATTTTCTTCATAGACAAAAGCCTTGGAATGCCTGCCATGACCCTCCTTGAAACACCTCACTTGGAGTCGGCAATCGATCTGCTGTACGACTGGCTACTTGCTAGCATCAAAGACTTCGTGCCGGTACGGCAGCCTACCAACAGCAAGTACCTGTTCCAGAACTCCTATGAAACTCGGCCGGCCATGGGAAACAAAAAGAAGGCCTGGCGGCTTTGGAAGGACTTCCCCAACCCCCACAATCGTAATACTTTCGAGTACATACGCCGACACTCAAGACGTCTGCTCAGGAGAGACTACACGGGACGTATAGAAGCCATTACTGAGAACGTCCGGGAAAATCCCAAGCGCTACTGGTCCGTTATCAACTCGAGGAGGAGAACCGAAAGGATTCCCGTCAGCGTAGAACACCAGGGAACCACAGCAATGGGACCAGACCGCAATAAGCTATTCAACAGGTATTTCTTTGAAAACTTTTCCACTCCCACCCAAAATCAACCCCTTCCACTGGTAGAAACAGCAGCAAATTGCACTTTTTTCGAAAATGACAACAACACCAAATGAAGTCCTCAGTCTACTTCAATCTCTCCGCACCAACAAAGCTACCGGTCCCGATGATATTGGTGCCATCTTCCTGAAAAACACCGCCACTGTTCTCTGTACACCGCATTCAAATCTATTCAACAGGTGCTTTGCCAATTACCCTACACAATTCGCCAGTACCTACAACATATTCCTTACTTGACAGGCCCATTACAGCAGTAGCGCATCAGCGAGATCTCGGGGTCATATTCGACAACCAGCTAAGTTTTAAAGAACACATACAGCATTCTCTATCCAAAGCCATGCAATTCCTTGGCATACTCTACCGCTTCTCAGAAATATCAAATCCCACAGCCCTTCGCCTCTATTACCTCTCGATAATCCAGCCCATTGCAAACTACTGCTCTCCCATTTGGGCAAATTCTTGCCCGTCAAACATAGCTAAATTAAACAGAATTACATCCTTCTTTGCTGCCATTGTAAGGAACAGAATGCCAAGGTTTAGACACTTCACCACTCAGCAGGTACTTTCAGCCATAAACATTCCTCTCCTCAACACGGCAAGACAGGTAACTGACCTGTCCTTCCTACATTCTATTTTAAATGGTCATTACTGTTCGGACCACCTGCTGTCACTTTTCAAACTAAGAGCCCCTTCCCGTTCTACCAGGCTCAAAGATATTTTGCACATTCACCACACAAAACATTCCATAATCCAAAGATCCTTACAAATCCGCATATCATCCCTGTACAATAGCATTGCAAGGAAACGTGAGTTGGACATATCCACAAACAAGAGGACGTTCCTGAAGCAGACAAAGGAGAAGTTAAATTGTATTTAGAACTGTCATCTTGGCCATTGACGACTCGGCTACGAGCAAGGACATTCTACCGGCTCTTGATATGGACTTGTTTTGTTTGGTGATTTGTTAAATTTTATCTTATATTTTATTTTTAATTGTTATTTGGTTGTTATTTGTACAAGCGTGAAGGGCTAGCATAGCTGTAGTTTGTGTTTGATTAAAAAATTAAAAATAATATAAAAAAAAATAGAAGTTAGTTATTTTCTTGGCGAGATTGAGGCATTATAACGCCTCATTGGATAATATTCTATCCGTGTATGTCAGACGAGTACTAGAATGCAAGTGGAACTCAAAGAATATTATTCAGCGACTGTGATAAGGGACTTGCATTTATTTTCAGTGAACATTGAGTATAAATATCCAACGATAATAATCATAACTGCCCTGCTTTACAACAATAGATCTTCGAAGAGACATTATAAGCATTCATACGACAATTTTTGTCTACTGCAAACATGATTGTGTTACCAAGTTAAATTGAAGAGGAATTTTATGATTGTTATTAAAGGCATCGTCATGGAGTTTTAAATTTATGTAGGGATTGAATGACGTGTAATAACGTTCAGAAAATGAGTGCGCTTAACTTCTGGAAAAAAAAGGAATCAACACACAAATCGGCGGAGATGGGCATTAAACAAGGATTCTACGGGACAGCTCAAGAGAGAAGAGATCTTCGAACTTCCAACCGCTTGGCGATGAAGCAGAGGGTTACATTTCAGCAAGGAACGTTTCGATGGAGGGATGAAGGCAGTGGAGGCGTATCAGAGGACCAACCTAGAGGAGTAGTACCTGGGTGGAATCACAATTCAGTTGATGGTCGAGATACAATAATGTAGGTAGCCAGTCAGATTGGATCAGGACAGCGCTGACTTTCATTGTGGTTAAATGAAGACCGATCATTTTATATATTTGCAGTTTAGTTCGTTGAACATCAGCCATAAATTATTTACTCTTCTTACCTATTCATCAGAGTGTTCATATCACTCATTATTAGGGCGTACCTTAGTACAAAATTTCAGCTTAGATTTTATGGAGACTTTGAAGACATTATTATTATGATTACTATTGTCATTATTATTGTTACGTGCAATGCCCGTCCCAACGTTTTTAAAATCCATCTTCCCTGTATACTTGTGTTCCTTGCCATTTTAAACGACCGCCTGATGGCGTGGTTCCGTTTATGAACACGAGATGTCAGTATCTGTCGGACTTCGGCGCTTGTAGCCGTGGTTCCTTCTTCTCCGCTAGAGTGTTTGTGGTGCATTCTAAACTCGTCCTAATCGTGTCATATTTAAAAATATTATTATTATTCTACGTCATGAAACAAAAGACTGTATATACATGATATCGCCAAATTTATTACATAATAATCACATTTTTGCTTGATGTGTCAAGCCTTGATTGGACTATGACAAATTACATTAACATGAATGCAATGCTGTTTTTGACGTTGGATTCTCCGCCATCTTGTGATCTTGATAGTCTGTCATCAAGAAGCAACTAGCCAGTTGGTTGTGAAAGAGGGTCTCTCCGTCGTGCTGGGGGCGGTGGCCCCTAGCCTCTACCAAACATGACTTTATTCAAAACTAAGGAAATGCATGTGCTGCGAGGCTATTATTTTATAATTTGCCTGGAAGATGACGTGTGATCTGCGTATTTTACTGTTTACAACAAGGAAAGCCTCGTGGATGATCGAAGCAGCTTGGGTGTACTTCCGCTGCAATGTTCAGGCAGTTCATATCTTTTATATTATTTAAAATGTGTTAATTATTTTATTTTTATTGTGTCTCCACAGAACAGTTTTAAGGTACGTTATTAATTGTTATATATTTTGTTATGGAGCTCCAATATTGGCCTTATATTAATGTTTTAATTCTGTATTTCGTTTCACCTGGTAGGCCTAATTTTTCGCCTTTTACTAATGTTACCAGATATGAAAAATTTTATTGTTTTCTTCGTACCTTTGGAGACACGCTTCTAGTTTATTTCACGTTGTGAAATTTTTATTTATTTAGTTTTTGGGTAGTCTTTGGGATTGCCCTATTATTAATTTAATTTACGATCCGATGCACCAGCCTCATGTCAATAGTGTTAAAGCGTAATTCCTTCCTCCTTTTTATTTCTCTCTGGTGATTTTAAAATTTAATTATGCTAATTGTTTGTCGTAATTTGATCGGACATGCGGTCATCTATTTGTGGCCTTGTTTGTTTTTTGTTTGGCCCGAGTGCATTCTGGTCTTGAGAGTGCAGTCTCTTGGCGCCGACCGGGAAACTCAAACATGTTGTGGTGTTAGCTTAATATGTTTTTTTATTAACCTTGTTGGTTTAAACTTGTGTTTTTGGTGAATGTTCCTGTGTTTTTTCTCAGTCAGGAATGTGTGGATTTCTTAATTGATCATATTTTATTTTATTAATTTAATTTTAAATTTTTCGTTTTGCGTCGTGGCCTGGATCTCTGCATGTCGGATCGGTATTGCGTTCTAGTACATTATCAAGCCCTTTCTCATTTAATAATACCTCTATTCCTTTTTTCTTTTCTGTTGGGCATTATTTTTAATTTTAAAATATATGTTTTCATTTCGCTTAGCAAGCATGCTAAACCGCCTCTTGCCTACTCATGTAAATTACTTATGTTGACCTTAAGCCATATGCATGTTGTTGTGGCCATAGAGTTTTCTCTCCCTTTTTAATGATTTTGTTAAATTTTATTTTTTCTCTTGACCCATTTTGATAATTAAATTTTCTTTTAAAATTTTTAAGCAACTGTTGTGGCATTATTTCGTCGGCAGCAGTTCTGTTGGTTATTGGGGGGTGTCTGTAGTCGAGCATGTGCCTTCCCCTTCTCCACCTTCCTTCCACCCCTTTTGGTGTTCTTCTGTTGGGGCATGTCATCTGGCGGGTGATTTTGCAGTGGAAGCGAGGCGGACCTATCTCAGAAAAGGTAAGTAGGCCCATTCCCAATCCACCCCGTGTCAATTATTATTATTATTATTATTATTATTATTATTATTATTATTATTATTATTATTATTATTATCATTATTATTATTATTATTATTAAATGAAGAAGTTGAAATATTTGAGTTTGAGCGAAGATTGGGTTTTTAGGTGCAGATACGGAATGCAATAGTGAGCTAAGACATAGCAATTGAATATATGATATAACATGGATGTCATGTGTTAACCATGATGATTTAAACAAACCTTTAAAAATGAGAGCGTTGCGAACGAAATAGGGGTCTGTTGGTCTGTTATGACGGTTACAAGTTGCATTGTATTTTGAGATGGAACTGAATCTAAACAGAATGCTATAAGTTATAAGCAACACATAATGAATATACCAGTTTACCAAGATTATAACTTAGATTCTGTTTTCTACAGCATGTAACTCCCACATAAGTAAATGGGATATAAAATGTAGGCCTTAAATTCAAAGAATGTGCATTTTTTAGAGTGATGAATCCAACAAAGACAAGAAGTAATCAAGGAAACAATTATAATTAAGCACAGTAATGCTTAAAATATAGCTTAACTTTTTGGAGTAAAAAAATCCAGTGATGGCAACATAATTCAACTGTTTATGGTAATAATATGAAGATCTGAGTAGAAGGTGTAGAATCTTCAATATTAGTTAATATTGGCTGTATATTTTGTCACTAGACCACTTATTTTACTTTTATTTTGGACATTTATTCTTGACTTTGAAATCTGCTGTATAGTACCCTGCAAGGTCAGTATATGGCGTGTATCTCACCAACACCACGCATCGATCAGGTATCACTAAGACAGATATGTGAGACGTGTGGAACTTACTGTATCTTGCACAGCATTAGCAAGGGTTTATTGAATATCAATTGGTCCACCTCAAACAACGATGACAGGAGCATGATTAATTTACGAGACTTATAAGACCAGACGTTTTTCCTTGAAGTCCTAGCTCTAGGCTGTTAATTAACGGAGGGAGGGGTGTGTGATATTCCTCCTTCCTCTTAGTATAATTGCATTCTTAAACCGTGAACTCATTATTATATATCTAACAGGTATACCATAAATTACTTGCAGAATGAGGAAGAGGAGACTTCATTTTATAAATGAGAATCAGGTGAAATGTGGACGCACTATCTACTCACGCCAGCATCAGACAAGAAATACCAGGTGAGTAGTTTGTAATTACCAAATAAATATGAGGAGAAGATTTTGGTTCACTCAAAACATTTTCGGTTATATTTTATACTATTGCTGCAATATGCCCTGAAGTCTGCATAAAACAACATACTGTGCCCGTTTAGACCAGAGTCCGCACGACCACATATGCATTTTACCAATAATCAGTCAGCACGAGAATCAAAATATCCCGGAGCGCCAGATGGGTTAAAGCAAATCGCAAAAACGACATCAAATTAAGAAAATGCTTTACTGATTTTTGGCTCAATGCAACAATAAGGATAGAAGGAGATTTAATTGGGTGAAAACACATCTGGTAAACTTATCTCAGTTTATTTTGAAGTTAAAATCTGACTGCAAAAATGCTCAAAGCAGCATCATCCACGTGTGGCGATCCACACTCCTACTTACACACAATATACAGAAATTTTCGAAACACATTTGACAATCTTTTTGGAAACACAAGTCCGATTAATAGTCCTGTGGACTGTGTTCCAAAATTATTAATCTTTAATTCCAGTTCAAAGTTAATTGTCTATACTGGAAATAACGTAGATCACTGTTTGACTATTTACATGATATTAACACTCGTAGAATAAATGTTTATAGAATTCTTAAACTTTCACTTGTTTTTCCAGTTTCAAAAATATATCGTCGAAAATATTATCATAGAAGCAACACAAATTATTAACACATATCAATAACATCTGAAAAGTATTTGACCATTGAGCATAGCATCGAAGAACTGTGCGAAGCACAACAACAATTAATCGTTCTTCTGACATTAAACATTCGAGAAGTGACTCGATTATGAACTCCAAGTTCCTAACAAAATACATGATTTCTGAATCATCAACTTGATCAATAAATGGTTGAACCATTCAACTATTCAATTATCCACTTGGAATCATTATTATAAAAATATTTATATTTATGGCCATTCTTAGCAATTTTTACAACTTGCAATTCTTCGACAGAATGCGGAAATTAGAATTGTAGTTTTATAATGAATTCATTTAGTTCATGGCACTAGGACTGAAAATGTCCTTCAAATTATTCGTGGTTAAAGAATTATTTTTAATTGGCAGTGGCCCATTCTATTATTTGTGTAAGAACACAATATTACAACAACAACAACGGCAAAGGTCTTCCTCTGAAGAAGAATAAACTACTATCATGACAAATCCGGGTTCTAGCAAAAACAAAGTCTAAATGGAATTCGTAAACAAGGTTGAAATAAGAACTGATGGTTTCAAAGAAATAACCTTCGGGTTATTCATACGACGAAATGTGTGGCTCCAATACTCCTACTATAAACCTGAGCCATCGAACCTGCTATTTGATTGATGCTCGAAAAAACCTTCATTCCTGCGACTTAACATGCGCACCTGGGAATGGCATTTCAACTACTCCACACACATAAATTATCTTCCCAAAATTTATACAATAAATCAAGCCTCTGCTTGTTATCAACACTGGAAGATTAATAAACTTACAAGTTTATTTTATTTTACCATTCAGTTCAACCCGTGAATTTACCATACATATGAAAAGCTTTATTTCACTTTCGAAGTGTATTTACGTCATGATTTTATATAAATACAAAAATATCCTATTTGATACAATTATCATTTGCTTCCCGTTTCATGCCTCTCCGTGTTATCTGAAAAATATACTTTGCTCATAGCAAATATCAACTGTTCAACCAGAACTGAAATGTTGGTTGAATGCGGGCTTGCGCTAACCACTCTCCTTCGGAAAATCTCCTGTCCCAGACTAGAAATGTTTAAACTACTTCATAGGCTCTTTCTCAATACATATGATTATTATAAAATATAATATCCAAGAATTATTTAGAAAAATTATGAAAATTATTATTATTATTATTAGTGGATTATTATTATTATTATTAATTATTTTAAATATGTTTAATTATCATCTCATTATGTGAGAATCCACATGTTCGAATCTTCGAATATGGAAAAAAAATATCCATTCCTCAACAAAAATAAATTTTACTTTTACAGTTACATCGGGGTTTTCCGTGGTTTCCTTAAAATATGAAAAATTCAAATGAATCTTCGAAATGCTCGGTCATCGATCCTAAACTGTTCTGAGTGCTGAAAATGCTCAGAATAACTCTAACAAGTCTTGCGTAAATCATTGCAAGCTTTAAATACGAAGAAAAAAATGTGTTGGTCATCTGCAGAAAAAATAGTTTGTTCCAATTAGCTAGGCATAATATAATTCAAATGTGGCTTACTTTTCTTGATGGTCTAGAAGTGTAGTAAACCTGGTCTGTACCAGATTTATCCGTAGACATGCCCTATCGGACAAGCACGTATAATCCTTGTATCGGCCGCCATTGTAGACCCACAATTCATCTAGTCAGACATAGTGGTAGTATCTTTTGACGTTTGAATAAACTGTGGCTCCATTTTAATATGGGCTTCTATCAAAGCCATAACAGTTTGTTTAAATAGGGTCAGATCTAAGTGATCTCTTCTTAAATATGTCAGTTGTAACATAACTCACTGTAATCTCATCAGTACAAGAAAAACATTGACAGTCTAAGCAGTTAACGGCTGTTCTGAAGATCGTTCCCTGGGCATGGTTTGTATATCACCATCTGCCATGCGCTAGACAACTTGCAGTTTCCCTTGCGTAGACTAATGAACGCCACCGTTATAGACTAGTCTTCAGTGTACTGACAGATCGAAGTGGTTAACTAGTTACAAAAATGAAAACCGACTTGAAATGGATTTAAACATCCAAGTATTAAGTTACTACTGGACTGTGACAAAATACTATTTTCTAGACAAAGTCTAGCATATGTCCTTTTGGAAATATAAATATTTCCACCAATGTCTGTAGAAATATCAATCACCTCAGTGATTCTCCTCACCAGAAACTTACTAAGTTCCAACTCGTTTGCGCAGCACTTCTCGTGACTATCACGACTTGAAAAGAACTTCTGCGTAGATACGGCAACCATGTGCCTTGGCTCAGCGTAGACGCAACTTGCTTGCCAAGTGCTTGTGTTAGAATGAGCTAACCATGCCTGTTCCAGCTGGCTTTTATTCAAAACCGTCAGGGTCACGCGTCATCGCCTGATATCTAGAAATCCGCATATCTCTTGAATCCCTGGTCCGATTTACTTGATACTAATTGCGTTCTCTTTCATTTGGCCGTGCCAGTAATCTGATCCCAGTCTCAAGTCTCTACTCCATAGTTAACTATTTAATCAATAAATAGCCTCCACCTCTGCTGTTACTCGCTACGTCACTTGACATCCAACTATCGGTAAAATCCTTCGAAATGCTTCTCGAAGCAATGTAGCGCGATATTCAAATATCTGAACTTTCAAAAGCGGCTACAGCCTTTCCCTTGATATCTAGGTGTCTGAATCTTGGAATACCCATTCCTAGAGTTGGGCACAATACGGCGTTGAAAATCAAATTATTACTTTTTAAACTTTTATTATTATTATTCGTACGTACATTCATTTTTATTTGAGAGTGATTTGCATTTCAACATCCATTCTAATGTGAAGGCTCTGCTTGCGAACAACTCACCTCCAAAATCCCGTATTAGTGGATAGCAGAACGACATCTTCTGCTTGTAAACCTTTCACCTTGAAATAGTTCAAGACAGAATCTAACCATCACTTCCTAAATATACCTCTGCTCCTCTTACAATCCATAGCCAAATAGCAAATCACCTAGGCAAACTCTCCTGCTCCTTCACATAACACGATACCACCCTCTGGTTGGCTTCGAGACAAAGCTTCATCTGGCGTGATCATTTCTGACATGGTCTTTATATCATTCCAAGCAGCCATCTGCCATTGCTCTTATCTAGTTGCCCTAGCATGCTGCCCTCATATCAGTAACCTCCTGCTTATGTATGGGATATCCTGAACCCATCCCTCACTCTCATACAGCAACATCGCTAAGTAGGTGTAGGAAGAGTTTCGTCACTGTATTTCTTGCTGAATATAGTAGATCGCATCTTTGGAGTTATTCTAGATAGAACACTCTCCTTCAAGCATCATCTGACATGCAATGATGCCAAACTAAACACTCTGCAAGCTTTGTGGCAAAACTTGGGGATCAAATGCCTCTACCCTTAGGTGTTCGGCTATTGGTGTAGTATTTTCTACAGCTGAGTATTGTACCGCTGTTAGGTTAAACAGCCCACATGTAAAGAAAATTGATGTGCAGCTCAATAATACCATGAGAATTATATCAGGCACTATAAAGTCAACTCCAACTGAATGACTTCCTGTGCTCCGTCACATTGCTCCTCTACAAATTCGCCAACATCATGCTTTGGTAAGGGAATATCATAGGCTATCAATTAATCAACAGTTGCCTATTCATTCTGATATTGCTGATCTACAGCTCAGGAGGCTCAAATATAGGAACCCACCATTACATACAGCGCAGAAACTAGTGGATACAAACTTTGATGTCATGAATCAATGGACTACGGACTGGAACTAAACCTGTGCTGCAGAGCTCCGTGATATGCAATCCGTATCTCTGAAGGACCCTGGATTCAATCTACCCAGAAGGACATGGACTAGACTGAACAGAATACGGACTGGCCATGGTGTTTGTGATGATGCGATGTTCAATAGAACAAATTACCATCTTCTGCATGTGATTGTGGTGATGAGAGACAGACAATCTCCCATATTGTAAGTGATTGATCTCTGAGGCCATATCCAGGCGCCCTCGGGGATTTTGTGTGTGTGACTCCTGATTCAGTGGATTATTTGAGGAACTTGGACATTAATTTGTAAATACAGTAGAAACCCTCTCGTCCGCCCTCGGCTGGTCCGTCGCTCCGGTTGATCCGACCGTGCTTGAGACCAACTTGCCGCAACCCGTCGCGTCATTTTTGTTTACAGGTACTTGTTATCGGTTGTCCGTTTTAGTGCTCCGTCATCTCTCGTATCGTTTCTGTCGTCCGCGTTTTGTACAGTACGTAACTTACTGCACTGTGAAGTTATTAATGCTTACTGTTCGTTGGTTTTACGGCATTGTTCTTCTGTGTTCGTTACAGTCCTGTACAGTAATTTGTTTACAGGGCATAGTGTGTATTGTACAGTTGTGTGAGTGTTTTCAACATGCTAGAAGTGAAACATAAACACGTATTCTGTTATTAAATGAAAAATTAGCAGTGCAACGAAGACTGGACAAAGGGGAATCACTCCAAAAATGATCAAGGAACTCAATGTAGGCGTTACAACAGTAACAGATTGAAGAAAAAATCAGTAAGACATTGAATCATGTACAGTGACGATAGGTGGTTAAAACGCTCTTAATAAACGCAAAACATTGAAAAAGCCTAAAATGGAACTGCTTCACAACGCATTGTGGATATGGTTCTACCAAGAAAGTGGGTGTGGTTCTACCAAGAAAGAAGGAGCTTGAGCTCAGAGATGGTTTATTTTAAAAATCCGAATTTTAATCGAAATATGTACTTTCGGATAATTCGACCTTTTTTGCGTTCCGACCATATCCACAGTCCCAAAGGTGACGGATTACAGAGGTTGTACTGTATGTTGACAATATGTGGTTTTGTGATATCTAATATGGCATACGATTAATTATAATAGTTTGAAGAAACCACTCTGGCAAAACTCGATGCCCTACGATGCAAGGACTTGTCGAACAGCCTGCTCTGGGGTCAAGTTTTTCGGTACCATTCTTGTGGACACTTTTCGGTAACCCAATACATCATGGAGCATGTGATGGACCCAGGCACGACCAATCGGCAGTGTGCACGCCACGTTTGCCACCATTATCCGCACCTCTGCTACGCCATGTCCTGTACTCGAGCAATGATGTTTTCATTCGTGGATGTGGAGGGAAGCCCATTTCGATCTTTTCCTCCGCACTCTGCCGTCTTTCAATGAACATGCAACACCAGCAACCGACCGAATGATACCAGGCACGTCGGTTTGCTGCTCCTCTGTCTTCGTCGACGCTCTACTCATGCGTCATTCCCCCTCCGCTGACGCTCCATCCGTCGTTGAACCAGCCTCGAGTGTAGATTGTTATGGGGATTGTTTGTGTCACCTGGAGTACTACCTGCTTTTGCAATAAAATTACGTAACTTATTTTCGGAACTTCCCTCGTACTAACAGCGTTAAGAGAAAACACTGCATAATTACAAGTACTTAAACTTGTTCACCTGCTCTAATTTATTTTCTTATGTTTCATTCCTAAGGAAAGTCTTTGGTGTAGAAACGCTGATTTTCTGGTTATGTACTAACATGTTAGATTGTTACCTTTCGACAATGTCTATCATTACAACCATGAGATCAGTATAAGCCAGACTGCTTTTCTAGTTTCCATCTAATTAAATCCCACACAGCCAGTTTATATCCTTTGTGAAATGGTCCGTCTATTAAATAAACAACAACAGTGTAACATTACTGTCTTGCCTCACTCCTTTACAACTTCAAACCAAGGACTCATCCTACCGTCAACTCTAACCGCAGCCTTATTATCAATAGACATACATTTGATTTTATGTAGCAGCCTTTCCTCGATGCCATGACCTATCAGGATACTCAGAGCGTATTTTCTCTTGTTACTCTGTCGTACACTTACTCTTGATGTACAAAACACAAACAGAACTTCCTTTTGTTCTCGTAAAATGTCTAATTTACTTGCCGCATACTAAGACGTTGGTCCTAACATTCCCGTTATAGTTTAAAGCCGCACAGATTTTGCACTCGGATAGTTATTGAACTCTACTTTAACGAATTCTTGACTGCGTTTTGCTTCAGACACTCATGAAAGAAATACCTCTGAAAATATAATACTGTATATCCTGTTGTCTTCTTCTAATTTGGGGCGATTAATGTTTTTTTTTTTTTCAGTTAGATGGTGACTTGCCAGTATGTCGATGGATTGGCAATGTGCAATGTCCCGGTAAAAAGCCATTATACCCCGCGGACAACAGAATACATGTCCTACTTCTTTTTAAAATAATTGACGCTGTTGAATGTAGTTTGGAATCGGTCATACTAGTGCGGTAGAGTGAAATTCTTAGAATCCCAGGGCGTGTTGGGATTGTTGATAGGTGAGTTATTCATCAAACTGAATTAACCAAATCATGAGGCTACTCTTCCAGCAAAAGAAAGGAATTTATTTACAACAAGTAACTCCAAGATTATAAATAACCGGAACATTCATCCTATTTTATTGTGTTCACACAATATTACACGAAATAGAACCTTAATCAAAACTGTAACCTAAAATGATCATTAAATAATTTATTGAGTTGTCTGTATTCTTAACTGATTTCTTAAACTCTAACGAAAAATTCACTAGCAGTTTGTTGTGCGCATATTCCTTCTCCTAAAGGAGATTTAAAATAAAATAAATTCTAAAATAAATGTTCATTGTCACCAAAAATGCCATTTCCACTAGCAAACAAAATAAAAATGTCACTTCCCGTAATAGAAATCTACCTAAATCATCTGGAGACTGATCAGATTAAATACTAGTTGAAATTTCAATCATACAAAATATCTCGTTGTCCTATATAAATAATTATCTAGGTAACTCACTAACTCTTCCGTTGAGAAATATTTGCAACTTCTAAAAATTGTTATTTATATCGTCATACTACTTGAATATAATATTGATATCTCTGATTATTATGAATGCTGGAAAATATATACATTCTCCTAAGAAACTACTCTTGTCTCTTTGAACTTACAAGTTCTTGCAGTCTTTATATCATTTCTCAAATAAATGAGTCCAATTTTCTAAATATAAGCTTCATTTCCGCCAGATGGTGCTTATCATTCCCCAAAAATAGCCATCATAGGGATGAACCTCTAAATTCACTTAACATTTGAGATGATAGTATCAAAATCATGTATAAAACAGCCTTGTTTACAAATTCTCGTCATCTTATTATTACATATCAGCTGATCTATAATGCTTCCATTATTTATAAATCAACATTTTCAAATCAGTAACATATTTACCATAAATTTAGATGGTGTATTATATCACACCAAGTAATAGTAGCAGTTAGCAAACATTAGCTTTCCAACAGCATAATATTATTTTGACAATGCAACTATTAATTATCACATTATTGCAATAGGCGGATATAAACAATACCATTCCGAAAAGATGGTATATTGGCTTTCACGGCCATTATTCAAACTCAGCATTTTTTTCTAGGTTTATGGCGTATCTTTTGTGGGGTTTTGCATAGGAACACCAAGCTGGATCATCAGCGGGCTCTTGGCGTCAATGCCCGGGCCACCACAGGTGTAACCCCACACAGGACACGGCATAAACCTAGAAAATGTTGAGTTTTAATACCAATCCACTTTAATCTCATGTGCAGATTCCCCTGACTGCAGTATTAATGTTGCAACGTTTTCAGCACTGTCGTCGTTGCCTTTGAAATATCTCAAAAACCGGCCTGGGGACAATTCCCTTGCCGGTGGCAAACGATAATACACACATATTTGTAGTTCACCATCATTTTCAATTACATGACTGTTGTTCTTTAATATTAACAGTATAATATTTCACAATTATTGTGCCTGTTTCCTTAAAACTTTCTGCAATAGTACCATATATCATGTCTGGCATTCTTTTAAGACAATGTGACTTCATTTCCATAAAACTATCTCAAAAAATTTCAGATACAGATTATACTCTGCTTATGTCACAATAACATAACATCTTGTTGTACTTTACATCCACAAACATTATCGTAATTTAGTTTCCTTCATCTAATCTGCTAATGAAGTCATTATCATCAGCATTATTCCTTATCCTTACTCTGTTTCAATATTTAAAAAAAAACTGTCATAGCATTAAACAATTCTCAAATTTCTCATCTAATATTGCACTTCTGCCAAAAAAATATTTGCCAGTATCGAAGATGAGCTGGATCGCAGAATCTTCATGGTCCCCGGCTAGAAAAACCGCTGAAAGGAATGCCTGACATATAGGGTGAAAGTAATCTATTCTACAGTTGTACTATGGTTCTATACTACTAGGAAAGTAACACATTCCATAAGGAGAGTGAGAAACTTGCGCTTCTCGGGGTGTGTAGGGTGGAAGAAGATATTGAGCGTCTTAATTACTCTCATAGTACAACCTCTATTTAAATAATGTAAATCGAAATTGTCGAATTTAAAAAAAATATAAGGTGGACAAACGAGCCCCTCGTGTCCGATGGTATATTCCTGAAATTGGTAGAAGAAAATTAAATTAAATCATGAACCCTCTGTTCATGGATGAAAACAACAATGAATAATAAAAGATAAAATTAACTAAGTCAAACTTGAACCTTAGTCTTCAAATACAATTTAATATAAAATAAGGCCTTCTAAGGATACCAGTACAAACTGCATTTTCAAGATAATTAACCGGAGTTCAAATAAAAACCTAAATTGGACCAGTATTCCACCAATTTGGTTTGTCTAAACTATTTACACATTATTGTTTTACTCTATACAACAAAACTCCACCCTATCTATAGAAATATTATTTACATTTCTAACTTCTAGACTGAACAATGGTCCTCTGTTACCATTTTCGATCTTAGTAAACAATCAACACGTGATATACACTACTCTGAAGACATCTACATCGTGTCACTGCCTTTATGCGAGTTTTAACTACCAAAACTCGTCTTATAATCTTAATACAAAGGAACCACTAACTTAAAGTATTATTTTTGTTTATGTTACAATCGTGATAGACATGGCCGTCCAAAGAAGCCTAGGTCATGATTAAAATATCCATTGCACGTCAAAGAAGTTAATAAGATGATAAAACATTGCTTCAATACAATTACTTCATTCGTGCGTTTTCCGACGATACATGACCTTCCGTAGCCGCTTTATGCTATAGATGAACGCATATACTAACTTATAGAGGTTCTCATACAACAACCATGTGAAATAAAACTTCAAATAAACTTGCAACATTGTAAACTTACTGGTCTCAACAGATTCGATTGAAAATAATCTCTGTGTTAAAATGGCACGAATTTCTATAATAATAACAAATTTCACTCACTTACTTTCTTCACTAATATTCCCAACGTCGACATGACCGATTGGAACATAATTCTTACTTCAACATAGCATATTACGTGCACCAATATTTAAAGAATGCGTTCTTCCACCAAGTATAATATGCAGACTATCTATCTCCTACTTAAGACATGTTTCATATATTGCAGAACTTCAAAGAATTTAAAAATCCATAACATTACTCATCTTAAATTCTTAGTTATACATTTCCAGTTCTCCCTGCTTGTCGCTATTAATTGTTGCACTCAACAATGCTTAAATTCACTTCTCAGAATATAATGCAAACTCATGTTGCACTCAGATTGCTTAACATGATCCATTAGAATCAGTACAACTTTTACAATTTACTTTAAAAAATGGAAATAGAAAAACCTCTATCGGTTTTCTGTCACAAGTCAAAATACTCCTACGTGATATCGAGCGATCAGCTGTTCTCGTCTGATACTCCAAGAAGAGCTTCTCTAGCTGAATAAATGATCAAAGTCATTTTATAACATAGAAATAATGCAATCCTAACTTGAATCCTAATCTAAGAATACCTATTAGTTCCTACATTAATTACTAAAATTAATTCTGTCGCGTCTCAAGCGTTTAAACTAATCAAAGACCGAAAATACGACAAAATCCTACTCCAAAATTAAAAAATCAAAATACCAAGAAAAATCGTCGTCTTAATTAAATTCTAATGCAAATTCGAAAAAAGCGAAAAATCTAAAAATTAAAAAATGACAGCAATTGAAATCATAAATATTGTTTTAGATCCCTTATTTGGGGGATGGTCGGATCTAAAACGGAAGAGTTATTGTGTTAATTTATAAAGAAGTGCCAAAAAGGGGGTAGCTTCCCGTAGTCGGGCAAGCTGACCAGTGTAGAGTGTTGTTTAGTGTTAGGGTGCTAGGGGATGCTCTTGTAAAAGATCTAGGTGTATTTTAGGGGTTGGAACTTGGCGTACAGGTCAACGCGCTGGCTTATGTGGTCGTCCAGCTGGCTGGTTAGATAATCGACTTGCACGCGTCAGCTATATGGCGCGTGCCGCTCCTGCAGTCAGACCGGTACGGGAATACGATGATGCTTGCCCTAGCAAGTATCTGGCTACTGTAAGTCACGTCTAATAGTGACGGAGAGTTCAGGAAGGGATTTAGGGCGTAAAGAAGCGTGTAAACAGTAATGCAGGTGTAATGTACTGACCAAGTGTTTATTGGCCAGTAATATTGAATTATGAGTCCCTTTTAAGGGATGTAGTGATGTTACAATGTGTACAAACTTGTCTATACAAATTGGTGGGTAAGGTTACAAAGTTATAGGATTCTGAACACCTGCTGACTCACTCACCTGATGATACCAGCATAGCCTCGGGCCGCCACACTGTAAGACTGATAATTGATTGAGAGCCTGACCTCCTTAAGACGCCTTCTTATATTCTTCGGCGCTGTGCTGTCAGCATTGTGCTGAATAGCTGTCCTAGTTAATAGTGTGTCGCTGTTTGTAGTAGTGATGCAAGGATTGGGCCAGCTTTCCAGAATGGCTAGCTGTCCTTGCGGTGTTAGTAGATGTTGGTCTGGACTTACAAGGATTGCCAGTTAGGAGATTTAAATAGATGATGGGGGGATGGTCTCCAAGGGGTGCATACCCCTGGGGTACTGTACAAGCCTCTTCCCCTATTTAGTTCGCGTCCCCGCGAACGGGAACGGAACTTGGGGTTGGGATGTTGATGTTATAGATGTAGTCGATGTGGTTGTTTTTGAAGTCCCCTCGTATCTTCTGTAGATGTCCTCCTCCTCGTCGTCGTCGTCGTCGTCGTGTGGTGATGTCGTGTTGATGTGTGTGCGTGAGATCAGCTCGTGTTCAGAGGGGAGGGTTATGGGATATACATATATACATAACATTGACATTGGCATAAAAATATTGCAAAGAAATCGACATTGGCATTTGGGAAGCTTGATGAAAACAAATACATGGTGCTGATGTTACATTGTTGTGCAGGGAGGAAAAAAAAACCCAGGGCCGAACGGATGATTGCGTCGTCCGCCCTATCATAGGGAAAAAGTGCTGCCTGCAATAAGAAAGGTAGAAGAAAATAGAAAAAATGGGTGTTCCAGGGTATAATTTAAGGGAAATATTCAAAAGGCATTTATTGGTTTGGGATAAAACGGAACACCCTGACAAATGGGGAAGTTAGAAGAAAGAAAATTGAAAGAAAACAGATCATAGACATTGTGTACATGTGAACTTTATAAACAAACAAAAAATATATAGTGTTTAATGTACTATGTTGCGATTCTGACATTTAGGAATGTTATTGATTTCCAGTGGAATAATTGCCCGTGGGCGCATGAATTTGTATGAAGTTTACCCTTTACAATTATGAATTACAATGACCTTATGTCTAGTGGAATAATTGCCCGTGGGCGCATGAATTAAGTTTACCCTTTAAAATTATTAATTACAGTGGTCTTATGTCTAACTTAAGCGCGCTAATCCCTTATAATTCTAGTTTTTGTTTGGTACCTCGCGTGCACGCTACCCGTTTGTACGTACGCTTGCCGTCTCGCGGCTGATCCTGTACGGCCACTTCTTGGTACGGTTGAGTGGTCGTACCGCTTGCAATGTATTCTTAATACCTAATCTGTGAAGCATCCTCAGTGGGTGAATGCTTTCACACTTGACAATGAGAGTCGCCGCCACAAATCGGTTGCGCCCTCATTGTCGTATTCTGCGTCGCATTTTGACGCTTTATGTGTTTCTGTTTAGTTGATCTGCCAGCAAGCCTGGTACCCCACAGGCACCAGTCCTGCTGTGCGGATTTTTTTGGAGTGTGTAGCTGAAAAAAAAATGTGGTGAGTGTGTGAGAGTGTGTTAGGATTAGTGCAAGTTGACGTATATATAAAAAAATAGTACACAATCATGGCATGCCGTAAATAATATGACACTGCTATATGGTAGTGAAATTCCTGTCACCAGTTTCCTATATCTGGTGACGATGCCTGGGAAAAAATGGCGAGGTTTAGAAAAAACATATTAGTATGACATATTCTCTCTGTCGCTTCCTGTGTCATTGTTTTTACTGGCTGAAGCTCTTCTTTCTCTGAAAAAAATAGCATGATGAATGTTAATTTGCTGCATGGCCGGGCTTACCCTATACGGTGCCGTAATGCCGTTTCTTAATGTGTTGTCGGTCTTACCCCGGTAGCGGAATTGTGGTTACCGGGTGCCGAGATATTCTATCTTAATCTATTGTATTATCGGGCTTACCCTGGCAACGAATTTGGGTCGCCAGGTGCCGAGCGGCGTTACTTAACACTATCTATCTTACTTATGATTGAAAATTTTAAAAAAAATGGCTACTACTATTAAGCCGAATGGATGGCCTTATTCTATTGCCGAAATGTGCTGTGCCATTACCTGGCAACAGCGGTCAGTAAATTTGCTTAATCCTAGGTTGCGTGTCAAATGCAACCGTCTTACAGCTAAAATTTCGACCAGGGCGATCGCCTGAGGCAATTTACTTCCTCAGGGCACCACCCGCACGAGTCCTAGAAACACCGGTTGTCTCTAGAATCGCCGGATTCCGCCCCCTTAATTCTAGTTGTCGACGTCTATTCTAGGTGATTATGAACTAGTATTAACCTAGTCACAGGCGGCTTACGTTGCCACAAAGCAAAACGTTCCGCCTGCTGTACCATCCTGCTCGTTGCCATTGTTCTCCATATGTTGTCATAGTTCGGTCTGCCCACTGTAACCCCTGTAGACAGCTCGTTGCATGTCTATTTAATGCCCTCTGACTGCCCGATGCGTCGCCATTTATGTGGGCATTGGACATCGTCCAATGGCATAATGTTATCTTCGCCTTTATCGGCCGCAGTAGTATGCTTTTCGCAATAATATTTCTCTTCGCCTTTATCGGACGCAGTAGTATGCTTTTCGCAATAATATTTCTCTTCGCCTTTATCGGCCGCAGTAGTATGCTTTTCGCAGTAATATTTCTCTTCGCCTTTATCGGCCGCAGTAGTATGCTTTTCGCAGTAATATTTCTCTTCGCCTTTATCGGCCGCAGTAGTATGCTTTTCGCAGTAATATTTCACTCCAGCGCACAGGAGCCTTGCTTCCCGCTATAGAAGCCTTACTTACTTAATTTTAGCTAGAAGTCTAGTCATAATGGGGTCGTCTCTAGGGCCATCCCCTGAGTCCAGCGCGGAGTGAGCTATTTCTCCCACCATCCTCAGAAAGACTTCCCTGCAGGTCTTGGCGTCGCTGACCGTGGCACAGAGTGGGTGTAGCATCCCTTCCTCCCAGGGGCAGTTTAGGTGCACCTAGGATTCCAGAGCTTGCCCGGCCAGGCCGCGAGTGCCTCAACCTTACGTGGTTCGTCTGTTCGGTCTAGTCGTCAAGTTAAGTGAGGTGACTGCGCTGTTGAGCCAACTGGGGTAAGGGTCAACATCACCTTACCCAGCTCTGCTCCAGTGTGGTGCCTTTTGCCTTTGGCTTATGCCGTTATCATCAATCAGAGTGCTTCAGATTCCTTTTTATGTAACAATAAAAACATATGGGCGTAACCCGTGTAAATAGTTTATTTTGTGTAAAATGTAAAATATTTCCAGTGTTGTGGGGTTGTAGAGCTTCTAAGTACATAGACTACTTCTGGTCTACTATTGCTATGTCAGCTTTCCAGCGATAATGCTCTTTTTACCTTAATGGAGGTGTTAGTAGGGTCTGTGGCGTCAGGTACCCTGTGATTAGGATCTGGGGGTAGTTATTCGTAGAGTGGACTGAAAGCATGGTAGGAAGAGGTTGTGCATCTTTGGGCTCAAATAAATGGTGGCCGTGAGCCGGTAATGCTACTAGGACTGCTCCTATAATGAGTGGATTGGGGCAGGTAATTCCCGGGATTGCAAAAATATAAAAATGCCATGCAGGTTTGATAGTGATAACCCTGGTAAATGGATGGGATACTCATGCATGTATCTGGATATGAGGCATCTGCACTCATGTACGGATAGGTGTAGGGTGAGGCATAATACTAATATATTCCTGTCATGCGGGAGTATTTAATTAACAAAAAATGGTTAATATATATAACTGTGGCCTCATCTCTCACTTGGAGATGCGCATTATGCTTATTTGATGTTTGCCGACCCACCCCTAATACTCAGGTGGTAGCATCGTGATCCAAGGCGTAGCAAGCCTTCTCTTTAGACGCATGAAGTCTATCAACCCCTGTGTATGCTTCGTAATGTAGTGTAGCTGTTTTGCTCGTGTTCATGTGTCTGCGTTAGTCGTGTAGGATGTGGGAAGGTTATTGGAGGGGCGTAAGGTGGTACGATGGTAGCCTGTGCTCCTGTCATCCTCCCTTTGTCCATGTCTGCTCGCTATCCGCTTCTTGGGATAGTAGAGCGTCGTGACGCTGTGACGTCACGACGTAATCAGGTCTGCCATCTGTAGTGTGAATGTGGCCAGTGGTCGTAGTGCGACTGGCCATGCCCTAATCGCCTGTAATGATTTTTGAAAACTGACATCCAGAAAGGAAGTTATTGTGGGGGGGGAGGTCTTTTTTCCTCAGAGCCCCTGTCTGTGTTCGCTTCTAATTAGTGAGCGCGTGTGTGTGTGCCTATGTTCCGCTACACCACGCGGACGGTTGGTCTGTTACAGGCTAAGTCGTAATGTGTATCGCGTGTGTGGGCAGGAGGTGCCCGTGGCCTGTCAATGTCTTTGAGAACGTGCTCCTATGGGCCCAAGATAAGTTCCGATCTGTCACGTCTTGTCCATTGCTAAATGTTTTTGCAGTGTTAAAAAAAATGTATGGTGTTATGATTGTTTTGCGTTTGTAATTTCATTTATGACATTGTTAGTGGCCTGTCCCAATCTATTTTAGCTTCCTATTTTTCTATCCTGTAATTGGATAGCTACCCGACCTTATGTTCCTGGTATTCAGAAGGTTGCGGGTTTTGAGACCGTCTTTTACCCAGAGTAATTGTTTCTGGCGCTATTCAGGTTGTGTCTCCGGGACAGTTTGGTAGTGTTAGGATCGTATCCCGGTGCGGTCAGTGAGGTTCGAAGGCTACTTCTTGGCCTTCTTTCCCCGTCTGCCAGTGGGATTACTTCCCTTTGTTTTACTGTCATGTGGCAATGTAAATTGATTGTGTGGTTTTCAAAAATGTGCAGGGTTTCCCAAAGTCTGGGATTTTCATCCTATGGTGTGTTTGCGTTTAGCCTGCGTGTTATTATGGAGGTGAGAAAAAAGTCATATTATAGGCAGTGTAACGTGTCACGTATGCCTATGGATGCAATGTATATAGTTCAACTTGGCCAATTTTTCCTTCATCGGGCCTAATGACTGAGGCAGAGAAGAGAAAAAAAATGAGCTATGCCCCGCTCCGTATTAAGAGAGCACTTTGAAAAGGTATAAAAAATATATTGTATCTCGCCTGTTCACTGCTGTATGCTTTATTAAAGTGGGTTGGCAGGTGGCGATAGTCTGTAAAAATTATGTCGTAAGCAATATGAAAAAATGTTTAAAAGTGAGAAGTAGTACCTGAGCGTGCTATCCACCTAGTTGGTGACGTTAGTACTATAGTAATCTAGTTACGTCTCAGGGCAATCTACCACTTTTGAAAAATAGTTTGAGATTCTTAATTCTTGCTACAATGAGGGCTCTCGCCCGTCACAAGGGAATCTATCAAACTGTGGGACCGGATCATAGAACATTTAGTCATTTCCATCTAGAAAGGCCCGCTTAAGCTCTATGCTGTGTTTTATTGCTTAAGCTGTGTTCAAAATAGCTTTTTCCGGCCTTAAGCCGCGTAGCTCACCTGATGGGCTTCCACTTGGCTTTGGATATTAAAAACTTTACGCTATCTGAGTTATAATATGGACCCTATGTTCAGTAACCACTGATGGCATGGGAAAAAATGCTAGGTGCCCAAAATAAAAATCAAGAAGGATTTAGAATTATACATCTTTGGTTTAGCCATGTTGTACTGCATATAGATGCAAAAAAATGTACCGTTTATGTTAGCGAGTCTTTATGTATTTATTGGCGTATTTCTCCCGTGTAAACGAGCTTATGTGTGTCCCTAATATAGGTGCAAGTGTTATTAGCTTATATCTGTGTCCCTGGTGGAAGTCGTTATACTCGTCCGAGCGTCCGTGCTCTGGGAGACTCTGAAGACTTCCGCCCTGTTACGAGATTATAGGCCCCTGAAATCCACTGAGGCGCTTCTTTGCCATTTTTCGGGGGAGTTTGTAGCAAAGTAAGCCTGGGCCTACTTCCACCGTGGCGCGTGTCTGTGGGTTTGAGTGTACCTGTATTCGAGGGCCTATCTGCGCTGTGCACTACCCTAGTAGAGTTTACGGGGGTGTGTGTGTTTTTGCCTGAGTGGTTTTGTGGGGTAGGTAATAACACCTTTCCTGTACCCCGTATACCGTGTGTGAGTGCGTGGTCACAATGTGCAGGTGTGTATCGTGCATCCTGAGGGACTGAATGTAACACCCTCTTATGCATTCGCACCTGGGGTACTAATGCCGGTGTTCGCCTCCGTTCTGGCAAACTTGCCCTTTGAACTGGCGGTGAAGGTCGCTTAATTGCCTGTCTTTGCCCTGGCAATGTGGTGGCGTGTAGCCTGACCGCTTTCTGGCCTGTGGCCACGGCAGACTCCTGCCATTGTGTTTGCCTATCTGTGTGGCTGTGTGTAGGCTCAATGTGCTGTAGGGCGGGCTCTACGTCCTCAGCCCATGACGTGGTTACGTCCCGTTGTCTCCCTGTCATACTATGTGTGTCTGAGGGTCCTGGCTTCAACTCCCTCTCGTTCGTCCGTTCAGAGGGGATTGACGTAGGTCCTTCTTCTCGGTTTGGCAAAATTGCCTTCTGAGCCGGTGCTAAGGGATGTGTATTGGTGTAAGCTTGTCCCCGCAGTGTATTGGAGTCTAACCTGGCCGTCTCCTGGACTGTGGCCATGGTATCCTCCTTCCCATGTGTGGCAGTACATGGCGAGAGGGACATCCTCGCAAATTGTCGAGTTAGCGTATCTATGCCTATGTCCTCTCTCGGCTGGGCTGGTGGCCCTGCCATGTACCCGAAAATGGCCTTATTGTTCTGGAGTTCGCGGTACTCGTCCCAAATTTGGGTGTACTGACCGTTGAGGCTCATGGCCTGCTCAGCGACTTTTGTGCCATTGGTCCCTATGCGTCGGTGTTCCCTGATAAGTGTCTCCCATTGTTGGAACATAAACTCGTGTCGGCAGTGTAGTTGCCAGTGTGCTTTAATGATCTGTGTACGGAGGGTGGGGATTTTCGCCCGAATCTTGCGATTCTTAGCGCTGCGGATTGGCCGGACAAGGGCTCTTATGATCCGCATGTACTGGGCGTGCAGGAGCTGCTGAAACCTTCTGAGGTAGTCCTGCCTAGTTTCAAAAACTCTGTGCCAGGCAATTAATTCCTGGTACTCCCCAATGCTCCTCAACACAGCTAGGCGGTATAGAGGGGCCATGATAATGAAGTATATGTGTCTTCTTATTTGAAAAAGAAAAGAAAAAAAAACTGTGCGTGTTCGGCAGTGTATCCTTATTCTCTCTGATTCTTTCTGGGGCTGGGGGGTTGGTTTGGGAGAAAAAATTCCCTGTGTAAGGAGTACGGAGCAAAAATGCTGCTCTCTGTCTGGGAAAAAAAATCACAATTTTGCTTGGCTTTTTGCGGTACGGAAGGGGTTGTTTCTACTACGAGGGCTCGTTGGTTGAGTCCTATTTTACTGTGCGTAGTACCCGGCCTCCACCATCTGTTTTAGATCCCTTATTTGGGGGATGGTCGGATCTAAAACGGAAGAGTTATTGTGTTAATTTATAAAGAAGTGCCAAAAAGGGGGTAGCTTCCCGTAGTCGGGCAAGCTGACCAGTGTAGAGTGTTGTTTAGTGTTAGGGTGCTAGGGGATGCTCTTGTAAAAGATCTAGGTGTATTTTAGGGGATGGAACTTGGCGTACAGGTCAACGCGCTGGCTTATGTGGTCGTCCAGCTGGCTGGTTAGATAATCGACTTGCACGCGTCAGCTATATGGCGCGTGCCGCTCCTGCAGTAAGGCCGGTACGGGAATACGATGATGCTTGCCCTAGCAAGTATCTGGCTACTGTAAGTCACGTCTAATAGTGACGGAGAGTTCAGGAAGGGAGTTAGGGCGTAAAGAAGCGTGTAAACAGTAATACAGGTGTAATGTACTGACCAAGTGTTTATTGGCCAGTAATATTGAATTATGAGTCCCTTTTAAGGGATGTAGTGATGTTACAATGTGTACAAACTTGTCTATACAAATTGGTGGGTAAGGTTACAAAGTTATAGGATTCTGAACACCTGCTGACTCACTCACCTGATGATACCAGCATAGCCTCGGGCCGCCACACTGTAAGACTGATAATTGATTGAGAGCCTGACCTCCTTAAGACGCCTTCTTATATTCTTCGGCGCTGTGCTGTCAGCATTGTGCTGAATAGCTGTCCTAGTTAATAGTGTGTCGCTGTTTGTAGTAGTGATGCAAGGATTGGGCCAGCTTTCCAGAATGGCTAGCTGTCCTTGCGGTGTTAGTAGATGTTGGTCTGGACTTACAAGGATTGCCAGTTAGGAGATTTAAATAGATGATGGGGGGATGGTCTCCAAGGGGTGCATACCCCTGGGGTACTGTACAATATCGAAGAAATGGTTTCTCATGTAAATTGAAAATTTCCACTGAAAAACTACATAATTCAAGTCGACTTCTACCTTGTGTTGGTTACAGCTGCTGTTGAAGAAATTAACGGGTGGAATACCGTTCATTGCTCTGATGTTATCAGCGATTGGAACACTTCCTCTTCCTTCGCTTGAAATGCGTCTTCAGACCTCCAATCCTATTCTCGTTCGGGACTCGAACTGGATTCTCGTTCTGGAATTGAACTTCGTCTTATTCATGCATTGAACTGGGATAGCGCTAGTTCCATCTTATTCTTTTCTCCTTACCGCTGACCTGAACTGATGTTCTAGAATTCTTTCATCATTATAACATTTGAAAAGAGGCATTTGCATTACCCCTGAATTTTCCATCATTTTTCGTAATGCGATCTGGTTACTCACAGGTTCTCCATAATTTTCAATGTAGTGTTCCCTTCTGCACTCTTACTCAGCCATCTGAACTTCCTTGTTAGTGGCTGAAGTCATTCCTCGTGCTGCGGCAATAAATTTCAATTGCAGGTAATTCTGGAACACCTGAATTAAAATTCCTCGTAGACTATTGATTTTGCAAAAGTTTATGCAATATAGTTGAACTTATTGATAATAGCTCGTAAATATTTAAGCTTTCCGTCGTTCGAAGATAGTTAGGAAATTCTTATAATAATCCCTCATAGATTGTAATGCCCAAGTTCAATACCTGTTTGTAAGAATAAATATACAATGTTAGATCGTTTCTCTCCTAATTGTACCACTCGTAAATGCTCTAGACGTCACTAGCTATAGCACTTCGCTATCGCAGAATGTTTCTTTAAAATGTCACACATATTAACTGCATTCTTTTATAATCTTGAAATACACAAGACCACACTCGTAATACCTTCACGTACGTCCTTCTATGTAGTGAGAGAAGATGCGGCTCCCGTTGCCATCAAAGTCATTGTCGACCGCACTATACTCGGGACTCGAACTGCGACACAGCCGTTCGCTTCAAGTGTGGGGAAAAAAATCAGCTTGCTGATTGACGCGGTCCCCAATTTCGTGGTTTTCAGAGCGTCTCTTCTAGGAACGAGGGAATATTGGCGCTCAAACATCGTATAAAAAATTCGCTCGCTCTACTGGATCATTTAAATAAATTTCAAAGATAACAACAATTACCCTAATAATATTCCGCTACTCTCAGTGTACTCAAATAACTTCTGTATCAATTGTAATTGTTCATTAACTGCTTTGTTTAATAGTCGAAATATTACTCATGCGATCGGGCCACGTGATTTAGTTCCTTTTCCATTATACTGCGGCTTGAACATGACGCGTGGCGAATGTTATGCCTTCTTTTTGTACCGGACCACGCGTGTCTAGTTTATAAAAAAAACAGATCTCCCCACTCGCCTCGCCAATGACAATGGAACAGTGTTGATACCACCTAAAGCCTTGTCATTTTTTAGCCTTCAAAACTTTGCCTGCTCCAATGCTAATAGAATATTCAACTCTTTATAATTTCAACCAGAAAATACGGGTTCAGTACATCTGTATCTAAATGTTCTCTAGATATGGTGCTACATATTTACTCTCTTTAATTTACAGACTTAATTACGTCAGCAGTTATAGTTAGCGGCAAAACGTAATATCTCCATAGGTAAATCATGGTCATGTGTCTGACGCGCTTCTCCTGGCTCGTGATCGTATTCGAGTTTCCTCTCTTGGCGATTGCATTTTTTATTTTTGCTTTGTTGGCCGAGCCGACTAAACTATTTTATTTTTCACGCCGCGAATACCTTTGCTGGCTCGCTTCTGATACACTACCAGATAAGAAATGTCAATCATTCTTGCTCACCGTTGACAATATAAAACCGACTTCAAGTATCCCCCTTTCTCGCTGCTCGCTTGTCACAATAAAAATATGAAATAAAAACCAGTCTCGGCTCGCGTCTAAACTGTAACACTTTCTGTACATTTAACCATCGTAATTAAGGGTAAAGTACCCTTTCCTAAATCCCATACCAAATCGATTGTTATATTCACCTATTTCATCCCTGCCGTTCCCTCTATACTTTGCAATAATAATAATAATAATAAGACTAATGATAATATGTTAGTGTAAACAACCACATCTTTATTATTTATGGTAGCTTATAACGTCTTCCTGTAAAAATGCTTATCAAACATGGAAGCCGACTAACTAACAGGCAAGCACAGGCAATCCTGCACAGGTCCATTTTAATTTAATTGTTTAGGGCGGCCATCCCAGTCTACATAAACGAAAGCTTAAACACGTACTTTTGAGTTTGTATGCTCTCATGTATCTTTCATTACATAATAATATGAAGCATCAAATGTAAATGCTTTCCGTTTTGTCCACAAGAGTGTACCCAAATTGTAATAGGTGTTATACTGCACACTGAACCGGAAAGAAATGAGATTAATTAATACATACGTTTATCATATATACATCCATATTATCACTATATTACCCCGTATACCTTACCATAATAATAATAATAATAATAATAATAATAATAATAATAATAATAATAATAATGAGATTTTGTGAGAAAATAAACATAATTAGCGAAATAATTTCTATCACGCTCCACAGATGGGCATAACGATGTAAAAAATAATAAGATTAATAATAATCAATAAGCATGAACAAACACATCTTTTTTATGTATATGGCCTGCGGTGTAGCCGTGCTCGATAAATCGTGCATCACAATCGCACGGTCAGCTATAGCAAGTCCAGAGAACATAGGTTCGAATACCGATGCTATCAGCTTCTATCCTGAGTGTGGTTTTCCCTCGGGATTTTACACACTAATTTCAGGCAAATGCAGGGGTAGCACCTTATTTGAAGTTACATGGCATCTATTACGACCCTGTCTCTAATACAGCTACACACACTTCTACAGTCATCACTTAAATATAGGTTATCAGTCAAATCCATCACCCACCCAAATAAACGGGGATGGTGACAAAAGATGTCTGAATACCCTAAAAGAATTTTGTTTTATGTATGGTAGCTTAAAACATTTCCCTGTAATAATAATCAAAATCATGGAATATTGTTGGTGTTTGCGAATAAAACCCATCGCAATTTGGGTGAAATCGTGTTGACTGACTGAAAACCACTTAAATTGTGATTATCTCAGGCATCACCACCAAGTAGTTCAGTGAAGAAATAAAGCATATTTTCATATATCTTACTTATGTTAATTGCCTCTATCAAAATACAAAATTTCAGTTTGATTGCTGTAATAGATTCGTAGATATTGAAAACCGTCTAATATTTCGTATGGTCGCCACGTTGGACTTTTGTATATGTAGGTCTTAGAGTTATGTACAATTACATGAAGGTTATTTTGTACGTGTAGTATTCAAACTTCTATCGCATGATTAGGACACAAGAAGTTAAAACGAGATTTTAAAATTTCGCACACCTGCCAACTTGTGATTTGAAACAATTGAAATAAATTAGGTGCCAGTGGATTAACATTTGTATAAGCATTTACCGCTCCAAGTTTCACTGCACTAGGATGGTTAAATCGCGAGAAATGTCCATTTAAATATTTATAGTTCGCGTCGCCACCATGTTGGATTTGCGCACACCAGGATATTGAATGTCCTATAGGTGAACTTATGTTCATAGCCTTTATGAACATTAAAAAATTCAGTTTGATAGCTGTAAAGATTCGTAGATATTGAGAACCGTCTAAATATTTCGGATGGTCGCCATGTTGGATTGTTATATGTATAGGCAATTAAAGGAAAATTATTGCGTAGGTTCAATATTCAAACTCTCACATCCATTGCATGATTACGACACAAGAAATAAAAACAAAATTTTTATATTTCGCACAGCCGCCATCTTGAGGTTATGTAAACAATTGAACTAAATTTTATGCCAGTGCATTACAATGGGTATGAACATTTGCTGTACCATGTTTCATTGCGTTTGGATGGTTAAATCGCGAGAAATAACTATTTAAAGTTTCAAATTTGCTTGGCAGCCATGTTGGTTTCGTAGTTACGAGGGTTTTGAAAGTCTCACAGGTGAACGTCTAGTAGTGCCCTTTATCACCGTAAAAATGTCATGGTGATATCGGTAATAGTTTCGGAGATATTGAAGGCTGGTGAAATCATTCGCACAGCCGCCATGTTGCATTGGTGTGACGTAATAAAAGTTGAAGGACACGGTCAGGGTCAGCTAAAATAGTACTATAACCTTACCGAGTTTCATTGGAATCGGTCCAACCGGTTGGATGTTATTAGGGGGACACACACACATACACACATACGCACACACATACACACACACGGACAAAAGGTGATCTCATGAGGCTATTTTTTTTTTCATAAAATGAAAATAGGCTAAAAATGGCTTCCAGCATGATAAGCTGAAATATCCGTTTGGCGTCTTCTCCTTGTTAGACAGAATTCTCTTCATTTTACAACTGAAACCGTTTGTTTCTAACAAGGTTAGTATCAGGTAAGACAGGTCAAAGCCTATCTTGAAACTTTGTGGACGCAATCGTTGTACTATAAGCGGATAAAATGCGGAAAATCAGCTGACATATTGAACTGCAAGGCTCCGAAATCGTACCAGACATCCTAAGACACAGGCATGAAGGCTGGAGGAGCTGGACATCCCTGTGGCACTCGGAGTAGTAGCGAGGTGGGGTATATATGCTGACTGGAGCGTGAGGCTCATTCCGCCCAGCCTTGAGTGCTTGGACGGTCAGGGCTGTCCATTCCAACATGTTCTGTACTCACTACCTCCCATTGATTTAAATGAGAGATTCGCCACATGATTTCCGAGCCTTGCAGATCAATCAGGCAGCACGTTGTCCTGTTATACGAGGCACGTCCAGAACGTAAGTTCCGTTTGGTAATAAAATTAAATTGTGTACAGATACAGAAAAAATATTTATTGCACAAAATTCTACACCTCTTAAATTACTTTTCCACATAATTGCCGAACTTTTGCAGGCATTTGTCCTAGCGTGGCACAAGTTTTTGGATACCAGTTGGAAACATCTTCTTTCACCTCATCGTCATTGTTGAAGTGTTGACCGCCAAGAAAAGACTTGAGATGTGTGAACAGATGAAAGTCGCTAGGAGCGAGGTCAGGGCTGTACGGAGGGTGGTCAAACACGTCCCAGCCAAATCCCCGTAGGAGATTTTTCGTCACATTTGCAGTGTGTGGTCGTGCATTGTCGTGAAGAAAAACAACACCTTTTGACAGCAACCCTCGGCGCTTATTCTGTATTGCGCGGTGCAATTTCCTAAGTGTCTCGCAGTAAGCATCTGCGTTGATTGTTTGACTACGCGGTAAGAAATCAATGAGTAAGATGCCTTTACAGTCCCAGAACACAGTGCACATCATTTTACGAGGTGTCAAGATTTGCTTCGGCT
This sequence comes from Meconema thalassinum, assembly GCA_946902985.2. Classification (NCBI taxonomy): domain Eukaryota; kingdom Metazoa; phylum Arthropoda; class Insecta; order Orthoptera; family Tettigoniidae; genus Meconema; species Meconema thalassinum. Next base: position 1,152,230,676 of record OX336389.2, read on the forward strand.
TAACCTTTGCTGGGGATGAAGTGTGCCTCCATTCCATTGATTGCCGCTTCCTTTCAGGGGTGTCGTAAGAAACCCAAGTTTCATCTCCTGTGACTATCTATGTCAGAAATTCTTCGCCGCCTTCATTGTAACGGGTCAAAAACTTAAGTGCACTAACCATCCGTTTTGTTTTGTGTTGCTCCGTAAGAATCTTTGGTACCCAACGTCGGCAAAGTTTACGAAAGTTCAGTTTTTCGGTAACAATTTCATGAATTAGTGATCGTGAGATTTGGGGAAATTCCATAGCGAGAGCACTAATTGTAAACCTGCGGTTTTCCCGGATCTTGTCATCAATCGCGTGAATCAGTTCTTCTGTAACCAAAGATGGACGCCCACTTCGTTCTTCATCGTGCACTTCACTACGTCCTTCATTGAACTGTCGGACCCATTTCTCACCATTGAATCACTCATCGCATTTTGTCCATACACTTCGCAAATTTGCCAATAAATTTCAATTGGTTATCACTTTCCTAGCATTCAGAAAACGAATCACAGATCTGATTTCACAAGTGGCGGGATTTTCAATCAACACCGACATTGTACGAGTAAACATGCACAACAACGCGTACGTGGCTGACAGCGCTCTCCAAATGGCGCACGTTTCTTCTCCTTGATACAGAGCGTCTACCGCGCATATGCGGATCTGCGCTGCAGCGGAACGTACAACTAGTTGAAGACAGAGGCGGCACACGTCTATGAAGAAGGTATACAAAAACTCGTGCCACGCTACGACAAATGCCTGCAACATTTCGGCAGTTATGTGGAAAAGTGTTTAAGGGTTGTAGAAATTTGTGCAATATATAATTTTTCTTTATCTGTACACAATTTAATGTTATTACCAAACGGAACTTACTTTCTGGACGTACTTCGTTGTACATCAATTGCGTCCACAAAGTTTCAAGATAGGTTTCAACCTGTCTTACCTGATATTTCCCTTGTAAATAGACTAATAAAAGTTTTATATTTTAGTCGGTCACTTAGGGGGTGTTTGGTCATTAGAATTTTGACCACATAAGGAAGCATAATATGACCGTCGGTCAGAGGATTACAAGGAGCTAAGATAATCTTAACACATACTCATGGATACACTACAAATAATTGATTTCCATGTAAATTCATAAACACATCACAATGTCACACAAATACAATTGATAACCTAACGTGACAAGACATGACTAAGTTAAACAACGTCATCATATCACGTCTGTCCCTTTTATATTTTAGCCTTACCCAAGTTTGTGATGTTGGTTGACATCATTTATCTGAATAAGTGCTAAGTATGGCACAGCGTTTGAAATAATTGATATTTCACCAGGAAATGCAATACAATGAACACGACCTTGCCAAATTGAAGAAGCAGCAAATCTCAAGAACGACCTTCATTTAATTCAACACGCTCGTCCGCACTATATTTTCGTTAATTTATTTTCTTTTCGTCTTGTTCATTTGTAAATTTATGATGTGTAATGTTACTGAACTCGAATTCAGCTCAGCTTCAGCCTTTGACTGAAGCGAGGATCTAACCGACTTGTCAACCTGAAAGTGAAATCAATGGATATTGGAAATGGAACAATGTTTTATTCGCATATGCATTTTAGAAAGTGAATGAAGCATATTGGTAACATTGTGGAAAATATTGGAGTATTTTGAAAGTATTAAATTTGGGAATATTTCAGTGAATGATAATTTAACCAAGGGAGAGTCTGATCTTTCGTCACTGGAATATGACCAAGGCTTCAAGTTAGCAAGCTAAAAGACCGGTTTTGGTTGGCCGAGGTGACAATAACAAAATTATGCACACGACCCGATGATAAGAGGCTAGAACCAGGAGTTTTTTCGTGATAACTCAATAGCCAATCAGATGGGATCACATAATTTTTGTGGGAATCGCTATTATATTCAATTTGCTTATATAAAGCGATATTAGCACTTCTACAGATGCAGAAGAGAAAATGAAATTTAATTGTCAAAACAGAATTATAAATTAATGGCCAGGAGAGAAAATATGAGCGAACGTCAGTTTAATAGGACCTGCTGCGAGGCTAGAAAGTCATTCTAGTCTACCCCGCGCGCCATTGTCGAGAGCGCAGGAATGACTCCTACTCAGCGACATGGAGAGAGCAGACCTACAATGCAGCGCGTCCCAGAAGAGCTCTATACGTTATTGGAAGTACGGTCGGGAGACAAGACTGGACCGTGTGGAGATACAACTATCGCCGAGGAAGGAAAGGAGAAGCCGACAAATTATAAAACGCAGTAGTTTGCAACAGAGAGGAGCATTATTATAACACTACGTTTATTGGAAGAAGACTTCGCATCTACAGTTTCACATTTATACAGAATTACGACTAGTAGCGTTGCATTCAACAGCTACTACATTGCAACAGGATATCTTCTATATAATCATCTTACATTTACGATGATAATAACGTCCTTGAGTCAGTGGGGATGTTCGTATTCGACTCTTGTTAGGAAGATTGCCATAAACTACTAAATTATGGAAGGAGGTAAGTCTACATTATGGATTGGGAATTCAGAGTGATCTTGACGACCATGGATCAATGGAATCTACAACTGCACATCAACAGGCAGTATTCTGAATGTACTCTCAACACTACGATTCAAATGGTCACTACCAACTTGGAGAGATGTCAACCGGAGACATTAAAACCTACATGGATGATGAAATGCTATACGAGGAGACGGACAGAGGGGTTGGTTCTGTCCCGAGTTCGAGTTGCCAGACTGAAGGTCGTGAAGCAAGAAGAGATGCCGTTAGCAGGGAGACGAGCCAGCAGTCCAGGTGTTTGCCGCACGACAAGGGAGGAAGCAGGACAGCTGACCGCCACGCTCCTAACTGGAACCCGCTTCGAGGCCGACGAAAAGGACGTGCCGTCCCAAGAAACGAACATCGAGTATATCCAACCAGATATCACGACAGCAGATCATCAGAAAGGTAGAAAATTGAAAGTTCCAAGATCATAGTAGTTTGTTGTAGTATTTGATAGTGTTTCAGGAGTGACCTATTCATAAGTAGATTTTCTTATTCATAACCAATGCTTTTATGTTGTCAATTTTAGAGATTTCACTGTAAAATTTTAATATACGTCAGCGTTTTTGGACGTAATTTCACTTGTATTTGACTTTAGATATTCCGTTTTTATATATTGGAAGGAAACGTTTTAATATGCTCACTTTTGAATGAAACTGTTTTATGAAGGGAATGCTTCGATCGTTAAAAATGCGAAGGAAACGTTTTAATATGCTCACTTTTGAATGAAACTGTTTTATGAAGGGAATGCTTCGATCGTTAAAAATGCGTAACAAGCGACAGAATGCATCAATATGATTAGATTGCATTATTATTAAGAGAAAGCATTATTGTAGAATGCTGTAACACTGTTTAAAACATTTTATTGTGTCAGAACATAAATGAAACATGTATTAATAATATTATTGGAGTAGAACAATTCCAATAACGGAATGCTACTGTAATATGACATTGATATAGTCATTGACAATTGTTATAACGGATTTAAACTATGAAATAGGAACATATTGTTGACAATAAAGGTCAAATGATGCCTATAATTAGCAACAATTTTATTGGAAGTATTGCTTTAACGAAACCACAGACCAGGAGGTTTGAAGATCTACCTGAGAACTTGTATGATATGAAACACGTTTAAATATGAATAATTAATTCATTAAATGTACACCAGAAACGGGAGGATATGTATTATTGTTATTAACAGTAAAGACGAGCGAACTACGGTTTATTAATCTTTATATTTTATTGTAACGTGGAAAAATAGTATGTTGTGAAAGTTTGTTAACGAAATGCGTTATTTGAAGTTAAGAGGAATATTGTACAAGGTGAACTGAAGTGAAGAAATATGTAAATGTTATTGAAAGATCACGAGGATAATTAATTTAGAGCAGAGTTGGATAGGAGTGCACTATGAACAGTATTTCACAGGTGTGTATTTACCTAGTAGAGTCACTGATTCTTCTACACGTTTTTAGCAACATGTTTTTTTTTATTAAAGGAATACCGGGCATAATTATTGAGATTGTTGTTAAGAAGAGAGCAAAGGAGTATGTCAAGTTTGGAGCGTAGCAGACGCTGTTAAAAGAGATTGTTCACCGTATTACGAAAGGAAAGAAGTGTATTGCCATTTGGAGCAAGAATTGATACAGTATGTTTAAAAAGTAACTGACATTAGGGTTGATATTTATGTTGTACATATCATAAAGTGTTATTACGAAATCCACGAAGTTCATTAAGAGTATTTGAGTAGTTCCGCATCGTTCTTTAAATCTATTGTATTTTATTCACTGATACGACATTTAAGAGCTGTATTTAACTTAATTGTTCGATACCAGAGCTTTATTTATTGTGACAAATAACCGGAGTATACCTAAAATTACATTGTTGTGTGAACAAATGTTCGAAGAACTGTTCAAAGAGACAGTAGTGAAATAAGATTGTCAGATCACGAATGATCTTGTATATATGTTTTTCAATATCGTGCTGGACATGGTAATTGCAACTTAGGTAAATATTTAACCATTTTAAATAACATAATAATTTTATTCTTATTACGTTCACTTTTTTAAGTAAATAAGTGTATAATATAGGGCATTGTATTGTTAATTACATTTTATTTGAAGAACAGCTGATTACGATCAGACTGCTTAAAGCGATCGAGTCACAGGGTGACAAGAAAGCACAAACACTTAATTATTATTTTTAAATAATTACATTTGTGTAATTTAAACTTGGCTAAAAGTATATTGGACAGATAGAAGGACTATCTACCGTGTGAAATATTTTATTTTCAATTTGAATTATTTTTATTGGTGTTAGGAAGATTGAATATTTTGTAACGATTTAGTTAATAAATTTCAGGCACTATTTTTGTTTGCCTGCTCATTTTTAAAGAAACTGATCATCTTTTCATTTCGCAATCAACGTGCGATAATACTGCCAGTTAGTTACTAGAACTCACTTAGTCTCAACTTCACCGATCACGCTCGAGATCCGAGATTCTGGTACTACCATCTTGTTATGGATATTTAATTTCTAGTAAATGTGTAACTAATTAGTAGCGTTATTGCATGACCGGTATGCGTCGAGGGTTTCCTAGTCATTCACCTAGTAGGGTAGTGTTGGTTTACCTGGCTGGGTATCGACATCCCTACAATCCTTTTCCATCTTTGCGGATATAGGTGGCGGCTATGAGAGATTCGGGCGCAGTACCAATATTACAACAGCAGAAGGAGGACATTTGGTATTACTTGACATCTACCCTAATACAAAACTCTCGGACTGTGATGTGACCTATCAATGAAAAAAAAAAGAACAAATTACTATTTAACGCAACTTATTACACACAATTATCTATTCTACTGCTGAATCAGATTTGCCATTACTCTCATATGCACACTTAATAAAATGCCCGACCATTTTAATGCATTCTAATTTACCTAACTATTCACCCTAATCTATTATAAAATCTTTATTTACATTCCGTAAACTAGTCATTGTTCAAAAGATAAAATGCATGTGCACTTCATTCAGAATCAATTATAATTTATTATTTCCATCAAAGGACATGGGTCAATGCCCCTTCATAACATTAACTGTGGGTACGTCTTTCTATCCATAATATTAATATTGTGATTATTACCATTTCAATTTCAGTAACCTGAAGAAAACATCAGCAATCGTCACTGTGCATAATCCTGGGAGTTATCACCATAAATGCTGGAGGCTGCACACTGTGACGTTTGGAGACTCATATTAGGTCTGTGTAATATTCGGGCCCTTACATTCGAACCCTGAACCAGTTCACTCCAATGTAACCTACACTTTAATTTGTCGATCTTTACCCTTTGTGTTTGCTTACTTATTCGACGCATTATGATTCCTCAGGACTTACCTATGGCCTGTGTACACTCTTGTAACAATACGTATTAATTTCAGGGCAACCATTCTCTAGTACGCAGATCCTCAGGGTCCAGGGTTGGAATGTAAGTTCTAGAATGTTACACAGGCCTAATGTGAGTCTCCAAACGTCACAGTATGCAGCTTCCAGTATATAGTGTTAGTAGTGGTTTTGTACGGGTTCAGATGCCTCCTCCTCCTCCTCCCCTCATCACAAGATGGCGGCAGCCCGATAACTCCCGAACCCGTGGTCGGATTTGGACGAATGAGGTGTCAAATTACTCAGGCGAACACTCCCTTTCCATTGGACTACATATCTCTACCCTAAAATAAAACCTACCCCTACTAGAGGGTGAAATTGATTTTTTTAGAGAATCTCTGCTACCAATTGCAACATGTGAGAGTTTGAATGCCGATATGGATTTAAACGTTGTTCCACATAAAGTGCATATGTTCGGTGGAAAGCCACTATGAATTACCATGCCCACTCACGGCTTTTGTAAGAGGGTGGGGGAGCGGATCCCTATAGATGGGTTATTGTTGACGGGTCATTGTTGGCGGGGTCATTGATGACAGGTCCTTGTGGACGAGTCCTTGTGGACAAGTCCTTGTGGACAGGTCCTTGTGGACGAGTCCTTGTGGACAAGTCTGTGTGGACAGGTCCTTGTTGACAGGTCCTTGTGGTCGAGTCCTTGTGGACGAGTCATTGTCCCTTTGGACTGATCCCTTTGGACGGATCCCTTTGGCCTGGTTCCTACGGACTAGCCCATGAATTTATTTAAATTATGTCAAAGGGCCTAACTACATTTGTGTGTGTTGAATTGACGTTGTTCACTAATCCCCCACTACTATAATGTAATAACGATATGAAAGGAAAGTGATGAAAAACATGTGAACACGTGTGAGATGTCATTATTAGCATTCTCCTTGTGAAACAAGTCACATCCTGTTTCGATTCATACGTGAGAAAATGCGAGTTCATGTGTAATATGATCTAACACACAGGTGTTCACATGTGCACGTGCACGATAAGAGCTAACAAGTCACAACCTGTTTTGGCAGTGGTGGGAATAAGGCTAGAGACATGTACGAGTAGTCAAATTACTCCGACAGACAACCCCTTTCCTATGGATAACTTATTTCCACTCAAAAATAAAATCTACCCCTACTAGGGGGTGAAATAATAATTTTTAGGTAAAAGTCGCTTTCCATGTGCAACATGTGGGAGTTTATATGCCAATATGAAATTAAACTCGTTCCACATAAAGTGCATGCATACAACTGAATGCCGCTATGATTTATCATTTTTGTTTTTTGTTTTACGAATGCGCAATTGAGGTTTTTGTAAGAGGGCGGGCTTTTTGAATAATGATTTATAGATACGTTTTTTTTACAAATTAACCAAAGATCCAAAAACTAATTGGTCATCGGCTTTTTAATATCTTATGAACTAAGAAAGCTAGGAACTTGTATGAGGGGTCGTTGGACTTGTGGTGACGCCCTGTTTTTGAATGTATTATTCATTTTTTGTCAAAAGGGCCTAACTGCACTTTCGTTAATATCTCGCTAACTAATAATCACAGAGGGTCGAGTGAGGTGTCATAGGACTTAAAATGGCCAACCCCTCCCCATGACCAATGAATTTACCAAAAAAAAAACAGCAAGGTCATTAACCTAAGATTGTATCAACTAATAATCAGAGAGGGACAAGTGAGGTGTCACAAGACTCAGGATGGCCAACCCTTTTCCATGACCAATGAATTTAACCAAAATACCCAAAACAGCAAGGTCATTGACCTAAGATTTTATAAACTTATCAGTAGAGAGGGTCAAGTGAGGTGTCATAGGACTACGAATGGTTAACCCTTTCCCATGACCAATGAATTTACCTCAAAAATTCAAAACAGCAAGGTTATTGACCTGAGATTTTATAAACTAATAATCGGATATCAACATGTGAGGTGTCATAGGACTTAGAATGGTCAACCCTTTCCCATGGCTAATGAATTTACCCAAAAATACCCAATACATCAAGGTCATCGACCTGAGATTTTATAAACTTATAATCGGATATGGACATGTGAAATGTTTACAGTGAGTGATGAAACATAGCTAGGTAGTGAAAGAATTATTGTAGGCTACATGTATGGTGACTGACAAATCTTTCACCATTGGAACTTGTTTTCAGATCAATCTGCAGTACAGAGAGAGTATAGGTTGTAGGTATGGGATAATAAATGACAATTGGTGTATACAAAATCTGATTAATCGATTCAAGAAATAAGAGTAGTCAATCTTTAATTGATTGGTTAAATAGGATAGCTAAAATCCAAAATGGTGACTACATTGAACTAAACTGAACCAAGCTGAATCAAATCCAACCAAACCGAACCAAACTTAATCAAAAACAAGCCAATGGTTTAAGTGTAAAACTTGTGGTTGAATGTGGGCATTGGTAATGTCAGAAAGGAAAGGGATAACGCTCTACCTATAGAGGGTAAGGTAAAGCTAGTGCATGATGCTAATGCACACACACACAAGTACATGAACCACACACAACCATCCTATGCAGTTATTATGGGTTGACTGTTAAAACTTGCTCAGTGGTTACTGGGACAAGATGGTCGCTACACACAACAAGCTTTAAATACCTGAGGCTAATAATCTATACACACACTCACACACACTTGTTCTAAACTAAACTGTTTTGCTGGCAGAGCTCACACAGTAGGTAAATGACAGAAATGCTTGGCTAACAGAAATACAATCATTTTCGGTTGTCTAATGTTACCAGCTAAACATTACGTGCTATAGTGGTGAGCACATGTGCCTCTTTCACTGGAGATCTTAACTCGATTTCTAGCTCTAAGGCCTAGAACGAATCAAACTAAGAAAAAAGGGTATGGTGACGCAGTGGTTAAACTGTTAGCCTTTCACTAAGGTAGACTAGGGTTTGATTTTTGGTTAATATGCATGTCATAAACAATCAAATAAAAGCAGAGATAATGTTTAAAACTGATTACACTTGTCTCTTTTCAAATTATTACTTAGATTACAAATACAAACGTGGACTGGGTTTGACATACAGTTAATGCTTCCTATCACATACCAGACTGCAAGAAAGCCAAACAAGCAAAAGCAGTGGTAAAATCGCTATGTGTAGAGAAATACCTAACGGTTTTATGAACTGGCAAAGGTATGTCGCATAAACAGTGCAGGATACAATCCAGCAACCATAATTTTTATCGCGTGGAAAAGAGAAAACATATATATATATAGAGAGATATATAGAAAGCTTGTGTGTGTGTGTGTGTGTGGATAGCATTGGTTGTTTGACCAGAGAAAATACGGTGAGGTAGGGTGGGGAGAGGGAGTATTAGCACTTATATATGAATGGAAAATAGATTTTTTTCAATCGTTTTGTTTTTCAAATGTAGTGGTAGATAGTCGTTTTTTGTAAAACATTCTTACTTGCAGTAGTAATAAGCCTCTATGGTTCCGCTAACACATAGATAGACTGTATTATTGCCATGGTCAAGCACTCACATTAAGATCATTTACAAAATCATAAAATGAAAAATAAAAATCTTGTTTTGGAAATATCGTTTTTCAACATACACCCAAAATAAATACATAAAAAATTTGTAAACAGCAAATTGGAAAATCCATGTTTCCATATAGACAAAATTTAAAAAACCTTAAACGGACATTTAAGAAAATATATGCAAATGGGAAATTGACAAATGTGTAAATATGAAAATGGAAAAATCCATGTTTCCATATCATGAAATTGAAAAACATCAAACTGTCATTTTAAAAAATGCAAATGGAAAATTGACAAATTGCAATGTGTGAAATGTGAAATTGAACAAATGGCTATCATTATAAAAAAAAGAACATGGTGCTCTATGGTTGAGGTGTGAATCAAACCCTCTCTACTTATTTGGACCACTCGAGACTGAGTAGACTAGTTTTAGTTGTCATACCACTTTTAAAAGTTTTTGTTAAATCTAGGAATTGAACCCAAGAGCTTGTAAGGGGGATCCAAGGTTATAATATGTTAAACAGATAGCCTTGAATGTAGGGTGTGGTAGTTATATAGAGATGAGACGTTTCGCTCAGGGCAGGGAGGCATGGAGATCTGCATCAAACCAATCAAAAGACTGACGACTCAAACAACAACATGTAGAGCTCACCAAAATAATGTTGTGTAACGGTAAATGTTAGTCAACGAACAGTAATGCATTACTAAAACCCATGACACGATACCTAAGAGCTTTTCTAAAATTATTTTAAAATGCCTTTAACCCTATATTAAACACCCAGTTCACAAGACTCATAACTGCAATGTTATGGTCAAACAAAACAAAATCTATATTTCAAAACAAACAAGTGGTTTAGTCAATGTATACTGGAAAAAGTTTTATAAATACTCAAGTCCACAAAAATAATTAAATTAGTAACTGTCATGTTGACCGAGTGGTTATGGTGTTTGACTTAAGTTCAAATTTTCTGTACAAGAAAGCAAGGGTTCGAATACCTTACCTGATATAACTATTGCCTCAACATGACTTGACCACACTGTATTATTGTGTACTCCGTACACAAACCATAGATAGAGCGTATTGTTTAAGGTCACTCTCTTTGCGAACATAGTCAGAGACTGTTGATGGTTAACAATTGCATTAATAGTGGGACATAGGGATAGCAATTAAGAAAAACAGACAATACCCATACACTTTTTTTTATTTATTTAATGTAAGTACTTGTACAATAGTTATATACAAACTACAACTCTCTTTTGTCTATTACTATCTAGTCCTTTTCGATCCACTTGCATAACAAGGCAGATGACTTTGTAGTTCAGCCCCTTAAAACAACAACAACACTACCTCTTGCATAGTCTGTGATGTTGATGACTCTTGAGGCGTGGAAGATGGATACAACATAACTTTTACAACAGGGGTTAAACGTTGCTCAACAATCAATGCACTATTTTGAGTAGCAACATCTTTCTCTTGTACTAACTTATTAGCATTCTGATGATTTTTTGCCAACACCATCAGTGTTTTGTCTGGAGCACTACATTGATGATCACTCACACTTAAAACCACACCATTTCTACTTTTCATATTGCCTCGACATCTTGTTGACCTCTGTTTTGAGCATCGCCAGAATATTATTCCTTTTACATTTTGTCGTCTATAGTTATAAGAGTAGCCTTTATAGAGTACACGTTGTTTACCTCGGTTAGTTGTAGTAAGTTCCATAGTATTAACTAACCTGTTAGTATGATTTGCACACTACAAAGGTTATCTCTGTTCTGGTAATAGAATTATTTAGCGTTGGCTTTTATATTTAATATGTACAGTTAAAAGTGATAGAAAAGTGGTAGAAACGTGGTAGCAAAGTGGTAGACAAGTGGTAGACAATTGGTAACATAGTGGTAGAAAAGTGGTAGCAAAGTGGTAGCAAAGTGGTAGAAAAGTGGTAGAAAAGTGGTAGAAAAGTAGTAGAAAAGTGGTAGCAAAGTGGTAGAAAAGTGGTAGCAAAGTGGTAGCAAAGTGGTAGAAAAGTGGTAGCAAACTAGAAAAGTGGTAGAAAAGTGGTAGAAAAGTAGTAGAAAAGTGGTAGCAAAGTGGTAGAAAAGTGGTAGCAAACTAGAAAAGTGGTAGCAAAGTGGTAGAAAATATTACATGTATTGTTAAGAAATAGTTTAAGCGGTTACATGGATTCATTACACTATAATTTTAGCATCACGAAGCTCATTTTCTATATCCAAAAGTTCTTCCTCATATTTAGTATGACCAGCCTGTTTACAGGTATGCAAGTACTGAAGCCGCTGGTTTAGCTTATTGGGATTGTTCCAGTAAACAAATTTAACAAATGATTTTTTTGGGTGTAAACCATTATCATCCTCATCATCATCATCATCATAATCATCATCATCATCATGGTTATCATCATCAATATAATTATCATCAATATAATCATCATCACTATTACTATCTAATCCTTTTTGTTCATCTTGCAATGCAACAACCTTTGGCATAGTTTGTGTTGTCTTTGATAGTGTTAGAGTTTTCTTAGACGTTAACGACTGTCCTAACATGTCTTTTTCAGGAGATAATAAATGCTCTTTAACAAACAAAGCACTATCTTGAGCCACACAATTTTCTTCTTGGTCTTGCTTTTTTTTACCTTGGTTAGAGTATTTTGTCCATTTAAATGAGTATTATTTTGAGATTTACAATGATGATCGATTGAAATAAGTATGTTGGAGCCTTTTGTTTTAATCATTCCTCGACACTTTTTAGATTGTTGTTTCGAACAGCACCAAATAACAGTTCCATTTTTATTAGTTCGTTTTACAATATATGCATATCCTTTATAGTAAGCACATGGCTTACCATAGCTAGTCGTTGATACTTCCATGTCGACTGTTGAGCATAAACTAATCTCTAGTAAAGTTAACTCGATAATAAAAATGATAATTTGTAGTATGTGCAATTTAAAGTAAGAGCAAAAGTGAGAGTCAAATGGTAGAAAAGTGTTAACAAAGTGGTGGAAGAGTGGTAGCAGTTTATAGTAGTCATGATCTTTTTTACCAGAATGTGATTTGAGTAAATGTAATTTCTAAACCTTAGCAGTGAGTAGTCAGTTAGTCTTGGTTCAGACAAGCGTAAACAGTTCTCCAATGAATCAGAGATCAAGATTTTCAGTATGAAACAGTTGTGTGTAACCAATTAGGTATCGGTACTTGATAGCTTCACACATGAACAAAAATTCCAACATATCTGACATCAGATTTGCATTATGAAACAGTTGTGTGTAACCAATTAGGTATCGGTACTTGATAGCTTCACACATGAACAAAAATTCCAACATATCTGACATGAAATACATGATTTGAAAGTTGACAAAGAATATCCAATCAACCATTGTAGTTGCAATGTCAAACACAAAGACAAAATCAGCATGAACTTTTAAGTTACAGGAAAATTCTATGAAATAGACTATGCATGAAATTTGGAAATACACATTAGAAGTTTGCAACACCATCCTTCTTGCCTATATAAATTATCGACATGGAAAGTGTGCACTGCCCCTAACATTAAACCAATTTATCAATAACGCAGGTCAACAATCAAAACATTTTGTCTTGAGTCTATCATTTAATGCATATATTCTGTCTACATTGAACAGTAACAAAAAACGCCATTCATAATTAATTAAGTTTGCTTTAATTCGTTATGTAATGATAAATACATATTTAAAGTTTTGGCTGACTGTTCAGAGTGAATCGGCTTTGAACACATAAGAGAGGGAATATTTTAAGACTTAACCTCTGCTCACCTAACATAACCTAAATTTACCTAACCTAACCTTGTCATATAGGTAAGAAACGGGTCAAGCTATGCTTTCGACTACCGAGTTTCAGCTACTTTTCAAGGTTACTCTCCCGAACATTGCCGGAGACTGCTGATAAACACCTATGTTCCCACGGCGGCGGCGCGCAACGACTTACATGATGCGCTTCCCCCTTTTCATTGATCCCTGTTGATTTGTCCCTTTGGACTGGTCCCTGTTGACTAGCCCCTTTGGAAGGGCCCTTTTTGAATGGAGTCATTCTTGACGGGTCCCTGTGGACAGGTCCTTTTGGCTGATCCCTTTGGACCGGTCCCTTTGGACTGGCCCATGCAATTATCCAAATTATGTCAAAGGGTCCGGTCCAAAGGGATCAGCCAAAAGGACCTGCCCACAGGGACCCGTCAAGAATGACTCCATTCAAAAAGGGCCCTTCCAAAGGGGCTAGTCAACAGGGACCAGTCCAAAGGGACAAATCAACAGGGATCAATGAAAAGGGGGAAGCGCATCATGTAAGTCGTTGCGCGCCGCCGCCGTGGGAACATAGGTGTTTATCAGCAGTCTCCGGCAATGTTCGGGAGAGTAACCTTGAAAAGTAGCTGAAACTCGGTAGTCGAAAGCATAGCTTGACCCGTTTCTTACCTATATGACAAGGTTAGGTTAGGTAAATTTAGGTTATGTTAGGTGAGCAGAGGTTAAGTCTTAAAATATTCCCTCTCTTATGTGTTCAAAGCCGATTCACTCTGAACAGTCAGCCAAAACTTTAAATATGTATTTATCATTACATAACGAATTAAAGCAAACTTAATTAATTATGAATGGCGTTTTTTGTTACTGTTCAATGTAGACAGAATATATGCATTAAATGATAGACTCAAGACAAAATGTTTTGATTGTTGACCTGCGTTATTGATAAATTGGTTTAATGTTAGGGGCAGTGCACACTTTCCATGTCGATAATTTATATAGGCAAGAAGGATGGTGTTGCAAACTTCTAATGTGTATTTCCAAATTTCATGCATAGTCTATTTCATAGAATTTTCCTGTAACTTAAAAGTTCATGCTGATTTTGTCTTTGTGTTTGACATTGCAACTACAATGGTTGATTGGATATTCTTTGTCAACTTTCAAATCATGTATTTCATGTCAGATATGTTGGAATTTTTGTTCATGTGTGAAGCTATCAAGTACCGATACCTAATTGGTTACACACAACTGTTTCATAATGAAAATCTTGATCTCTGATTCATTGGAGAACTGTTTACGCTTGTCTGAACCAAGACTAACTGACTACTCACTGCTAAGGTTTAGAAATTACATTTACTCAAATCACATTCTGGTAAAAAAGATCATGACTACTATAAACTGCTACCACTCTTCCACCACTTTGTTAACACTTTTCTACCATTTGACTCTCACTTTTGCTCTTACTTTAAACTGCACATACTACAAACTATCATTTTTATTATCGAGTTAACTTTACTAGAGATTAGTTTATGCTCAACAGTCGACATGGAAGTATCAACGACTAGCTATGGTAAGCCATGTGCTTACTATAAAGGATATGCATATATTGTAAAACGAACTAATAAAAATGGAACTGTTATTTGGTGCTGTTCGAAACAACGATCTAAAAAGTGTCGAGGAATGATTAAAACAAAAGGCTCCAACATACTTATTTCAATCGATCATCATTGTAAATCTCAAAATAATACTCATTTAAATGGACAAAATACTCTAACCAAGGTAAAAAAGCAAGACCAAGAAAAAAATAGTGTGGCTCAAGATAGTGCTTTTTTTGTTAAAGAGCATTTATTATCTCCTGAAAAAGACATGTTAGGACAGTCGTTAACGTCTAAGAAACCTCTAACACTATCAAAGACAACACAAACTATGCCAAAGGTTGTTGCATTGCAAGATGAACAAAAAGGATTAGATAGAAATAGTGATGATGATTATATTGATGATAATTATATTGATGTTGATAACAATGATGATGATGATGATGATGATGAGGATGATAATGGTTTACACCCAAAAAAATCATTTGTTATATTTGTTTACTGGAACAATCCCAATAAGCTAATCCAGCGGCTTCAGTACTTGCATACCTGTAAACAGGCTGGTCATACTAAATATGAGGAAGAACTTTTGGATATAGAAAATGAGCTTCGTGATGCTAAAATTATAGTGTAATGAATCCATGTAACCGCTTAAACTATTTCTTAACAATACATGTAATATTTTCTACCACTTTGCTACCACTTTTCTAGTTTGCTACCACTTTTCTACCACTTTGCTACCACTTTTCTACTACTTTTCTACCACTTTTCTACCACTTTTCTAGTTTGCTACCACTTTTCTACCACTTTGCTACCACTTTGCTACCGCTTTTCTACCACTTTGCTACCACTTTTCTACTACTTTTCTACCACTTTTCTACCACTTTTCTACCACTTTGCTACCACTTTGCTACCACTTTTCTACCACTATGTTACCAATTGTCTACCACTTGTCTACCACTTTGCTACCACGTTTCTACCACTTTTCTATCACTTTTAACTGTACATATTAAATATAAAAGCCAACGCTAAATAATTCTATTACCAGAACAGAGATAAGCTTTGTAGTGTGCAAATCATACTAACAGGTTAGTTAATACTATGGAACTTACTACAACTAACCGAGGTAAACAACGTGTACTCTATAAAGGCTACTCTTATAACTATAGACGACAAAATGTAAAAGGAATAATATTCTGGCGATGCTCAAAACAGAGGTCAACAAGATGTCGAGGCAATATGAAAAGTAGAAATGGTGTGGTTTTAAGTGTGAGTGATCATCAATGTAGTGCTCCAGACAAAACACTGATGGTGTTGGCAAAAAATCATCAGAATGCTAATAAGTTAGTACAAGAGAAAGATGTTGCTACTCAAAATAGTGCATTGATTGTTGAGCAACGTTTAACCCCTGTTGTAAAAGTTATGTTGTATCCATCTTCCACGCCTCAAGAGTCATCAACATCACAGACTATGCAAGAGATAGTGTTGTTGTTGTTTTAAGGGGCTGAACTACAAAGTCATCTGCCTTGTTATGCAAGTGGATCGAAAAGGACTAGATAGTAATAGACAAAAGAGAGTTGTAGTTTGTATATAACTATTGTACAAGTACTTACATTAAATAAATAAATAAAAAAAAGTGTATGGGTATTGTCTGTTTTTCTTAATTGCTATCCCTATGTCCCACTATTAATGCAATTGTTAACCATCAACAGTCTCTGACTATGTTCGCAAAGAGAGTGACCTTAAACAATACGCTCTATCTATGGTTTGTGTACCGAGTACACAATAATACAGTGTGGTCAAGTCATGTTGAGGCAATAGTTATATCAGGTAAGGTATTCGAACCCTTGCTTTCTTGTACAGAAAATTTGAACTTAAGTCAAACACCATAACCACTCGGTCAACCTGACAGTTACTAATTTAATTATTTTTGTGGACTTGAGTGTTTATAAAACTTTTTCCAGTATACATTGACTAAACCACTTGTTTGTTTTGAAATATAGATTTTGTTTTGTTTGACCATAACATTGCAGTTATGAGTCTTGTGAACTGGGTGTTTAATATAGGGTTAAAGGCATTTTAAAATAATTTTAGAAAAGCTCTTAGGTATCGTGTCATGGGTTTTAGTAATGCATTACTGTTCGTTGACTAACATTTACCGTTACACAACATTATTTTGGTGAGCTCTACATGTTGTTGTTTGAGTCGTCAGTCTTTTGATTGGTTTGATGCAGATCTCCATGCCTCCCTGCCCCGAGCGAAACGTATCATCTCTATATAACTACCACACCCTACATTCAAGGCTATCTGTTTAACATATTATAACCTTGGATCCCCCTTACAAGCTCTTGGGTTCAATTCCTAGATTTAACAAAAACTTTTAAAAGTGGTATGACAACTAAAACTAGTCTACTCAGTCTCGAGTGGTCCAAATAAGTAGAGAGGGTTTGATTCACACCTCAACCATAGAGCACCATGTTCTTTTTTTTATAATGATAGCCATTTGTTCAATTTCACATTTCACACATTGCAATTTGTCAATTTTCCATTTGCATTTTTTAAAATGACAGTTTGATGTTTTTCAATTTCATGATATGGAAACATGGATTTTTCCATTTTCATATTTACACATTTGTCAATTTCCCATTTGCATATATTTTCTTAAATGTCCGTTTAAGGTTTTTAAATTTTGTCTATATGGAAACATGGATTTTCCAATTTGCTGTTTACAAATTTTTTATGTATTTATTTTGGGTGTATGTTGAAAAACGATATTTCCAAAACAAGATTTTTATTTTTCATTTTATGATTTTGTAAATGATCTTAATGTGAGTGCTTGACCATGGCAATAATACAGTCTATCTATGTGTTAGCGGAACCATAGAGGCTTATTACTACTGCAAGTAAGAATGTTTTACAAAAAACGACTATCTACCACTACATTTGAAAAACAAAACGATTGAAAAAAATCTATTTTCCATTCATATAAAGTGCTAATACTCCCTCTCCCCACCCTACCTCACCGTATTTTCTCTGGTAAAACAACCAATGCTATCCACACACACACACACACACAAGCTTTCTATATATCTCTCTCTATATATATATGTTTTCTCTTGTCCACGCGATAAAAATTATTGTTGCTGGATTGTATCCTGCACTGTTTATGCGACATACCTTTGCCAGTTCATAAAACCGTTAGGTATTTCTCTACACATAGCGATTTTACCACTGCTTTTGCTTGTTTGGCTTTCTTGCAGTCTGGTATGTGATAGGAAGCATTAACTGTATGTCAAACCCAGTCCACGTTTGTATTTGTAATCTAAGTAATAATTTGAAAAGAGACAAGTGTAATCAGTTTTAAACATTATCTCTGCTTTTATTTGATTGTTTATGACATGCATATTAACCAAAAATCAAACCCTAGTCTACCTTAGTGAAAGGCTAACAGTTTAACCACTGCGTCACCATACCCTTTTTTCTTAGTTTGATTCGTTCTAGGCCTTAGAGCTAGAAATCGAGTTAAGATCTCCAGTGAAAGAGGCACATGTGCTCACCACTATAGCACGTAATGTTTAGCTGGTAACATTAGACAACCGAAAATGATTGTATTTCTGTTAGCCAAGCATTTCTGTCATTTACCTACTGTGTGAGCTCTGCCAGCAAGACAGTTTAGTTTAGAACAAGTGTGTGTGAGTGTGTGTATAGATTATTAGCCTCAGGTATTTAAAGCTTGTTGTGTGTAGCGACCATCTTGTCCCAGTAACCACTGAGCAAGTTTTAACAGTCAACCCATAATAACTGCATAGGATGGTTGTGTGTGGTTCATGTACTTGTGTGTGTGTGCATTAGCATCATGCACTAGCTTTACCTTACCCTCTATAGGTAGAGCGTTATCCCTTTCCTTTCTGACATTACCCATGCCCACATTCAACCACAAGTTTTACACTTAAACCATTGGCTTGTTTTTGATTAAGTTTGGTTCGGTTTGGTTGGATTTGATTCAGCTTGGTTCAGTTTAGTTCAATGTAGTCACCATTTTGGATTTTAGCTATCCTATTTAACCAATCAATTAAAGATTGACTACTCTTATTTCTTGAATCGATTAATCAGATTTTGTATACACCAATTGTCATTTATTATCCCATACCTACAACCTATACTCTCTCTGTACTGCAGATTGATCTGAAAACAAGTTCCAATGGTGAAAGATTTGTCAGTCACCATACATGTAGCCTACAATAATTCTTTCACTACCTAGCTATGTTTCATCACTCACTGTAAACATTTCACATGTCCATATCCGATTATAAGTTTATAAAATCTCAGGTCGATGACCTTGATGTATTGGGTATTTTTGGGTAAATTCATTAGCCATGGGAAAGGGTTGACCATTCTAAGTCCTATGACACCTCACATGTTGATATCCGATTATTAGTTTATAAAATCTCAGGTCAATAACCTTGCTGTTTTGAATTTTTGAGGTAAATTCATTGGTCATGGGAAAGGGTTAACCATTCGTAGTCCTATGACACCTCACTTGACCCTCTCTACTGATAAGTTTATAAAATCTTAGGTCAATGACCTTGCTGTTTTGGGTATTTTGGGTAAATTCGTTGGTCATGGAAAAGGGTTGGCCATCCTGAGTCTTGTGACACCTCACTTGTCCCTCTCTGATTATTAGTTGATTCAATCTTAGGTTAATGACCTTGCTGTTTTTTTTTTTGGTAAATTCATTGGTCATGGGGAGGGGTTGGCCATTATAAGTCCTATGACACCTCACTCGACCCTCTGTGATTATTAGTTAGCGAGATATTAACGAAAGTGCAGTTAGGCCCTTTTGACAAAAAATGAATAATACATTCAAAAACAGGGCGTCACCACAAGTCCAACGACCCCTCATACAAATTCCTAGCTTTCTTAGTTCATAAGATATTAAAAAGCCGATGACCTATTAGTTTTTGGATCTTTGGTTAATTTGTAAAAAAAACGTATCTATAAATCATTATTCAAAAAGCCCGCCCTCTTACAAAAACCTCAATTGCGCATTCGTAAAACAAAAAACAAAAATGATAAATCATAGCGGCATTCAGTTGTATGCATGCACTTTATGTGGAACGAGTTTAATTTCATATTGGCATATAAACTCCCACATGTTGCACATGGAAAGTGACTTTTACCTAAAAATTATTATTTCACCCCCTAGTAGGGGTAGATTTTATTTTTGAGTGGAAATAAGTTATCCATAGGAAAGGGGTTGTCTGTCGGAGTAATTTGACTACTCGTACATGTCTCTAGCCTTATTCCCACCACTGCCAAAACAGGTTGTGACTTGTTAGCTCTTATCGTGCACGTGCACATGTGAACACCTGTGTGTTAGATCATATTACACATGAACTCGCATTTTCTCACGTATGAATCAAAACAGGATGTGACTTGTTTCACAAGGAGAATGCTAATAATGACATCTCACACGTGTTCACATGTATTTCATCACTTTCCTTTCATATCGTTATTACATTATTGTAGTGGGGGATTAGTGAACAACGTCAATTCAACACACACAAATGTAGTTAGGCCCTTTGACATAATTTAAATAAATTCATGGGCTAGTCCGTAGGAACCAGGCCAAAGGGATCCGTCCAAAGGGATCAGTCCAAAGGGACAAGGACTCGTCCACAAGGACTCGACCACAAGGACCTGTCAACAAGGACCTGTCCACACAGACTTGTCCACAAGGACTCGTCCACAAGGACCTGTCCACAAGGACTCGTCCACAAGGACTCGTCCACAAGGACCTGATATCAATGACCCCGCCAACAATGACCCGTCAACAATAACCCATCTATAGGGATCCGCTCCCCCACCCTCTTACAAAAGCCGTGAGTGGGCATGGTAATTCATAGTGGCTTTCCACCGAACATATGCACTTTATGTGGAACAACATTTAAATCCATATCGGCATTCAAACTCTCACATGTTGCAATTGGTAGCAGAGATTCTCTAAAAAAATCAATTTCACCCTCTAGTAGGGGTAGGTTTTATTTTAGGGTGGAGATATGTAGTCCAATGGAAAGGGAGTGTTCGCCTGAGTAATTTGACACCTCATTCGTCAAAATCCGACCACGGGTTCGGGAGTTATCGGGCTGCCGCCATCTTGTGAGGAGGGGAGGAGGAGGAGGCATCTGAACCCGTACAAAACCACTACTAGTGTTAATTCCCAAGATTGTGCATTGTCATGATTGCTGATGTTTCCGTCTGGGTTCTTCCACATCCCTGGCACATATGACAACATTTATTTACAGGTCTTACCATTTTGGACTCGTAGATTCATAACTGCACTCTCAAATTTTGTAGGGTCCTACCTATCCCCCACACCGCTTTCAAATACTACGTTACAGTGACATGATATGCCATTCACCGAACTTACACACATTACGTACTGCGATCTGATCCAATACTGTTTCAAACTCTCGCTTACCATCGTTACACTTTTGGCATGCCTATTCCATCTATATCACTACCACACTAACACTCCCTCACATATTATTCCATATAATTATAAACATTGTTATCTTTGTTTTCCTACGTAAAAATGTTTCTACGGCTCACAACCAGAATTATCAACTTATATCATTGCTGTCATACAATTATCATTAATATTTAATATTATTACCGTCAAACATGTATCAAGTTTATCAATAAATCCTCATCATTATCCTTATCACAAAATGTAGATTTAGCAACTAGTCAAACTTTCCTGACATTATTATATTCCTTTTATTAATACTGTATTATAATTCCTAATGCTATCATGCAAGTGTCACTAATAAATAAAGAATAATAATAACCCCTGGCACTACAGCCCATAAAGGGCCTTGGCCTAACAAGCGACCGCTGCCCAGCCATATGTCCTGCAGGTATAGGGGTGGCACGTGGTCAGTGCATCGGGTCCCATCGGCCATTAATTTTGGTTCTCGTAACCGGGGTGCTGCCTCACTGTCAGACTGCTACTCAATTGTCCTCACGAGGCTGAGTGCAGTCCGTTCCAACCCTCCCGTGAGCTATTATAATCCCTGACGGAGACGGGAATAGAACCCGGAGACCCCAGGTGAGAGGCAGGCACGCTATCCCAACACCACGGGAGTCACTAATAACTTTCGTTGCTTATCCAGATGTATAATGTTATTATTATTATTATTATTATTATTATTATTATTATTATATTTTAATATTAAAATAACGTCCATTAATTATGAATATAAAAATATTTTATTATTACTATAATTCATTTATCACAATATATTAAATTAATTACAAATAATTATATTACCTGTCTTTTCAATTATTGATACAATACGGCTTCGTTTTTGCAAACTTATAGTAATATCAAACCCAATTCTTTGTTTTTCTCGCCGTCATATCTTCACTCTTAAGTACTACTTCATCCGATAATCAAGATAACATTTCTTATCCAAACTGTTCATATAAAATTTTCCTTTGATCTATCATTTAAATTGGCAAAGCAAAATTATCAGCATGTGCCCATCTTGTGGCATGGCACTAGATACCCCAGGCATTTCGTCCCCACAATGTTTTTGGTGATGTACCATTCTGCTTTCTGCCGTCGCCATGTTGTCTAGGTGACCTGATATGATATCGTCACACTCTGTTTCACTGCGGCTATAACAATTCCTTCAAGATTTGAACACATATTAACTACACAAATCTTTGCCTCAGAGGAGGGTCCATCTTAGTTTGTTTTGCAAGTCTATCTGGGCATACCGCATTTCCCTAAACTTTGACTTGATCGTGTACATCTTCTACACGGCAATGTTGATTATACGCGAGTGAATATTCGCGCGATCTCGCAAAGTACTTTTCTAGTGAAACACATTTTATACACAGGTAGTACAGTTTATATGTTTTTAATAGCGCAAATATCAGTGTTCTATTTGTGTCATTCTCCACTGGTCTATAAAATGTTCATTGACTATTCGCAACACGTGTTTCTCCTACTTGTATCTACGTAATTTAACTTGAACATAGACAATATAACACTCTCAACGACTTGAGCTTAACGGTTTGTTATACTATGTTTCACATTACTTTGTTTAAAGTATTGTCTTTTATATTTTCACGGAGCGGACTAGCACTGGCTTCCGGACCTCGCGGTTGATGGTAAACTGATGTCCTTGCTTCCTTGCACTGCTGCCTTAATTATCATCTCCAAATATTATTCTTTCGCTCCCAATTGTGAGATGGTTTTGCTATGAACTGTGTTGTCTGCGAGAATTACACATCAAAAAGAATGATAAAAATATACAAATTTAAAATATATGCATTATTCCGAAAATCGACAGTTCAAATTTGATTAATTAATGAAGTGCCATCAACCGCTTCTCCTCTCCTGGGAATCTCAGTTTTATGTTATTGACTTGTATGTGTGCTTAGGACTATGGTCTCAATCTGCAAATGTGTAGTTAATTATTTATTCATTATTTAAGATATTTAATGCTATGTTATTTCTTCGCTGAATTTGGTGATTTTAATGGTGGGTTGATTTTAAATCTTCGCCATCAGGATTTCAAAATCCTCTGAAATAGGCGTAGCCTTAGGCTGGCGCTTCATTAAAAGAATAATGTCTTGTTGTCTTGTAACAAGGGATAATTTCTTTTTCCTTGTGGTGAGGTGGTTCCCCGTCTCCTCTCAGATTGACTCAATTATATTTTCGCGTACAGTCACCTTATCTGATGTCTGAACTGTGCAGTTGACACAAAGACTTTTTGTGTATTTCTTGCTCTTGCGCCATTACTTCAGTTTATAATACAACTAGCAACCCGACCCGGCTTCGCCCGGGAACAGTTATGAATGCATTACGTGATATGCGCGTTTTTCCAATGTCAATGAACAACGACCAATATCCGTTTTACGTCTCGGCATGATGAGTTAAAATCACTGACTGAACTATTAATTATATTATCATGGAGATACATGTGCAACAAATTCTTGTCAGACGTAATTTAAGAATGGCGAGGTGCATGAAACACAAATCCCCTTTTCGTCCAATCTTAACTTGACTGTGAATTTTGCGGAACGAAAAGTTCACAGGCGAAATGAAGGAAAGCCGAGATGCACTTCCAGGGAAACTCCAAACACAACCACTCTTCTCTAAAGTTTTTAACTCAACACGACTCGACAGTTTGCTGCTGGCTGTATCAGGGGCAATAAGCTCGTCCACTAGCTAATCTATAACTGGGGTGATAGACTCGACCCTAGCTAGCTCGTAAACAACTAGCAACCCGACCCGGCTTCGCCCGGGAAAGTTACGAATGCATTACATGATAACCTCAGTAACTGAATGGAGATTGTTGGAAGAAATGAAAACGTAAAAACACTTATAGTAGGCGATGTATTGAAGATAGAGATACGCCCTCCCGGGATTTCTTGTAGAACATTTCATGCTGAACAATTCTTACACCCATAGTATATAGATATTTTTAACGGTTTGCCCAACGTAAGCTTAAGAAATATGGTTGTTATGGGGGATCTCAATGCCCATGTAGGAAGAGAAAGACAAGGTTATGAGAGTGTTCTAGGACCAGAGGGTTGGGGCGGAAGAAATTAGGAAGGAAAGAGGAGGTGGTATCAAAATAGGACGGTAGAGACAAGGGAAGAGTACCAGGAAAGAAAGAAGGAGGCGAAGAGAGTAGTGGCTGAGGAGAGAAGAAAGTGGATGGAAGAGTGGACAAAGATGATGAAGGAGGATAGTGAAGGTATAAAAAAGGTCCTGTATAGGATGGTAAAAATAAGAGGCGGAAGGATCCTACGGATTATGTTAGAATGGTGAACAAAAGGGGACAAGAGATAGAAAATAGGGAAGAACTGAAGAAAATGTGGAAATAATATTTTGAAGAATTTCTGAACCCAAATGGAAAAGATGGTGAGGAGGAAGAAATCGGGGAAGAGGAAGATGAACTGCTAACAGATAAGACTTAACATGGAAAGAAGTGGAAGATGCAGTGAACAAGATGAAAGGAGGGAAGGCACCGGGTGTGGATGAGTTGAGTGTGGAGATGGTGAGAGCAGCAGGAGAGATGGGGATACAGTGGTTGTACCGAGTGATGAGGACAGCATGGAAGGAAAGGAAGACCCCAGAGGACTGGAAAAAAGGAATAATTGTCCCGATCTTCAAGAAAGGTAGTAGAACAGATTGCAGAAACTATCGGGGAATAACACTGATGAGTCATTGTGCAAAGATCTTCGAGAAAGTTTTGGAAAAGAGAATTAGGACAAGGATAGAAGGAGGGATGAGGGAAGAACAACATGGCTTCAGAGCAGGAAGGTCCACAGTGGATTTGATTTTTGCTGTAAGGCAGTTACAAGAACAGCACTATGAGTATGGCACATATCTACTGATGGCCTTCCTGGACATTGAGAAAGCATATGACAGTGTATGCAGAAACAAAGTATGGAAGTCTCTGGAGGATAGAGGAATAAAGAAATGGACTATAAAGAGGATAAAGGAGATGTACAAGGGAAGCGTGGGCTGTGTGAAAGTGGGAGGAGAGAGATCAGACTGGTTGGAACAGAGAAACGGCCAGAAACAAGGAAGTGCACTATCACCGTTACTTTTCATTGTGGTGATGGATGACATGATGACCCGAGTGGCACAAATAATTGGGGAAGGAAAGATGAAAGCAATGGTGTTTGCAGATGATTTGATGATTTGGGGAAACAAGGAGGAGGAGGTACAGGAACAGTTGGACGTGTGGGAAGGAATAATACAAGGATATGGGATGAAATTTAGCATAAATAAGAGTGAAATGGTGATTACAACAAGGAAGAAGGAAAGAACCACAACGGGAATAACAATTGGTGGGGAACAGCTGAAGAAAGTGGAGAGTTTCAAATATCTGGGAAGCCTGATAAAAGATAATGGAAGAAACGATAGAGAAATAAATGAGCGGGGGAGGCAGGCAGAAGCATTTCGGAGGAGTGTGAGAAGCATGTTATGGAGCAAGGATGTCCCTCGGAACAGCAAAAAGGTCATATATCGGACGTACTATGTCCCTATCCTGTTGTATGCCTCGGACACCTGGGTTATGAAAGGAAGGGAGACGAGCAAAATACAGGCCAGTGAGATGAGGTTCTTGAGAAGCAGTATTGGAGCTACAAAGATGGACAGAATAAGAAATGAGAGGACCAGAGGATTAATGAAGGAGGAACCATTATAGGATGGTATAGAGAAATCTAGACTTAGATGGTATGGACATGCAAAACGAATAGAGGAGAAGAGGATACCCAGGAGAGTACACGAGACGAAGTGGGAAGGAAAGAGACCGAGAGGAAGACCGAGAGACAGGTGGCTGAAGGGGGTGGAAGAAAGCGTGAAGAAGAGAGGAGAAGATTGGACAAGGGTGGAGGCTGAGAGATGGTGGGAAGACCGAAGACGTTGGAGAGGCTTGTGTTCCAAACAGACCTGGCCAGTGGCTGGAAACTGTGCAAGATGATGATGATGATGAAGCTTAAAAACGCACGGACGCAAGTTTTTTTTCGACCTTTTCACTGAAATCGTTAGTGCTTGACTTCCTTTGGTCGGAAATAAATTATTTTCTACAAAAACCTTCCTCGAGACATCCTTTACAAAATAGTGAAAACCGCATCATAATTCATTCAGTGGTTCTCGAGATTACCCGTGACATCCAAGAATCGGGGATATATCCCCCTTCCGTGCAATCTTAACTTGACTGTGTTTCACAGGCGAAATGAAAAAAACCCGAGTTGCACTTCCAGGGAAACTCCTAACACAACCACCCTTCTCAGATGTCTTAACTCAACATGACTCAACGATTTGCTGCTGGCTGTATCTGGGGCAATAGGTTCGCCCACTAGATAGGCTGTAACAGTGATGATAGACTCGCCCTTAGCTAGCTCGTAAACTGTCGCCTCAGTAGTTGAATGGGCATGGTGGGAAAAATGACAACGTAAAAACACTTATAGTGAGCGATGTATTGAAGATAGACATATCCTCTCCCGGACTTTTTTGTAGAACTTTTCATGCTGAACAATTCTTACACTTACAGTATTTAGATATTGATAACGGTTTGCCCAGCGTAAGCTTACAAAGCGCTCGGACGCCAGTTTTATTTCGGCTTTTCCACTAAAATCGTTACTGCTCGGTTTCCTTTGATCATACATAAATTATTTTCTACAAAAATCATCCTCGAGATATCCTTTTCAAAATGGTGAAAACCGCATCAAAATCCATCCAGAAGTTCTCGAGTTTACCCGTAACATTCAAGAATCGGGGACATAGTTTTATACTAACTAGAGATGTTCAATTATGGCTCATACAGAACGGTTTCAATCCATACTCGCTCTCTGAAACGCTCGCAGTTGTGGCACTACACATAGAGTAGTAAATAAATGTGCTCTTCATTCGCATAATAAATATAGAATTTATCGTATGTAAAAATAAATAATTTTATTAATATATTTATTTTCGTTTTTCATTTTTGGTTTACTTTATTTTCGTTCTTTTTAATGAAGTCGTCACAAACACCCAGTCCTCAAGCCTTGGGAATTAACCATACGAAGTTTAAATCCCTAAGATACGGCCTTTAATCAAACCTGGATCTTTTCTTGCTTAAACGTATAGCCATGAGGCCGTACACCAAATAGGAATTAGTTTCCATTTCACAGACAGTATTTCGAAGTGCGGGGCTGCAGTGAGTTTCTCATCTAGCTGCCGCAAGTTCACAGGCACGTTCAGGCTTGGGTTCAGATAATCCATCTCTCTCCTTCTGTCACGATTTGTTATCCCGTATGTCTGACTCACGATACGTGGAGTTTGTCGCCCTTGCTCAACTCCTTGTTCTAATGCGTCGTTATATTCTCAGTACTCGCCTGAAAATGAAAAGCGTACTCTTTCTTGTATGTGCATTCCGTACGCAAGAGGTGTTTTTTTGTATATTTACACCCTGAAGTGCAAGACTTATTTATATATATGTTTATTGATTTATTTATTTATTTAATTACAAACAAACTTTTTTATCAATATGTTCAGCCCTCAGAGCAATGATACACATGGCTTAATATATGATAAGGTACATAATTGTGAACCAAAAATCTCTGGCAATTTACATGGTAATGAAATAAAATTTTATGAGAAGTATACTGACACTAAGGTGAGAATTTACAATTAATCTCCTCTTAGTTTAAAACAAAGTCCCCGATTCTTGGATGTTACGGGTAAACTCGAGAACCTCTGGATGGATTTTGATGCGGTTTTCACCATTCTGTAAAGGATATCTCGAGGATGATTTCTGTAGAAAATAATTTATTTATGACCAAAGGAAGTCAAGCACTAACGATTTCAGTGAAATGGTCGAGGAAAAAAACAGGCGTCCACGCGCTTTTTAAGCTTACGCTGGGCAAACCGTTAAAATATCTATATACTATGAGTGTAGGAATTGTTCAGCATGAAAAGTTCTACAAAAAAGCTTGGGAGAGCATATCTCTATCTTCAATACATTGCCTACTATAAGTGTTTTCATTTCTTCCAACAATCTCCATTCAGTTACTGAGGCAACAGTTTACGAGCTAGCTAGGGGCGAGTCTATCACCCCAGTAACAGCTTAGCTTGCTGACGAGCTTATTGCCCCAGATACAGCCAGCAGCAAACTGTTGAGTCGTGTTGAGTTAAAAACTTAAAGAAGAGTGCTTGTGTTTGGATTTTCTCTGAAAGTGCAACTCGGCTTTTCTTCATTTCGCCTGTGAACTTTTCGTTCCGCCAAATTCACAGTCAAGTTAAGATTGGACGGAAGGGGGATTAGTGTTTCATGCACCTCGCCATTCTTAAATTACGTCTGACAAGAATTTGTTGCACATTCATCTCCATGATAATATAATTAATAGTCCAGTCAGTGATTTTCACCCATCATGCCGAGACGTAAAACGGATATTGGTCGTTGTTCATTGACTTTGGAAAATAAAAAGCGCTTATCACGTAATGCATTCATAACTGTTCCCGGACGAAGCCGGTCGGGTTGCTAGTTATATAATAATTAATTGGAGGATTAGTGATTTATGCCGATGAAATAATTTAATGAGAAGATGATATTAAAAATAAAGAGGAAATAAAAGTAATAATGCACAGAAAAGGTAGAAATTATTGAAATGTGTAACCAATTACTTAATAAATATGGTGTAATGATCTTCCAATTATTCCTTATAGAGATTGCATGATCATGGGTTGAGAGCGCAGAACCATACAAGCGAGGAACCTCGTAGAAATATTGCGAGAAGTCGTGAAACAGTACTGTATATTATGGAGGGAGAAGACTGATTTGACTGGGGGTGTTCCGTTACCTTCCCAGCTGAGAAGAGAGGCAAAGAGGACACTAATTTTTAAAGGGAATAAGATAATCTCCCCCACCATCGCTTAAGTGAAAGTCACAAATTAAGAAAAACGAAAGAAAAGAAAGACATCCTGATAACTTTAAAGATATACGCTAACGAGAATTTTGGAGATATAACATTTAAGAAAATGAAGAAGATTAACTACTGGCGGAAGCAAATAAATGAAATTTGAGATTATATTGGCTCAACTCAAGGATGATTAAGGGATATTTCGGAGAATTAGTAGGTAAGATTATGGACCGTGATCACGCCAATGCAATTAATGCAATTAATGCAATTAATTATAATTGATGTAATTTATATAATCAATTAGTTAATAATCATATTTGATTGAGATATAAAAATTTTGAATCAGTGTGTCATTACCTACAGGTAGACGTAGCCTAGATATAATTTTGCTGACTTACTTTTATCGAGATTGTGCAATAAAATATTGATCGGCAGGTAATGTTTATAAATAATGCAATCGGATGAAATAAGTTCATTCATCTGTGGACGTTAGCCTAAGCGATTCCGCGCATCGCTAAGTATTGAAAAAGCGGGCGGTTGATAAATTGCGAATGGCAACAGCTGATAAAGTTCATTTTGTGAACGTGAGTCTAGAAGTCTCCGCGCATTATTATGTAAGGAGGTGTGCGGATTAATTAACCAAATAGCTAGTTCAATTTGTAGATGAGTGTCTAAACATTTTATGCCACACCGTTACTCGAGTGAGGGTGGCAAATAATGGTACGGCCTGATATGAGTGATCGAGCAGTTTAGTGAAATATTGTGTCAAGGTCACAGAATAGATCGTATACCCTAATAGCTGACAGTAATATTGGGCACATAATTTGAATAGAAACGAGGAAAAAACAAAACTGTATGATTGAAGTGCCAAGATTTGTGAATCCAGAGTTGGAGTATTGCGAAATTCTTGAAAATATTACCCGCGTGAACGGAACGTGGTATGTTTTTCTAAGTGAAGTGTGCAATAGAATGCAAATATTTTCATTGTAATAGTGCCAAAACAGTATTAGAATCGCGTGCAAATAAAAGAAATGAATTGTACCATCAGTGGTTTAGTCTGGTGCGTGTGGTCTGCAGACTAAAGCGCGTGGAAAACGACGGAAACTAGGAGTAGTTAGCCTTGCATAGAACAAAACAACAACTTCTGATATGACACCGAACTATAAATACGTATTTCAGATGGCATAATTTTGTCAATTATATGAATGTTGTAGAAAATTGTTTCTGGAGAGTGGTTCATGATAAATAATCCGGAATTTCAAATATCGAGATATGTATTTATTAACAGGTAATAATACATTTTGAAGTATGTCTATCCTTAGGTAGTTGAGCTTAGTGATAGTGTTTAGAACTCAGTGTTATGGGAATGCCATGTAGAAAGCTCCCATGTTTGAAATATATAAATATCAAATGGGGTAATCCACCGTGAAAAATAAGGTTTGGTTGCGTGTATTTATTTTGTTCTTACTACTTTAAAATTGTGGCAGGGTAATGTTTGGGCTAAGGTTATTTGGATGAACACAAAACGTATGGATGTAAGTTCTAAATGACCATGTATTGATCGGTCATCCGTGTTGGTCAAAAACGCAGCTGTTTGGGTAAAACAGAACAATTTCAGAACAATTACAATTGTCAAGGGATAAGCAGTGTAGTAGTACAGTATTATGCCTTATGTATGGCTGTGTTACTCTTTATTATATCCCAGTTCGTGAGCTCTGGATGAAAATTGGGTTGATCTGGGAATTAGGGTTTTATTACGGGTGATAAGTCTATCGTCATTCTACCCACTGTAATGATTGTGTTGTTGTCCTAATAGATCCCATTAATATGGGTTATACTCTGCTATCTGCGAAGACAGGTCAGAGGTGATGTAGGTATAAATACCCAGTGGAGAGGTATTCTTGATTATTCATGTTGTAGGTGAGATAAGTGCAAATTCATTGCGTTTAAAGGTTCATGATGGGTTATTGAATTGTTGGATTTTGTTAAATTATCGAAGTGTTCTATAGGGAAGCTCGTGTGTATATTGCGGTGTTTAGTTATCCTCCTAATATAAATGTTTAAGTTTGTCATTCTTGTTTTATATTTCTTGAAGGTTATCAGTTACTTTATGTGAAATGTTAATTATTTCTTCGTGGTTTTTAAGCTTCTATCCTTCGTAAAGTAACATCATTCATTTGTAAAGATTTAGTGTCCGAGTTTGGCCTTCAACCTTCCTGTAATCATCCAGCAACCAATGTGTGGGTTAGGTCTTATTTGGTGGTAATACCTTAGGTAGGGAATTATTATAGGTGATCATGGAACACGAAGGTTGATTCGGTGTTATTATCTTATTTATTATTTAATGTCCTTCATAAGGGGTTAGTTCATTAAATTTATTATTTTTATCTAACTTGTTGAACTATTCATCACAATATATTAGTACTAGGGTACCTGGGGGTTGAATATTAAGGTTCTGAATCCCATATTACCGTCCTACCTTCTAGGGCATGGAAGAAGAACATCAACAAAACACACCATACCTTATGAATCTTGGTAGCAGGGATCCAGAATGTAAGTATCCACGTGGGGAGAAGTCTGAAGAGTGTAGGTTAGTTTTTGAGGTGAGAGTGTTGGAAGGTAGACGGCTTCCAACCCGGTTTATGACACCTTGACATAATCCTCATCAAACCACCCCAATTTCACCCCTCCAAACTTCCACCGCCCCCCCCCCCCCTTGCGCACTGCGTACACATCGAATCCACGTATGCCAACATAATATTTAACAACAATATTTAAAAGTAAAACCAAAACAAAAACTACAAACACGAACACAGTAATAGAAGACACTATTA
The DNA here is from genome assembly GCA_946902985.2 of Meconema thalassinum. Classification (NCBI taxonomy): domain Eukaryota; kingdom Metazoa; phylum Arthropoda; class Insecta; order Orthoptera; family Tettigoniidae; genus Meconema; species Meconema thalassinum. The sequence goes on from OX336389.2 coordinate 1,152,262,862, forward strand.
TCTAGCAACAACCACAACCATACAGACACGAATTCAAACATCCCGAAGTAAAATTGGGCTATATCTCGCTTTCATTCACTCAGACAATCCCAAACGTTTAAGAAACATAGGCAATTTAAAACTATCTACAGTAAACGGAAAACTGGAGATACAGAACAAATATATTAAAAGGCAAAACACTTACAGAAAAAGATGGGAAGAAAAGATCAGCAACTGGATAAAAAAATTATACAAAAGTAACATGCGAGGATCTACAAAACAACAAAACTTTAGATTACTTCACACACTCGCACATTCAATCAACAAATCGATCAATCATTCATTCATTCACATATTGAATCAATCAATCAACCATCAAAGCTAACACTAAAATAAATGAATACAATATACATTACAAAAGTTTACAGCCACTTCAGATGTTTCTCATAACAGTGGACAGTGACTGCAACATTTACCAGCTTCCAAGGAAATCTCACGTCACCAAGTGTGTGTCAACTGTTCAGTGGTGGGAGACCGAACACTTCGCAATAACTCTCATACTTAGCTGTATGGTATTGTCGCCCACTCCTATAGGCTCCGTGCATTAGAGCGAGAAATGCTCCACCACGCTGCGAGTGGCCGGAATTGTAAGCTGATGCGGTTTACCGCGGACCGCAGAAATATCAGCTGTCATCTCACAACGTGTTGACATGGCAGACTTGATAATAACTGTGGGATTTAAGAGTATTTTATCTGACAATAATCGGCCCAATTCTTCGAAGAATTCTTCTTGCAGAAAGTGGGCATGTTTTTTAAATTTAGTAGAAAAGCAGTTTTCAGGAAATACCAACAGTGTAATAACTGCTAATGTGATAAGAGAAACATCAGTTCGCCAGAAACCTTATCATGTCACGATAGAGGTAACGTATCTATTCATTTTATGCATTAGTTGAGGTGACAGCAGGGGCAGATGACCTCGTAGTTCTGCCTCTTAAAACAACAATAACTAACTAACTAACTGAGGTAACAGCGGCATTAATGTTCATGTACACGCAATTTCTAATACGATATAATGTTGTCGTAGGTTAATGCTACTAGAGAGATGATTGCATGTTCCTGTGAATGCCCTGATGGTTCGTCAGAGAAGTGCAAACATATTTCAGCAGTTATTCATGCAGTTAATTCAGAGCATGTAACTTCGCGAACCGATCAACCCTGTGAATGGTCTCGACCTCGAATCTCAACGCGGGGAAAGAGAAATATAACAAGGGGAAGAGTTTAGAAGAACTTTTTCCCACAAAAAGGCAGAGGCTTGATGTAAAACCAGTTGAAATTCCCGATTTGAAGACCCCATGTATACTTTCCAAAATTTTAAATGAGGAGAAAAAGTCAGAATCAGTTAAAGTTGCCAATGAATTGCCACGAAATTTAATAACTGATGTCACATTTATGGTTCAGAATAATGCATGTAAAAATGTAATAACAACATTATTAATGAAACAGGAGACTACATCTGTAATAATTGATGTGTGTATTGTTAGCAATTCTGCACTAGCAAGTTATTTTTATAAATTTGTGTAAAAACCTTACATCAATCGAAGTCTGACCTCTGGTTTTCAGAAAGAAAGAAAATTATCTCTGCAAGTAGGGCACATTAAATTAAAACTAGGAGAAAAGATCATGAGAAATTGGCAAATACACTCTTGAACCCTAAATGTAATAATGGTAGGGGTCTTAGAAATGTCACATTTGGAACAAAGTTAGAAATAACTGCACTTGCCAAATACACAAATTTATATGATAAAACAGTTGTTGAGAATGGTCTTATAATTCATCTCACACATCCTTGGTTGTGTGCTAGTCCAGATGGTATAGTAATGGTGGATGGGAAGCCAGAAAGGGTACTAGAAATTAAATGTCATATTTCATGTACAGACAAGCCAATCATAGATGAAAATGAGGAGATTAATGTACCATATATAATAAGAAATTCAGAATGAAATTTGGAACTGAAACCAAATCATGCATATTTCACTCAATGCCAGCTGTTGATGTGCTGTTGTGTGCTTTATCATTTATACAGAGAACCATAGTTCCATTCTTTTAGAAATTCAATATTGTAAGTGTCATCAACTTCTTCAGGTGTCAAATGATCTTCATGCATGAAGTGTGGCATTACTAAAATTGCATTGCTGTCCTCCAATATAGTTTTTATACCATTATTTGATCACCTGATTCTATCAATTTTAAAATTCCACAGTCATTTGTAATAAAACTGTCACTAGCTCTACCACCATAACATTTGGAAACAAATGTCACCATACCACAAGGTGCAATTGCAATAAAGACCTTTGCAGTATATGTAGACTTATAATTAGAGTACATATACACACGCTGGCCGATCTCAGGAAGCTGTTCTGTTTTAATTTCAGTGCAGTCTATAATAGCTCTACAATTTGGATAGTTATCTTAAAAAACAGAAGACAATGTAGCATTAACAGTATACTTGCTAGGCCAGAAAACCCACTTTTTTGTTGCTTGTGCCAGTACAGGTAAAAACAAATTGAAATATCCAAGACATATTACTACGGTGAATATTGAAAATAACAGCAAGGGCAGCAAATGGTAAGGCTAATTTCACTTTCATTAAGAATACCAAGAGTCTATTTTCTTTACTAATTTTGCGTGTATTAGTGTCTGGCAGCAAGTTTAAAAATATATTAAAAATTTCTTTGTTGACACCAGCCAGAACATTTAATTGTGATTCATCAGAAACTGAACTATAACCAAAAAAACCTCTTTCTTCATATGGGAAGTCAGACCCAGACAATTTACTAACATGTCTAGGTTTAGCATGTAATGTGTGAAGGGCTGATATATTCGCTTGTGTGCTGACACTGTTTCAGTCCAAAACACAACTGAATTCAAAATTGCTTCCTACATCACAATGTTTGTTTGTCTGAGTTTGGGCATCAGCTTTCATGGACACTAGAACAGGCTCACTAGTTTGCAGATCTGATATATCAGGTGAATTGACTAAATTTCTATTTACACTTCTCTTCTTCAATGTCATAAATCTGCTGAGAGAGCCTGTTCCTGTTGACTTTCTTCTGTAACATTCAGGAAAGATACTTGGTACATATGCTGGACTAGCAGGATGTTGAGATTTACACCCTCCTATAAAATGTGAGCTGCAGATTCTAGGTGATTTTGAAGGTGTCCACAAAGTACCATCTGCCCTATAAAACAAATTGTGTAAATGTGGCAAATTTATGTAAACATACCTTTTAAAGTATGAGCAATCTGTAAATGCAAACATTATTTTGAACATATTTTGTAAAATTTAAGTTGGATCTGTATTATATTTATTTCAATTTCTGTTGTAATGAGTTCAAATTAATTTGTGACTACCTGTTTTCATAATAATACTTTTGTAGGACTATTTAAAATATTGTAATGCTCATTTATTTAATGATTATGTATAATTACACATTTCTAAAATATTTCTGTAGGCTACTAATATTTTGTTCCTATTTTGTGTCATATACCAAGGCCTATTCCTGTAAATATAATATTAATCCACTAGCCTTTCAAATCCACTTCGTAAGGTCGTGGAGGAAAACTACAAAATTTCACACTTTGCTCAGTATTTAGGAATCTGTTATTTTAGTATTATTGCTATCATTAAGACTACTGTGTAATAGAATGTTTTTACTATTATGATGTGTGTGCGTTAAAAATATGGCGTACTGGTGCGTACCTTACCTTGGAATTATAGCATTACTGTAAATATTTTTGTTGTTACTGTTAACCTATTTGTAAAAGCCATGGTTAGTATAGGTTTTGTACTGTGCAATTTAGTATTAATTAAAATATTAAATCCCCCATTACTTCTTGCGATTTACTGCTAAAATCCACTGTCTTTTCAAATCCATTTCGTGAGATCGTGATGGAAAACAATGAAAATTTTCACTTTGCTCTGTATTGCAGTATCTATTATTGCAGCCAACAACACGGCACATAACATTACCAGAACGTTTTGACATTTTTAAAATAATAATCTGAAGACAACACTATAAAAAGATTGAATAAACACATGCACAAATTCACTCGTACTGCAACGTCTTACGATCAGCTGTTGATAAACAAGCCCGCGTGTAGTTCTCGTAGTATCCACCCGCAGCAGCACACTGCAGAACGCACGGTGCCTATAACGGAGTCATTTAACAAATCTCTTCTGTACACAGTCGGTGGCGTTGATTTTACTACTGTGAAAAGGATTCCAGGTAACACTAACATATTCGAATTCAGGCCGAATAAGCAACTTAAACTATATGGAGTTTTCCCCGAAAAATTATTCCCTTTTAAATATCAAATGGTCCGGAAACTGTCACGACATTATTTGAAATACCCTCATCGAACAAGAAATCATTTGGGATTGTCATACCTAGATCCCTAATGGAAGACACACTACCTAGCGTTTCGTTTTTGATAGAATAATGAAACCTGGGTTGGAGTTAACGTTTCAATGAAACGGGAGAGAAATTACACTTGTAAATACGAGTATATAGTTTCAGTTTCCATGTATCGCAACATTCACAGAGTAGGTGTCGGTCTTCTTGCAATAACTCATAGACATTTACAATATTGATGGGTATATAAAGTGTAAGTTCGTCATCATACATCAGGCATTTACAATCGTGAATTATGAGTGGAATATCATGGTTTTAATCGCTTGTGCTGTGCCAACCCCTTTCCAAATTCGTACTGCAATAATACTCGATGATATGCTATAATATTGTGATGTGTTGCGGCTTTCATTGGCCTGTATAATGTGAATTACTATATTTCTAACGCTTGTCTAAGGCTTGTCCATGTGCTGCCTTGGGTTCGAGTGGTATGAATATTGTATCATATGAAATTACCCTGTTAAATGGTGAGATCCGAGCATGGACATGGGAAGCCAACCAATTTGGAGATTCATGCGTTGAGTTCAGATGCTGTATGTCAGTAAATGCAGTACATAATAACTCAATTGCATGCTGTGAAGATGTGTTTTTGCTGGCCCCGTGGTGTTGGGGTAGCGCGCCTGCCTCTCACCAGGAGGTCCCGGGTTCGATTCCCGGCTCCGTCAGGGATTTTAAAACTGACGGGAGGGTTGGAACGGGGTGCATTCAGCCTCGTGAGGACAATTGAGTAGCTGTCTGACAGTGAGGCAGCGCCCCGATCACGAAAACCAAGATTAACGGTCGAGGGGACGCGATGCGCTGATCACGCGTCACCCCAATATCTGCAGGCCAAATGGCTGGGCAGCGGTCGCTTGGTCGGCCTAGGCCCTTCATGGGCTGCATAGTGCCAGGGGTTGAAGATGTGTTTAGCCTTAAAAGCAAATGGTCTAGTATTGAATCTGTGTAATTGTGGAATCCTGGCAGAGGGACACATATCTCGGAGCTGATAACAACGTTGTTTGTTGTATAGTTGTGTGAATTTCAGGAGCCGGGTGAGATTTTCGTCATCCTGGTTTTAAGGTCATAGTTTCGGTCACTAAATATTATGAACACATTTTTGGGAGTGCGTATGTTCCTTGAGGTATTGTGCGACATTCTCGTATCACATTATAATCTGTAATTAACCTATCTGTTTTGCGACTTGAAAAGGAGCGTTGTTCGGTCTTCTGTCACTGAATTATGAATGGTGTTGACCATCCCATAACTGAAGTTCGAATGATATTTAGGCTACACTCCTTAAACTGAATAGTGAGTGTTGATCACATGTGTCTTGCAAACGTTCTGACCCTCGAAGTGCGGCTGCGTTGCCATCTATATAACTTTCATTATGGGCATTTACTTCCTGTATAATGAGTATTCTCTCTCGGTGTCCTTGTCTTATTTAATTCGGTTCTAGCGAAAATTATATTTCTTCAAAAATGCTTCAAATATTGGTATAATCTATCTACGAAGTACGTCCAGAAAGTAAGTTCCGTTTGGTAATAACATTAAATTGTGTACAGATACAGAAAAAAAAATTATTGCACAAAATTCTACTACCCTTGAACTACTTTTCCACATAACTGCCGAAATGTTGAAGGCATTTGTCGTAGCGTGGTACGAGTTTTTGTATACCTTATTCATAGACGTGTGCCGCCTCTGTCTTCAACTAGTTGTACGTTCCGCTGCAGGGCAGTTCCGCATATGCGCGGTAGACGCTCTGTATCAAGGAGAAGAAACGTGCGCCATTTGGAGAGCGCTGTCAGCCACGTACGCGTTGTTGTGCATGTGTAATCGTACGATGTTGGTGTTGATTGAAAATCCCGCCGCTTGTGAAATCAGATCTGTGATTCGTTTTCTGAATGCTAGGAAAGTGAAACCAATTGAAATTTATCGGCAAATTTGCGAAGTGTATAGACAAAATGCGATGAGTGATTCAATGGTGGGAAGATGGGTCCGACAGTTCAATGAAGGACGTAGTGAAGTGCACGATGAAGAACGAAGTGGGCGTCCATCTTTGGTTACAGAAGAACTGGTTCACGCGATTGATGACAAGATCCGGGAAAACCGCAGGTTTATAATTAGTGCTCTCGCTATGGAATTTCCCCAAATCTCACGATCACTAATTCATGAAATTGTTACCGAAAAACTGAACTTTTGTAAACTTTGCCGACGTTGGGTACCAAAGATTCTTACGGTGCAACACAAAACAAAACGGATGGGTAGCGCACTTCAGTTTTACCCCGTTACAATGAAGGCGGCGAAGAATTTCTGTCACAGATAGTCACAGGAGATGAAACTTGGGTTTCTTACGACACCCCTGAGGCATGGAATGGAGGCACACTTCATCCCCAGCAAAGGTTAAGCCGAAACAAATCTTGACACCTCGGAAAACGATGTGGACAGTGTTCTGGGACTGGAAAGGCATCTTACTCATTGATTTCTTACCGCGTGGTCAAACAATCAACGCAGATGCTTACTGCGAGACACTTAGGAAATTGCGCCGCGCAATACATAATAAGTGCCGAGGGTTGCTGTCAAAAGGTGTTGTTTTTCTTCACGACAACGCACGACCACACACTGCAAATGTGACGAAAAACCTCCTACAGGGATTTGGCTGGGACGTGTTTGACCACCCTCCGTACAGCCCTGACCTCGCTCCTAACGACTTTCATCTGTTCACACATATCAAGTCTTTCTTTGGCGGACAACACTTCAACAATGACGACGAGCTGAAAGAAGATGTTTCCAACTGGTTGAAGACACAGGCGGAAAACTTCTATGAAGGAGGTATCCAAAAACTTGTGCCACGCTATGACAAATGCCTGCAAAAGTTCGGCCGTTATGTGGAAAAGTAGTTAAAGAGGTGTAGAATGTTGTGCAATAAATATTTTTTCTGTATCTGTACACAATTTAATTTTATTACCAATAGGAACTTACTTTCTTGACGTGCCTCGTATATAGTTAAAAACTAAGGTGATATTTGTTACCGCGAGATTGAGAAAACGGTTTAACCGATTGACTACGTAGGGCATTCAATAGATTTTGTAGAGGGTTCTTAAAATGAAATTATATTATATTACGGCATATTTTAAAATTATTTTAAAAAATGTAATATTTGTCTCTCCCACGCTTGCACACAATGTTTCTTTCCAGGAGAGAAATGGCGGAATTAAAGAGGGGGAAAATATTGTTTATGAAGTTTCCTCGATATATATTCAAATAGAATTATAAAATAAGGGAAGTATTAAAGAACTAAAACTGGCAGTTGAGTGTGTATGCTGTGTATTGCACAGCCGTCCCATTGTCTAGCGTTACAGTCTATGAAATATATTATGCATCGTTCGAATCCCATCTCAGATATGTCTTTTCTATTTCCGTATTCTTCTTTCTTAATATTAGTATTACATTGTCAAAATATATTTTACTCCTATAATTCCCGTAAATTAACGAATTCTCCCCCTTTTTTTGGCCATACCTATGCACTTAAATTATTAAAGAAAAATGTATTCCAGGCACTCGCTCGTGCGCACAACCGCTTTCGCCATTAGAGCAAACTTAATTCATTTGAGAGGATTTGACATCGTTGTAACGCAGCCCCGTGTACTTTGGTGTGACAGTATAAGCCAGTAGTGATTTCGTAACGGTATTTTGACAGCCTCCTCCTCACCCTCCACACAAGATGGCGGCTGCGCGCAACCACGTACATGGATGGTGCGCTTTTCAAATAACGATGGTGAGCATAGCTTAACCTAATCTAGTCTAGCTAACCTAGTCTATCTAACGAAACGTAATCGAAGGCATGCCAAGGGCCTAAGTGCAAACTCAGTGGATGGATGCTCTCTAGCGCCGGGGCTAATGCATACACCGAAGTACACGGGGCACACGCAACAATCCCATTCTGTTCTTATTGAGGCTGAGGTAAAGCTAGTGCCTGGGCTAATGCACACATCCAAGTACACGGGGGCACACGCAACTATCCCATGTTGCGCTTATGGAGGGTGAGGTAAGTCTGCGATGTGTGATTTAAAAACAAGCAGAAATTTGCAGCGTATGACGTCACGTGATGCAGGGGTTTACAACCGGATGCAAGGTGTAGCGTTGTAGTAAGCAGGTGTGCGAAATATCATTCTTGCCGACGTATGACGTCAGCTACTTTAGTTTCCTACAGAATTCTTGAACTCCTTGGAAATAAGTAATTTGCCTCTATATATTCTTACTCTAAAAATTTGAGCCATAGTTATGCTCCTTAGAAATTTGAACGTTTCCGAAGGGCTCCTAAATGGAACCTGATTAATTGTAAGAAATATGTATGAAAATTGTTTGGATTTGGAAATCATATGTGCAGATAATATTGGGCAGAGAGCTATACTGTAATCATTCGACTTGATTTAACATCATCCAATGAAACACTTCCATTTTCCAATTTCGAATTGGCTTGGGGTATTTCATCACAATCAATGAAGCTCAAGGGGAAACTCTGGAACGTGTAGGTCTCTATTTGCCTCATGAAGGTTTCAATCATGGCCAGTTATATGTTGCGAAGTCAATATTTCGACGCCTTTAAAGTTGCAACATTGTCAAAAAGTAATCCTACAAAAAATGCATATAAGAGAATCCTTCAGTAAATATTTTCCCAAAGACCGTCATGTTTTGACGGTTTTCACCTAGTCTATATATTTAAAACACTAAGGTGATTTTTTTCTACCACAAGATTGTGAACACGTCTGAACCGATTGCCTTCGTAAGGAAGTCAGACGAAAACTCTTGGCATGTACAGTAGATTGCAGAGTGTCGATGGAAGGAAAATATAGGTTACGGTATATTTTTAAATTATTATAGCATAATGCAATATTTGTGGCTCTTGCGCGTCCACACAATGGCCTTCCTACGCGTGAGACATGGCGGATGAAAGATCCTCCACGTCTGACTGTGATCTTTGTTTATGAACATTTAAAAGGGGGGAAATATTGATCATGATGTTTCCACGATAAATACTGGAACAGAACTCTAAAATAAGGGAAATATTGAATAACGTAAGCAGGCAATTGAGTGTGTATGCTGTTTACCTAACATGTTTATACGCTCTATTTCTATTGACAGGGTGGCTCACGGCCTAACTTTGCAGACTTTGAATTAACGAATTCTCCGTGATTTACATTACCATATACTTTTAAATTATTAAAGAAGAATGTAGTATTCCAGACACTCGCGCGTGCAAACAATCGCTTTCGCCATGATAACATAATTCATTTAAAGGGCTCGGACATTATGGTCATTCAGCCCCGTGTACTTTGGTGGGTGTGTGATCTTTTCTCTGATAAACTGTGGTATTGTGATGGCTACATTCATGTGTGTATTTTTAATTTAGGTGAGGAATGGGAAGGAGAGGGCCGAGTCCTTCAGTTAGAAACCATCCTGGTATTTGCCTGGAGTGGATGTGGGAAACTATGGATAATCACATTCAAGATTGTTGAAACCAAAGGAGTGCAATAATTACGCAAACTAGGTTGCATGTTTGTTTTTCATATTCTCCTACTTTTTATGTACCGTACGTAAATTTGTAGAAATTTAATCCAATAGTTAGAAGGACGACTCATTTTCTGAATGTCTTACAAATCCCGCTACAATTATGTGAGGTACTAAGGCATTAGGGGGCGATCCATATGAACAGATATTAAGGGTTATTATATACTCTTGGCGACATACCGGCCCACAGCGTGCTGACGTTTGCTCCTTTATACCGTACTTCACTTTTAAAATGTTGCTTCCAGCAAAGGTCGTAAGAGACTTATTTGTGATATAAGTTACATTAATTACAGATCACTTGAGGAGAATAGCTCATTCGTATTTTTAAGCGTGCGTAATTTCATTTGGTTTTTGCTATTCACCACGAGATTCGTTTAGATAACCAATAGCTTTAAGATGAAATCAGCACGAGAAAGAAAGCCATTCGTTTGGCTACCTCGCTTCTGCTTTGAAAGAAATCGGCAACTTTTGAGTCCTTTTTCAACGAGAATTTCGGTCTTGAACTTATTCGAGAAATAATTACGGAGAGGCATGCTGATGTGAGGGGGCTGCGTGGCGCAGTCGGTAGAGGCGCTGAGCTTCTAACTGAAAGAGAGTGGGTTCGATCCCCACCCAGGTAGTGGATTTTAGAAACAAAACTATCACTTTCGGAAACGCAAATAGCCCTGGGGTTCACTCAGCCTACACCGGAAATGAGTACCAGGGTAATTCCTGGGAGCAAAGACGGCCGGGCGTGGAGCTGACAACTCCATCCTATCTAGTGCCGATGTCACAAAAAGTGGAAGCCTCTACCTTCCACTACTCCCAGGGCCTCCATGGCCTGTACGGAGTTGAATAAGATGAAGAAGATGCTGATGTGTAGCAGGAAGTACGAACGGCGATTTGCTGTGCTTGTTTCTTAGATTAGGTAAGACGTTTAGCGAAAAGCGACCTTAAAAATTCTGCAGCCTCTTGTCACTCAATTGTACAGCAGTTTACGTGGGTCCTTTCATAAATGCGTTCAGCAGATTACACGTATTTTAAACTCGGCTTGAAGTTAGTTTTTCTCTAGTTATATAACTGAGGGACATGAGATATCGTCTTCAGCTCTGTATACAATATGCTTGATGACATGTGTTAATGTGGTGTTTGTACCAGTGTGTGTGTTTATTTACTTGGGGATAGGAATGTGAATGGGAATGGGAGTGAGACGCTCGTGACCTGTTGTTACTTACAATTCCATAATTTACCTTAAGCAGAAAAGGGAGGCTTGAGAAAACCACTTTCAGCATTGCTAGAGTACGAACTGAACATTTGCTCTGTTGACGTCGTGGCTATTCCTCGGACCAGATGTAAATCATTTGGCAGAGCTGGTATTCAAATCAGAGCCCTCAAGTCTTGCAGCCAATACTGCACCCTTTGAAGAAATAATATATGGTCATACTTCGATTGGATCAGTCACGTTGGGGGCGGTACATCCATTCCCACATATGACACATACATTAGGATCATAAGTAACAGGTCAACACTTCAAAAATTAACTCAAAAACCTCACTTAAAATAAATATTTATTTATAGCTTAAATGGCGCTACAGCACAAATAAACAAAATCCAAATAAATGACACAAATCACTATAAAATCACTCGACATCCATACTATATGAATATTCATTCCTTTACAATAGGAATCTTCGATAAGCATTATGCTCATTGTTATTTCAGATCCACACGAACCTATAACACTCTAGTTTCGCTTCCATATAGCTTCCCACCTTGATGTCTATTTTACGAGTTTCAATGACACCAATATTATTTAGCAACTTTATTTTTATTATTTAACATGAATTTCTTCCCTTCTTAGCCTTGGGTTCCTTAAATTTGATGCAACCAACATTTATTTTTAGTTAATAATAACAATCTAAGATTTTATAGTTGCGGTTACCGTTCAATCCATGTTCTCTCCTCCTCAACCAACATGTTAAGTACTCTTTTGTTCTGGAGGTTCGCACACATTTGATAATACCCAATTTTTACTGAATTAAATCAATGAGTGCCCCGACTCTTTTACAATGGCTCTTGAAATCTAAATCATCAGTTTAACTTTGTCACACATGGAATTTATCAATTCTTTAGGATAACAATCCTATTCGACGATACATATTTTGGAGTGGGAACATTTAACCTCTACATTCCATATTCCTGCTGTCTACAGAGCGGTATTGCATTCAGACCTCTGGGCGCAATTATAACAAACAATAGTGCTCCATTCGCTGATACTTTGACATTCGCTCCACTCACGCACAGACAACTACTCCCATCATTAATCCTTCTTAGCAGTGTTTATAACAATCATTAGATTCTATAAGTTACATTCGCTTCTTTCAGCGTATCAATCAATATTCCTGTAAAGCTTTAAAGAATAATTTCTTATTTCCACGCCGTTCCGTAATTCCCATTACTGACTATCTGTACCTTAACTCATTTTTTAAATCTGACCAGTTATTCAATAACTTCACATCATTACTTTAAGAAATTCCTACTCCTTCCACAAATTGCTAGAATTTACAATTTTGACTTGCACAATTTCATTTCCTCTTGCAAAAATCGATTCAGATCCGTATTATTTCAACACTATGGTCTACGACACCCACCATAGATTCAATTATAGCAATATGGTGTACAAAACCCACCATCGGTTCAATTATACTCGTAGCAATATTCCAATTCTTATACATGTGTGATATTTCGTTTAAGGTTTTGTTGCGACCCCCAAAAGTACTTTATAAAACAAACAGAATGTACTCACATTATTTGAGGTGATTTTTTCCAACGGTGATTGACATGCTTGAACACCATCTGTACTTAATTCTCCATCTCCGCAACACTAACACTTTTCACATATACCTTCATTTCGCTTACTTTACATAATTGCAATTCACTGACATTCCCTTTCACAACGTAACTTGACATATTCATTTTTAACCATACAATTTTAAACACTGAGAATCCTTATATTATAAAACCTTTGAAAACATCATTATACAGATAACTTGGATATCTAAACCAAAATTAAAAGCTTCGAATACAGTAATTCTTTTCCCCTGCTTCACGCGCTTCACTTGTATCTCATCCAAGAGAGGTACAGTAGGTCTTTACGCATACACTGCCCTAATCTTACTCTTCGGCTTCCATGGACTTGAAAATCCTATCCGGTTAACCATTTGGAATCTCTGACCTGCTAATCCGTTACTTCACTATTCAACTCGGATAAACATTTCTTCCAAATGTTACTATTGTCTTCTCGGCCCGGACCTTACGATACTGGCGCGATATTATCGGTGTATATTTCCTTCACTGTGTATATATGTCCAACACATTTCCCTAGAGTCGCAGTCTCGGCTGACGATCTACTCTATGGGCTTCTAAACTATAATTTACGTTTAAATGTCTCCACCAAAGTTCCTCAATTTAGTGATTTGAAGATTTCTACACGCTTCAAATTACTAATACTGCTTTCCGTCTTTCAACACTTTGCACTAACGCCCTAATATCAAGAATTTCCCAAGCACGGGTCAATTCTGACGCTATTATTTCTGAAAAACTCCACACGAGTTTAAATGCCTTTCGCTGATACTGTTAAATACTTTTTCAAAGTTTACTCTGCCTCTCGGGGCTTCAAATTCGTGACTATCGGTGTGACGTGGTCTCGGTTTGGACCCACTTGTTGAAACAGCGTAACCTCCACTATGGTCCTCGGTAGACTAAAGATCTGTCGAAACACACTAACCCCTCGGGGTTCCACCATATACTGAAACAGTGCGGCCCGCCCATGCGGTCGCTGAAGACTGATTACTGACTGACTCGGCCTGCTGGCTAGTTATCTAAATATGGCCGAATATAGGGCGTTTCCTACCACTTTGAAATTAATTTCCAAATTAATGGTCCTATCGGTTTATAAAAATTATTACCATACTGCTTTGAGTGTCTATGTTCCAAAATTATTTTCAAATCCAAAAATCGATCACACATTTCATTGTTAATACTATGCAAAACTGTCTGGGTTTATGTGGGCGTGGACTCTTCACTCAAATATGTCCGCGATATATCTACGAGCCAACAAGCTACGTCATGCTGATATAGCATTTTCGTCCTGGGTCATATTTAGATGATTTTATAATCCTTAAAATTCTCATCCCCAGGATCAGACATTCTGGTGTAATCTGATACTTATAATTTTGCAATTTCTTGAAAAAGTAGAAATCGCGCCTTTGTTTCGGGTACTCCCACTGCTAAATATTCTTGTGTCAGCAATTTATCGGAGAAGCCCCTCTCTGCTTGTAGATCTTGCTGTCGGAAATAGTTCGTTGCAACGTTGTGCTCTGTGAATCACGGGCTTGATATCACGGCGCACGTAGGCCATGCCGTCATCCCTGAGTCACACGCAGCTGCGTCGTAAATTAGATTACGAGCTAAGTCTCAAAATGAGTACATCTCAAGCCTCCTCCAACCTCTAGCCTAGGCTGTAATTTCATCTATAAAAAAGTCTTATATTCTTTTCTTAAAAGTTCACGGGTTCAATTTTATCTCAGATCGCTCGTCCTAATTCTTTCCTCAACTACTAGGCTATCTCCCAATTCTGAATTATCTTTCTCTAGTGGTTTCTTGTTAAGAATATCCTGGAGTCCTTACTTAGTGTCCTTTCGAGCACAATACCGGTGGTCAAAACGTGTCAAGCGTTGTTGTGGTGGATTCATCATGATATGTGTAGTCTAGACGCAGACACACTGTAGCAAAGCAAGAGGAATTTCAAAGTTTCCGGGGATATTTGCCTAGCCAATGCACTGCATTTCCACTTTATTAATTTGTATTAGGGTGAAATCCATTCTTCTTTTGTACACAACCACTGAATGTACTGCGGACATCATACAAAAAATAATTATATCCTTGCGCTTAAAATAGATAAAAATAATTAATGCCCCGTTACTCCTCTTCAAAACGTTAGAAACGATTTCCTTGTAATTATAATAACTGAACATGCTAATAGTCGAATATTTGTATCGAGGGAATCGGTTGCTATTTTACGAATATTTATGTGAATGATTACTACTACTCTCATTACTACTACTACTGTTACTTTCACTAATGACAAATAAATACAAAATTACTAACAGCTAACAATCATATCAAGAAGAAAATTAATAATGTTGAAGGAAAAGAAATATCCTCAGCCCTCGAAGAATGAGGATTGAGGAACTAAGAAGCAAATCGATTCATAAGAGCCAAATATAAAAAGGAATCAGGGTACTATTCGTCTCAAATTTACTGATAAAGAGGAACCCTTCAGGATGCCAACACCAGAGCCCAGAAAGTTGAAGACTGACAAAAATATAGAACGGGATAAATACAAAGATTGAGCCAAAAAACGCAAAATGTTCATACAGAGAGCTTACCTTTAGCCTATTTTCACTTAAGAAAAAATTGGCTTAAGAGATCACCTTTTGTCCGTGTGTGTGTGTCTGTGTGTGCGTCCCACCATAAGAAAAGCTAAATGGCTGAAGCGACTTCAATGAAACACTGTAAGTGCAAACTACTACTTCGTCCTACCTCGAACGTGCCTTTCAAATTTTAATACGTTCCACCAATCTATCATGGCAGCCGCATGGAATATTTCACTTTCATTCTATATCTCCACAACAGTAATAGATATCACCATGAAATTTTGTTCGATGATAAAGGACAGTACTAGAAGTTCATGTATCTCTTAAAATCAAAAACAATAGGTGGTCCATAACGAAAGAGGGCGTCGTCGCTTTTAAAACAAGTCGTAACACGCCTTTCTAAACGTAGGGGTTCCAAAGATATGAAGGGTAGAAACTCAATGTTTTGAGTACTTTGGACAAATGAGTAGGCTATAGGAAAGGGGACTTTGCTCCAAGTAATATGACTCCTCAAACATCCAAATCCGATCATTGGTTCACGAGATATCGGGCTGCCTATCGCCAGAGGCTGGTACGAGGAGATAGATATGAGTTAGGACTGCCCTTGGGTAGGTTTTTGCTAGGAATTAACCATACCCACAAGGGAAGATGAAGAGAGAAGTAAAGGGAAGTGGGTTTCGGACCAAGGGATAAGTGTGGATAATAGGACGAGAGTCCAACACCAAACAAGAACAATGTTTAGAGACGAGTATCACCACAAAGCCCGTGAAACACCTAAAGTGGGTATGGACCTGGCCGTAGCTAATGGGAAATGCGGCTGAAGCTTGGGCTATTTGCCGGCGAGCTTGGATAGTACCTTCCCTTCCAAGCCAAGATTCAACTACTATGTGGAAGGGTAGTGGTCTGGCAAAGAAAGAAATGAAGAGTTTACTATGTATCCTTTCAAAGGAGTATGTTTTTAAACAAATATATTGAAGAATGCAAATAATTTGAATTAGCCGTGATGTTTTAGTTTCTGAAATTGTAGAATTTCTAAGGAGCGACCGAATGTCTCCAGGAAGAGTAGCAATGAGGCAATTATACCCTTGGAAATAATTTTGTTAAGAGCACCATTAGTTGCATTTAAGAATGGCTAAGTTTTACCCAGCATGCGCCGACTAAAAGTTAAGACAATGTGAAAAACATAAATTTGGAAAACCAACCATATGTGGTAGAGAAAAACACAACAAGCAGGAAGCAGGCAGAGCGAGCTATTCTTGCCTTATTGGCCAGTCAGAATTAGCTATAAAGGCTAAGATAGGCTTTAATAAGTTTGTGACTAAGAGTCCTTGCTCAAATGCAACAAATAGTGGAACCTTTATTAATTTGATTTGTGAGTTTTTTTTAAGAGGGCATAAGCCAGGAAGAGTCAGGGAAGACAGGGTCCTACCTCAGCGTGAATCTAGCGAAAAGAATAACGAGAAAAAAAATAGGTTTATTAACAATGAATTAAACTTTGAAGAATTAACAAAGAATTAATAACAGTTAGATCATGATTGTGATTTCTAAAAGGTTACATGTGAAGGTCTGAGACCTAAAGATAACAAGTTTATAATTGGAAAACAATTTTAAATTGATTACAAGTTTAAGACTTGTGGTAAGCACTAAAAATCTGAACAAGATTTTAAAAGTGGTGCTTAAAATGGACAATTTTAACGTTTGTAACAACAATTATAAAGTAATTCTAGCGTAGCCGAATTATTCAGGTACGATGTGGGTATTTTAAGATTTCATATTTAGAAATCTTAAAAGTATGAAAAAATAACAATTTGAAATTTTAACTAAAAGAGAGAGAGAAAATAAGTAGAAGTTTCTAGAACTTCATATATTTAAACAGGGATCACGAAAAAAGTAGGGCAAGTTTCCCTTTCGTGAAACCTAGAGATAACTCACTTGTGAGTAGAAAGAATTGAATTCCCTCATTAGAAGGGAGAAACAATATATTTTAGGGCGTGTACTAGACACGAAGTTACAGAAAAAAATTAGTTGTAAATGGAGCAAATATGGGAGGGCACTTACTGAGAGTGACACCTCATTGAAAAAAGACCTAAATTTACAATTTTGTTACTCTAGTTTGTTAGTAAAGGGTTTGTGAAAGATGAAATGGGATTGTGGAAGAGTGTTCATGGCCGTATTTATTGTACTCGGACGAGCGCGACGTGGATGGTAAGTTGATCGGGCACTGTTTTCACTATAGTCTGTTGATATAGTTGAAAAGTTCACTGTAGTAGCACATGTAAATCACTAGTTGAGTTTTAGCTTGAGGGAATTATGAGTTGTAGTTTCTATAGGTGGTAGTTAAATGCGGCAGCAAATTTCCCACGTAGGAAGACAATTTATGTGGATTAGAAGTTTATACCACATCAGTTTCTCAGTGAAGAAAAAGTACTCCCATATTGAAGTGGAAAATACTTAACAGTTTAACTGGTAGATAGATTTAGTTTGTTATGGAAAATACCAGAGCAATGATGACTGTTGAAATGGGTAGAAAGTCCCTCGGCGGAAAACTAGATATTATAGACAGTGGGTATGTTAGGAATATCCCTCGATGTGAGATAGCATCTCTGAAAATCTGTACAAGGAGTACTATTTTAATTTGAAAGTTAGACTTGATAGCTAGAGTTGGATCAAGAAGAACTCTTGAAGGCAGTTATTGTATCACATATAGCAATTTCACTGTCTATAAAATCAAAATAAAAGCATTTAGCTTTTTAAAAGCGATGAGAATGTGTTTAAAACGTGAAGTCGATACTTATCTTTGCTTCATGAAGAAAGCGATGTTGCTGTTGACGGTTGATTTTAAAACTCAAACATGGCGTCGGATTTAAAAGTTTGCCTCTCGAGTTGAGGAGGCGAGCCTTAGTTGGGCTCCAACTGACTGGTTTGACTTCAGACGCACAAGTGAGGCCAGCTCAATGAAGCGCGGATGGACCAGGGAAGGAAAAGGAGTGGGGGTAGGAGACAAAGGAATATACATAAGAATGAAAAACTTTACAAAAATTAAGTATCTTGATGAAATGGTCTTCAAAGAGTTGATAGCAGGCGTCACTAGCGAAGCCTGGTGGATGGGATTGTAGACGAAGTCCTCTTGATCACAGAGATGATAGCTGGCGATAGCGACGAGATCTGGTGGCCAGATTGGTAAGGAAGTCCTTTTGTACATGGAATAATTGAGGAACTTCAGAGATTCGTTGCTAGATGACGCTAGGTGGGTCATGGAAGATTTATATCTAGAACAGACTCACAGGTAATATAAGCAAAGTGCATAAACAAAGATAAACCAGGAGATCACTGTTGGTGTTTGCGTAAAAGGAAGTAATGAAATAAAGCAAAGAGCAGCAAAAGCTTACTCTGTCTTACCGTGTATTCCAAGGAATACACCAAGCTGGGAGGGGCAACACCAACAGAGAACAGGAAAACAATGTTACAAATTTAAAGGTAGGGGGGCAATTAAAGACAGTGGTCTTGTAA
Source organism: Meconema thalassinum (assembly GCA_946902985.2). Taxonomy (NCBI): domain Eukaryota; kingdom Metazoa; phylum Arthropoda; class Insecta; order Orthoptera; family Tettigoniidae; genus Meconema; species Meconema thalassinum. Next base: position 1,152,281,784 of record OX336389.2, read on the forward strand.
TATGCCCATTAGTGGTCAAGATCTTGGCTACCCTAACTCTCCCATCCCTTCCCGGGTAACACTCGGCCACTCTATCGGAGATCCAGAACAAGGGAGGGGAAGCATTTCTAACCAGGACAAGGTCACCCACTTTGATGTCGGGATTAGAAAGAAACCACTTCTGTCTCCGTTGCAAGGAAGTTAAGTATTCCAAATTCCACCTCTTCCAGAAAGAATTACGGAGGGCTTCAAGTTTACGCCAAACAATAGGTAAATTAGAATCTCTGTAAGAGTTGGGAAGGGGAAGAGGGACAGAAAGAGAAGTTCTTATAAGGAAGTGACCAGATGTGAGTGGAAGCAGGTCATCAGGGTCATTGGAAAGCGGAGTTAAAGGGCGAGAATTAACAACACCTTCAATCAGAGTAGACAGCGAATTAAATTCTTCATAAGTCAGAATGCGACTACCTAAAACCTTTCTTAGATGACGTTTAGTAAGCTTTACGCAATATTCCCACCTACCACCGTGATGAGGGGCGTAGGGAGGTATAAACCGCCATTTGAAACTCTTTGAGTAGGAAAAATGTGTAGTCAGTTCCATGGCAGGAGAAGATGTAAGAGCTTTCTTCCACAAGGAAGCTGCGCCTTGAAATGTGGAAGCGTTATCGGAGAACATCTCAGAGGGAACGCCACGCCTAGCAGTGAAGCGAGAGATGGCTGACAGAAAGTAAGAAATGGAGGCATTCGTTACTAGTTCCAAATGGATCGCGCCAGTAACCATGCAAACAAAGAGAGAAACATAGGACTTACCAAACAATTTGCGTTTAGCTTCAGGGGAATTGCATTGATATTGGAACGGACCCATATAGTCCACACCAGTTAAAGCAAAAGGACGTATAGGAGAAGAGCAGAAAAAGGGCAGATCGCTCATTAATTGAGTATTGACTTTAGTTTTCGGTTTGAAGCAAGGAATGCATTTGTGAATTACAGAGGAAACTTCATGAACTCCATTTATAATCCAATAATTTTCCCTTAAGAAGCAAAGCAGAGTGCGTGTACCAACGTGTAGGTTACGATAATGAAAGTCACGTATAATTAAAGAAGTTACGTGATGTTTGGAAGGCAAAATAACAGGATGCTTCTTGTCCTCAGAAAGCAAAGGTTGCGAGAGCCTACCACCTACCCTGAGTAACCCATTGTCATCAAGGAACGAGGCTAAGGCACGAAGACGACTAGATTTCGGAAGATCCTTTTTAACAGAAAGCAAAGACAATTCAGAAGAAAAGGCTTCTTGCTGTGTTAGTCGCAAAACCTTAATGGTAGCGAGATTCAATTCATGATTGGTAAGGTGTGGTTTAGGGAGAAGAGGTTGGTCAATCACAAGATATTTCCATCTGAGAAGATAGGCAAAAATTCGAATTAATTTTTGAAAGGAAGAATAGCGGGACAACAAGGGATGCGAAACGTTGGAAACAAGACACGAAGAAGTAGATTTAGATACTTTAGCGTCAGGCAAGTTGGAGTTTGTAACTGGAGGTTTAGAAGTCCAACAAGAAGAGTCTTCGATTAACCACGAGGGCCCATGCCACTACAACTGAGATGCTAATAATTTAGAAGGTAAACATCCACGAGAAATGATGTCAGCGGGGTTATCAGCACTGGGCGCATGCCTCCATTGACATCCAGAGGAAAGGGTTTGAATTCTGGAAACTCTGTTAGCAACAAAGGATTACCAGTGGGTGGGGTTTTTCGTGATCCAAGAAAGAGTAATCATGGACTCGCTCCACAAATAGGTTTGAGTAAATTCCACCTTTAAGACTTTGTGCAATTTTTTGGCAAGTTCTGCGGCCATGAGTGCAGCACACAGTTCAAGCCTAGGCAAACTGATAGTTTTAAGAGGAGCAACTTTAGACTTAGAGCAAACAAGGTTTGAAAATGAAGATTCATTTAGTAAATTGCGATAAACCAAATATGCACAGCAACCGTAAACTTTTTCGGAACTGTCGGCAAACACATGAAGAAAGAAAGTTGTGTTAGCAGGAGCATTAATTAAATTTCTTGGAATTACAATAAGAGAAATATCAAGTAAACTGCTACGAAAAGAGAGCCATCTATTAAGAAAAGAAAGGGGAACAGTTTCGTCCCATTCACATTTGAGCGACCATAGCTCTTGCATGAAAAGCTTGGCTATAACAATAACCGGAGCAAGGAATTGAAGCAGATAAAAAAAATGCAATTTCAGAGAGAATTTCTCTTTCTGTGTTGGGGAGCTCTTCGGAAAGCGAGACTTTGTAGATGTGAGTATCAGTGCGAATGCACCAGTGAACTCCAAGAGTTTTTATTGATTCATAATCTCCGCAGATTTTGACGGAAGAGGGGAAACTGGGCAAGAAACTCATGAGAGTTGGAATTCCACTTATGAAGTGGGAATCCTCCATTCATTAACAATGCCTGAAGTTCTAGTGACACGAAAGAAGATTTCGCAAGGGTCGGGAAGGACTGGAGATAATCGTCTACATAAAAAGATGTAGTTAGGGCTTCAGAAGCTTTAGAGTCAAATAAATGACCATCTTGAGAGGCTAACAGATGTAGGGATCGGATAGCAAGGAAAGCGGACGGTTTTAAGCCATAAGTGACTGTTTTCAAGCGAAATATTTTAATGGGCTTGCTGATTTCTTCGCGCCACAAAATTCTTTGGAGATCTTGTTGTTCAGGCTGACATAAAACCTGACGGTAAATCTGTTTGATGTCCGCTATAACAGCTATGGGAAATAATCGAAAATTTAAGAGTATAGCAGATAAATCTGACTGAATAGCGGGACCAGAGTAAAGAGTATCGTTAAGACTGTTGCCATTAACGTCAGGTGATGAACCATTGAAAACGACTCGGATTTTATCCTTTACAAGAGGGTTTTTCCACACGGGATGATGATTTAAGTAAACCGTTTCAATTGGGGGGTGCAATTCGTCATCCGATTTGCTGAAAACTTCCATATGATCTAGGCTTTCATACTCATCCATGAAATCAGTGTATTGTTGTTTAACGAGAGGTTCTTTCTTGAATTTGCTCTCGATAGCAAAGAGAGCTTTTCGAGCTTTAGGTTGGGAATTAATAAGTTTAGGAGGATTAAGTAATCTTGGCATCTGAATAATGAACCGGCCTTCAGGAGAACGAGTGGTAGTGTTCAAGAAAAGTTGCTCACAGAATTCGTTTTCTGAAGAGGTTAAGTTAGGAGAATCAATGTTTTCGAGTTTCCAGAACTGTTCCAAATCGGTACTGGTGAAATAACATTGTGACGCGGGCTGGGGAGTATAATGAGGAAGTTGACCAGTAACGATCCAACCAAAAGTAGTATCTCTGGCGAACACGTTTGAAGCTAGCTTACGGGTTTGTTTACGAAGACAATTCCAGAAAACATTGGCACTGAAAAGTATATCAATGGAACCTTGAATGTTAAACAGAGGATCAGCTAACCTTAAATGCGAGGGGATATTTAAAGTTGAAATATCAACAGAGTGACTTGGAGTGTCTTCTCCGATACTGTTAAGAATGAGACAATTTAGTATGAGAGAATTATTTCTATGACAAGTATCTCTTATGGTTAGTTTTGAGAACTGTAAAGCTTGCGACTTTAAGCTATTAATGCCTGATACATTGATAGAAGTGGGGTTTACAGGTAGGCCTAGTTTTCTGATCAAAGAATTGGACACAAAATGGTGGGTTGCCGCTGAATCAAGAAGACCGCGTGCACTGACCCAGTTGCCAAATTTATCCTGAACTTCGACTTGAACAGTGGACAACAATACTTGATCACTACGCAAAGACTTAGCGTTTTGAATGTAAGAAGACGCACTAGGATTGCTGGTATTATCACTTTTCTGAGAAGTGGATGCTGCTGATAACCTCAATTGATCATGACGATGCAGTAATGTGTGGTGAGCTTTTTCACAGTGGTAACAGAGTCTTGCGGACTTGCAATTAGAAGCAGAATGTTTAGGTGATAGAGTTGAAACAATATTTATTCAGAGAAACTAACTTTCTTCTGTCATCGACTGACAGTTCTTTGAAAGCTTTACTTAAGTATAGAGCGTGGGAATCTTTGCAAAGTATGCACTGTAATGGTTCATTTAAACTCTTATGGGGTTCGCCTTGGGTGTTTATGGCATGAGAACTGGCAATACGGCGTTCACTAGACCTAGTTGGGTAACCAGTGGCGTTTGACTTTAGTTTTGACGAGGTGGACCCGGGTTTTTGGGTACTAGACGCTACGTGTTCGGTTTTAGATTTGAGGGACAGTAATTCAAGTTTAGAGCTAGGAGAAGAGGGTTCACTTTGATTAGCTTAGGCAGTTAAGAGTTGGCATCTAGCATTTATAAAGGTGACTAAATGCTCATACGAGTAATCGTCGTCTTTGGAAAGTTCCATTTCCCAAGGCTTGAGGGTAGCAACATCGACTTTAGAAACAACTAAATGTATTAGGAAAGTGTCCCAGGGTTCAGTGGGTTGATCTAATTGGGATAGAGCTTTAACGTGAAGTTGTGTTGTATCAATGAGGGTACGCAGACTAGTGACATCATTGTGCTGTGACGCAGGCAAATTGAATAGAGCCTTCATGTGGCATTGAATAAGTAGCCGTAAATTACCGTATCTTTCATTCAACAGGTTAAAGGCAATGGGGTAGTTTTCGGCACTTAATGGGAGTGTTTCAACTAACTGCAGGGCTTGACTTTGTAGAATAGATCGCAAATAATGAAACTTGTAAATGATTTGAATATCTTCATTTTCATGAACTAGAGAACAAAATATTTCGTTAAAAGAATCCCAAGTAGATTCGTCTCCTGAGAAGTGGGGCAGATTAATTTTGGGAAGAATTTGTTTGGGCTTGTGAGTGCCCTCACGAGAAGAGATTTGTTGTTCGTGAAGGGAACCCAGAACAGAACCGCCTTTTTTCTGTTCTTCTTCGCGTTGGCGTATTATTTTAAAGGCAGAGCCTATGCCTTCGTTGTATTGGTTTTCTACTTCTACTCGATCATCAGTTTGATTGAGCATGCAAGTTTCGATTTCAGTTTGAATGTTGCAATAATTCTCATAAGAACGTTTATAATCTTTCACGCGAAGTTTTAACAAATCAAATTGAGGTTCTGAAGGATCTAGTTCCTTGATGTATTTTCTAAATCGGGTAATTTGCCCTTTATAAGATGCTCGTTTGGAAGTAAGTTTTTCATCCTCACCATCCTTATCTTTGTCTGTGGAAGGCATGGTAAAATAGGTAAACTGAAGTATAACTTACGAAACTGTGGAACCTTGGAAATGCTGACAGACTGGAAGCAGCAAACAATTTGAACGGAAGAAATGCACCAAAGGAGACAGAAGCAACCTCTTTCCACTTCACCAGCTTTGCACTGCGAAGTTATAGCTAAAAAAATTCAAAGTAGCTATTAATAATTTGCAAAATATTGAAAAATGGACTCTCCCGGGTTTCTGGGACCAAAGTTTGGGTAGGTTTTTGCTAGGAATTAACCTTACCCACAAGGGAAGATGAAAATAGAAATAAAGGGAAGTGGGTTTCGGACTAAGGAATAAGTGTGAATAATAGGACGAGAGTCCAACACCAAACAAGAATAATGTTCAGAGTCGAGTATCACCGCAAAGCCCGTGAAACACCTAAAGTATGTATGGACCTGGCCGTAGCTAACGGGAAATGCGGCTCAAGCTTGGGCTATTCGCCGGCGAGCTTGGATAGTACCTTCCCTTCCAAGCCAAGATTCGACTACTATGTGGATGGGTGGTGGTCTGGCAAAGAAAGAAATGATGAGTTTACTATGTATCCTTTCAAAGGAGTTCATTTTTAAACAAATATTTTGAAGAATGCAAATAATTTGAATTAGCCGTGATGTTTTAGTTTTTGAAATTGTAGAATTTCTAAGAAGCGAACGAATGTCTCCAGGAAGAGTAGCAATGAGGCAATTATACCCTTGGAAATAATTTTGGTAAGAGCACCAATAGTTGCATTTAAGAATGGCTAAGCTTTTATCCATCATGCGCCGACTAAAAGTTTAGACAATGAGAAAAACTTTAATTTGGAATACCAACCATAAGTGGTAGAGAAAAACTCAACAAGCAGGAAGCTGGCAGAGTGAGCTATACTTGCCTTACTGACCAGTTAGAATTAGCCTAAAAGCTAAAAGATGCTTTAATAAGTTTGTGACTAAGAGTTCTTGCTCAAATGCAACAAATAGTGGAACCGTTATTAATTTGATTTGTGAGTTTTTTTAAGATGGCATAAGCCAGGAAGAGTCAGGGAAGACAGGGTCCTACCTCAGCGTGAATCTAGCCAATAGAATAACGAGAAAAAAGTAATAGGTTTATTAACAATTAATTAAACTTTGAAGAATTAACAAAGAATTAATAACAGTTAGATCATGACTGTGATTTCTAAAAGGTTGCATGTGTAGGTCTGAGACCTAAAGATAACAAGTTTATAATTGGAAAACAATTTTAAATTGATTACAAGTTTAAGACTTGTGGTAAGCACTAAATATCTGAATAAGATTTTAAAAGTGGTGCTTAAAATGGACAATTTTAACGTTTGTAACAACAATTATAAAGTAATTCTAGCGTAGCCGAATTAATCAGGTACGATGTGGGTATTTTAAGATTTCATATTTAGAAATCTTAAAAGTATGAAAAAATAACAATTTGAAATTATAACTAAAAGAGAGAGAGAAAATAAGTAGAAGTTTCTAGAACTTCATATATTTAAATAGGGATCACGAAATAAATAGGGCATGTTTCCCTTTCGTGAAACCTAGAGATAACTCACTTGTGAGTAGAAAGAATTGAATTCCCTCATTAGAAGGGAGAAACAATATATTTTAGGGCGTGTACTAGACACGAAGTAACAGAGATTAATTAGTCGTAAATGGAGCAAATATGGGAGGGCACTTACTGAGAGTGACACCTCATTGATAAAAGACCTACATTTACAATTTTGTTACTCTAGTTTGTTAGTAAAGGGTTTTTGAAAGATGAAATGGGATTGTGGAAGCGTGTTCATGGCCATATTTATTGTACTCGGACGAGCGCGACGCGGATGTTAAGTTGAACGGGCACTATTTTTCACTATAGTCTGTTGATATATTTGAAAAGTTCACTGTAGTAGCACATGTAAATCACTAGTTGAGTTTTAGCTTGAGAGAATTATGATTAGCAGTTTCTATAGGTGGTAGTTAAATGCGGCAGAAAATTTCCCACGTAGGAAGACAATTTATGTGGATTAGAAGTTTATACCAAATAAGTTTCTCAGTGAAGAAAAAGCACTACCATATTAAAGTGGAAAATACTTGACAGTTTTACTGGTAGATAGATTTAGTTTGTTATGGAAAATTCCAGAGCAATGATGACTGTCTAAATGGGTAGAAAGTCCTTCGGCGGAAAACTAGATATTATAGACAGTGGGTATTTTAGGAATATCCCTCGACGTGAGATAGCATTTCTGAAAATCTGTACAAGGAGTACTATTTCAATTTGAAAGTTAGACTTGATAGCTAGGGTTTGATCTAGAAGATCTCTTGAAGGCAGTTATTGTATCACATATAGCAATTTCACTGTCTATAAAATCGAAATAAAAGCATTTAGCTTTTTGAAAGCGATGAGAATGTGTTTAAAACGTGAAGTCGGTACTTATCTTTGCTTCATGAAGAAAGCGATGTTGCTGTTGACGGTTGATTTTAAAACTCGAACATGGCGTCGGATTTAAAAGTTTGCCTCTCGAGTTGAGGAGGCGAGCCCTAGTTGGGCTCCAACTGACTGGTTTGACTTCAGACGCACAAGTGTGGCCAGCTCAATGAAGCGCGAAGGGACCAGGGAAGGAAAAAGAGTGGGGGTAGGAGACAAAGGAATATTCATAAGAATGAAATACTTTACAAAAATAATTATCTTGATGAAATGGTCTTAAAAAAGTTGATAGCAGGCGTCACTAGCGAAGCCTGGTGGATGGGAATGTAGACGAAGTCCTCTTGATCACAGAGATGATAGCTGGCGATAGCGACGAGATCTTGTGGCCAGATTGGTAAGGAAGTCCTCTTGTACATGGAAAAATTGAGGAACTTCAGAGATTCGCTGCTAGATGACGCTAGGTGGGTCATGGATGATATATATCTAGAACAGACTCACTGGTAATATAAGCAAAGTGCATAAACAAAGAAAAACCAGGAGATCACTGTTGGTGTTTGCGTAAAAGGAAGTAATGAAATAAAGCAAAGAGCAGCAAAAGCTTACTCTGTCTTACCGTGTATTCCAAGGAATACACCAGCCTCAGACCACTACTGTTATTGGCGCCCAATTACCATAATCCATACCCGACACACCTCGAGATTCTAAGGATCTTACTCTCCACCGTATTTAGTGATGATTTCCAAGTGGCTAGTTTAAGGTTCATTCGTTAATCTTTAGTAAAACGTGTCTTGTGTAAATGCAGCAGCGAGGACCCATTGGTTATTTTTGTTGGGGACTGATGACCTCTTCAATACATTCCGTCTGCAGATATTGACAGGTAGCGAATACGTGTATTCGGGTAGACTACAGTATGCCTTTCAAATTAGCATTGTACAGGATAACGTAGTTAAATTTTGTTTGAGTAGGTTCGTATGAATTCAATATTTGTGGGAACATCAAAGGGTGAATTGTTTGTAGTAGTTGTTGGTTCCTTCTTATTGTGCATTGTTTTGAAATTCACCTTTGGGTGATGACTAAGACGGTTAGGTGTGAAAATGGGCTTAACGATATGCGAGTTTGCCATTTTTATTTGCAGCGACGATACCTAGTTGAGCCACTTGACTAGGGTACACGCCTGTGGCGTTGTTTTAAATAATTATTTTATTTGTTACTGGACCATGGATTTTTTACAAATTTACCTAAAGGGCTTAACGATATGCGAGGGTGCCATTTTCATCTGGCCACGTGACTAGGGGAGAAGCTGAGTTTACAGTGGATGGTAGATGGTGGCAGCAACACATGGGGATAGCACAAGGTTATGTCGCAACCGCTTGAACATGACTAAAATTATAAAGTTTGTATGTGAGAGAATGCAAGTTTAAGTAATATTGGAAACCATGCAAGTGTTTCCCCTTGGACTTTGGACTTGAGCAGTTGTGGTTAACTGCAGATAACGTATGTGGACACAACAATTATTTTACTAACACATTTATAGCTATTTGAACTCGCTTTGAGGTTTGAGTGCAATACAGAGATGTCATGGGCGGCCACATTCCTAATTTTGGGTTTATGGGTTGTAGACATTGCTTCACAAATAAAAGACAAACGGTGTACACGATATCTGATTTATTGATCCCAGAATTAAAGCTAGAGATCAACCTTAAGCATTTAACGTACAATTTGTTTCCATTTCATAACCCATTTTCGACAAGGTAATGTTTTGGAAACTGTGATTTTTGGAGTTCATGGAGATAAAACCGTCCTTTTATGTGCTGACGGTTGAGGTCTTGCAGTAAATACGTTGCTCGGCTGTCGAGGTTGACTTTCATTCATTCATTCATTTATTTGCAATGGGGGGTGTGGCCCCCGGTGGAAAATTGGATATACATTACAAATAAATAATTATACATAACAATTCAATAACAATTATACAACAATTAAACTGGAGTATTTACACAAATAGTCAGTCTTTTCTTAAACACACCTATATGTTTGGGAAAAGGCTCTAAGACTGCGGCAGGTAGAGAGTTCCAGCTATCAATGGCCCGATTAACGAAAGAATATTCACCATAATTTGTATGCTGAGGTCGGCCCTTAACTTTGAAAGGATGATCAGTCCTGCTCACGTAAGTGGGCTTTCCCATACGTTTGCTAAGCTGACCCCATGCAGGTTCATTTGTATACGTGTTGTACATAGCGCAGAGTCTAGATTTCATCCTCCTAGCCTCCAGTGATTCCCACCCAAGTTTCTTTAACATACGGCTCACACTGCTCCTGGGATTAAAGTCACTGAGCACAAATCTAGCGGCCTTTCTTTGTACCATTTCCAACTCATTGATGAACCCTACTTGATATGGATCCCAAATTGCAGAGGCATATTCCAGAATAGGTCTTACAAGTGACAAATAGCCTAATTCTTTAGCAGAGGTACTACTTCCTTTTAATACCCTCATTACAAAGTGCAGGGATTTGTAAGCTTTTGAAACTACACATCCTACATGACTACTCCATTTCATATCATTCCTTACGTGAACGCCCAAATATTTGCAAGAATCTTCTTCTACAAGTATTTCCGAGCCAATGTTTTATTGAAAATCCTGCCTTCGCACTTTCCCTATTTTTAAGAGACTACATTTTCTTGTGTTTATTTTCATTTTATTTTCAATCGCCCACTTACAGACCAGGTTCAGGTCCACTTGAAGCACTGCATTGTCTTGTGAGTCATGTATCTTTCGATATATTACACAATCATCCGCAAACAATCGACAGTCACTGTGAATCCCATTTGGTAAGTCATTTATAAACGCCAAAAATAACAAAGTTCCGATTACGCTGCCCTGAGGGATACCCGACGTTACGGTAATCTCATCCGAGAATATGCCTTCGACTTTCACTTTCTGGGAACGACCCGTCAAAAATTCTTGGATCCATAAAATTACTCTTCTATCAATCTTCGTCGAAGCTAATTTATGGAGTAGCATGTCATGCGGCACGACATCAAATGCCTTCGCAAAATCTATAACCACGGCGTCGAATGAAACTCGATGGTCTAACGATTCGCTAATGTCTTGAAAAAGTGATAGCATCTGACTCTCGCATGAGTAACCTTTCCGAAATCCATGTTGCCTATCATTAAACCATGATAATGTTTCCCACTGATCCCTCAAGTAGTCGCAAATGAGTTGCTCCATCTGTTTACAAACGATGGGCATAAGGCTAACCGGCCTGTAGTTGCCCAATTCAAGTCTGCTCCCTCCCTTAAATATTGGGACTATCGTAGCTCTTTTCCAGTCATCTGGGATTTGCGCATTGGTAATGGACACATTAAACATAACCTCCAAGTATCGTGCCACGGCCCTACCCCCTAGTTTAAGTACTTCACTAACAATATTATCAGGACCCTTTGATACATTGAAACGTATTTTTTGTATTAGCTTTACAATTGCTGACTGGTTTATTTGGAACAGGGGAGCCCCTGATTCGTCGTTAAGGTCCAACACACAGCTATTGGATTTATTGAACACACTACCGTAAAAGACATTTAATTCATTAGCAATGGCCTGTTTCTCAGTAATTAATTTACCGTCACCGGACATTATCATCGACAAATTATTTGAATTTCCCTTTCTTCTCCTAACATAACTGTAAATTTTTTTCCACCCCTCACCTCCCGAACCAAGTAAACCTTGCATATAACTACCATGAGCAGCCCTCTTTTTTAAGACGAGCTCTCTTGATAAGGACTTAAATTTCAACATATACTTGTCACTGTCATGTCTTTTATTGTATAATTTCCTAATTTTCCGTTTTAGACTCCTAATTTCTTGTGTAAAATACTCAGGATCTGGGTTTTGTTTCAGCAATTTAAATGGGACAAATTTATCAACAGCGCTATTTAAAATTTTCAAAAAAATAGTCCACAGGATATTAATGTGATTTCCTTCCGATGCCCATCCTACAAATAGCTCATTCAAATACCCCTGAAACTTGCCCTGATCCGCCCTGCGATACTGGAATATGATCTTTTTTGCTACATCAGAGTCTAATTTTGTAATGTCACCATATCTAATATTTAATTCAACCCCAGAATGGTCACTAATTCCTGGTACTTTCAGACAGTTAATATACAGCTCTACAGGCCTTACGAGATAAACATCTAAGGTATTATTGTCTCTAGTTGGGAAGTCAACTACTTGGAAAAATCCCCCCTCCCTTAAGAATATTTTCAGCGCTCTGAGCTTGACCACAGCTAGTTGACTCACCAGACCAGTCTACTTTGGGGAGGTTTAAATCTCCAGCAATTATTATGCTCTTCTTCATAGCATTACCCGTACAAGTTTTATCATACAGGGTTTCGAGGAGAGAAAAGTTATCTTTCGGTGCTCTATACGCCCCTATCACCTGAAGAGGGAATTTATTTCCTTTATCCGAAATTTGTACACATAACATTTCATGATCCATATCAGCCCACTTTAAGAAACTAGCTATATTTTTGCGCACAAAAATAAATAGCCCACCACCTCGCTTCCCCCGATCCCTTCTGTACATTTCGTAGGTCCCTTGAATTATTTCGCTACTATTTATCTCCTCATATAACCAAGATTCAGTTGCAATGACAATGTCCGGAGATTACGTCTCTACAAGATTCCAAAATTCAATTAATTTATTTCCTAAACTCTGACAATTAACCTGCAGTAATCTTAGAGTCTTACCTCCGCAGCAAATATCTCGAAATAGCTCCTTCTGTTCCCATCGGCTGGCAACCTCTGGAACTGCTCCTCCTCACAAAAGCCGGCACGAACCGATGACCCTGTCATGTGGGCTCCCTAGGTTAAAAGCGCCCCGTCGATTTAGATGCAGCCCGTCTCGGGCGAAGTCACGGCCACCAATCCCGCAGTCAGCTTCTACGTACACTAATTCCAGTTGTGCACATACCCAGTCCATGCGGTCGTTTACAGTCTTAACTCGCCTTAACGGAACATCTCCCCGCCGAGCAATGCCACTCATTATAATTTTTGCATTTCTAAACTTGCTTTTAGCTTTTCTGCCTGGTTCGTAGATCTCCCCCATGATGTAATCAGCTGTAGCCCTTTTCTTCAAATCGTTCGTCCCAACATGTAGCAACAACACTTTAACTTTGTCACAGTCCTCTACATTTGATTCTTCCACTTGTTGGGCAAGTTGGTCAATTTTAATCCCCGGATAACACCGCACTTTCGCACCTGATTTCCTCGAGATATTCGCACTCCATCGTATCATTGAATCACCCATTATGATAACGTCATCCTCAGTTTGCTCCTGCACGCCCTCTTCCACACTGATCCCAGTAGAAAGCCGTTCAGTCACATCCTTCACCGTTTCTTCTGATTCAAGAAGCTTTGCTCTAAGTTCCTGTATTATTTGATCCCTTGCTTTGATTTGCACCCTCAAACAGTCCGGCGTATCACATACTTTACAAAACCAATTTCCGACATCACAATCCTCCTTCTTGACCTTAATACAGCCGAAGTGAAACCATGTCTCACACAGTCCACACTCAACACCATTCTTCAATGTTTTACTGCACGTCGAACACTTTAAAGCTGCCACTGGATCATTTGCCTGATTCACATTTGGAGTAACAGGCCCTGGATTTACTTCCACTCCACCAATAACTAGCAATGCAGCTATCACTAGGGCTATGAACCACAAGTTGCTAGGTCCCGTACGCACACACAAACACCGGAAATCCCGACTACCCTTCGCATACCAGAGTCCGATCCTCGCCCGATAACACTCCAGAGAACAACCCATTTCAGCACACCTGAGAGCTCGGGAAAGACACGACCTTTCACTTTGACTGCCAACTGACGAATACGAACTAATTCTGTACCCCAATTCGGGTTGTATGCTTTGTCGAAAACACACTTTAACATGCTGACACGGATATAATCACCTAGTTTAAGACGGTGGCGTTTAGGATTAGTTGTTTTGATGGGATTAAAGAGTTTATCCAGGCGTGGAATATTCGTTGTAACAAGTCGCAACTTTGTTCCAATAGTCCTGTGCTTGGTATCATTTTAACGTGACACTAGCTCGGGTATTAAGTCTAACATGCGATAGGACCCCCGAACCGTGAACACTATCCACCTATTTGTTTTTGATGTTCAATTAAAGCGCTCTACCACACTAGCTTTTAGTTTGGTGTACGTGGTGTAATGTTGAATATCCAAAGATTGGAGAAAGCTGGAGAAATCCTTGTTGAAAAAGTGACAGTCAGTCTGACAGACTGGACTTTATATCATTTTAAATGCTACAAATGCTGAAAAATGCTAGAAAGGCTGGAGGCTTCTCGCTTCGCTCGAAGCCAAAGACTCTTGACATGATAGATGATCAAGAAACAATCAGAACGCTAGAAAGTTACAAGTCATGAGGGAGCTGGAGCGCACGGTGAAAGGGGGGAGCTGGCTTGATGAAGTCACGCTCGCTCTGTCGTTGCCATCTCGTAACTCCAGAGCTCAGCAGTGAACTCAGTAAACATGCCCCAAGCGGTACTATGACGTCACACACCTCAGTGCATTTTCGGTACATTTCGTGACGTCGCAGTAACGTAACGACGAAGTCGACTAGATCATTTAAAATGATAAAATTCTTAGCCCTGGTCTGTTTGTACAAGCTTGGGTTTACGTATGGATTGTTGAATAATACTCTTGAATGCAGGGGTAACTTGAGGGCCTGACTTGTGACTGACCAGTTGATCAAAGGCCAATTTCGAATAAACAAAGATGACAGTGAGCATATAGCGTACATCATCGTTAACGCTAGCACAGAGAATTATTTCAACCAAATCAGCTTGCCAAACCTAATACTTACCACGTGAAATAACTTTGAGTCGCTGAAAGTTACGCCTGACCGGGGTATGCAACTCGCGAGCTATATCCACTTTGATTGGTGAGGATTTAAACAATTATTTTGGCATTTCGAAGTTCTTGTAAAATTTCTTGGATTTCCCTATCGTGACCAGTATGACCAGCTTGACCCGAAGCATGCAAGACTTATAAGCGGTTGACTAGCTTACTAAGATTGTGCCAGAAGATGATATCAACAAGCGGATTTAATGGTTTACATGTAACTCCCGAAGCCAAAGGTCCACGAAGAAAACTGTCTGTGGTTGGAAATAATTTTGACATGACGGTTTTATACTTGAAACTTTTATTGGCATTGACTGGTTTGGATCGTTTAAACGCCCTTTAGCGGGCACTCGTTGCCATTAAGATGGATTTATACGTTTGGAGATCATTATAAGTATTGTGCCCGTCTGAGGAGACTGCCGGGGTACCATCAACCGAAATGGTAGTCCAGGCAATCCCATCCGTCGAACACAGAACCTGAGAGGATCGAGTGCACTTCTCTTAGTCAAGGCCAGCACGAGTATTATAGTCCCTGGGGATCGGGCTTTACATGACGTAAATATCATAGGCACCCAAGGAAGTACACCCTCAAACACAAACCTGAGAAATAAGAACATCCAGACTTAAGAAAAATTTCGTAAACATATTCATTCAGTAAAAGCAATCCCCTATCCTAATTCGGAGGGTTTGATATCGGCTAATCCGCAAAGCTGTTGTTGTTTGAGTCTTCAGTCTTTTGACTGGTTTGATGCAGTCTCCATGCCTCCCTGTCCTGAGCTAATCGTTTCATCTCTACATAGCTCCGACACCCTACATCCGAGGCAATCTGTTTAACATATTCTAACCTTGGTCTACCCCTACAGTTCTTGTCCTCGACCCTTCCTTCCATAACTAAGCTTGCTATTCCTGGGTGTCTTAGTATGTGTCCTACCAACCTATCTCTTCTCTTCATTAGCAGTCGCCAGAAACATCTCTCCTCTCCCACTCGTCTTAATACCTCTTCGTTTGTAACCCTATCTACCCATCTGATCTTCATCATTCTCCTGTAACACCACATTTCAAATGCTTCAATTCTCCTCTTTTCTGCTGCACCAATAGTCCAAGTTTCACTTCCATAGAGCGCCACGCTCCAGACAAAGGCTTTCAAAAATGACTTCCTAATACCTAGATCTATATTCGATGTCAGCAGATTCCTTTTTTGTAGAAATGCTTACTTCCATAGAGCGCCACGCTCCAGACAAAGGCTTTCAAAAATGACTTCCTAATACCTAGATCTATATTCGATGTCAGCAGATTCCTTTTTTGTAGAAATGCTTTCTTTGCCTGAGCCAACCTACTTTTTATATCCTCTTTGCTTCGTCCATCACTGGTTATTCTGCTTCCTAAGTAACAGAAGTCTCCTACATCCTTTAGCTTTTCACCTGCCAATTTGATCTCCATAGAGGTTTCTGATTTATTTTGGCTGCATTCCAGTATATTTGTTTTACATTTATTAATTTTCATCATGAATTCTTTCCGTAAGACGGAGTCCATACCATTCAAAAACTCATTCAAATCCTCAGGCTTGTCGGCCAAGATGACGATGTCATCAGCAAATCTCAGAGTTGAAATTATTTCTCCTTGAATCTTCACTCCCACTTTAAATTTTTCTCTAATTTCCTTCATTGCTTGTTCAATGTAAAGATTGAAAAGTATGGGTGATAAGTTGCAGCCTTGCTTTACACCTTTCTGAATACCAGCTTCTCTCTCATGTCCTTCAACTCGAATGACTGCTGTCTGGTTTCTGTACAGATTGTATATCACCCTCCTATCCCTGTACTTTATTCCAATCGATTTCAAAATGTCAAACAATTTAGTCCAATCAACGTTATCAAAAGCCTTTTCTAAGTCTACAAAAGCCATGAACGTTCTCTTATCTTTCCTTATTCTACCTTCCAAAATCAGCCTAAGACTTAGTACAGCTTCCCTTGTTCCTACATTTCTCCTGAAACCAAACTGGTCTTCACCCAACTCCGTTTCTATCTGGC
This sequence comes from Meconema thalassinum, assembly GCA_946902985.2. Lineage (NCBI taxonomy): Eukaryota > Metazoa > Arthropoda > Insecta > Orthoptera > Tettigoniidae > Meconema > Meconema thalassinum. The sequence continues at coordinate 1,152,298,394 of OX336389.2, forward strand.
TTTCAATCCTCTTGTAAATTATTCTAGACAGGATCTTTGAAGCATGAGTAATCAAGCTGATAGTACGGTAATTTTCACATCTGTCAGCTCCCACTTTCTTTGGTATAGGGATGATTACATTCTTCTTGAAATCAGGGGGTACCTCACCTGTCTCATAAATCCTACACACCAAGTGAAATAACCTGATCAGACCTTCATCTCCTATGCAGCATAGCAACTCAATCGGTATATCATCTAGGCCTGGTGCTTTGTTCCTGCTTAAGTCTTCCAAAGCTCTATCAAATTCTGATCTCAATATTAAATCTCCTTTCGCATCCTCATCAATTTCCTCCTCCCTTTCCATTACATGATTCTCAATCTCCTTTCCCTTATACAAACTCTCTATGTAAGCTTTCCATCTCTCAACCTTTTCTTCCCTATCTGTTAGAGGCTTTCCATTTGTGTCCTTAATATTACAGCACTTAGTCTTCTTTTCCCCAAAAGTATTCTTAATCCTTCGATAAGCTGTGTCTACTTTTCCTAATTTCAGACAATTTTCTATACCTGCACATTTCTCTTTCAACCATTCTTCTTTCGCTTCCTTGCACTTCTTGTTAACCTCATTTCTCAGACGTCTGTATTCTGCTTTCCCCTTTTCATCTCTTACATTCCTGTGTTTCCGCCTTTCATCCATCAATTCTAGTATATCCTGAGTGATCCACGGTTTTCTACCTATTCTTTCTTTCCTACCAATGTTTTCTTCTGCGGATTTTGTTATTTCATTCTTCAAAAGTGCCCATTCGTCTGCAATTGAAGTTTGTTTAGGGTTTTTCATTAGTCCTTCCTTTATACTCTTCTTGAATCTTTCGTTTACATCCTTCTCTTTCAGTCTGTCTATTGCCCACCTTTTTGGCTTTTGACTTTTCTTCAGTTTCTTCAACTTTAATCTGCATTTCGTTACAACCAGATTGTGGTCAGAGTTTATGTCAGCACCAGGATATGTTTTACAATCCAAAATCTGGTTTCGAAACCTCTGCTTGACCATAATGAAGTCGATTTGGTAACGCCCTGTATCTCCTGGTCTCATCCATGTGTATGTTCTTCTATTGTGGTTATTGAATAAGGTGTTAGCTATGACCAATTCATGCTCGGTGCAGAATTCTACCAGCCTGCTTCCTCGATCATTCCTTTCACCTAATCCGAAATCTCCTACTATCTTCCCTTCTCTCCCTTTTCCTACCACAGCATTCCAATCTCCCATTACTATAACATTTTCATCACCCTTGATATACCTCAGAATTTCGTCTATTTCTTCGTAGACCTTTTCAACATCCTCATCATCAGCTTGACTGGTAGGCATATAGACTTGTACCACTGTGGTGCAGGTAGGTTTAGTATTGATTTTTGCTACAATAATCCGTTCACTATATTGCTCATAATATTCCACCCGCTGTCCAAGTTTCCTACTCAATATGAGGCCAACCCCTGCTTGGCCATTGTTTGATTTAGTGCTAATGACCCTATAGTCTCCTGACCAAAAGTCCTGTTCTTCCTGCCAGCGCATTTCACTAATCCCAACCAAATCCAACCTCAACCTATCCATTTCCCTTTCTAAGTTTTCTAACCTTCCACTTCCTAGCAGACTTCTAACATTCCACGCTCCGATCCGTAGAATGTCAGATTTCCTCTTTGTCACTTCTGTGATGTTAACCCCCTCTCGAGTAGTCCCCACCCGGAGATCCGAACGGGGGACTAGTTTACCTCCGGATTGAAATTTTACAAGGGAGGAGGCCATCATCACATGTAATTATGCATAGAGAGGTGCATATCCTCGGGAATAGCATACGGCTGTAGTTTCCCGTTGCTTTCAGCCGTGCAGCAGGACGCAGTGTAGCCATTATTTGGCTTATATTATCAATATCTTAACCGTCTATAAGACTAGTAAAGATTTGATTTATTCTGAAAGGCTGCTACTCCCTTTCAGAATAAGTAAAGAGCAATTCTACTAACAAAAATACTAACCTTCTACCGTACTAACAATTAAATACCAAAATTCTACTAACAAAAACAAATACTAAAATTCCACCAACAACAAGTACTGCCACTAAAACCGTCTGTCACCAGGCACACTCACATGCACCCTCACACATCACAGTCTACTGAAACAATGAGCTATAACTAATAAACAATGCAACTGCTACCAGACACACTCACACACCACAGTCTAATAGAACAATGACATATATCTAATAGACAAACTAACTACCTACTTACAACTAAAACTAACTACATACTTACTGTACTGTTATTTGAATTGACAATATTTACAAAATGCAATTTAGATAGAGAATTTATTCAAAGGAAATTCACCGAGACACTATGAAAGGTCGTCTGTTGAGTCTATTTTGGCACGAGACCATGGTGACAAAGCACAAAGTACCTTACTACTCACTGTCTGACAGTCTGAATGACATGTACTGCATACCAACGTAAGCATCGAGCTCCAAGACGTTTGTACACCTACAGGTGAATGCGAGGCCAGGAGAGCAAAATATAGCATACGAGTGTCATAGCAATGCACAAGAGGAAATATTGTGATGGTAATTTGTTGTTTTAAGGGGCCTAACATCTAGGTTATCGACCCCTAATATCTCATAACCTGTGCCATTGTGACAGTTGTAATAGTGTGTGTATTTCTAATTGGGATTTGGGTGGAAGGTGGAGGGGCGTGGTGGCTCAGCGGTCAAGCTGTTGGCCTCTCACCAAGGTGGGCCGGGATCGATTCCCGGTCAATGCATGCGAGATATTCGAAGTGAAATGCCTTGTCCCGTGGTTCGGATTCCACGTAAAAAGGAGGTACCGTGGCTCATGAACACGTATAACTACAAGCTTGCTTCCTTCCTTTGGGTACAAGGCGCTGGTGGTCATATGTTATGTACCATCCCGGCATTTACCTGGAGTAGTGGGAAACCACGGTAACTACTTCTAGGATGCCTGAGGTGGGAATCGTACCCACCCATTCTCAGTCCTGCCTCACCAAGTTGAGTGAATCCCGCTCCAGCCCTCAGACCAGAAATAGACATCTTCTTCCCTTCCGACCCCGACGCAAAGCTAGTAAACAAATAAATAAATAAAACAGGCCCTAACTGAAACTAGGTTAACCCTTTCGAATGTCCTTTTATACAAGAAAAGTAAACAACAACAAGAAAGATTGTAACGTGGCACGTAAGGCCATCCCTACACAACAAAAAACAAGTAAATGAAATCCAGAATTTGCATTTAACAATCAAGCAAAGCAAGGCCTCGATTATGATGGTACCCCATCTGAATTTACATTTAAATTTACTTCATCTAACTAAGTCCTGACGTTATAACAAATTACGGTGAGGAGCGTCCGTAAGCAAACAATTTCTTCTAAAGCTAATATGACAACCAATTCCTAATCATAAAAACATAGGTAATGACAGTCCGAATATATCAAAAATACAGATAGAATAAGGATGAACAAGTAAATAAATTGACAACACTCAGATTTTGTTATTAACAATCCTGCGTATACAAATTAAGGCGCTCTTTGCCATTAATCGTCATATAAATGCATGAAATTAAGTTGACAACTGCGTAGTTATAACTGCGTCTGACGTTGTAAGAAGCGGCGGTCCACCAGTTATGAACTATTGGTTCGCCCGCCATTTCTGTCAGTCAAAATTAGTGTCAGCTAAATCTAAAGTCACTTCTCTCTGGAAAATTTCCAGCTCATGGCATCAGTCAGCAAAAAAAAGGTAGGTTCAAATTTAGATCAACAGATTACTCATAATTTTAATCACGTAGGTTTAGATAAATTAGCCTTCATGATTTATAGCAGTTTAAATCGTAGGTTTTAGTTCCCTTATTGGTTTTATGTCGATTACTGATGACTTTCATGACACAGGCTGAATAAACATTTGTTATGAGTCTCCTCTGAGATTCTCACAATATAGGTGACTCTTATTGTCACTAGAATACCACGAGCTAACAATCGGCTCGAGTAAACAATAACACTTGCGGCTCGTCATGGCTCGCATAATACACATCGGCAAAAGTCTGGCAACATTGCTCAGTAATGTCCGGAAATAACATCGGTCGATGATATCAGATCATCCTTCGACGTGCTCTACAGGCACACAAATTACTAGCTTTATACAATGCCATAATGGTCATTAAATACATGGGTATAAACCATATTCTAGAATCATGAGGTGTTCTTACAAGAACAGTCTCCCTCAAATAGCGAACTTGAAATGTGACATATTAGTCACTCGTATCACAAAACATAGCATAACAGCTGATTGACCTACATTCGGCAGCGTTCCTTGACATAGCATAAATGCATTCCTCAAAGTTCCATGACGTCAGACAACGTAGGAAAATAATCAATAAGTCTGTCTCATATATGGAATCACGGGAATTTGTGGGTAGAAAATAACTGGTTTCACTGGCTCGACCTTGAATGCGAAACGTGTTCTACACCATTGGTGCTCGTCTAACGGCACTTGACAATTTTGCGTTCAGCAAGCAAAGACACACTCTCATTTATAACTGGATTCACACACTAAAGTCATAAGATCTGATCCATACACTTAGATAGTTAAATACCCAATTAATAATGCACTAGACTGTACCACGATTTACGTAGTATAACGATGTAATAGGTTTAAATTGTCAGATAAACGTGTACGAGAGATATCCCTACATCTCGCAACTGCTTTGCTTTCAAAGACATTCTCACTTCTTCAATTTACAAGTTCATGGATAAATATTGCGTGTCAACACCTCGACACAAATACAAGTTAAACTCACAACACTTTATACTCCTGTGCTGTTAAAAATGATACGCAAGTATGTGGGTTCGATGCTAGCTTAGTAACATTATTTATTATTACCCATTATTCGTACCAATTTGGAATTCAGTGGCGTCAGATTACCACAATGCTTTAACATAATCCATTCATAAAGGTGGTGATTAAACTTCAATGCACCAAATGATACGACGATAAAAGTGGTGACAATCAAATAAAGATATTAAACATGGTGTTTAGGAAGTACCCATAATATGTACACAAATGATAATTCATCCTTCGAAGATCTGTCTGATGTGATACAAAAATAGCTCTACAGGCTTAAACAAATTAGTGGGTTCATGATTGACATTTTTAATACAACTCAATGGAAGTGCACCAGCGGTATAACCCGCCTACACAAATGTTTGATAATTCTGAAAAATCTAAATACAGATGATGAAACAAAATCTAAAGAACCCTACCTGATTGGTTGCCATTTAAGATCGGTTGCTATTCTAATCTAGTCTACCATAATAAAACCCTACACAAGAAAGAAGGTACAAAAATCACAGGACCATACGTAATTCACCTCACCTTTCTCTAGCAAATGAGGGGTAGTCAACTCCTCATAGTAGGAGGAATTAAATTGATCCTAGGCCGAGAATCCTGGCTTTTTCCTCTTCCTGACCATCCTTCCTCATGGTTTTCCTCTTCTTCGTTGGGCTTATCTCAGGACCACTTCTTCACAGGGTAGCTTAAGCCATAGTAGACATCACAAATAAGGCATTCAACATGTCGTACACGTGGTTATCAGAAAGATGCTTGTCTCGAAGAAATATAGCACGTGGTTAACAGAATTTATGTTTAATTTTGTAGATTGCAAAAATACTCACTGGCTTTAGACACAGTTGCACACAAATGCAAAAATGGCCATGATAGGTCTGCCACAGAATCTGAAGATACACGTGCGATATCTGGCACACAGATTCTATTACTTGGATAGCACCAAAATCACTGAATATCACTGCGATCGGCGTATAAAAATCGCGGAAACTTGTCGCAGTTTATAATTTAGCAGTGGCGTGCTTTGCACACAGATAATACAGTTCATACTGATCACTCAAAAATGTTTCCACCTGATGGATTTTGACGAGTTTAACAGCGTGGTGTAGAATATAGTGTACCACGTGCTGATTCAAAGAAAATGTTATCCATTCACGGTTTCCAATAAATTTGTCACTGAAGTGGATTAATTGCACCCTACTCAGCGTTACAACAAATATCACTCACTATAGAGTGGCTTAAATGCACGGTGCTTGTATATAATGTCCCCTTGATTCGTACTGAGAAATTTCTTCACAAAACGTGGGTTTAACAGACCCCTGACGTTATTAGGTATAGCACTCATTTCAGGTTCCGTATTGACCGTGTTTACAGTAAGTAAAACCTGAATTTTCCGCCGAATCAATACTTTACTTATAGATAACTTTATGGGTACATGTTTCGGAGACCCTACTGTCTCCTTCCTCAGCCCTCTTTTGGTACTACAAACATCGTATGACACATTCGATATCCCCTAATAAAACAACATAAAATACACATTACAAATTACAAAGCCACAACATGTTGTGAGGGCTGAGGAAGGAGACAATAGGGTCTCCGAAACATGTACCCATAAAGTTATCTATAAGTAAAGTATTGATTCGGCGAAAAATTCAGGATTTACTTACGACCCCCGACGTGTCACGTCCTACATGGACGGATACAAAACGTGGTGTGTTCATCTCCGGAGCGGTGTTACGAGTTCCAAAGAAGTACTAGAGTCATGCAGTGTTTAATTACGTCCTGTTCGCATATCCCCGATGGAAATACCTTTACCAAATCATTTCAAAGCCAATGTAACGTGCAAAATTTCACAGAACTACAGACCATAAAATCTTGGGATGTGTAGTATGTAGTTAAATTTGCTCAGGAAAAATATTAGCACGATTCTCCAAAGTCAAAAGAGCATCTTGAAGCATGACAAACTCAAGCAGGCTTCCGGGTGCGTTCTATGCAGTAGCAAAGTAATTACACATCACTCCAAAGATAATATCACTAGGATGAGCACATACGGTCTCAGTTTAGTCTTCGGAAAGCGGAGTACGTAAAAATAACAGCTCTAAAAGGCCTGATGTTAATATATAGTTGACATTTTCAATAAAAAACAAATGCTGAACGTACTTGATATCGGAATTACCAATCCGGAAGCAAGCAATTTTATAGTTAACACCATAGGTTGTATCTGTCTTTTAGTAAATAGATCTTTGAGGTAGGGTAACACTAAAGCACCGTCATTCTTTACCAGAATGCTTTTGAACTGGGGTTTATACTCGGGTGTACACAAGATTTCTGGCAAACTAGGCTGTTTGGAAGTTGTAGGTTTTTGCCAATCATTGATATTTTCAGAAACTGAGGAAATTGCGATGGTTTTGCAGGTGTAAACACCTCATCCTGGTGAAAGAACCTCTTCTTCAACATCACTAGAACTACAGTATATCGTTCCCTTTGTTCCTTTTACACAGAGACCTCTTGCATAGTCTGCGTTGCTTTGAAACTGTTACAGGCTATTGAGACGTGGAAGATGGTTTAATCATGGCTTTTAGAGGAGGAGATAAATGTAGCTGAATAATCAAAGAATTATCCGCACGTGATCGTTTCAATTGACGAAACTTTTAGCGAATATTTTAATTTGCCATAATAATATACTTTTCAATTGAATCCCTGCTGTTTTCATGATGTCTGTAGAAATGACATACGGGGAAATGAGGCAGCCCCTTAAATATGAATAAAATTATCAAACCTTAAGCGATAACGCCCTTGGATAGTATCACTCTGTTGGTCAATAACAAGCCAGGCATACCGTTGAGTGTTCCAACACATGGCACACAATTGAGTAAAGGTTTGAGAGGTTATATCGGGATTGACATGTTGGTTGTAAATGAGGCGTATACTCTGCTCATCCTGGCGAAATGAAACAATTACATTATCACGAATGAGTTGTTTGGACATTTTGGTATAAATTTGTCCAAGATAAGAGCTGTCGATATGTTTGTGACGACCCATGCTGAAATGGCTCTGACTAACAGCTTGCCGGTCTGTAGAGACATCATCGAAAATCATAAGCGAATCTGGCCTTACAACATCTGGTGCAATAACATTTTCTCGCATTGAAAACGTGAAATAACCCATATTTTCAGTTCGAAGTTCAGACATGGCCTGTTCCAGGAACACATAGAGTGGTTGATAGAGGGATTTTGCGAAAATATAGATATTTTGAAAACGCAGACCATTTGGAGCCGTGATAAGGGTGAGCAAATAATTGGTCTTTCCACATCCTGAGGATCCCACAATGAGGCAGCGAATACATGAGGGAAACAATGAACCTTGATATTGCTCACGTGATGTAGGAAAGAGATGAGAAACTATGTCCCCCACTGGGAGGGACTCTTGCTGTTTAATAATCTGCATATCAACTAATTGTGAAAGATGCCATTCGGCTGTCTATATGCATGGGCCCATGCCCTGTGATGGGAGCAGTATTACCATGAATTTCTATGGACATGCATTAATGGCCAAGGTCAAGGCCGCCCCATTAAATGATCCCAAACAAGAGACGGATCCTGCCAATAAACACTATGAATATATGTCGGTGATGCCACGCACTAACGAGGGAGATTATGATTTAATAGAAATCGGTTAACCCATGTGAAACAACCTCACGTTTGTACTGATGCCACTACAAAATGTATGTGGATAAGAAGGTGAAAGAGTTGTATGGCATGGTGCCAAACGTAACTGTAAATGGTTATACCGCTTATAATGACCGTATAATCCACATGGCTGAACCTGTGGACCCGCAGGATGTCTGTATGAAACAGTTTTTTACATCGGACATGGACAACGTGTGTAAAGTTAAAGAAAAGAGTTTAGAAATGATGCGAAGACGACCTATCCGACGTTTCAGATCCCATAGAGCATCATGAGATCATAACTAAACAATTTGTGGAGGACTATGTGTCCGCGATGATCAACCACATAACCAACCGATGGCCTGTGAAAGATAGTCAAGACAGTACCTATGTTTTACCTTTAGGCTCAACGAGTTATCGTTTAAGGTATAATGGAAGTATTCGTATTATGGACTATACACCAGATAAAAGACATTTATCGATACGATTAAACAATTGTGCCATGTCACTAATTAGTGATCATGATTTAAGAGTGGACGATAAATTGTCTTTATATTTGGTTCTAACATTAGAGGAAAGACAAGCAGAAAACACGGTAACGATTTCCCGTTTTATGTGGAATTCGAATAAAGAGCCACTTGAAATTAAATATCAATTTTTTTTTTTCGAGAAAAGTGTTAGTTGTGACTTAATCGTTCTTGTGGAAGGTTGTCCATCATGGTAAAACAAAGATACGTGGTGAAAAAGATAAGAAAAAGACCAAGTCATTGCAAAAGAGTGGCTTTAAAGCTATTCTTCATGCAAGCCATAAAGCCTCACGAAATGAACAAAATAATGTGTTGGCTGTTAAAATAGCACTCCGAGCAGCACGATTGCATGTGAATCCAAAAGTAAACATAGGTTTTTTAAACAAGGTAGAGTGATTCCTGTCCCGAAACGAGCTGGGTTTTACCAGGTTTGTTTGACGGGCTCACAGCTCTGGGTTCGCTTTTAGGTTGTGCCAGTGCCATTGCCAGAACCATTAAATCCACCCAAGGGGCCAAGCAACAATTATTGGGGGAGGTTAAACAATATAATGAGACTATTGAAGCGATTGCTATGGGCGCTAGAAACGCAAGCATGAAGCTAGCACCCTATAAATGAGCACTCGGCATTTACATGTCACCAAAAGAAAAAGTAATAACAACGGTAATACCAAGACATATCCTGACCCATGATGAAGTTACAAGCTATCCTAAACGGTTAGGGAATCCACATTTGCTATTATTATTATTTTAGTTCAGAGCCATGGTCCAGGAACACATTATGTGGCCTATGTACACGTTAGCAGGTAAGGACCAGCAGATTTTACAACACCTGGGTTAAAACCAAGGCCTACATGATGAATTCTATCCTATAGGTGGTGAACTGCATCAAAGAGCAATACGGCATTCTAAGAATTGATCCGCATTCCTATCAAGGCAAACACCAGGATTAAATAACAATGATGAAATTCAATTTGTTATTAATAACCAAGATATTTACACCCTACCGCATGAGAGTGTCATTCAGATTGAAGGCCGGCTCACAAAAGCGGATGGCTCTACACCCACGACATCCAACTTAGCCAACCATGCTTTCGCCTTTTTACCGAGGAGCGTTATGTGATTAATGATATTGTAGTTGATAGCACCCAAATTTCAAGTTTCATGAAACTATACCCTTCTTATAGTGTTGAAGAATTATAACTTGTTTTTCGAGGGTATTTTACGCCACTGACATAAGTCAGTAGGAAGCCATTCAATGTTTATTTACGCTGCAACTTGTTCAGCCAAGATAATTTTCATTTAACTTATTATTATTATTAATGTTTTTTGGAGCTTTTTCTTTAAAGATTATAAGTATACAGAGAGGTTTTCGATTTTATAGAAAACTCTATCAAGCGAATTATTACGAACAACATTATCGCGGAAAATTATATGATTACGGATGTTTACGGATTTTAGTCAGTTAGGGTTTATTGCGAGAGAGATGAGTCATCGGGAATTCTGATACAGGAATATTCTTGTCGAGAAGCGATGACGAAACCGAGGAACACTTCCAGCTGGCTGTATCAAGAAAAGGCGAATTGGACTGGAGCGGCAAATCTACTTCGTCACGCCGAGTAAAATGACCCTTATGTCGGGGGTATCGCGTGGTGGCTCAGCCAATCAGGGGAGTCCAGGCCACTGGGAGACGGCACTGGAGAGGGTATTCGGCGAGTGCATATAACGTTCGCGCACCGTGAAGAGAGGAACTATTACTTGGTAACCTGTCCGAAGTGGACGTACTTTTTTGTTGGTTCCGTTGTGATCGGACCGTAACTTGAAGATTGTATTTACATAGTCTACGGACTACGTACTCTTGTTCGATGGCGAACTTTTCAATACTGCTATTCTCAACTGACACATTAGTCATGAGAAATACGCGAGCTCTTGTGAACAGGGAGTCAGCGTAGGTGGCTTACGGATTGTGATCCACCACTATTAAGCACGTAACTTCAACATTTTAACAACGTTCTCCGCAAGTAACGAAGAAGATAGCGACGTCCAAGAGGCTGATGGAAGCTCTCCTGATTCATCACGTACGAGGGAAATGCTACGGCTATTTCCAATGGTAAGCGGGAATAACTCAGAACTACATAATCTCTCTCTTCATCGTTTCATAATCAGAATTTGAGTAACTTTAAGCTTAGGAATAATAGTAAATTCAGTAATTCATCCGACTCCGTTTTCATGTAATTTTCGATTGGTAAAATTCAAATCGTTACGCTCCAATTTTAAATTATTGATTTTATTAAAATTGCCACTACTTGTTTCTTTATATAATAAATTCATTTCTATACCATGCAATCTTTGCTTTCAGTAGGTAGCATTAGATATAGACCTAATTCCTTTTCCTGATACAATTGTTAGTAGGGTTAATGATCAAATCATGCCACGGTCTGGGTGTGAAGATTCTTTAAGGTGTTCTGCCCGAGCTAGGCGTTGATAAATATAAATTTAGATTTCAACTTAGTGTTGAGTTTTTGTCGCCCATTAATTCAACGTATCTTAGTCAGAGTAAACATTACAATTAGCTCAATCGTGGGACTTGTGGTGGTTTTCCACACTCTCCCAAATAAAAACATTACATTTGCCATCCAACAGTGGGGTCACTAGTGGACACGTTACAGAATGTAAAACACTTTGCATGGCTGGTTGGTGTCCTGAATCAACCAATGATTGGATGGTTCACACAGATGGAACCTTTACAGAATTTTTACCACTTAAAATAATTTTAGGCTTTGGCGAAGACCGTGAGCGTATACTGGTAAACGCTAGGCAAGTGCTTTATCTCGTTAGAGACAGGAGCGATAATAATGCTCTCAAGAGAACTGATGATGCATGCATAGATTCAAAATTTCAACTGCAACATATTCTATGGAGAGCACCACACGTTACCATTTCTGATAACAAGAAATTGGACATGTTCAAGATTGTGGGAAAAGATATGCCCCTACCAATGGAATTTAGAAGCTGGGCGCTACATGGGTATCCGCTATTGCCAACGACCAACACACACAGTTGGTCTGTGTAAACAGCACATTACGCAGAGAGACCTCTCTACATTATTGCCGGTTTTCAAACGAATCGCAAGTATCCAAAAACAAAAATTTCACTCAATTTGATCACATACAATTGAGAAATATACGGGTTTTCCTGAATGGGGCTATTTTTTCCTGTGAAGGATTGAATTTGGATTTTTCAAAAAAAAGTTTGGCCCACTCTACGACATTTTTTCGAAATGTAAGTCGTCGTATTATCAAAAAGGGAATTACTCCATATTGATACCCCAAGAGTTTAAGGCAACGGCGCCACCGGTGGTCTTTGATTTTTCCTACTTGGAAGAGTCTGTCAAGACATCGAATATTGACATCCGGCTAGATTTTGAAACACATGACAATGTCCGGCCAAACCCCGCGGCTTATTGTCTCATTATTCATCACAAACAAGTAAACCATTATCCACTGTCATACTGCCCCCGAAAAATGAATTATTTGGGACTAAAATAGGATTATTTTTGTAGCCCATGATATAATTTAACATGGCAATATGAATCCTGGAACTTGACACAAACGAGTCGTGTTAGTGTGTTGAGCAAGGAGGGAGATCCAATCAGGTGACATGTTGCGCAATAGAACGTTCTCGAATGTAGAAAAGGACCTTGCAACAATGAGTTTGCTACGGATTATGATTAATTATTGTTATAAAATATATCATTGGACATAAGCCCACACCAATAAGGAGAGGTTTTATGGAAGACGGGATTGCCCTCAACTAAATTATATGGAGAATTATTACATGTAGACCCCCAGAAAAATGTTTTATTCATTTAAATTGAGAAGAAAATAAAGAGAAAATATTACAGATACTTTGAAATTTGCCGAAAGGACGAAATACGCCGTAATAAGCATTCTTCAAGTGCGCGCTATATTTCTGGTGGGAACAGAAATGGCGGCCAGAACTTTTGACTTGGTGAGGGGACGGCAAGCAACAGGGTTCTTATTCCTACAGACTTCGAAGGGTGTAGATGTATATTCCGGGAGAGTCGAGTTCGCGAAGGTAATAGCCGAGTGCGGAGTTTAACCACTCGTCGAGACAGCGCCGTAGCAGGGCAGATAGTGAAGTTGTGAAGAAACTTAACATTGCGATTTTTGAGTATCCTTTGAGAATATATCAAAGTAAATTAATACAGTATATATAAGGTGCGTTCAAAAAGTAACGAGCCGGAGGCATAACTACAGAAACCAGTACCTGTGTATTAGAAGTATTGGCCCTGGCTGTTGAGGAACGTGTCCCACTGCGACACGAGGCGGTAAAGGCTGTCTCATAAAATTCTCTGGGCTGCGATGTGAACCAGTTCCACACGTACAGCTGGACGTCGGCGTCCGAGGTGAATCGTTGGCCCCTCAGAGCCCTTTTCAGGGGACCAAACATGGCGTAATCACTGGGAGAGAGGCCTGGACTGTATGGAGGGTGGCCGAGAACCTCCCATTTTAATTTCTGCAGGAGTGCCGCGACTGTGTTGGCCGTATGAGGTCGTGCATTGTCGTGTAGTCACCACGGCGGCTATGACATTCACTGTCGCTCGGCGGTCCTGGGTAATGAGTGCATAAACCAGCTGGACTTTGTCACCGGTAATGCAGGGGGTGCCCCAGACCGGGCATCATCGGCTAACGACACCCGTCCTTCCCTGAAGCGCTTGTGCCACACCTTGACCCTTACAAGGGGCATGCAGTGTTAGCCATACACTTGTGACATTCGGCGATGAATGTCCGTTCCCCCTACTCCTTCCGCTGTCAGAAACAGAACACCTCTTTGCTCTTCGGTTGACGCCTCCATGTCACTGTTTGCAATGCGACTGGCAGCGTTGGACGATTGATGCATGCTGCTGCTCGCTTTGTATCGTCACGTGCACGCGTGCCCTCTAGCGACGGGCTGTGACCTTCCACGCTCTGGTCGGAACCACACCTCGTTACACACGCCACGATTAGCCGATGTCGTCACTGGTTTGCGCATTCCAGCCTCCGGCTCGTTACTTGTTGAACGCACCTTATAGTTCCGAACGCATAGTATCATTATATAAAATTAATGTCAACGTCACAGAAATAAGACTTTAGAAGATATTGACTATTTAATAGTGCAAAACAAAAGTGACGGTCTAAAAGCTGAAAAACATTTTAGTTTCAACGAGATTGCAGCGAAGACAGGTTCACTATACGAAGACCATGTGAGTAACAGTGTGATTGACTTTAACATTGAAGCAGTGTATTATTACAACATAACTATGACTGCTAATATTCATCGACATTTTATATTATGTTTGAGAAGATGAACTAAAGACTTTTATGCGCAAGGGGTATGTTTGAAACAGAGTATTAGATACAATATGTAGCTTCGTTAATAAGATTACAATTCGACGCATCAATGCTGCGGGCGAACGCGTCAGTTGGCCGCTGAGAAACAACGCTAACACGGGCTGATTCAGGTCGCGCGTTATGTACAACTCCATTTCGTGCATTAACGTAAATTCATGGACTTGAACTTAACATCTGCGAGCTACATAAATATTTCATAGGCCATCATTATGAATATTTCTAACAACGATTGTGGTCCAGCACTTCCTTTACAAATTTTATTTGTAACCACGAAGCTGAACCTACAACATTGCTCGATAATGACATGGAAACTCTATCAACGACGGAGAATGAAGATTCATCATAAGAAAAGTCAAGATGCCAGGGTGGGCCTGGCAACAATGAAGATCTATGAACGAGAGGTTGCAGTTCGATTCCAGGTGGAGATTGGTGTATGCCGGAGAGGTAATCCTTCCTTCTACGAGGTCGATGGTTCGAGGAAGCGGACTGGGGTCCAACATAGTTTCTTGGGAAGAGGAAACACCTAAGTATTTTCCAAATACTTAACCAGATCATCGAGAGTCGTCTGTCAAGGTAGTAGTGTACATTATTATGCAGTTTGAGCAATATAGTGACAATCAGAGCAACCTTTTCTCCATATTTCGATATATATTTATACTTCATGTATGTAACATCATTCTATTCTACAAGATTATGTGAGGTGATCGTCTTTCGTCATGTTCACATATATATTCTACGTTTCATTTTCTGAACTGAGATGTTAATTTGTTTGCGGAATTAGTATTCTTTATTTAAGATCAGTAAATTTAGCTTTCGACGTTTTTCGATTCATTTTGAATAGAGGATTTAGACAGTTTGTCTTGGATGCCATTTTTTTTGTAATTTAATTTGGGCATCTTATATGTAATGAAGAGACTTCAAGAACAGGAGAAACCACAAGTGATATATTGTTATATAGCCCAGGAAATTTAGTCTAAAAACGGTCAAAACCTTGAAAAAATTTAGTGAAGCTGAAAATTGGTACAGTTGTCCTGTGATGTACTTAACAACATATTAAAAGTCCCCGGTCTTCCCGTGTCGGCTTCCTGGATGTCCAGCCGTTTGAACGTCCTGGAATGCTGGAGAAGTAGGTGGTGTCGCTGGAATGCGCATTGCAAGCGAACGATTTGGCTTGCAGTGCTCTAACATGGCTTAAATTAAAGGAGAAAAAATAAGTGTTAAGTTAATTCATGAGTTGGCATGTTAGCGATACTTCCGGTCTAACAGGAAACAAAAAAATGCCGCGAAATAAAAAAAAGTGCCACGTTTTTATTTTTTTGACGTTTGATGGCAAACTATCACGAATATCGCAGACCAGTGTTCTATAAAAGTTGTTGGCGAAAAAATAAGCTTTCATTTGATGTAATCATAATTGATGTGTAAGTAATAGTTGCCGAGCTTCAGAGATTTAAACAATGGCGCGCGACCTGTATCAGCCCGTGTTAGCGTTGTTTCTCAGCGGCCAACTGACGCGTTCGCCCGCTGCATTGATGCGTCGAATTGGCGGAGCTTCTTGTTTTCTTTTGTTTCTAAATTTTGAACAGTTGGTCGTTGACGGATGTGTGTTATGCCGTATAAGTGTTATTTATTGTGTTGTCATAAAAATGAGTTTTGATGACTGCATTTTGTGAATGAAGCCACTCTACGATCCTATGGGCGTTGTTTGTGTTTTAAAAGGTTTTAGAAGGAAAACTAACACGGCAAGAAGTATGCGAAGATCAAGTTGTAACTCGGGTCATGGAGTACATGGAAGACAAGATGAAGACTCTGTCAGAAGCTAACCGGACAGCGAAGCTGTGGGCGGAGTACTACAGGCAAGTGGAAATCGTTCGGCTGTTTATTCGGGCAGAAAGAACATCAAATTAGAACCTCCATTTGTGCTGCGTATCGAAGATGTTGCCATACCTACACGCTGCACTACGCTAAGTCAGCCTATTTGTACCTGCATCAAATGCTTAAGTTAGGTCAGAAGATGCCCGTGAACGAGTACATCAACTTCCCGAAGAACGGGTACTCTTCCACCCGACGCTCACATTATTTTTGGGCTGGAATATGGTCAGATATGGCCATAGGACAGCATCCTATGTGGCCTATGAAATCACGTGAAGGTTTAACAAGAGGACGAGGAGTGACCGATAGCGCGCTGGTTGACTTTTATCGCGGAGTTTCTACTGTGCATCCCGAGCTCTGAAGCTGTAGCAAATGTGTCTGGTATAAAGACAAAATCCTCGGCACAGCACGTTGAGTTGAGAGACTAGCGGTGGAAGCTGGAGAACCGCCACACAGAAGTGTTTCGCTCGTGGGTAGAAGATCACTCTCCGTGGGATTTAAATAAAGTCTTCAATCCTTTTCCACTGGCGTACTTGCAGACAACAGCATCAACTGCGACAAGACTCGAGAAGTTGGTGAAGAAGCAATACAACAAATGGTGGGGAAAAGTTTTGAGGGTCACAAGCTCGCATGAGAATGCCGCGTAGTCCCTTTTTCAGATGTTGGGTGCCAACTAATAATTCGTGATTATATCGTCCCGGTCAACCCGCACTAACTTTTCATGCGAATCATATGTGTGATGAAATCGGAAGCGGATAGCGTGGATTTCTTTAAGTACGAGCTTGTACCGACGCCTCCATCTCTCTTCGAGCAAGTCAGCACTTCAACACCTTTTCAAATCTTCAGAAGCCCCCAAAGATTTTGAAGAACAACGCTAAGTAGTCGTTGATGGAGGTCTGCTTTTGCATATACTTGTATGGCCAAGACCTGCAACTTTTGGTGACACAATCTAGTCCTACAAGTTGTACATAAGCAAGCACTATCCTTCAAACGTTACCATTGTGTTTGACAACTACGATCAGATTCCAAGCACGAAGAACCAGGAGCAAGCACGCCGGGCGAGGAAGCGGACGTCCATAGACATCGTCTTCTATTCCAACACAATGGCTTCCACTTCTCAGGCAGACTTTCTAAGTAACACCAAAAGCAAGGGACGGTTCATCTCTACGTTAACAAAGGAGCTTAGAAATGCTGGAGTTGCTGTTCGTCAGGCGACAGAGGACGCAGATACACTAATTGTCGACGTAGCGTTGTCTCTAGATGCCGAAGATCATGCTGTTACTGTTATAGCGTCAGACATTGATGTCTTATGCATGTTGTTGGCAAAAGCAAGAGAGACAACAACATCCATTCTTACAGTCCTGGAAACTCAAAGTCTCTTGGAAGGATTTTCCCTATCACAAACATTCAGGAAGATATCGGCGAGATGAAGAGTTGTGTGCTATTTGCACATGCCGTGAGCGGATGTGACACAACTTCGGCTATTTTTAGCAAATGAAAGAAGCGTCCATGGGGCATTCTCAAAAACAACGAAGATCTTTGGAAAACTGTCGAAGTTTTCAATCAGCCTGGTGCATCCAAGGAAGATATAAAGATAGCTGGAGAAAAATTTGTTCTGGAGTTGTTCAACGGAAAGGGCATCAATTCTCTAAACGAACTTCGTGTGCATCTGTATGGAAGGACTATCGCAAGACAGACAGTTACTGCTTCGTTCGATTTGGCCACTTTGCCGCCAAAGTCCAACGCATGCCGGCAGCATTCACTGCGTACATATTTGCAGGTATATATTATTTTCAGTATGTTGTTACACCATTTTACTTTGCTGTGATAAAATTAACATCCACTTTTGAATTGGTTTCTGACAAAAATTATTTGAATTATTTGATAAATAATACATTATAAACTGTATTAGTTTTAAGCAGAAATATCTACCCCGATATTCACACTACTTTTTACTAAAGATATTTGTTCTCCTAAAAATGGCATTAAAATAATAATTTATAATTGCCAAGTCAAAAATGGATACATATTTTACATATTAAAACATTAATTTTGTTTACCTAGCTCAATAAAGCACGTAAAAACCCTCACCGAGAACACATTATAGAATGAAGAGATGTCGATTGGGGGGGAGCGTGGACTCAAAATTCGAAAGTGAATTATTTTCACTATTAGGAGCAGATGTACAAAAAGGGTGATTTTCATTAAAAACACTAAAAAAAATAAAAAGAAATTTTTTGGGGGGATGGGGAAGGATTTTTTGAGAGAAGAGGGGGGGGGGGGTTCAAGCGTGAAATATTTTGAAAAGAGGGGAAGCACTTCATTTATCATAGAGAAATGAAGCTCCTGCCAAATGCAAATGCAAAATCAGAGCGCGTCCCGGTCGCAATGTTTGTGTAGCGCAGACGGAGAAGAGAATGAAAAAAAAAATCGTTTACACCGCTATAGCTCGGCAACTATTATTTGGACATCGATTATAAATACATCAAATGAATGCTTCTTTTGTCTCCAACAACTTTTATATAAGACTTGTCTGCTATATTCGTGATAGTTTGCCAACAAACGTCAAAAAAAGAAAAACGTGGCACTTTTCTTTAAATTTCGCGGCATGTTTTCGTTTCCTGTTAGGCCGGAAGTATCGCTAACGTGCCAATCCATGAATTAACTTATAGCTTATTCTTTTTCCTTTAATTTAAGCCATGTTAGAGCACTGTAAGTCAAATCGTTCGCTTACAATGCGCATTCCGGCGACAGCGCCTACTTCTCCAGCATTCCAGGAGTTCAAACGGCTGGAAATCCAGGAAGCCGACACGGGAAGCCCGGGGACTATTAATATGTTGTTAAGAACATCAAATAGGACAACTGTACCAATTTTCAGCTTTACTTATATGTTTTCAAGGTTACAACCTAAAATTCCTGGGCTAATATGAAATATCACAATTACTATGAACTTTACGCCGATCTGGCAAGAAATATTCGTCATTATTATGATAGGACATTCTTTGTATAGAATGGAGACACATTCCGGAATTGACAATCCTTACTTTACTAGAGAAAGCTAAGATATTTCGTCAATTTAAACTTTGATAGAAATATTTCTTCTTGGAAGATACTTTCATCCGACGTTAGGGAAGTCAAAGCTAGTCTATCCCAGTCGCGATTGATTTTATTGAACGCTTAAATAACATTTGTGATTATTTATGCACAATATGTAATGTCACGTTATATTGTGGACGTAACATTGCAAGACGTCTAACTTTGAAGCCAGATAAGTATGGTGAAACATAATTATATTTCTATTAAATGTATATGTAACAGTTTAGTCGACTGCCAAGTAACATTTTTGAGTAAACTCATGATGGTCATCCACAATACGTCTAAGGTCGTTTTTAAGAATGAAGGTAAGGTTTAGGAACAGAAGTAGCTGTTCAGGATGCCAGTGGTTGATTGTTGCAACGCTGAGGTAAATGCCAATAATGTAATTGCAAGTTCTACAGAAGAGGTGTCGGTAACAATTATTTTGTGTAATAGAATTGTTCAACAAGTAGTAGAGGAGAGTTTATTACCGTATACAGAGGTATATGAGGCTACGTAGTGAAATGTTTGTGTAAATGCGAGGCAGTTTCCGCATTAAGAAGTTATTGCAGTGTAGTACTGTTTTTGGTAAGAACATGGCATTAAAATAATGGAATCGAGTTGTTAAGAACACCAATGTGTGAATTTACGACTTAGAAGTGGAGGCAAGATTGTATGTGTGGAAATAAAATGGGAAAAATGTTGTCAACTTCTGTTCACTAATACTTTTTATTAACATTTTTATTAAACACGGATCTGGAATCGAGTTGTTAAGAACTCCGATGTGTGAATTTACAACTCAAATGCAATACATTTTAAAAACATACGGTCAAATAATTATTATCAAATTATGCCCTTAATTAAATAATTATGAAAACTTATTTACAGTATCTACACTCGTTATCGATCACGTTTGCTTTGAAATTTGAACTAGAGCTAAGGCTCAGGGATATAATGAGTTATTACCATTATAAGAGTAATACATGTGTTTGATCTTTGTTGATTGAATACATTAGACTGATAATGACTACAAACCTAAATATGACATGGTGGTGTAGTATTCATGAAAGAGACGGAGATCTCTATATGAGTATCACATTTTAATGTGTAGAAAGATAAACTTTGAACTAGGGCTCAGAGATATAACGAGTTATTACCGTTATAAGAGTAAAAGTGAACGATAACGAGTGTAGATACTGTAAATAAGTTTTCATAATTATTTAATTAAGGGCATAATTTGATAATAATTATTTGACCATATGTTTTAAAAATGTATTGCATTTGAGTGTAAATATTTTAGCAACGAATGTTTTACGATGTTAAGTGTGAATGAGACAACTTCATCAGTCATGAATGATGTAAGAGAATGCATGGAGTGTTATGTTTAAGTTTGAATGTATTTGAGAAATGAATGACTGTTTTATAGAAGGCTTTGTTGAGAGTGAATGATACAATTTGAGACATGTAACTTTGAAGCGATGTTACGCATTCGCTATGCTCAGATAAACAGTGTGGACTGGCCGGTTGTAAGGGAGGCAACTTCCGTTATAAAATCAAGGTCAATGTATTATATAAATGAAAAGAGTTACTACGGCTACAATCTATATGAATGAAAACAGGTTGAAGGCTGATTGGAAACTGTGTCAATACGTAAACGAGTCGACAGTCCAGATGCACGCTTTTGACGCGCGCCGGAATTTTAATAGCTTGTAGAGGAATGCTAGACACGCAGGAAATTTTCGTTAAATGTTTTATTGCTTTTATTTGGCGGAGGCCTGTCAGAATGTAATTTCAGTTTTACTGGAGACATAATAACTTCAGTGGCGTATATGTTGAGAGAGATGAGTGTGAAAATATTTATTAATTAATTTATTAAGATAGGGAATTTTATTTGTTTAGCTTTAGTTTACAATTGTTAATAAATTTATTTAGTTTGTTTTCTACGACGTGTATTGAGTGACATATTTTAGATATAGATGGAAATGATATTATGGAACCCCATTTCAGGTTTGGAGCTGATTCCCCTTAATAAAACCCCGAGATTTAAGGTAAGTGTTCAGTTGAGCCCAGTGTATTTTACTGTTTATCCATAATATCATTGTGGACTACTGTATATATTCTCGAAGACCTTGCTGGAGCGATTTTTGATGGTATATTTAGACGGATGCCTTCAGAATTTTGCAATCCAGCAATGCTATGGATTCCCAGCAGGCAACTTCTCGAATTTACGGGTACAATACCAAGTAACTAGTATATAAATATCAGGCAATCCTAAGTCAAGCAGCTCAGTCATGAATTCCCTCAAAGCGACAACAATCAACTTAGAATCTAAGGAACAACATTTGCTACGTGGCCTGTGCCTTTCATGAACCCTCAAGCATTGGTAGCTGCTGGACTCTATTATTTAAAAACAAGAGCTATAGTGAAATGTGCTTTGTGTCCAATTACCAACGACCGGTGGGAAGAGAGTTATGAACCTTTACAGGAACATCAGCGCGGGTCACCAGCGTGTCCCTACCTCCGTAGAATAGATGTAGTTAATATGTCATGCAATTTAAGTTACCCATAATAGTGCCCCTGAGTGATAGTAAAATTTATGATACGTGTGAACCTTAAGGCATTAATGGTGCTCCTGTTGACAGTACAGAACAAGATAAAGATAAAATAAATATAAGAACTACCAGTCTAGTGACATTCGGACATCACAGTTGTCATGGAAGATATAAACACAAAAGACTATGTTGTGTGAGTTGGTATCGTCCCTATCCCTGAATGTTAAAAAATTTAAACATTGTTGTGATTTCTATAAAAATGAAATGGTATAATAAAAAGACTATGATGCTATTATGTCTAAACCTTAGTAGTGAGTAGTTAATCGGGGGTCCAGTTCAAGGTGGGAGCAAATATGGGAGCAAACGTGGGAGCAAAAGTGAGAGCAAATATGGGAGCAAACGTGAGAGCAAAGTGGGAGCAAATTTGGTGCAAAAGCGGAAGCAAAGTGCGAGCAAAAGTGGGAGTAAAGTGGGAGCAAAGTGGTACCATTTTATAGTAGTCATGATTTTTACTAATATGTGATTCGAGTAAATGTAATTTCTAAACCTCAGTAGTGAGTAGTGAGTTGGTCTTGGTCCAGACAAGAGTAAACATGTCACGAACACTGGTGATGGATACCCAAGGCTTTAAGTTCAACGAATACAAGTTTATATTTATTGAGGTGGTCATTATTGAATGCACAACACATTGGTCGTCTAAACTTACGCATTTTGTGTTTGAACCACCGTTTCCGATAGAGTTTTAGTCTGTCAAAGATCAAAGACAGACCTAGTCTATACAAACTCATCTAGGATTGCAGTAGAACGACGGAACTATTCCCCATAAATAACTGGCCATGATATTAAACGCACATCTATTCATTGCAAATATTGTATTTGCCAAAGGAACTGAAAATCGTGAATAGCTTCTCCCGTTTCTGCCCCCCCCCCCCCCCACGTGTGAATGTGAGGACCTGGATTTGGGCTGTCCATCACTGCATACGCTGTTTCAGGAAAAAGCACTTTCAATGAAAAACATCAATCTTTCTTCCAGGTATGGAATCTATTTGATTGGCTAACGAGAAATGCATCTCTTGACGTCATGAACAAGATATTACTTGTTCCTGCCAGCAGTGGGATTAACACTAATGGGCGATTCACCGTCTTGAGAGCATCGTGTCTGTGTCGTCAATGTTGGAATTGGACAATAATGCCATTGAGCAGGCGATTGGATTTTTTTTGTGCAAAAAGAAACAGTTTCACAACAGAGGAATTAAATAAGTTGCTAAATCATATATCTTTTATGTAGCCGCAAATGCTCATAAGCAAATATGGAAACATTTGCGACATCATAGACACAAGACCCCGTGTTAAGTGAATTGCAACCCTGTGATAACTACGAGCACCATAAATAAATGCCCATCGCTAAAACACCATCGGCACAACAGTGTCGAACCTGTCAGCTTGTGAAACTCTACAACGGGCCGAAGACCTTGATCAAGGACTTACTTTCTTCATTCCACGGTTGCCATGGCGAGAAAAAAGCAACAACATCCTCAACGAAGGAGAAAGATCAAAAACATTTACCATCGACTGAAAAGGAGTTGATAAACCTTTATTGGTCGTGGCGTTATTGACAAAGTGATTCAGTTACTACCGTTTGAAATTCACTTACCTGGTCCTAGAACAAAGCTGGAACAACGTTTGCAGCGTGGTGATGTACATATAAATCGTTTGGATGATGCTTGCCGAGAACATGACATTTCATATTGCTATAGTCAAACTGAATTAAGGAGTGTGTCTGATATAGTATTCTTGAAAAAAAAAAGCTAAACAACGTTTGCCATCCTGTGATTCCACGGTGGGAGAGAGGTTGGCAGCCCTAATAGTGATTTGTGGTAAGAAAGGAAAGTTAATGATAAATGGACATGAATATTAAAAAGACACTATATGTATACTAGTGTAATACCTGTAATACATGTTAAAGACTTCCACCGACTAGGCTTACACACAACATCATGACCTACGCAGAAAGACTGAAGAAGACTGAGGAAAGCAAGATGGCCCACGGAGAGAGAATGAGGGCTATATTGAAGATTAGAAAGGCGAATCAAAAAAATACTGCATGATCCATCTGTGTCCATTCGCACATAATAATAATAAGTGTAATACCTTATTTGCTATGAAATATAAACAGTAATGGCCGAGTACTATTTCTTTTTATTTAAAATTTTTGTTAGACATTTTCATTTTTGTATTTCTCACATTGCATATTTTAAAATTCACGAGTCGCAAATTGCAAATATTGAAAAGTTCATTTTATCTTTCAAATATTTCCTGATGCGAGTGCTTGGCTATTGCAGTGGTGCAGTCCCTTTGTTTTCCAAACACGTAGTGGCTCACTACACACACTACAGGTAAGACTATCTTACAAATAGAGCCTACCTACCACTACATGTCTATGACTTACATATAAAGACAAATTTAAGAAAACTACCATTTAAATTTGCTATAAGCTTTAATTTATTTTGTCCACCGAGTTTGCTATGGTCGAAAAACTAAATGTTAAAAACTCTCTCTCACTCTTTCTCACTCTCTCTTTGGAAAACAAATGCAACCATCATATTCATTTTCCAAAGAACATACTGAGACCGCCTAAGCTCATGTTGGTGATAGTTTTGAGAGAAGCAAGGAATACAACTAAGAGTTACTAAACGCACCCCAGAAGCTTGTGTCAGTTTCAGGAGATATTTTGACTTTGTTTGGAGGACTGGATTATTCTATACAAGATCGAAGATTTTTATCTTCGATGTGCATACTTGAACGAATCATTCTACGTAACTCTGCATACAGAAGCCACATTAGATTGGTCTAATATTATTGCATTTTGGTAATGAAAAATTTATATCATCGCAGAAACGCGAAGCACATGGAAATAGTTATTAAGTGACTACGACTGTAGTCGAAGCCGGAACACGCCGTCCAAACACGAGCACAACCCTTAGTGCGTTTGACACAAGTAGTCGTACAATTGTGACCGGTCGTGGAGACTGAGGGTGCAACAGTCTTATAATAGGACCATTGAGTCCGTTATCTACGAAATATCAAGACATCGAGTATTATTTTGGCACTAAAGTGCTGGTGATATCGCATTTCATCAGTTTAAATCACGGGAGTGATATGTTTTCGAGGAAACAGTGAATTTCCAACTTTTTGTGCTAGGAGCACATGGTAATCGTCACACCACATGGTGGACAACGTGTACGATAAAATTCTTCAAAGTGCTAAAAATATTCACAATATTCAATGCTATTGCTTAATAAATTATGTGTTCCGTAAGTAAGAATCACGCCATGCAAAGGCTGATATTTTGATTCAACGGATTGCACAGATATTCCAGTGATTGTAATATCCAGTGATTATTAAATCTGTGTTACCAGAATAGCTTCAGTGAAAGCAAGTACATGTTCAATCTTGCTTACAGCTTGAAAAGTGTAAAGCCAGTTTTGAGAAGTAAAATCACTCATAGAATCAGTGAAATTCCACCCAATTTCACAATTTCTACCAAAACTTCGAGATGCCGAAACTAGTCCACGTGATGTTTAATCCCATTTCCATGATGTTGACCATGAGCGCTTAAACTCCGGTATGAAGGAGCCATTGATCACCTAACGACACCTCAGGATGGTAGCCGATACTAGGATTATGATGACCATGGCCAAGGAGTTGCAATCTTTGGTCAACTCCTGGATTGAAGGAAGGATCCCTCAAATTATGCCTTCTCAAGGTAGAGGTGAACAACTGTCGCCGTGAGTTTCGATTAATTTCCTCTTTTATTGGTTAAGGATCAGGGCTGGATTAGTTTTAGACAACCGTAAGCATAACAGTCATTTAGGTATGTTTTCTTTTCTTCTTTTAGCCACTGACGGTGGGTTTAATTCTCACAGGCTTCCACATTCTTTGTGATAGCTCGGTTCAAGAGTTAGACATCCCACGGGTTCCACCCGGGTGCAATAATTGTAACTTTGTTTAGTTCACATAATGGACATGGATGGATGGAGCAGTAATTTTTATTAATCAGCTGTTGCTGAAAGCACAGTCATTCTTTGCAGCTCCCTTTAATGTGAAATATGTGTACGCCACTGTAGGAGGCGTATCATTTAGATACTGAGAAGGTAACGCATCTACATAATTATTGTACATAATTCTTGTATGGTCTTAGAACCAGATTCAAGCAGAAACAGAGTAGTGTAATGGAGTGCTGTAGGTTAACTCACTCTAAACCCCGCGTTACACTTTATACGTATCATTTGCAATTAACAGGTGTAAGTGTTTTTTTACCACAAAAATATCGTGCGCTAACCACATCAAAGCCCATATGAATGTGGATTTTCATTCATATGGGCTTTGATTTGGTTAGCGCACGATATTTTTGCGGTAAAAATCTTCCGCCATGTAGTGGAATATCTTTCAAAGACATTAAAGTGTAAGCATGGCTTTCCTTTGCTACTCTTTGTCCATTTAATGGCCAACATATGATTATCAATTAGTTTTTAAGGCTAACTAGATTGCCTCAGATATACAAAAAACAGTGTGATAATATTCCCAAGTGTAGTAGATCAGAACTATAAACTTTATCTAGTGAAATCTACAATTTGCTTAATGTTTTGATGGACATTGTCATGCAATGAATGTGAGGTGCTGTTATAAACACTCACTTGAGCTCGGCAGAATGACAGATGTCGACGCTCAAGGTTAAAAAGCAGTTAGATTTCCCAGCAGCCACCTGGAGTTTTCGTGTGAGACTGCAGACAGATATGACACAGCTCTCTTTGCATTGCCTAAAGGGGAAATTTTATCGATATATTCTTGGTGCTTGAACGGAATGTAATTTACGTCACAGTAATTTTGAGTACAGGCTGACCAGAGAGTCACGTTTTCCATTATATTTGTTATAATCGCATAATGATGTAAGCGAATGAATGATGTTTCTTATATTATTACGAGTACTATCAGTGTAATCCTTAGGAATGAACCTGACCATCTACCTGAATTCTACTTGTTTCCATATATTCCCTGTCTGACATAAGGTTCATTCCGACACTTATTAACCCAATCATTTCTATCTCAATTTTACCTCGGTGCTTGCTCTTACCTATTTTTCTCTGGCGTCATTGGCATTGTTCGTCCGCCGCAACTGCGAATACGGCTTCAGTATCTGGCTTGGTATTCCTCTGACGGAGAAATTGTGCGTTTGAATGATCCGAACGTTGGAGTACCTCATCAAACTCTTCCATGGTGTTCACTGTCACTCGGCGGTCCTGGGTAATGAGTGCATCAACCAGTTGGACGTTGTCATCGGTAATGCAGGGGGGTGCCCCAGACCTGGCATCGTCTGCTTACGACACCCGTCCTTCCCTGAAGCGCTTGTGCCACGCCTTGACCCTTGCAAGGGACATGCAGTGTTCGCCGTACACTTGTGACATTCGGCGATGAATGTCCGTTCCCCCTACTCCTTCCGCTGTCAGAAACCGAACAACACCTCTTTGCTCTTCGGTTGACGCCTCCATGTCACTGTTTGTAATGCGACTGGCAGCGTTTGACGATTGATGCATGCTGCTGCTCGCTTTGTATCGTAACGTGACGTTAACGCGTGCCCTCTAGCGTCGGGCTGTGACATTCCACGCTCTGGTCGGTACCACACAACGTTACACCCGCCAAGATTAGCCGATGTAGTCACCGTTTTGCGCGTTCCAGCCTCCGGCTCGTTACATTTTGATCGCACCTTATATATACCATAAATTTGGATTACAGGTTTTGAACTGTCTTCCTCATCTCATCCACTGCTACTTTGGTTGAAGATTCATTTTCACTTTAATGAAAATCCTTCAGATCTTCCATAATCATTTCATGATTCTTCATGGTAGTGTTCACTTGGCTCTGAAATATTCTACGACCTCCCGAACCAATTGTACATCTCTGGCTACAACCTTGACTTCGGAAGATGAAGCATCCCTCAACTCCCTTTTGAATACGCCACGTTTATGCTTGTCCCCAACAATACGAGCTCCGTCTCTTCTCCACCTCAACGATACAAGCATGCCTCACGGCCTATGACCTCGGTTTCCACGTATCATCGGCCATCTCATCCACTAGCGATTTTAGTGACCCATCACGATGAAGGCCGTTCAGTGACATTTTGTAACGCCTAGTACACATAATTATGTGTAGCTTGTGCTACCGCCAAAATTCGCGAAGTTAAACAGTCTGTGGTATTCCACACTCACTCCATAGTTTTAAACTCCACTTAATAAATTTCAATGTAGACTTTTGACTGCTGTTTAACTCACATGCAACAGTGGGTGGAATATTATGAGGAATATATTGAACGGATTATTGTAGCAAAACTCAATACTGAACCTACGTGCACCACAGTGGTACAAGTCTATATGCCTACCAGTCAAGCTGATGATGAAGATGTTGAAAAAGTCTACGAAGAAATAGATGAATTTTTGAGGTATATCGAGGGTGATGAAAATGTTTTAGTAATGGGAGATTGGAATGCTGTGGTAGGAAAAGGGAGAGAAGGGAAGATAGTAGGAGATTTCGGATTAGGTGAAAGGAATGATCGAGGAAGCAGGCTGATGGATTTCTGCCCCGAGCATGAGTTGGTCATAGCTAACACCTTATTCAATAACCACAATAGAAGAATATACACATGGATGAGACCAAGAGATACAGGTCGTTACCAAATCGACTTCATTATGGTCAAGCAGAGGTTTCGAAACATATCCTGGTGCTGACATAAACTCTGACCACAATCTGGTTGTTATGAAATGCAGATTAAAGTTGAATAAACTGAAAAAACTCAAAAGCCAAAAAGGTGGACAATAGAGAGACTGAAAGTGAAGGATGTAAACGAAAGATTCAAGAAGAGTATAAAGGAAGGACTAATGAAAAACCCTAAACAAACTTCAATTGCAGACGAATGGGCACTTTTGAAGAATGAAATAACAAAATCCGCAGAAGAAAACATTGGTAGGAAAGAAAGAATAGGTAAACGCAAGAGGACAAGAAAGGATCAAAGGTATGTTTTGTATGGGATTGGTTCTTGTTTCTTTGCGTGTTTAACGATATCTCGACCCAGAAGATTATTATTATTATTAAGAGAAAGAATTTTAGTAACATTGATCGACCGACGTGTGGCTTGCTGTTGTTGGTTTACCCAGAAGACCATTATAAAGTAAGAAGAATTTTGTTATATTGATCGCCCAACGTGTAGCTTGTTGTTGGTTGACCCCGACCATTACTACTATTTAAATTTATTATATTGGTGCCCAACATGAAGGCACGAATAAGGAAATAATTTAAATGTGGAAGCTGAGATGATAGCCATGATGAAGAAGAACTTAGAGTTTCAGGATTGGATTATCAACCGGCAGAAGACTGCGAAGAGAGAGGGGAAGCTTGACGAGGTCGAGCAGGTGATTAGCCTAGACAGCCATGTTACTGACCAGGTTAGTGAAGTCAGTGTAGAAGCCACTAATCTGGAAACTAATCTAGGTGGTCAGATTGCTGTTCAGGCACACAGTCACCCTGAAGTAGACAAGTTGGATGCTCAATAAGTTAAGTTGGGAGGGGAAATTTCGAGCCAGGCACTGGAGACCAGCCAGAAATTTCCCAGGGCAGATAGGAAGTTGGAGAGCACAGTGTGGAGATCATGTGCATCGTAGAATAGAAAGTTGAGATGGTAGAATCTGTGAGTGTGGCTGTAAAAGAGTAGGAAGAGGAGAAGATATGTGAAGTATGTGACGCTGAGGGCCGTAAGGAAGTTGGTAATGACAAGAGAGAGAACAAGGTGAAGGAAAACAAGGTCAAATGGAGGAGGAGGATAAAACTGAAGACTAGGTAGAAGATGAGATAGAGGTCAAGGTGAAGGAAAGTGTGGAGGACAAGATAGAGGAGGAGAAAGACAATATCCAGGAAGAAGATAAGGTGAAGAAGCTGTGGAGAACAAGGTAGACAAAGAAAAGGATGAGATGTAAGGCAAAGAGAAAGAGTAGGAAGACAATGAGATGTCAGACAGATGGAGATGTGAGGAGGGATCAGAAGAAGAAAATTGAAAAGAAGATAAAAGGGATAAAGGGAAAGAGAAAAGAAAAGATAAGAAAGTAATAATTGTTCAAAAGAATAAGACAGATAAGGACGAAGAGGAGGAAAATGAGGAAGGGAAGGAGAGAGAAGCAGGAATGGAAGGCAAAGAGCAGGAGTAGGAAGAGAACGAGATGTCAGGCAGATGGAGATGAGAGTGAAGGATCAGAAGAAGAAAAAGGAAAAGGAGATAAACGGGACAAAGGAAAAGATGAAGGAAAAGATAAGAAAAAAGGAACTGTTGAGTAAGATAAGGCAGATGAGGAAAATGAGGAAGGAAAGGCGAAGAAGAAAAAGAAGGGAAAGGAGAAGGATAAACAGAAGAAAAGGAAGAGCAGGGAGGAAGGTTAAGAAGGAAAGCAGATGAAGGAAGGAAAAAGGTAGGAGAGAAAAGAAAAAAGGAAGGAGGGAGAAGATGAAGCGAAAGAAGGAATGAAAGCAGGTGATATCGAAGAAGCCGAAGAAGAAAAGGAAGCAGATGAAGGAAACGAAAAAATAGAAGAGAAAGGAGAAACGAAGAAGGGAGAAGGTGAATCGGAACAAGGAAAAAAGGCAGGAGATATGGAAGAAGCTGAAGACGAAAAGGAAGCAGAAGAGGAAAGGGAAAAGGTAGAAGACAGAAGATGAAGCAAAAGAATGAATTAAAGCAGATGATATGGAAGAAGGTGAAGAAGAAAAGGAGGCAGATGAAGGAAGGGAAAAGGAAGGTGAAGAAGGAAAGGAAACAGGTGAAGGAAGGGAAGAACAAGTAGAAGAGGAAGGCGAAACAAAAGAGAGAGAGACGAAATTGATAAAGAAGGGGATGATGTTGATGATGATAATTCATCAGACGACAATAAACAGGAAGACGAAGATGATTATGATGTAGTTGTCGGATCCTCTGATGGAAGAGGAGTGTCTAATAGACTCGATGAGATAGTTTCGGCTACTCTATCGGAAGAAAATATTTATGCTGGCGATTTTGGTGAACTTAGAATAATTGGACGGTGTTATGCATCAACCAGCTAAGCGACAATTTTCGAAAAACTGAATACTAACACCATCTATCGCCTAAGTGGTCGAACTAACTGCTTGAATACTGACGAAGCTCCGTTTGAATTTACACGGTTATAGTTGAAGAAAAACGTAAGCGCCATTCTCATAATAGGGGGTGTCAAGTTTTACATCAACCGTCTATCCGCATTATTCTCATTAAGATTGTTATGGCGTTCTGTAACAACCGTATAAGCGACATCCCACGTCGTTTTGTTGTCCCTGCGTATTAACTGGCAAGTTGATTAGTAGCCTTTATTAGTTACACTGTTCCTTTATTTAGAAAAGGTGGGCTGTGTGTAGAATTGGCTTGTGGTGTGTTTGTAATCTAGCATGATGACTACCAGAACACAAAAAATACTTGCGTTATTATCCGAGGAACAGCTGGAGGAGATAGCCAGTAGAAATGAAAGAGAGATGGCCCCTATCTCACAGGTATGTATTGCAAATTGATTGCTAAACAGTGCCTTATCATTAGGCTGCTTCATGCATGTTATTTACTGTATCACACTAAGTGTACAGTTGTCTGTTCAGATTTAAGTAAATTATTTTCATATATCAGTGTACTAATACAGCTTTCATTAAGTTAATATTTAATTTAAAGTCATCCAAGAAGGCCCTGAAGTATAAGTGCTAGCAGTGGTGGTAAATGTGTTCCTGGAAGGACATGGTTCGATTTATTGTCAGATAGTTAGAATTTACAAACGAGACACTCACTTACTTTTTCTTCTATTTGTTTTACGCGTTCGACTATTATTTACCTTCTTCGAAGGATGGGTTTTGTGGCGAGTAAACAGTTTAGAACTGATATTTCAGTCTCCGCCTTCGATTAAGTGTTGGTCTTATTTCCTTTGATTTACGCTTTCAGGGTGTCTACTGTAAGGATGAAGTAAAATTGGTTACTTTTTAGCTACCTTTTAGTTACCTTTTAGTTAATTTTAGTTACCTTTGAATTCAAGATACGTCTGCGGTCAGTAAGCAAAGGGGCTCATCACGCGGTGAAGAAAAACAGCAATGAACTGTGTTTAAAGCGGTAAATGCAATTCACTTAGGGAGTTATAAAAATTTTAAAAATAATAAATAAATACTAGATATTTATTATCAAATGAGCTGTTTCAGCTAATATGTCGTCTTGTGCACAAGGCGTTTTTATAATTGCCAAGAGGTTCCTCTACTCTTGACCATTTGGCGAGATTTCCTTTGTTCCCGCGGTAGATCACGAAGAAATTTATGGGACGTTACGTGATTGCAACCGAATTCTGTCTTCGCAGTCAAGTACGGTGAAATTTCGAGATGTTACACGATCGGCGCTGTTTTCACCCGTTTGTCTAGAGTCCCGTAGTTTTCGCGATAGAACACGGATAAATATCGCGATTTCGATAATCGGTGTCACTTTTAGTCGTTCGACGAGATTTCCATTGTCCTTGAGGTCGGGCATGAGTAATTATAGCATTATTACGCAATCGGTGCCACTTTCTGTCCGTTTGACAAGAATCCAGTTGTCCCCATCCTTGAATGCGGAGAAATATCGCGATGTATCGCAATCGCTGCCGCTCTTAGCCGTTTTACGAGATTCACGTTGTCCTCGCGATATTATGCAATCCGCGACGCACGCGGCCGTTGAACGATTGTCTATTTGTCCTGACAGAATGGTGGATGTAAGCTCAGGGTTGGGCATGGTTAAAATTCACGAGTAGTTATGCATAAGTTGTACGGCTGGCGCCGTGATTCCCGCTGTCCCTATGCTGGGGTTGGGAGCCCATCAGTTCAGGGTGAATCACGAGGAGAAATTAGTATCGCGACGCTATGTAGGCTGTCATTTCTAAGTGGGTTGATGCACTTCTCTCTCCCCGTACGGTTTTAAGTATACGGTCATGGGAAAAGTAGCGAGTCGGTTTCGGAATGTTTCGTGATTGGTGCCCAATCACCTTTGACGGGATTCCCGCATCCTCGTGGTCACAAGTTCACGATAGGGGATGGGTTTTATGATTTTACGCTACTGACGTCGATCTCGGCCCATTTGACGAGATTCCAGCAGGCAAGTCGTGCGGTCAGCCGGCCGTCTTGAGTATGAATGCTCGAAGTAGGTACCGTATCAAATATTAAGAATTATTCTGAGAGGATTGCACGAATAATACGACTAGAGGACACGTTTTCTTTCGAATGCGAATCACGAATTATACAAGTTATAGCCTACAAGTTTTCGAAATAACCGGTTACATTATAATATATCCGATGGAACCAAAGTTCGAAGGAAAAATCGACATATAACGGAATTTCGAATTAACCATACTGGATGTCGCAAATTTACGACAGATGTTTAAAATAAGTTATAGCCTACGTATTTTGAAGCTTACCTACTGCACAACTAATTTTATCGCGCCTATACTTGGCAGTGCGCTATATCGGCAATAAGAGGCCATTTTCAATAACACCGCTGGCATGGGTTCACTAACTGGCCGGTATAAAGCGCAGCTCGCATCAAGTAGGCAGTGGATTGCTCCCGCATGCAGTTGCAGGTATATGTCACTATTGCAGATGCATTGGAGAATCCTTTAATGTTTGCTGGCACAAGGTAGCACTATGAGTTCATTCTTTAAAAAATGCGAGTAAGTAATATGGAATTATTCGAATAACATGTCAGATGTTACACATCATATGCGACTACTGTAAGGCTCGTAATTTTTTATTTAATCATCTTTCTTCTGGTTTTACATTTATACTATCAGCTATACATTTTTGTTAAACAAAATGCCCTACACTATACAGGGCCCTTCTGGATTACGAATACCTTCCGTTCTCTAACAAATTTACCAGATGACGTTACCAAACAATTATTGTGCATTTATTTAAATATCTCACTTGTTAATATTATATCCGATATTTATCTGCCAAACAAATATTTTAAAAGAGTTATACAAATGATAATTCTAAAGCTATTATAATCGTTGAAAAATTCCAATTCGAAAATTTTTCAGAATTGTGGGAAGTCGCTTTTGGAGTGAGTTAAATATTTTTAGACCACTTTAGGTTTTTTGAAACCTTGCCGGTCACCATGACAAAAGAATATTCAATGAACTGGTATATTTATAGTTTGATGCTCTAAAAATTGGCCAAATGCTGAATGGATTACCCAAATTTGTAAATATTATTATAATTATTATGATTTTTATTATTATTATTATTATTATTATTATTATGGTAGGTGAACTCCAATATTTTAAAAAATATGTGATTCTTATAATTCAACGCACTGATTCATTTTCAAACTTACTTGTCAGTCAAATACTTTATTATTATCTTTATGATAATCCATTACAGAAGGATCGAATTCACGACTTCGTCAACATTATTGCTATTATTTCTTTATTGCCATAAATACACACATCAAAAAAAGTTTTGCATCACCTCGGTTCCCAGATCTCCGGTATATAGACGTTGACTGTGTATATTGTATCCAAGATACAGTCCCTTTGACTGTTCATAGATGTCACTAAAACTGCTCAAAGATGTAAACAACCATGCATGAGCAGGGCCTATTAGACGGAGGGGGTACGACAGCCGATCAGTTCCAGTCATTCCACCAGGACGAAGGTACGCTGCTCATGTTGTCTGTAGTTCTACCATGCCTAGAAGGTCAATACCGCAGTTCGATCGCGTCCGCATTGTTACTTTGTGTCAAGAAGGGCTCTCAACAAGGGAAGTTTCCAGGCGTCTCAGAGTGAACCAAAGCGATGTTGTTCGGACATGGAGGAGGTACAGAGATACAGGAACTGTCGATGACAGGCCTCGCTCAGGCCGCCCAAGGGCTACTACTGTAGTGGATGACCGCTACTTACGGATTGCCGCTCGGAGGAACCCTGACAGCAATGCCACCATGTTGAATAATGCGTTTCGTTCAGCCACAGGACGTCGTGTTTCAACTCAAACTGTGCGCAATAGGCTGCATGATGCGCAACTTCACTCCCGACGTCCATGGCGAAGTCCAGCTTTGCAACCCCGACACCATGCAGCGCGGTACAGATGGGCCCAACAACATGCTGAATGGACCCCACAGAATTGGCATCACGTTCTCTTCACCGATGAGTGTCGCATATGCCTTCAACCAGACAATCGTCGGAGACGTGTTTGGAGGCACCCTGGTCAGGCTGAACGTCTTAGACACACTGTCCAGCGAGTGCAGCAAGGTGGTGGTTCCCTGATGTTTTGGGGGTGGCATTATGTGGGGCCGACGTACGCCACTGGTGGTCATGGAAGGCTCCGAAACGGCTTTACGATACCTGAATGACATCCTCCGACCAATAGTGCACCCATATCGGCAGAATATTGGAGAGGCATTTGTCTTCATGGACGACAATTCTCGACCTCATCGTGCACATCTTGTGAATGCGTTCCTTCAAGATAACGACATCGCTCGACTACAGTGGCCAGCATGT
Organism: Meconema thalassinum; assembly: GCA_946902985.2. NCBI lineage: Eukaryota > Metazoa > Arthropoda > Insecta > Orthoptera > Tettigoniidae > Meconema > Meconema thalassinum. The sequence continues at coordinate 1,152,333,956 of OX336389.2, forward strand.
TCGCCAGACATGAACCCTATCGAACATGCCTGGGATATGTTGAAAAGGGCTGTTTATGGACGTCTTGACCCACCAACCACTCTGAGAGATTTACGCCGAATTGTCGTTGAGGAGTGGGGCAATTTGGACCAACAGTGTCTTGATGAACTTGTGGATAGTATGCCACGACGAATACAGGCATGCATCAATGCAAGAGGACGTGCTACTGGGTATTAGAGGTAGTGGTGTGTACTGCAATCTGGACCACAAATGCTGAAAGTCTAGCTGTATGATGGTACAACATGCAATGTGTGGGTCTCATGAGCAATAAAACGAGCTGAAATGTTGTTTGTGTTGATCTCTATTCCCTTTGTATTTAAAGGTTCCGGAACTCTTGGAACCGAGGTGATGCAAAACTTTTTTTGATGTGTGTATATAACTGGCATCAAATCCTCTTGATTAAATCTAACTCTTAAGATAATTATATAAAGTGTTTCTCCAAACAATAAATGACGCTAAATGTAACACTCTCTGATCATTTGAAAGTATAGCGTGTCAAAAAATACCAATTGGCCAACACGACGATTCTGTCAACACATGACAAGATCCATATTCTCAATATTCTTCTTTAAAGATCATTCCAGGAAATATATGTCATAGCATACTCCAAAAATAACGTAGGCCTAGTTAATTATTATACTTCGAAGGTGCGAAAAATATGTCTTAAGTGTTTAAAATTTCGTCGAAAAGGGTTAAAACTGCAGATACATTGCACTAACTACTGATAACTAAAGTTGGAGCCTACATAGATGCGGCGATACGCTGGTTCGTTGATTCCATATCCAGATGTTGGGTGATGTTTGAATACGCCACGTTTATGCTTGTCCCCAACAATACGAGCTCCGTCTCTTCTCCACCTCAACGATACAAGCATGCCTCACGGCCTATGACCTCGGTTTCCACGTATCATCGGCCATCTCATCCACTAGCGATTTTAGTGACCCATCACGATGAAAGCCGTTCAGTGACATTTTGTAACGCCTAGTATACATAATTATGTGTAGCTTGGGCTACCGCCAAAATTCGCGAAGTTAAACAGTCTGTGGTATTCCACACTCACTCCGTAGTTTTAAACTCCACTTAATAAATTTCATTGTAGACTTGTGACTGCTGTTTAACTCACATGCAACTGTCATTCAAATGGCAAGATACTCTTACAATCTTCTGAGATTTTATCTCAATTTCTTTGCTATCCACTATGCTATAAAAATTCACATCGATGCCTATTGTGGGACTGGAATATTCTGCCGCTCAAGCTGACGACGCAGCTGGCCTCAATACGTCGGCTAAATATTATATCGCAGAATAGCTTCAGAATCGGTATCTGCAGCGAAAGATCAGTCACGAGTGTAACACAACTGTGACCATAAGAACTGCGGCGGTAAGACAACTGTTCAACACCGCACCCGGCTTATGTAGATGTCCTTTACGCTGGGCTGGTCACTGCGCCTCTCATCTGTGAATGGCGTATAACTAAAACGCTCATATCTCCGACACCCTTCGTCGAAGGTACTTCCACCTCCTTGACATTTTGACATCAGCGAAGTTCCCCGACTGGCCCATAGTGCCACGGATCTTAACTCAGCTTCTCTCTATACGGTGGTCCACTCAAACTCCATCGGGTGCGCGCTTCAAAACCAAACAGTCAGCTGTACCAGAAAAAAACAACCTGGGCCAATCCTTAATGAGGGCACAGTGTATCGTCAAAACTAAAGAGTTAGTAAACACTTAATCTGGTCCAAGAAATAGTTGGCTATCTGACTGATTCTCTTAAGAGTCTAGCAGTTTCTTCCTTCAATACAAGTTGTTATGTGAAAATCTACAGTAATATAGCATATATTCGTATGGTCTAGTCCTCTATGACACCACAAAACTCCCTGTAAATTAAAAACATCTTCTCTGTTATGGACCAAATAGCGTAATTATCCCAATTTGTGACTACAGTATTACTATTGGAAGAGTTTGCCCCAAAAAACTCCAACTCACAGAGGGAGAACAGCAACAAGCATTAGCTTTGATTCAATATCATTATGGCGAAGCAATATGACTGAATTATGCGTTAATGTAAGGGACTGAAGGATTTCACAATTAAACATAATAGGTAACAAATATGCAATTTATTAATATACTGTTTAAGTAAACAAAACATGTCTAATAACCACTGAAGAAAATTCTTGAGCTTCTTATTAAAAAGTTCATGGCAAAGATCAACTTTGTCTTCTTAAAATAGAAGAGGCAATAAAAATGTTCTATAAATGAGAGCTAAAAAACTTATCTTATCTTTGGCGACACTTTAGTGGAGGGTATGTCCGGAGTGAATCATACCCTCAAGCGAAGAAATGTATACAAACACAGTCACGTATGAACATTTGTCAGTCCCAGTAGGCAACCCACTCCACACATTTGAGAGGTATCACTGCTGTTGTGCACTGGAGAACGATTGGAGTATGTTTACAAACTTGGTTGGCCCTGGCTGACCACGGCGCGTAGCGACTACTGTTGACATTCCTTCCTTGTGCCTTTCCTCACTGCGAGATAGTGCACCATGAAGATTATTATTATTATTATTGGTCGTAGAAGATGACTCTCACTGCGGTACTTGAAAAGTCTTGGCGGGAATATTTGAAGATTATTGGTCTCAGAGTGGTGACCAAAAGCAGATTGTCGCATGTTGACAGTAGAATGTTGGCCGTTGAGTAAGCCCGAAAAATAGCGGCCCAGAGTGGCCCGTAAAGTTGTGGCCGAAGAATGGATGAAGAGTGGCACGTCACCCAGAAGATGACTCGAGGTTTTATAGCGGTGAAAGCCCGCCGAGGAAGGCAGCTGACCAGAAACACCGCTGCTATTGGTGGCCAAGGTTAATGACGTCACGAGCTCGTGGCGACAGCAGGCAAGCAGCAGACAGGCTCAGTGTAGTCGTTGTAGTGATGTGTTGCGGAAGCCTTAAACATTAGGTGAGTAACTATAATATCTATGAATTAGGTGATTAATAACAAGGTTATGCATATAGTTTAAGCAATTAATACATTTCCAAAGAAATAATTATCATTCGGGGATCTCGGTAACAAGAAACAAATTTGACCGACAAATGGGCCAAGCTAAACATTGAAAGTATCACGAAAAGTGATCATGCTCCGAGAACTCCGAATGAAAACAAACAAGAGAATCAGTCAAAACAAACATGGATAACAGACGAGGAGTAAACTAAGACTCGAAAGGCAAAACAGAGATAGCAGAGATAGGTCTAGTGTATAGACCTATATTAGTTAAAACATCAACAACTCTGACGCGTTTATCACGGCCAAAGTGGCAGTGAATAACTCTGCTTAGGTTCCACACGAGAGGCGGAGATGGGTCTCGAAGAAGAACCATGTCCCCCACTCGTACATCTGGTTGAGGAAGCCACCATTTCTCACGCCTATTTAGTAATCTGAGATGCTCTAACTTCCATCGGCGCCAAAAGGAACAGCGCAAAGATTCTACTTTTCTCCAAAAGATAGGTAGGCTAGGATCATAGCGTCGAACCTGCAAAGGCGGAGTAGCAGCAAGCCAACAGCCAATCAGGAAGTGACTGGGTATTAAAGGTACAAGATCCTTAGGATCGTTAGAAAGAGGAGTCAGAGGTCTGGAATTTACGATACCTTCGACTTGAATAATTAAAGAGTTGAGTTCCTCATAAGAAAGTATGGCAGGACCAAGAGTTTTCTTAAGCTGCCTCTTAGTAAGTTTGATGCAGGACTCCCATCGGCCCCCATGATGGGGAGCATAAGGCGGGGTGAAATGCCATTTGAACCCTCTAGAATAGGAAAAGTTGGAATTTTTTTCTTTAGCAGAAGGGAAGATTAACACTTTTTTCCAGAGATCAGAAACACTTACATAAATTTTTGCATTATCTGAAGAGACTTCAGATGGAACACACCATCTAGCAGAAAATCTAGGAAAGGCGGCCAAAAATAAGATACAGAAGCGTTCGTAACCAACTCGCGGTGGATAGCTCCCGTCACCATACATACGAATAACGAGATGTAAAGTTTACCTAAGATTTTGCGCTTAGATGAAGAGGGATTGGTCTGATATACGTAAGGACCGGCGTAATCAATCCCAGTAAGAGCGAAGGGCTTACTAGGTTCTGAACGAAATGGAGGTAAATTACCCATAATCTGCGTGGCGGGGCGTGGTTTAACCTTAAAGCAAGGTATACACTTTTTGACAAGAGAAGAAACCTCATGAACGCCATTAATGACCCAGTAGAGTTCACGAATTAGACAGAGCAAGGTGCGAGTACCAGCATGAAGGTGTTTATAATGAAACTTTTTTTTTATTATAAGTGTAGTCATTGGATGCTTTGAAGGAAGGATGATGGGATGTTTTTCCCATCCTCACAACTAGACATAGCTAATCTTCCACCCACACGTATTCTGCCGTCCTGGTCTAGAAAAGTAGTGAGTGGTGAAAGCCTGCTAGACTTGGGTAAGTCTTTACCACTTATAAGAGCTTGCTTTTCAGGAGCAAATACTTCCTGCTGAACAAGCAACAAAATCTTGCGAGTAGCAAATTCTAACTCTACTCTGGTGAGAAAAGGTTGAGGCTTCAATGGTTGATCAATTACTAAATATTTCCACCGGAATATATAAGACACTACACGAATCAATTTATCAAATGAAGATTATCTCTGAAAAAGGCTTGTAGAAGTAGAAGTAAGATGCGACGTGACAGGGTCAGTGCGGGCATAAGTTACTTCTTCTACAAAATGATTAGCTAAGTGAGGCCAGCAAGATGATTCCTGACTTAGGCAAGGAGGACCATTCCAGTACAGGTCTGAAGAAATCAATTTTTTAGGCGTGCAACCACGTGATATTATATCCTCGGGGTTTTCACGGCTAGGAACATGTCTGCATTGTTCAGAATGGGAAACTTCATGAATCTTAGAAACGCGATTTGCCACAAAGGTATTCCAATGGGATGAAGGCTTGGAAATCCAAGCTAGTACAATAGAAGAATCGCTCCAATAAATGTGCGGGAACATTTTAACTTTTAACTGACATTTAGTTTAGTAGCTAATTCTGTTGCCATTAAAGCAGAGCATAATCCTAATCTCGGCAAGGATACCGTTTTAAGTGGAGCAACTTTCGATTTAGCGCACACTAAATTAGAAAATCCAGGGAAAGTAGCTGAGGAACGTCCTACTATGTATGCACAACAGCCATAAGCCCGTTCTGAACTATCAGAAAATACACGCAGGTCATACTGCTGGCATAAGGGATTAGAAATTGAAAGGCGGGGTATAGAAACCTTGGAGAGATCCAGCAAACTACTGCGATACTCTAACCATTCTTCTAAAAGAGGAAAGGGGAGCTTTCCATCCCAGTCAGATTTTAATGACCAAAGCTTTTGCAGGAATAATTTTTGCAACACTAACTATAGGAGCAATATATTGCAAAGGGTCAAAGATCTTTGCGATTTCTGACAGAACTTGTCTCTTAGTTACAGGGCGAGATTCTGACAAATGTACCTGATAAGAGAAGGTATCAGAAGAAGGACACCAAAAAACACCCAATGCTTTTACGGCTGCTTCATCAGTGGGAATAGCAACAAATTCATCAACTGGGACCTCTGATGAATATTTTGATATAAATTCAGTAGAATTTGAAGTCCATTTATGGAGCGGAAAACCACCTCCTAGGAGCAGGGATTTCAAATCTTCGCACACAAGGAGTGCTTCAGAAATATTAGGGAAAGAATACAAGAAATCGTCAACATAAAATGCCGTTTTTAATGCCTCAGAGGCCTAAGGATGATACAGATGACCATCTTGCTCGGCTAACATGTGGAGAGACCGAATCGCAAGAAAGGCTGAAGGCTTCAGGCCATATGTCTCAGTCTTCAATCTAAATATCTTTATGGGTTTGGAACTCTCATCGTGCCACAATATTCTTTGCAGTTCTTGCTGCTCAGAATTTACGAGAATCTGCCGGTACATCTGCTTAATATCGGAGATTACAGCAATAGGAATCCGTCGAAAATTATGCAAGACAGAGGTGAGATCTGTCTGAATAGCGGGACCACATTGCAAGGTATCATTTAAAGAGACTCCATTGGAATCTGGTGATGAGCCATTAAAAACTACTCTTATATTGTCTTGTGTTAAAGAATTTTTCCATACCTGGTGATGATTTAGATAAACTATTTCCTTAAAAGGATGGCCAATTTCTTCTGATTTAGAAATTACCTTCATATGATTGGATGATTCGTATTCCTCCATAAAAGAAGCATACTGAGTTTTAACAGAAGCATCTCGTTTGAACCGATTTTCAATAGCAAATAGCGCCCTGAGTGCTCTGGAATGCGAGCCCGTAATGGCGGGAGGATTAGGAATACGTGGAAGAGTTACTATAAATCTGCCTTCAGCAGTACGAACAGTGGTTTCCTTGTATAACTATTCACAAATTTCGTTAGAAGAAGAAGAAGTAGCCTGAACATTCTCAAGATCCCAGAACTTGGTCAGTTCTTGACTCAAATCGGCACCAACAAAATAACAATTTGATACAGTTTGAATAGGATTACGATATATTTGACCAGTAGCGATCCAACCAAAATCAGTTTCGCGGAAGAAAACATTAGGAGCAATTTTTACTTTATCGGAATGAAGACATTGCCAAAATACGCTTGAGCTGAAAAGAAGCTCTACGGGAGAAGCTCTGTTGAAATGAGGGTCAGCTAGCTGGACAAAATTCGGGATATTCCAACTTTGAATAGGATAAGATGTGCCGGGAATATTGTTGCCTATAGACTTGATAATCAAACAATCTAATTGCAACTGCGTACCAAGATTATTAGAGTCCTTCAGATCCACTTTAGCAAAGCTTAGGTTTTGCGATTTAGAGCAGTTTATTCCTGTAACCTCTATTGAGGTAGGATGTTTTTGGAGGCCTAACCTTTGTACCAAAGATTCACTAATAAAATTGTTAGTAGCGGCATTTCCCATTTCCCGTAAGCATTTTTCAATAGAACCTGCACGGTAGATAATAAAACCTGAACTTTGCCAAGCGTGGTAGAACTTTGAGCATACGACTGCGCACTATTTTGAGAAGTCTCAGAATTAGACTTGGTATTGGGACTGCTTGGTCCTGATAACCGTGATCTTTCATGTCTGTGCAAAAGGGAATGGTGTCTAGCCTTACAATGAAAGCATAAACGTTTTGAACGGCAATTGTTTAACATATGCGTTCCTGACAAATAGTTAAAACAATGGTTTTTGTTCGTAATTATCTTTCGTCTTTCATCTACTGATAAAGATTTAAATTCATTACAATTGTATAAATTATGCGATTGCTGACACAGACCGTACGTTTGCATTTGGTTAGGTGAATGCATCAACAGGAAGAGCATGTGATCTTAAAATTCTTTGATTAGAACTGTTAACCTTGTCTTTTGAGAAGGCTTTTGAATCTGAAATACTAGTTTTTGATTAGCTATGGCGGAAAAGACTTGGCTTCTAGCCTTCAAAAAGTTAATAATTGCCTCATAAGTGCATTGCAAATGCTCGGAAAGTTCTGTTTCCCAGGCTTTTAATGTACTTGCATCCAATCTTGCAGAAATGAGGCAAACTAGAAATAAATCCCAGTGATTTACAGGTTGGTTTTAATTGGACAATGCACTGACGTGTAGTTATGCAGTGTCAATCATCTTACGAAGTGATAAGCTGTTGTCTGCTTGCACCTTAGGTAACTCGAATAAGCTTTGTGTATGGCGTTGAATAGATAAACGAATGTTCCCATATCTATCCTTAAGAAGATTCAGAGCAACTTCATAATTATCACTGGTCAAGGAAAGTGCTTGAATCAGGTTAAGTGCGTTGCCTTGAACTGCCAGACGCAAGTAGTGAAATTTTTGAATTACCGGGATAGAAGTATTCTCATGTACTAAAGAATTAAATAATTCAAAAAATGGCTCCCATTCTACGTCCTTACCAGTGAATTTGGGTATTTATAATTTGGGCAATATAATGCGTGAAGAAGATGTAGAAGATGCTGCAGAGGTTTGATCTTCTTGTTTTTCTTTTAAAGTTAAAGCTCTAATAAGCTGTTTAGCTTCAGAAAATCCCTGATAGTATAATTTTTCAACTTAAAGCCTATCACTTTGCTGGTCCGGGTGCTGAGTTTCTATACTGCATTGTGTCTCATCATATTTCTCAAAGGCTTGTTCATAATTTTTAAGCCTCTGCGAAATTATGTCAAGATTACGCTCTTGGGGTTCAAGCTCCATTAAAAAAGTACGAAACCGTGTGAGCTTACCCGTACAAGAGGCTCTGGCGTTGCTGAGTTTTTCATCAAGGTTAGGCATGTTAAAAGTTGTTTGTTACTCAAGTCAATATTGTGACTTCGAGTACTGGAAGCTAGAGGATGACAGCTTGCTAGGTAGTAAGGTGTAGTCTGATGCGGAAGAAACCGGCTTTGCTTACGTTTCTCTCCTCCTCTGCTGAATATGCGCCTCAGGCTGAAACTTACAATTTGTATTAGTGATGAAACACAATAAACAAAATTTGTTAATGTTTAATGTGAAATCGAGGATATGAAACTTGTAACATTCCCAGGGTGTAACAGATATGTTTCCCGGGGGTGAAGCACCATAAATATGGTGGAGTTTGCCCCAAAAAAACTCCAACTCATAGCAACAAGCATTAGCTTGGATTCAATATCATTAGGGTGAAGCAATAAGACTGAATTATGCGTTAATGTAAGGGGCTGAAGCATTTCACAATTAAACATAATAGGTAACAAATATGCAATTTATTAATATACTGTATAAGTAAACAAAACTTCAATTAATAACCACTGAAGAAAATACTTGAGCTTCTTATTAAAAAGTTCATGCCAAAGATCAACTTTGTCTTCTTAAAATAGAAGAGGCAATACAAATGTTCTATAAATGAGTGCTAAAAACTTATCTTATCTTTGGCGACACTTTAGTGGAGGGTATGTCCGGAGTGAATCATCCCTCAAGCGAAGAAATGTATACAGACACAGTCACGTATGAACATTTGTCAGTCCCAGTAGGCAACCCACTCCACACATTTGAGGGATATCACTGCTGTTGTTGTGCACTGGAGAGATTGGAGTATGTTTACAAACTTGGTTGGTCCTGGTTGATCACGGCGCGTAGCGACTACTGTTGACATTCCTTCCTTGTGCCTTTCCTCACTGCGAGATAGTGCACCATGAAGATTATTATTATTATTGGTCGTAGATGATGACTCTCACTGCGGTACTTGAAAAGTCTTGGCGAGAATATTTGAAGATTATTGGTCTCAGAGTGGTGACCAAAAGCAGATTGTCACATGTTGACAGTAGAATGTTGGCCGTAGAGTAAGCCCGAAGAATAGCGGCCCAGAGTGGCCCGTAAAGTCGTGGCCGAAGAATGGATGAAGAGTGGCACGTCACCCAGAAGATGACTCGAGGTTTTATAGCGGCGAAAGCCCGCCGAGGAAGGCAGCTGACCAGAAACGCCGCTGCTATTGGTGGCCAAGGAAATGACGTCACGAGCTCGTGGCGACAGCAGGCAAGTAGCAGACAGGCTCAGCGTAGTCGTTGTAGTGATGTGTTGCGGAAGCCTTAAACATTAGGTGAGTAACTATAATATCTATGAATTAGGTGATTAATAACAAGGTTATGCATATAGTTTAAGCAATTAATACATTTCCAAAGTAATAATTATCATTCGGGGATCTCTGTAATAAGAAACAAATTCGACCGACAAATGGGCCAAGCTAAACATTGAAATTATCACGAATAGTGATCACTATTATTAATTTTATATTTAAATTGTATAGCCTATACCATCTTTTATATCAATTTTATATTAAAATATTTCTTTCTTGACAATAATTCATATGTCACACCACATATAAATGTCCGGCTCCGTGGCTAAATGGTTAGCGCGCTAGGCATTGTCTCAAAGTGCCCCGGGTTCGATTCCCGGCCGAGCCTTCAGGGATTTTAATCCCCTGGGGTTAATTCCCGTGGCTCGGGGACTGGGTGTATGTGCTGTCTTCATCATCACTTCATCCTCATTACGACGCACAGGTCGCCCACGGGCGTCAACTAGAAAGACCTGCACTCGGCCTCTCCGGAGGCCACACGATCATCATCACCTCATATAAATTATGTTTTATGCCATTTATTAAGATATTACACGAAATGAGTCGATTTGAGGAGTTAGTACATTTCATTTGGAAATAAGCGTTAGGCAGGAACTCAACTGTATTGCTCAACGTGTTTGTTGACATTCGATAGACAAACTCAATGGGGAGTCTGCAAATTTTAAGGATGGGAAAAGCCCGTGACTCAGCTTTTTGAGAATTAGAGCCAACAATAGGAAATGGGAATCCAGAACGTGTACTTCACGTACGCATCTCGAGCCTCTCGCAGGGAGCGAAAATATTGGAAGGCACTTCAGATGTTGCAACCCTCTCACTCTGGCAAGCGCTCAATTCAAATTATACTCGAGAACGGAGAAACCAGCATGTGACATCAGCAAACAATCAACGACGAAGGATAACTAAGATAGAGTAGGCGGATCTTTCAACCATGACAACCGCTATCCGACTGGAAGAAGATATTCGTAGGAGAGGAAAGAACAACAACTTATAATTTCTTTTTCCAGTGGACACTTTGGACTTTGCTATTATGTATGGAAGACTATTCTTCGGACTCAGTTAGTTTGTACTTCAGAAAATATTATTCTGAACTATATGAGTACAGTTGGAAGTCTTGAATTTTTGACCGCAAGTCTGAGAACAAATAAGAGATATGAACATTCATTCTATCTATTTGTAAAGTAGTCAGTAGATTCAGGATCATATCCAGCTGGCGCTTGTCATAATTGTGTATGATAATGTTCTCGATGTGATTCTTGGAATTAGAATTCCTTCACTAAAGCAACTTCAACGTAAATTCAATTTAATCATCAACTTCAACATCTGCAACGCTACGTTCTTCAGAACTTCATCAACGATGCAACAGCAACAACCAACAACGCAAAACCGTGACCTGGGATCAAAGTCTACGAGACATCAGCCCGGTGAGCTACGTAATGCAATACTGCAGCATTTTTATTAACGTAATTAAATTAGTACTTTTCCCATCTCAACTAAAGCCACGTAACTCGTAAATTCAGTAAATTCATAACTTGTTATTTGTTATTATTACCTTAACATGTTTGATTCACTTTCCTCATTTTGTTTAACATAATAAATTATTATTTCCTTTTAAATGATAGGTGTGTTCTCTCTTGTAGTTGGAAATTACAAGAAGGCATCCTTAACTCCCAAAACAATTACTGAATGGCTAGTCAACGAAGTTACGTCACGGCCTGAGGGAGAAGAGGATCTGCTGATCTAGCATATGATTTATTATTATTATTACTATTATATAAATTTGATTCACAACGACTTGTTGCGACCTGGCATACAACTTTAAATTATTATTATTATTATTATTATTAGTTACTCCACCAACCTAGCACAGTATGTTTTGTGACCAATACTGTGCTAACAGTTGCAATTAAGCAACTCAGTATCCAAGCATGGAACCAATTTTAAACAATTTGTGGTCATTTTAGACAGTAAGCATAAACCTTGAAATTTAAACACAGAAAACCGTGGTAATTAGTGCGATAAAGCTCTTCCCTTTTTAAAGCAAGGCTACCACCTTTGTCCAAGACACCTCCCCTCAACACGTCTGCAACACTGAAAATCGTGCCTTTGAAGTCGCATGATACAATAAACGCTGAATAGTACGGTATTTAATTCGTCACAGTTGTACATTTTATCACCTAACCTCTTTAATTGTACATGGAAATTACTAACAAGATCTTCAGCCAAAGGCCAAACACCAAAGGAATGAATAGATTAACCATGCAATATATATACTACTGTACCGTACTTTATTTATTTATTTATTTATTTATTTATGTTGTGAACATTACAGGAAGCCCCAATTACATTGCTCACTACTAAAATCATATAATATACAACAATATATAAATAGAAAAACAAAAGATACATAAAGAGAAGATATAGATAGAGAAACAAGTTATAAATAATAATAATAATAAGAAGAAAATGAAGGTTAGGTATGAGAAGGAAATGGGCTGAATACAGTACAATATATTACAAGACATCTTGCAGTTTATCACAGGACGCTGCAAACTGGTTTTCTGACATACTGAAAATATCTAAGTCAAGATGATGAACTTTATTATAGTGGGATAAAATTCTGTTAATCGGCGAGTTTTTATGGTTGTCTGTGTGAACTCTCGGAATAAAGAAAATGTTTCGGAATCTACTAGGTTTCACAGCTGGTACATATAACGTAATTCTCTCTCGAATTTTAGCGTCGTCAATTTTATTGTTTACTATTTTATAGAGAAAAAGCAGGCCCTGACAATTTCGCCTGTGAGATAGTTTTCTGACATTGAAGGACTGTAATATAAATGTGTACGATTCGTAAGAGGGATAATACCCAAATCTTTTGTAATATACATATTTTAAGAATTTCTTTTGGATGTTCTCTATAAGCTTATTATGTTTCAATGTGTATGGATTCCATATAACTGAAGCATATTCTAGTTGTGATCTGATGAAGGCATTAAAGAGCAATATTAAAATCCCATAGGAGAAATTAAATGAATTTCTTATTACAAATCCCATACATTTATGTGCTTTAGAGACAATTTTCTCTATATGTCTTTGAAAATTCAGATCATTGGTAAATACAATTCCCAGATCCTGAACTTCATGAATTTTTAGTAAGCTTTCCCCGTCAATGTCATAGTGAAACTTTATGTAATTTTTTCGCCTAGTAAAATTAATTTGCTTGCATTTACTGATGTTAAATGGCAATTTATTTTCTTTCGTCCATAGGTTTAGTTCATTTAAATCATTTTGAAGTTTGATACAATCGTAAGGGTCACGTATTGATTTATATAATTTTATATCGTCTGCGAATAATAAAATTTCTGAGTGTTGAACTTTATCAGAGATGTCGTTTAAAAATAATAAGAATAGTAATGGTCCTAAGTTAGATCCCTGAGGAACTCCTGAGTTGGTGGGAAATGTTTTGGATAGTTGCGTTTTATATTTCACAACTTGTGTTCTGTTCTTCAGGTATGAAATCAGCAGACGAAACAGTGGTTCAGAAAAATTATACGTTGATAGTTTAGTGATGAGTACGTCATGATCCACTTTGTCAAATGCCTTTTGAAAGTCAGTATATATTACATCTACTTGGCCTTTGTGATCTAGCTCCGTGGATACAAATTGCGTAAAATTAATAAGGTTAGTCACGGTTGACCTGTTTGGTATAAATCCATGCTGATTTGGGGAAATGATCACTTTAACATGTTGAAAAATATGACTATACAAAATACTCTCAAATATCTTAGCCGGAGATGACGATACAGCTACAGGTCTGTAATTCTTAATCTGAACTGAGTTTCCGGATTTTAGAATTGGTGTTACTTTTGTATGTTTCCATTTATCTGGAAATGTGCTGGTCTTCAGTATGAGATTGTATATTATAATCAGTGGTTTAGTAATATATTCCTTACAGCCTTTAAAGAGGTATGGTGGTAACCCATCAGGCCCCGCTGACTTTTTTGGTTTTAGTTTCTTAATGGCGAATTCAACCATATCCTCGGTGACTTCAGATATAACCAAATAATTTTGAAAATAATGTTGCTTTACGTTATTGCTGTTTGTGTTCAAATTATAGTTGGGAATAGTTTGCGAATATACTGATTTGAAATAGTCAGCGAAACAATTGGCAATTTCCAGTGATTTACAATATTCTTTACCTTCATATTCCATCGCCAATCCTGATCCTTTACGCTCCTTTCTATTTTTTATAAAGTTCCAGAAGCTGTTGCTATCTTTTTCCATGTTCCGCTCAGTAAGAGCTACATAGTCATCATAGGCTTTTTTTTATGTCTATTTTAGTTTTAGATCTAAGTTGAGTATAATTATTTAAGTAATATTCGGATAAATTTTTCTTTTTTCTATATTTTTCCTTTAGCTTTAAATTTGATATTATGGACTGAGTGAACCAAACAGGATATGTGCGCTTGTAATGTTTAGTCTTTGGAACGCACTGGTCAATTATAGAGTATATTTTGTCATAAAAGATATCAACAGCTTCGTTTACATTTCTACAATTATTCATGTTATCCCAATTGCAGTTTTTCACTAATTCATACAATTTTAAGAAGTCTGCCCTGAGGAAGTTATATTCATAGGTTGAACTTTCATGTGATCTGGTTATTTTCCCCTGTTTGTATATAATTTGCAATGCTGGATGATTTTCATCTAATCGGACTAAGGGGTCGGTTTCTTCCTGGATATGCAACTGGTCAATGTTACTGATTATTAAATCAAGAGTTCTCCCATTAACATTCTTAATATCGTTAAACAGCCTGGCATTCAGCAGGTGCAAACAATTCTGTAACTCTTTGGATTTGTTTGAACCCTTCAATAGATTGTAAGATTTATCAGTTACTTCCGGTAAATTAAAGTCACCAATGATACAAATATCGTAATCTTTAAATAACTGCATATTTTCTTCTATTTTCTCATAAAATGATTTGTATGCTTCTATATTGGAATTCGGCGGAAAGTATGGAACACATATATAACATTCCCTATTGTTGAATGGAACTTTAATCCATAATGATTCGGTATCCGATTCTAACATTGGCATTCTCTTCGAATGTATTGTACTTTTAACACTTATTAAAATTCCACCACCATCTTTCTTGGAACTTAAAGAAAAATCTCGGTCTTTCCTATACACAATATATCTGTCATCAAAGAGCTCAGAACTGCTTACACCCTCAAGAAGCCATGTTTCTGAAAGACAAATAATATCATAGTTATTTGACAGTGTATTTAAAAATAAAGTATTGGATTTGGTCCGTAGTCCTCTTACGTTCTGGTAGTAAATGATGGTTTCTTTTTTCTTATGAGTCATCTTCAATGTTCAGGTTAAAGTTTGTCAAGGTCCTCTTCAGTGTTGATGGAGATTACCTGAGAGTGGTCGTGTTTCCTCATGAGTATTCTGCCATTCTTTGTCCATAAGTGCTTTAGGTCCTTCGCTCGTTTCACTTCCCTTGCCTTTGCTAGAAGTTTTTTCCGCTCCCCGCAAAGGCTTTCATTTATATACACCGGGTTGTTGTAGGTGTATCCAAGGTCAAGGGTACTCAGATTACGTTTAATTCTCCGTTGTCTGAGGATTTCTTCTTTGTAGTGACGTCTTGTAAATTTCACGATTATAGGCGCAATCTGGGAATTGTTACGAGGGGGAAGTCTGTGGCAAGCGTCAATATGTTCCTCTTTCAGTTCCACGTGGAGTGTTCGCGCGACTTCTTGAACCAACCTGCTTGTGTCCTCTGCAGGGTTTGACGGTATACCATGTATTTCTATCATATTGATCCTTGAGTATTGCTCAGAATCAGTAAGTCTTGATTTTAGTTCCAAGTTTTCTTTCTTTAACTTTAAGTTCTCCTGATGCATCTCTTCAATCGCTTGCCTGCAATCTTTAATAGTTTCTGCTTGTTTCTGCAGGGTTTCCTTATTTTCGTCCAATTTCTCATGCACCAGATCTAACGACCTCCCCAAATCAGTTTCCCTCTGTTTACACAATTCCTTTAACTCAGAAATTTCTTTGTTTAAATTAGTCAATAAGTTAAAAACTTCGTCGTTGTTAGGTAGGGCTAACTGATTCTTTCCCTCTTCATGTAGGCTAAGCTTCTTCTTGGGACACTTATTACATTTCCATTGTTTGTGCGAAGAAATTATGGACTTGAGATCATCTTCTTTTAAATTTACACAATAATTATGATACCAGTTTTTACATACAGCACATTGAATTTTTGCATTGATGTCTTGCCTGGACACCGCCTTGTTGCACTCGAAACAGACACCCATTTTTGCACTGGCTCCTAATAATGCTACTAGTATTGTAAAGGCACTGCTTTAGATGTGAAAGATGTATTATTAATTCTTTGGCAGTACGTAACTCGTCACTTCACTGTTTAATATTTGTGCGAGAGCTCACTAGCGCTGATGCGGACAAGGATGTAGGGTAGCGTTCAAGTCGGAAATTTGTTTGGGAGTGGTTGGCAGAAACAGTTGACTGTCGGGGTGCACTTGAGTCACAGATTATTGTTTCGCTGGGTGGTAGCACTGTTGTTCAAACGAACAGTTGAAAGTCGCTTTTGTTGGTTATGCATCCACACGCTTAGAAAATATCCTAGATGTTGCTAGTCCATTGATGTTGTATTAAGATTTATACATCCAAATGATCTTTATTACTCACCGATTCAGTGTGAACACATCCTTGTCCCGAGCAGTGCACTTTACTAAACTATTTGACTTATAAACACGGAGCACAGAAACTTGCGTTATGTTAGTCACTCATACCAACTTACTGGCTTGACAACACTGTAAATCCGCCACTGGGGCTTGGCCAAATCAGTTACAAAATTTGCGTTCAATTCTTTGTTTGATAGACTGTGCAATATGTGACGGGTGGGAAGTCATACTTACAACTGAAATGACAGGGTTCCAGCTCTGTAGTAGCAGCAATTTTAGAACTGTCCCTACCTTCCAGGTGACTATTTGTCGATTCACTTTGCTGTAAAAGTGAATATTTCTTCTGGGCGCAGGACTGACTATGCTGCACCAGAGATCAAAAGGCATGGAAGACTTACCTTTATCATCCCATATTGTCTTAGGTGCAGATAATTTGGATATTACGCCCCTTAAACCACGATCACTACAAAACCACTTCCATCTCCCATTGGCCAATATTTCAGAAACGGGCACTTAGCCTGTGTTGTGTAGGCTTCCAAAACAATATCAGGGAAATACTTTCATTTCATTGTCTGCCTCCCACCAACCTTTTCATGTGAAAATACGTAGTGAAAGTTTTCGTTCTAACCACCCTCTACGGCGTCAATTCGTTTTGTGAAATTAGGTGTGTGGCAAGAAGCCTATTAGACATCGATGCCTCCACAGGGAATTCTTCGTGCGAGCAGTCCTGACAGTAGCTACCACACACAAGTAAGATCCATCATAGAAGTTAAAGAGAGCCATGAAAACATCAGGAGCTTTATTTAACTGGGCAGACAAGATTGTGAAGAACGAAACACTCTTTGCTAGAAAATGGGCCCTGTCGCTGTCGTTTGGAGCCTACTTGTTGTGATGATAAGCAACGGCTTCAGTGGAGTAAATCCAATCGCAACTTTGCCAGCTTGGTCGAACTTCCAAATCCTGTTTTCCCGATGAGAGAGTGAAGTGGGGAGCGAAGGCGGCTACCGGCTTGTCAAGAGAAGTAAACCACCGCCACAGGCATTCACCTGTTTCAGGTCATTAGCCCCTAGATGGGGACACCAGTCTTCCATTACGGCGCCATGTTCCACTCTCTCTCTCTGAAGGCGATGCACCGGATGCTTTGTCGGACAGTATACAAAGAAAAGTGTTGTCGCACTGTGGCTGCTTAACGCCAGACGGAGAATCCATAAGCCCACACCATGAGAGCACAGCAGGTTTTCTGGCAGAATGTTCGTCAAAGCATTTAAACAGTATAAAGTCCTTTTTCCTTTGCTACCTAGATTCACTAAGTGTAATTGTATACAACGTGAGGTACCTACGCTAGAGTAAATATACAAGACACCATTGTAGTATTTGTGTCATATTAATTATATTTTTTGGTATTCGACGTTAGTAGAAACAACTTAGGGCAGCCCCATGGTGTGTGGGTTAGCACGCATGTCTCTCACCTGGAGACCCCGGGATCGATTCCTCGCTCCATCAGGGATTTTAGGAAGGTTAGAACGGAGTGCACTTAGCCTTATGAGGACAACTGAGTAGTTGTCTGACAGTGAGTCTGCACGCCAGTCACGGAAACCCCGATTAACGGCCGAAGGGACCTGATGCACCCGCAATCTAGGTTGTAGTGATATGGGACATTTTTTTTTTGTCATTTCTTACAAATCCGTTATATCTAGGTTTATAAGAATAAGAATATGAACAAGAACGGGAATAAGACGGAGTGCTCCGGCTACATATATATACAATGTTAGAGCAAGCATTCCTATTTACCTTAACTAGCATAGAATAATTCACCAGTTTTAATGGAATACCGACCCCTACTGGCCTAAAACGGTTGAATTACATGATGAGTTTTGTGTGAGAGGCAGAAGGTTTTTGGAAAAACGCACAAAAACTTGCCCGCTCCACTTTCACGGGAATCACCATGTTTTCTAACAAGGTATAATAATATTATTATTAATAATAATAATAGTCGCCTCCGTAGCGCAGCGGTCAGCATGGTTAGCTGCCGCCCCGGAGGTCCTGGGTTCGATTCCCGGCTCTGCCACGAAATTTGAAAAGTGGTACGAGGACTGGAACGGGGTCTACTCAGCCTCGGGTGGGCCAAATGAGTAGAGGGGGTTCGATTCCCCCTCACCCATCCTCGAAGTAGTTTTCCGTGGTTTCCCACTTCGTCTTCGGGCAAATGCCGGGATGGTACCTTCTTCAAGGCCACAGCCGCCTCCTTCCCTCTTCCTTGCCTATCCATCCTCACCATCCCTCACCTTCCCTCATGAGGCCCCTGTTCGCTTTGCAGGTGAGGCCGCCTGGGCGAGGTGCCAATCCCACCTCACCTGTTGTATCCCTTCCGATTCGATGTTCCCAGCTCTAGGACGCTGCCCGTAGAGGCGGTAGTGGCGAGTTCCCTCGCTGAGTCCGTGGGTTCCACCAACCTGGAGGGTAAACGACTAAAAAAATTATAATAATAATAATAATAATAATAATAATAACTAGTTGATACCCGTCAAAACATGACGTTCATTGGGAAAATATTACACAGTATTTTTTGAACGATTATTTTTTGACACTGTTGCAACTTTTAGGGCGTCGAAAGATCGACTTCGCAACATAAAACTGGCCATAAAACCTTTTGAGGCAAATAGAGACCTACACGTTTCAGAGTTTCCCCTTGAACTTTATTGATTGTGATGAAGTAGGCTACGCCAAGCGAATTAGAAATTGGAAAATTGAAGTGTTTTATCGGAAGATGTAAAATCAAGTCGAAGGATTAAAGCTCTCTGCCCATTAAGTGATTTGCCCCCACATATACTTACTCTAAAAGTTTGAGCCATTGAGCCACAACAATATCCCCCCCGTTTAATTCTCATAAACAATGATCTCAGTAAGACGTGGCGGGACCCACCATTTCTCTGGTGGAATAGAGCCATTGAACGCAAGCGGGGCAGCGACAAACATTAAATTTATCTTTAATAATTTAAAAATATACCCTAACATATGCTTTTCATTGAAAGACACTCTGCAAATCTACATACCAAGAGCTCTCGTTCCGGTTAAGAAGTTATCTCAATCTCGCGGTAACAAAAATCACCTTAGCCTTTTAAATATATAGATAACTAGCAGTAGTGCCCGGCTTCGCCCGGTAGATTTATTTGTTTTATGGATGATAATGAATACTACTACAAAACTGGCACACGATACTTAAACTAACAGAAAAAATATATAACATTTTGTAGTGGTCGTTTTAATGGGGGTGATAAGTAGTACAGTATAATGGACGTAACATTCAGGTCATTTTCCCTAATGATAATGATAATAACGAATAGGGAAACGGCTATTTACTAACTAAATACTGCCACTTGTAATATACAAACGAATCGAAAAATATGATTCGAAAGAGGAGTACGTGAGATAAAAAAAAAGGCCTGTATCTCATTGGCTATTAGAAAAGTATAGACGAATAGTGTCGTCTTTTGATGCATTGTGCTCTAGGGAAATTTGCAGTGCACTTTGGAGAACTTCAGCTGTCCCGAGCTCCAGAATAGTGCCATTCATCGCCACATAGCGGTCGAGGATAAGGATCGGAATAAATGAAAGTAAATTTGAATAATTCAACGCTTATTGCAGCTGATAACCTCAATGTACTGCACCAACACCATCGCACTTACACATAGGCATAATATTTTCATGATGATAACTGTTTTAAGGGGCTTAAGAAATCTTTTTGCACTAATTACTCCCCGTGACTGCAGTTTATAAGCAGCGCAAGATGTAACTATTTTCGCTATTCTGCACCAGAACACTGGTAGGGGTGACGTGTTGCAGCCCGCACTGCCAGCCAACAACAGACTTATTAAAATATTCTTACAGTTCCACTACTACGGACAGAATGGTTCTAGGGCCTTAAAACGTAGTTTTCAAGTTCCTTTTGTCTGTTATTCTAAATTTAGGGAATGGAGAGCGTTGTCCAAAATATCAAGTGGACAGAATTACCAGCACGGTTTCAAAGGGTAAGTATGTAAAATTCGGTGTAATTAGGTGAAACGGTGTGGATTTGTGCTAAAGGACCCAAATGCAGGGAACGGAGTGGTCTGTCCGAAATATCATATAGACAGTGTTACTCGTCGGGTTCCAAAGTTTCAGATCGGTGAAGCGGTGTAGATATTTGCCAAAGGGCCTAAATGCAGGGATTGGAATGGTCTGTCCGAAATTTCAAGCACAGTGTTACTCGTCGGGTTCCAAAGAGTAAGTATACAAATTTTGGTTCAGATCG
The DNA here is from genome assembly GCA_946902985.2 of Meconema thalassinum. Classification (NCBI taxonomy): domain Eukaryota; kingdom Metazoa; phylum Arthropoda; class Insecta; order Orthoptera; family Tettigoniidae; genus Meconema; species Meconema thalassinum. Next base: position 1,152,354,652 of record OX336389.2, read on the forward strand.
GCGAAACGGTGTGGATTTGTTCCAAAGTGTCCAAATGCAGCGAATGAAGTGGTCTTTCCGAAATATCAAGCAGACAGTGGTACTCGTCGGGTTCTAAAGAGTAAGTAGCCTATGTAAAATTTGGTTTAGATGGGTGAAACTGTGTAGATTTGTGCTAAAGGGCCTAAATGCAGGGAATGGAGTGGTCTGTCCGAAATTCAAAGTGGACAGTGTTACTCGTCGGGTTCTAAGGGGTGAGTATACAAATTGTGGTTCAGATCGGTGAAACGGTGTAGATTTTTGGCAAAGGGCTTAAATGCAGGGAATGGAGTGGTCTGTCCGAAATGAAAAGTGGACAGTGTTACTCGTCGGGTTCTAAGGGGTAAGTATACAAATTTTGGTTCAGATTGGTGAAACGGTGTAGTTTTTTGGCAGAGCTTAAATGCAGGGAATGGAGTGATGTGTCCGAAATTTAAAGTAGACAGGGTTACCCGCAGGATTGCGAAGGGTAAGTGTACACATTTTGGTTCAGACCGGTGAAACAGTGTAGATTTGTATAAATAACGGACAAACAGACAGACAGACAAACACTGAGCTTTATGTAAGGTGTGTTCAAAAAGTAACGAGCCGGAGGCATACTTACAGAAAACAGTACCTGCATGTTAGGTGTATTGGCCCTGACCGTTGAGGCACTTGTCCCACTGTGACACGAGGCGGTGAATGGATGTCTCATAAAATTCCCTGGGCTGCAATGTGAAACAGTTCCGCACGTACAGCTGGACGTCGGCGTCCGAGGTGAATCGTTGGCCCCGCAGAGGCCTTTTCAGGGGCCCAAACAAGGCGTAATCACAGGGAGAGAGGTCTGGACAGTATGGAGGGTGGCCGAGAACCTCCCATTGGGCACATACTTTGCGCAAGTGCAGTCGTTCCTTCATGATGGTGTGCACACTTCCGACGTTCAATCCGACCACGGCGGCTGTGGCGTTCACTGTCTCTCGGTGGTCCTGAGTAATGAGTGCATCAACCAGCTGGACGTTGTCATCGGTAATGCAGCGGAGTGCCCTAGACTGGGCGTCATCAGCTAGCGACACCCGTCCTTCCCTGAAACGCTTGTGCCACGCCTTGACCCTTGCAAGGGACATGCAGTGTTCGCCGTACACTTGTGAAATTCGGCGATGAATGTCCGTTCTCCCTACTCCTTCCGCTGTCAGAAACCGAACAACACCTCTTTGCTCTTCGTTTGACGCCTCCATGTCACTGTTTGCAATGCGACTGGCAGCGTTGGACGATTGATGCATGCTGCTGCTCGCTTTGTATCGTCACGTGACGTGCACGCGTGCCCTCTAGCGACGGGCTGTAACCTTCCACGCTCTGGTCGGAACCACATCTTGTTACACACGCCACGATTTGCCGATGTTTTCACCGGCTTGCGCATTCCAGCCTCCGGCTCGTTACTTTTTGAATACATCTTATATAGATAATAATTATGATAATAATCACAATAATAATCATAATAATAACGAAAATAGTCCTGGACTATGGTATGAAATTTATTTTTGCTTTGATTTTTTTAATGGTGTTGATTCGGCGATAAGATGACACGTGAATTGAAATGACGTGGGTTCGATCTTTATATAATCTGACCATGTTTTTCTTTTCTCTGCCTTAATACCTCTACTCCAGGGAAATGCCGAAATGGTAGGTATTGAAAAAGCCACAGCTGCCGTTTTACTAGACCAATTTTAAGTACATAAAACGCAGGTTTTCATACAGATTCAACACTCACCCAATAGTATGGGGATGATGACCATTATGTGGCAGCCCGCGAACGAAAAATAAACATTAATAATAATATTAATAATAATAATAGTAAAAATAATAATGTGATTTTCATTCAACACGGCATCATATGGGTGCCTAGCATGCTAACCTGTGGTTTTCATTCAGCACGAAATTGTATGGATGACTGGTATGCTAACTAATGATCTTCACTTAACACGGTATCTAACGAGTGGCTGGGAAGCTATTCTGAGATGTTTATTCAAGACATCACATAGGTGTCTCGGAAGCTTACCTGTGGTCTTCAGTCAACACGGCATCATGAGGATGTCGGGGAACGTAATCAGTGACCAACATCCCGCAGGGCATTGAGCAGACAGGAGGGGGATGCTTGGCGATTTTCATCAATCATCTGGGACGCTGCGTTTTTTAAATTAGTATTCTTCTTCTTCTTCTTGCGTTTTGCCCATTATAGAGCGCGCTTGAAATTGTTTTTCGGCTTGATGATATTCGCCTTCCTATCTTCCCAAAATCTCTTCATGAAGTCACTGTGCTGCTTCTTCCGTTCTTCTGTCCACTTGGTTCCAGTCCTGCCACTAGTTTTCACCCTAAACTTGTGCTTTGTTACTGCGGTCCTGCAGACTTTGCGGTTTCTCAGAATATTTCCTCCGATGTTCAACTCTTGCAGGTCCTCTCTTGATTTATCCAGCCAGGCTATCCTTGACTTCTGAGAATTTATTAGATTGAATAACCTTTTTGTAAGTCTATAATCGTCCATCCTGAAGAGGTGCCCATAAAATGTTAAACGTCTTCTTCCTACAGTGTTGCTGAAACTATCTGTGTAACGGTATAGATCTGAATTTCGTCTTTTAATCCAAATTCCGTTTTCTTGTATGGGGCCGAATATTTTTCTAATAATTTTACGTTCTTGCTTTTCTATATTTGCAATTTTAGAATGACCTCCTAAAGCTATGGTTTCTGAAGCATATAGAGCTTCCGGTAGTACAACTGTTTTGTAGTGTTTCAGTTTTGCATTATGTGACATTACTATTTTATTATAGTGATCCCATGTTAGTCTGAATGCTCTATGAAGTTTTGAGGCTCTTTCTGTGTTAGCCAAACTGTCCAATCCTGAAGGAAGAATTATTTCTCCAAGGTATTTAAAAAAATCTAATTGGGATATTGCTCCATACGCTGTTTCTATTTTTTCTTTCTTGTTCTTTTGCTGGAAATTCTGCATGTACTTGTTTTTTTCAAATGATATTTGAAGGCCTGCTTGTGATGCTATTCTGTATAATGTCTCAATAGCATGCTTAGTTTCTTCTTTGTTCCTAGTGATAATCGCAACGTCATCTGCGAAAGCCAAGCATTTCACATTGATTTTGTTTCCAGCAGTTCCTATGCTGACGCCATTAATGTTCTTTTCCCACTCTCTGATGACTTTATCTAGAACCAGGTTAAATAGAAGGGGCGAAAGTCCGTCTCCTTGGCGAACACCTGTTCGTACTTCAAACGAGTCAGAAATTTCTCCAAGAAACTTCACCTTCGATGTTGTATTGGTGAGAGTCTGACGAATCAGTTCTCTGGTCTTCCTGTCCACTTGAAGTTCTTCTAGCGTCTCAAACAGGGTCTGCCTGTCCACAGAATCATATGCTTTATTTAGGTCCACAAAGGTGACAATTGTGGGGTTGGATCTGCGGATCTTCAAAATCATCTTCAGATTCCATATCTGTTCAGCACATGAACGCCCTTTCCTAAAACCCGCTTGATATTCACCAATCAAATGGTCTGTTTGTTTCTCTAGTCTGTTCAGAAGAGCTTTAGATAGGATTTTATAGGCCACAGATAATAGGGATAAACCTCTATAGTTGTTTGGATCAGTTTTGTTACCTCTCTTGTGCAATGGATGTATTAACGCGCACTTCCAGTCCTGTGGGATCACTTCTGTTTCCCAAATTGCTTTTAAAATTGCGTGGATTCTTCTGGTGACCTCTTCCCCTCCGAGTTTCAACATTTCAGCGGTAATACCGTCTTCTCCTGGTGCTTTGTTATTTTTAAGAGATTGAATGATTTCTGCTGTTTCTTCCATTGTCGGTGGATGTGAATCTGGATTCGGTGCAGGCTTTTCAAAGTGCATTTTTTCTTTCGGTGGGTCACAATTGAGTAGGTCTTGGTAGTAATCTGCTAAGATCTTGCAGTTTTCCTTGGTGTTTGTTTCTAGTGAGCCATCTGGTCTACTGAAACATATGCTAGGTGGTTGATAACTAGACAGACTCTCACGGAAGGTCTTATAGAAATTTCTGGTGTTGTTTTTTAGGAAATCCTGTTCTATCGCTATGAGTTTATTCCTGTCGTATGTCCACTTCTCCCTGCGGATGACCTTAGCTGTTGATTTCTGGACCTTAAGGAATAATTCCCATCGTTCAGTTGTCTGATGTCCGTTCCATTTATTCCAGGCTTTAATTCTGTCTTCAATTGCTTTATCACAGGTTGTGTTCCACCATCTGTGTTTCCTTTTCCTTGGGGGCTGCCCTAACTTCTGTGCTGATGTCAGAATTGAATTTCCTAAGCCCCTCCAGTCTTTGGGATTTTGCTCTTTTATGGCCTGAAAAAATTCTTTGGCGTTCTGCTTGAGGTGCTCCGGATCCACTCTTAGTAATCTCTTAGTTTTTGGTTTGGATCTATTAGGCTGGAATTTCACTTTGATTTGGCTTAAGTAGTGATCAGAGTCAATCACTCCCCTGCGCACTCTAACATTTAGGATTTCACATATGTTATGTTTGGACACTGCTACATGATCAATTTGGAATTCTCCTAGTGCTGGATTTGGTGATTTCCATGTTTTCTTCTTGTGTGGAGACCTGGTGAAATATGTAGACATGAGCCTCAAATTAAAGGATTTACAGCAATTTATCAGATGCTCACCATTCTGATTTGTTCTCCAATGTGCTGGATGATGACCAACTATGGATCTATACTTCTTTTCTCTACCAACCTGTGCGTTAAAGTCACCGAGTAAAATTTTCACATGATGTTTAGGAATTTTGCTGATGGTTTCCTCAAGGAGTTCCCAAAAGTCTTCTACTTTCTGAGGGTTTTTCTTATTGTCATTGTTTATGGGAGCGTGGGCATTAATCAATGTGTACGCCTTGTTGCTTGATTTTATTGAGAGAACGGAGATCCTTTCGGAGGGAGAAGTAAAGTTGAGTACTGAACTGGCTATTGTTTTTCTTACAAAAAACGCTGTTCCGAATTGTGATAAATTATCTCCAATTTTTATGGCTGGTTTCCCCTTATAGATCCTAAAGTTTTCTGAATCAAAATGGTTTTCGTCTTGGAAACGAGTTTCCTGAATGGCTGCAATTTGAATATCAAATTTATTCAAGGAGTCAATTAACTGTTTAAGTTTCCCAGTTTTGAGCAAAGTGTTCACATTAACTGTTCCGATGAAGTTCTTTTTCTTCGGGCGAAGAAATTTTGAGAAGCTTCGACTTTTCTCAGCATGATGCTCCCGATCCCCCAGAATCCGATGATCGGGAGAACCCGAACTGTATAAGTCCGGGGCCTGGGGTAGTTACTGTGATCCAATACGATCCATCATGCCAGGTTCACAAGTTGAAAGTGAAAGGTTGGGGTGATCACACGAAATTATCACATGGTTGCTACTCGATTGTTGAGATCGAGAGGTGCCACTCGATGTTCTGCAGCTGTTTATAGAGTGTTTGATTCGCGAGAGGTATTTTATTTCCCTCAAGTCCGCTGGCAAGCCAGTGAGGACCCCCCTATCCGCCACCTGGGACGCGCCACGTGGGAGTATCACCTCTCCCCCTGCTACGACAACGTAGTAGGTTCGTGGTTTAAATTATTATTATTATTTTTATTATTATTAATATTATTAGAATAATTATTTATCATAGGCTAAATGAAACATATAGTATGGGATGCCTAGTGTAAAATGGAAAGCCCCACATGCATACAGTATTTTATGCTTCACTGCAACAACGTACATGTATATTTCGTTTTACAAAGATATTCGCGGTATTTTTATAATTAGAATACTAACAATAAGACATATTTAGTAGGTTTTATCCTGTTCACACGCTCTCCCTCGTACGTAAATTCATCACCTCAATCCCTTCATTCATTCAAATAATCATTCAATCATCCATTTATTGATGTGTAACATCTTTCCACTCGGTTGTTGGATATTTTTGCGGGAGTGTTTTTGGAAAATGGGACGGAAGTGGATCGGACGGAAGAGTGCAAGACGCACTTCCAGCTGGTTAGTGGTACCATGTGGAATGTATATAACATACGGATTACTTCAAGGTTTGGAGGCGCCATTACAGATATTTCTACAATGAATCGTCATCAAGTTGTCGTTCTTTGGTGTAAAAATATATTCATTAAATCATATTTCCTGAAAACAATTATGATTTATTGAGAGTCTGTTTTTCAATCTCTGGATAAAAGTGATGGGCATCCACTCGTCGAGTAACTTTCCTCAACACTTTCTTACTGAACGTTAAATGCTCATGCGAACTCTGGTGTCAACTCATTGAAACACAAACCACATGTCTTCGTATCAGTATTTAAATGATGATATGCTTTTATATGAAACATTGTAACTAGTCGACAAATCCGGTATTATGTTCCTCCTCAATGGCTATTGAGATACTGCGGTAATGCAGTGATCAATGAAATATATATCATTGATTTTATACGGGAACTGGACTAGCCTTTCATAGACCATTATAAGAATTCCCTTTACTGTTAAGTAGGCGTATTCATAACTAATTGAAAACTCAATTCCACGCAGGAACATTATCGAAAAAAAGCAAAATATTAATGGAGCATAAAAAGTACTTCCATATTATTACCAGCACGTGAATATGAGTACCTGTCTTGTACTCTAAATGTCTGTGGTTGTAATGGCTGCGTGGGTAACATCTTGGTCTGCAAATCATGAGGTCTCAGGTTCGAACTCCAGTCCCAGCAATTATTTTCCCGACCGGATTTATTGATTTAAACGATATATATCATAATATTATGCGTCATTTTTAACAGAATCTACATGAAATTACGATATATCTCATTTTAATTACAATAGTTGGCACCAAGCAGGAGTTGGGAATTTTGATTGTATTAAACATTAGTAAGCCTATAGATAGGCTAGAGACTATGGTTTCATTCTTGCTCTTAATTTACAATATAATATGTGATGTTTGTTCAAACAAGTGTGACATTAGCATATCTCCAATTCAATCTATAGCCTACATTCATCATAGTACCAGTATGAACACGGAGCGTAAATTAACATTTTAAGAATGGCCAAGCTGTGTAGTATACGAGTAGGATAACATATCACATGACTTCACATACATTTCATATCAATTTCATAGTTGGATCACATGTCAGATGTTACACATCATATGCGACTACTGTCATTCATTCATTCATTCATTCATTCATTCATTCATTCATTCATTCATTCATTCATTTCGTTCGGGTACTAATTTATTCAGCGAGACTATCACTCATACGGAAGTTTATTTACACAATGTAATTTTTATGAACGACTAGATTTTCCGATGACGTATGTTAGAATCCCCTTGAAGTGTGTTCCATAACCGCGCACCTACAGGTAGGCTTGCTACTAGTGAAGGGTGGAACGAGAATTACATATTGTCCTCTTCGCGATATGATAATGGCAGTCGGAAAAGGGGGTCAATAGCAACTGAATTTGTGAGGGAATTTTTAAGGAAATTCAAATCAGTTCATTTCTCTGTTGTATCTACTGTATGCATGGAAATTTTGACGAAAGGGAAGGGGAACGTCGAATTATTAGCCTCTCTGCGCGGCACTGTACTCACAGCAACTTGTTAATATTTTCCGCTGTAGTGAGATGACAAGTGCGTAAGCCGTACGTTAATATCGGACAATGAATAGGTAGACTGTCCTTAAAGCTCGTAGCTTACAAACTCTTAGATGTTTGTACAAGAAACCCTCACATTTTGTCACCTTATTTTGAATGTTCCAAATCATTGTGTCTGAAATAGGGAGCCATAATTCGAAGCACGTCCAGAAAGTAAGTTCCGTTTGGTAATAAAATTAAATTGTGCACTGATACAGAAAAATTATTTATTGCACAACATTCTACACCTTTTAAACTACGTTTTCACATAACTGCCGAACTTTTGCAGGCATTTGTCATAACGTGGCACAAGTTCTTGGATACCTTCTTCATAGAAGTTTGCCGCCTGTGTCTTCAACCAGTTGGAAACATCTTCTTTCAGATCGTGGTCATTGTTGAAGTGTTGACCGCCAAGGAAAGACTTGAGATGTGTGACCAGATGAAAGTCGCTAGGAGAGAGGTTAGGGCTGCACGGAGGGTGGTCAAACACGTCCCAGCCAAATCCTTGTAGGAGGTTTTTAGTCACATTTGCAGTGTGTGGTCGTGCGTTGTCGCGAAGAAAAACAACATCTTTTGACAGCAACCCTCGGCGCTTATTCTGTATTGAGCGGCGCATTTCCTAAGTGTCTCGCAGTAAGCATCTGCGTTGATTGTTTGACCACGCGGTAAGAAATCAATGAGTAAGATGCCTTTCCAGTCCCAGAAGACGGTGCACATCATTTTCCGAGGTGTCAAGATTTGTTTCGGCTTAACCGTTGCTGGGGATGGAGTGTGCCGCTTACTTTCAAGGGTGTCGTAAGAAACCCAAGTTTCATCTCCTGTGACTATCTGTGTCAGAAATTCTTCGCCGCCTTCATTGTAAAGGGTCAAAACTGAAGTGCACTCCCCATCCGTTTTGTTTTGTGTTGCTCCGTAAGAATCTTTGGTACCCAACGTCGGCAAAGTTTACGAAAGTTCAGTTTTTCGGTAACAATTTCATGAATTAGTGATCGTGAGATTTGGGGAAACTCCTTAGCGAGAGCACTAATTGTAAACCTGCGGTTTTCCCGGATCTTGTCATCAATCGCGTGAACCAGTTCTTCTGTAACCAAAGATGGACGCCCACTTCTTTCTTCATCGTGCACTTCACTACGTCCTTCATTGAACTGTAGGACCCATCTTCTCACCATTGAATCACTCATCGCGTTTTGTCCATACACTTCGCAAATTTGCCGATAAATTTCAATTGGTTTCACTTTCCTAGCATTCAGAAAACGAATCACAGATCTGATTTCACAAGCGGCGGGATCTTCAATCAACACCGACATTGTACGAGTAAACATGCACAACAACGCGTACGTGGCTGACAGTTTCTTCTCCTTGATACAGAGCGTCTACCGCGCATATGCGGAACTGCGCTGCAGCGGAACGTACAACTAGTTGAAGACACAGGCGGCACACGTCTATGAAGAAGGTATACAAAAACTCGTGCCACGCTACGACAAATGCCTGCAACATTTCGGCAGTTATGTGGAAAAGTAGTTTAAGGGTTGCAGAAGTTAGTGCAATAATTATTTTTTCTGTATCTGTACACAACTTAATGTTATTACCAAACGGAACTTACTTTCTGGACGTACTTCGTATTAGACACTACGGTGATGATAGAGAGTTTAAGTAGAGGTTTACCCATGATAGTTGGAAACAAGAAAAGGATGATCCCATTTCCGTTCTTTTTGTTTTGACCGATTTTTTAAATGTTGGGCAGTGGTATTGTTGTGTCTGTAGAAAACCATATGGGTATTAGAGCAGATTAGGATCCCTCGAATGGAGGTTGTACTATTTATAGGTGACAGTGGGAGGTTTTATGTTGTCGACCACGAGTTTAATCTGAGCAGTAGAGCCACACATTTCCACCACTATGGTGTGTGTTATTGACGACTGCCGTGTACGATGAGAAAGTGAGTTTTCTTGCATTATTATGGTGGCATGCTTGAGATAGAGGATTTTGCTACTCATCGACATGTGTTATAATCGTCATTAGGAAATTATGAACACCTTGAGGGATATATATGGTACTAAAACTGATCGTAGTAACCATGAGATAGATGTTCCTCACATATATCAAAATACGTATAAAAACATGTGACTAAATAAGACGTGATAATTATGTTAAACTTGTATAATTATCAAAACACTTTGAACTTGCTATTGATGAATATTAGGCTTAATCTTTAGGACAGTTTTCACTATTTTGAGACGACGAGTTGCATTGCTGTGATAACATCCACACACAGGCAATAGCAATAATTTAACATCAGACGTGGTTTTTACAGCGCAGTTGCCAATTTTATTTTACCCACACTTAGATGTCAATTAGACACAAACAGTGTCAAATTTGCGTAGGCAGGCACACACATGGTGTGACAAGCAGGAGTGTCTTTGATGTATTTATTATTCCTTGTAAACATGTCGTAATAGGACATTGTTTTAATAATGTCCAATTGTGGATAGTTTTTCATGTTCTTTGCGTTGACGCTTCTCGTCTACGGTCTTAACGTCAGATATGACTAGCTAAAAATAATTAATGTAAAAATAAATGTTAGAATCTACACCTTCATAGCTTGGGTATTTTAATTGGTGCCATTAAGTGTAAATGACAATTATTTCGATTTCCGACGTTTAGATTTTATTGTTTTGCAGTAAATTCAGGATGTGTTTATTATTGTTCACGTATTGTACTGCGTGTGGAATTATATACGTGTTACATTCTTAGCTTGCTTGTTGTTAATTATTTTGTGAACAGGACTTCGAGAGGCATTCACTTGAATTCAGTTTAGGGATTCTTTTAAATTAAAAGATCAGCAGATTAACCGAATTTTACCCTCCAAAGCAAGCTAGGGATTTGTGATTTTTTTAATTAAATTGTATTGAAACTTTACATAAACCTGGACTATTCATCGTTAGATATGCTATTTTGGGGGGTGTGTTTCATAGGCTGGTTTCATAACCAATTACCTGTCCTACAAACGATGCTACCCGAGATTAATTTTCCCGTGTGGGGCTAGTCTGAGAACACATCCTATCCTCTCAGATTGTGTGTTTGCTTATGGTAGTTTCGAGAGGGCTGTCGGCGGTCGATGGTCCCCCGAAATTTCTGTCTAATGGGCATAATGCCTTCATACATAAATGGGATAAACAATTCCACTATTGGTTGCCTAATCTATCTTGCTCATTTCTTTCTCTATGCCGTACGGTTGGCATAAATTTGTCTTTATGTTCGATTAGCCATAATTGTTGTGTACTTTCAACTTTTAAGGTAATTTGGTCAAGCTATATTAAGAGGTATATTATCTTTTATCACCGGATTGGCCATATGCCGATATTTCTGTATCCCCCCTCCTTCAGGACCCTTGCCCAAAATTGCATTGTATCCTTTATTTCTGTCCATCTTGGCACGCGTTTTCGACCGTGTGCTCTTTGGGAGCAATCGTTTTCCTCTTACATAACTTACTAAACCGTTCATATTTGTGTTTCACTTCCAATTTGTTATAAGTACATCTCTTATTTGTTTTTGAACGCGTTTAATTTATTTTGAATATAATTCCTGCTTTATTTTTATTTTTCACTAGTGATGGTGCTTATTATCTTGTTTTAACGTGATGGTCAATTGTCATGTAATTATATCCCTATGTTTTGCATAAAACACACGGATTCCTGCTCTTGTAACGCATTTGTTTTTAATGAAATGTTTTTTGAAATAACTTTGTTTTCTGTGCGTGTGTTATTTTAATTTAAGTGGCCTCTCCCAATTGTTGATTTTTTGTCTAGCTTCTAGTTATTTACACAAGATTTCTTTGGTTGTACTTTCGTTATTTCTACGAGTGTGCGACCCACATGCCCTCTGGGATGGGTAATTATTTCTTGGGATTTGAGATAGATTGATTGTAGATTGTTATCCGTTTTTTTTCGAGTTTATTTTGTTTGACTTCTTAAAATTTGGGCCCAGCGGAAGGTAAACGAGAACGTGATCTCACCCCAAAATTAGCCAAGCTAATTCATCCTGATATCGTCTTGAAGTAGCGGATGAGCTCCTGGTGGTCTTCCACTGCATTGCTGGAGCTGCTCACGTAAGTATGTCACAATCACAATTATTTAATTTTGGAAAAAGTTCCTCATGTATTTGTTTGTCTGCCCTTTGGAGTGTAACTAGACAGCGCGACCTTCATTACTTTATTCGTTAACATACCCATCATAATCGATTGATTGTATTCTTAAGCACTTTTGAGTTCCTACATTTGGAATCTTTGTTGTGTAGATTGCTCCTGAAACCGTCAACACATTGACGGGAATAGAATTGCTTAGAAATACATATTTCAACTATGACCCACATTTGTTTGGAGTTAACGATAGAGGCCAACCTGATTAGTACCTTACCGGACTGAACTCCCAATTTTCCAATGAAGCATGGTGGTCCTGAACCCTTTTCTCCACCTAACATAAGTAAGCCACTTAGTTGTGAATGTTTCTTGTCTTCATTCAACACACTATGCACGTCACTGTTCGAATTTCAAGTGATAGACGGGGAATACTACTTATTCTCTGAACTTATAATCGCTCAGAGCTGATATCCCAGAACATTGAAGAAACTACTGGTACAAGTACTAAAGATAATTGTGATATAGAGAGGTTTGTGACGACAATATAAACGGGTATTAGCACCTACAACAGAGTTCTGCGTCGGACGGGTCTTCCCGGTTCAGATTTAGTTGTATAAGGACAGAGGACCTCAATGTTTCCTTCCTTAATGCAACAATCACCAGCACTAACACCAAGGAAGCAGCTGAGGACATGCCACGCTATGACACCACGTATTCTTTGGGTTGCACTAGGTTTCTGTACAACCAGGCTGGCCAGGTAACTTTGCTCTGTTTGGCTCTGTGACCAGGTAAACTGTTATCCACCCGGGTCACTGCGTACTGTCCCCGTCAACCTAAATTGAATTGGATAGCCCGGATAAAACATGGCAATCCATCTTGAAGAACAAAAACACCGATATAAGTGCGGACGCGATTCAGCTTGGATCAAAAAAATCTATCAAGTTGTTATTGATATACATGGTGATTGAAGAGACTCTTCTAAGCTTCCTAGGTAAAGAATATGTCAACGATCGTTAAACTGAAAATTAAACATTAAGAAGTCAATGTCTGTAGGTTTTACAGTAAATCTCCAAGCAGAAGGTGCAAACGAAGTCTGGAAGGCACAGGGTGGGGCGAGGGGGTAGGAGTAAGTTCTTGCCTAATCGAAGCATTGACATTTCATGTTGAGGAGGGGAGGGTATTAGCTGATATGAGAATAGCGGTACTTGTCTTTTAAAATACCTCAGTAAGCAAATTGTGTTGTTCTTATTGTCGTTGAAATCTCATACAATGTCTTGGGATGTTAAGACCAGTAGTATTATGTAGCCTACTTTGTAAGTGTGGAGGTCACTGGTTGATTGACGTTCATGTAAATAATAAAATAATTTCGATAATTAACCATGATAATGAAGGATGTTTGAAATTGTACGTAAATCCGCTGTCTCTCAAGGTCTGTCCTTCATACATGTCACTTGGCCCTACCGAGATAATAACACTGGGATCTATGGCGAATGATTAGGGAAACACTATGCTCATCACTATAAGGAGGAATAAGGGATGAAATATACGCATATGATACTCCTAACTGAGCTGAAGTTTAGACATCGGCCTTCCGATGCGGTATCCAAGTTTAAATCTCGGTCGGTACATATGAAAGTTGTGCCGGTCAAAATGGAGGAAAGACAGAGTGGTCTTCGGTCTCCTTTGTCAATTCAATACTTCATTATCAATCATTTATTATCACCCGGAAGGAGTGCGACTGGCTATCACTCAAGGAGTGAAGCTGTGTTAACTGCAGCTTGTATAATTAAAGGGATGATCAGAGCCGCTGGTGTTGCGATATTCGGGGTTTATAGCGGAAACCCGCATGGGGTGTTCTGGGTATTTATTTAGTACATGATTAATTTCGTCCATTGACCTTACTGTAGGCGTTAGTGGTCCAGAGGTTAGTCGTTGTCTTACTGAGTCCAATTTCTGGGGTTCAAATCCGGCTCAAGTCAGTTGCCTTTAAAGACTGTCTTTGAGGTTACAACTCCATGTCGTTGGCTTCTGGCACGTTAAGGAAATACTGTGGGATGAAATTTCGACATTTCGTCGTCGGTTCAGAACTTGTATTTAAGACGGACGTAAAATACTTGATGTTGCTTTTTTATTTGAGAGAGGTAGTGGTTTTTGAGGGGTTCTATACCCTCCACCTCCACACCCTCCACACAAGATGGCGGCAGCCCGATAACTCCCGAACCCGTGGTCGGATTTTGACGAATGAGGTGTCATTAAACTCGGGCTGACACCCCCTTTCCAATGGACAACATATTTCCACCCCAAAAATAAAATCTACCCTACTATGGGGTGAAATTGTAATTTTTTAGAGAATCTCTCTTTCCAATTGCAACATGTGAGAGTTTGAATGCTAATATGGAATGAAAAGTTGTTCTACACAAGAGACATGTGTGCGGTGGTAAGCCACTATGAATTAACATGCCCACTCATGGCTTTTGAAGAGGGTGGGGGAGCGGTTCCCTGTGGACGGGTTCTTGTTGACAGGTCCCTGTGGACGGGTCATTGTTGCCGGGTCCTTGTGGACAAGTCCTTGTGGACAGGTCCTTGTGGACAAGTCCATGTGGACAGGTCCTTGTGGACGAGTCCTTGTGGATGAGTCCTTGTGGATGAGCCCCTTTGGACTGATCCCTTTTGGACCGATTCCTACGGACTGGCTCATGAATTTATTTAAATTATGTCAAAGGGCCTAACTACATTTCGCGTGTGTTGAACTGACGTTGTTCACTAATCCCCTGTGAGAGTTTGAATGCCGATATGGAATGAAACGTTGTTCCACACAAGAGACATGTTTTCGGTGGATAGCCACTATGAATTAACATGCTTGTTTTTTGTTTTGTTTTTTACGCATGCCCACTCATAGCTTTTGTAAGAGGGCGGGCTTTTTAAAAGATGGCGGCTGTAGTGTAACCTAACCTAACCCAACCCACGAGTGGTGATCAAAAAGTATTTTAAGTGACGCTTGTCGATTGGCAAACCAATAATCAAAGAGGGATATGTCAGGCCTTGAGGTGATAGCCCCTTTTGATTGATCCCTGTTGATTGATCTCTGTTGATTTGTCCCTTTGGACTGGTCTCTGTTGACTAGCCCCTTTTGGACGGGCCCTTTTTGACAGGGGGTCATTTTTGATGGATCCTTTTTGACAGGTCCTTTTTGACGGGTCCCTGTTGACGAGTCATTGCTGACGGGTCCTTGTTGATGAGTCCCTGTGGACGGGTCATTGTTGACGGGTCCCTATTGACAGGTCATTGTTGACTGGTCATTGATGACAGGTCATTGTTGACGGGTCATTGTTGATGGGTCCTTGTTGACAAGTCCCTGTTGATGGGTCCCTGTGGAAGGGTCCCTTTAGACCGGCCCCTTTGGACTGGTCCCTATGGACCGGCCCATGAAATTTATCCAAATTATGTCAAAGGGCCTAACTACATTTGTGTGTAAAGCAGTGTGTTGAACTGACGTTGTTCACCAGTCCTTACTACTACAATTGGATAACGATATGAAAGGAATTGATTAACCAGACATGAGTTAACTACCAACGAAACACTTTGGCGACTCTGCTTGTTATTGACCAATGAGTAGGGTTTTAGAAAAACTGTTTGCTATTTTGGGTTATATACAAAAAATGCTTAGACCTTTTGAGTGACTATGTTTGCTAAACAAGACATTATACCAGACACGATTAGGATTCTTATGTAGCTCAGACAAGGAAAGCATTTCTACAGATTCAGTTGACATTGAATATAGATTTAGGTATTAGGAAGTCATTTTGAAGGCCTTTGTCTGGAGCGTGGCACTCTATGAAAGTAAAACTTAGACAATTGGTGTAGCAGAAAAGTGGTGAATTGAAGTGTTTGAAATGTGGTGTTACAGGAGAATGATGAAGATTAGATGGGTAAATAGGGTTACTAACAAAGAGGTATTAAGACGAGTGGGGGAGAAGAGATGTATCTGGCGACTGTTAATGAAGTAAAGAGATAGGTAGGTAGGATACGTACTAAGACACCCAAGAATAGCAAACTTAGTTAAGGAAGAAAGGTTCGAGGACGAGAACTGTAGGGGTAGACCAAGTTTAGAATATGTTAAACAGATAGCCTTGAATGTAGGGTGTGGTAGCTATATAGAGATGAAACGATTAGCTCGGGACAGATAGGCGCTGAGATCTGCATCAAACCAGTCAAAGGACTAAAGACTCAAACAACAACATGTAAGTTCACTAAAATAATGTTGTGTAACGGTAAATGTTAGTCAACGAACAGTAATGCATTACTAAAACCCATGACACGATACCTAAGAGCTTTTCTAAAATGATTTTAAAATGCCTTTAACCCTATATTGAACACCCAGTTCACAAGACTCATAACTGCAATGTTATGGTAAAACAAAACAAAATCTATATTTCAAAACAAGCAAGTGGTTTAGTCAATGTATACTGGAAAAGGTTTTGTAAACACTCAAGTCCTCAAGACTAATTAAATTAGTAACTGTCAGGTTGACCGAGTGGTTAAGGTGTTTGACTTAAGATCAAATTTTCTGTATAAGGAAGCAAGGGTTCGAATCCCTTACCTGACATAACTATTGCCTTGACATGGCTTGGCCACACTGCATTATTATGATACTCGGTACACAAACCATGGATATAGTGTATTGTTTAAGGCCACTCTCTTTCTGAAGATAGTCAGAGACTGTTGATGGTTAACAATTGTATTAATAGTGGGACATGGGGATAGTAATTAAGAAAAACAGACAATACCCATACAATATTTTTATTAAATACATTTTATAATAGTTACACACTGAATTCAACTCTATCTCTTTACCATTGTTCTATATAGTTTTTTAAACACAACGCTTGTTGTAGATCCTTTTACAACTTTCTCCAGGTACTCTTGCTCTTAAAAACTGGGGAAACCGCAATGGTTTTATAAACATAAAACTCTCATCCTCTTCTTTTTCATAATTATCATCATCATCATCATTTTGAATATTATCATCAAAATTATTATAGTCATTGTCACCATCATTATCATCATCATCATCATCATCATCATCATTCTCAACATCACTAGAACTATCCAATTCCTCTTGTTTGTTTTCCACAGGGACCTCTTGTAGAGTCTGCGTTGCTTTTGATAGTGTTAAGGTTTTTTTGAACGATGGTATTTGCCCTAACATGTCTTTTTGGATTTTGTTCCAGAGACCTGGGACTTGGTTTGTGGGTAGAGGGGGTAAATACCTGTCATTTTTATGTCAAACACATTTTTTGTGTAATTCATAGTTTACAAAATATAGCCCATTTATAAAAATGATCAATATTTGGAAAAATGTCAAATTCCATGTTTTGTTCTAACGATTAAGGACATAAAAGCCATTGGTTTGAGTCTATATATGACTTTTTAGGATGATTAGTTTTCAAATTATAGCCTACTTTCCAAATATTTTTTGGAAAAATGTAAAGAATATATATATATATATATATTCTTTTTTTTGACTGAGAATGGGATAGACGTAGGTGTTGGAGTTAGCATATGATTTTTAGTTTAAATATATAGCCTACTTTCTCAATTTACCTTTTTTGAAAAATTTGAAATGTATAATGTTTTTGACTAGGCGTGGAATGGAGTTGAGAGACCATCATTAACCTTAGAGTAGTTTGGATTCTTGGAATTTTAGTGTGTTGTTGTTGCTTACAAACATGACGGTAAGCATTATGCTATCATAAAAAGGGCTGAGATACTTTCCATGAACAAGAGAAATATCCTCTAAATACATTGACAAAAACAACTTGTGAAATAAGCCATTACGAATAGGGTACCACAAAATAACTTGTCAAATAAGCCATTACAAATAGGGTACCACTTTTACACCCCACTTTTGCACTCACTTTTGCACTCACTTTGCACTCACTTTTACAACTACTTTTACACTTACTTTGCACTCACTTTTGCACTCACCTTGCACTCACTTTTACATCCACTTTGCACTCGAACATTACATCATCTGACATAATAAAAATAGGCATGGTTGTTGTCGAGACCGAGATAAGAGTGGGGGGTAATGAATTTATAGTGATAGGATCGGAAAACCCATTATCACTTTAGTATTGACATCAAGCAAAAATTAAAAAAAAAAAATATCGTGTTTTTGACAGAGTGGGATAGACATAGTTATAAGAGTTGAGAGTCGATAATTAATCTAAAAGTACTCTGGAATTCATGGAATCTTAGTGTGTTGTTGTTGTTGCTTACAAACCGGTATGGTCACGTCAGGTGAAGTTAGCTAGGAGTAGATTAGGATATGTTCAGGTAGTTTCCATAGTCACCGCTAGATAGCGGAAACATACCTTGCGTGTCGCATGTGGCTATTTGACAAAGTTTTACTGTGTGAAAAAACGTGCTTGTATAACCTGTGTATATAAATTTAATATACAAATAACAACTAAGTGTTTAGAACTAACATGTATAGCCTTGTATAGGGAATATATAGGGGTCCTTAACAAGATAGAGTGTCTAACACACGAGTGTACAGCCTTTTGATATGCAGTAAGTACCTGATCACACCTACTATCAATTGCACCTACCATTAATCGCGTCTACTATCAATTGCGTCTACTACCAATCGCGCCTGCTAGGACATGACTTTTCATTAAACCAAAACATTTCCTTTTTTGTCAGCCTCCCACCCCTCTCATCAATCTATGACGTCATAGTCATAGTCAGCCTTAAAGCAAGTCTAAACTTGTAGAACATGTCACGTGACAAAGTTAGGTTAGGTAAAGTTAGGTTATGTTAGGTGAGCTGAGGTTAAGTCTTAAAATACCCCCTCTCTGCCTTGTACTTTGTATAAACATTGACACTGTAACTTTGTAATATCAGAAAGGATCTAAGTCGCGCCCATATCAATCACGTCTACTATCAATCGCGCCTACTATCAATCACGTCTACTATCAATTGCATCTACTATCAATTGAGCCTACTATGAAATGCGCTTACTACAAATCACGCCTACTATCAATCACGCCTAGTATCAATTGCGTCTACTATCAATCACGCCTACTATCATTTGCGTCTACTATTAATCGCGCCTACTATCAATTGCGTCTACTATAAATCGCGCCTACTTGGACATGACGTTTCATTAAACCAGAACATTTCCTTTTTTGTCAGCCTCTCACCCCTCCCATCAATCTATGACGTCATAATCAGTCTTAAAGCAAGTCTAAACTTGTAGAACATGTCACGTGACAAAGTTAGGTTAGGTAAAGTTAGGTTATGTTAAGTGAGCTGAGGTTATGTCTTAAAATACCCCCTCTCTACCTTGTACTTTGTATAAACATTGACACTGTAACTTTATGATATCAAAAATGATCTGGGTCGCGCCCATGTCAAATTGCGCCTACTATCAATCGCGTCTACTATCAATCACGCCTACTATCAATCGCGCCTACTATCATTTGCGTCTACTATAAATCGCCCTCATGTCAAATCACGCCTACTATCAATCACGCCTACTATCAATTGCGTCTACTATTAATCGCGCCTACTATCAATTGCGTCTACTATAAATCGCGCCTACTAGGACATGACGTTTCATTAAATTAAACATTTCCTTTTTGTCAGCCTCTCACCCCTCCCATCAATCTATGACGACATAATCAGTCTTAAAGCAAGTCTAAACTTGTAGAACATGTCACGTGACAAAGTTAGGTTAGGTAAAGTTAGGTTATGTTAAGTGAGCTGAGGTTATGTCTTAAAATACCCTCTACCTTGTACTTTGTATAAACATTGACACTGTAACTTTATAATATCAAAAATGATCTGAGTCGCGCCCATGTCAAATTGCGCCTACTATCAATCGCGTCTACTACAAATCACGCCTACTATCAATCACGCCTAGTATCAATTGCGTCTACTATTAATCACGTCTAGTATTGATTACACCTAATATCAATTACGTCTACTATCAATTGCGTCTACTATAAATCACGCCTACTAGGACATGACGTTTCATTAAACTAAAACATTTCCTTTTTTGCCAGCCTCTCACCCCTCCCATCCGCAAAACGTGCTTGTATGAGCTGTGTATTTAAATTCAATATAAACAATTAACCACTAAGTGTTCAGAACTAACATGTCTATGGTATATATGGGATCCTTAGCAATAAACAAAAAATACGGTCTAACCTACGAGTGTACGGTCTTGTCATACGCAGTAAGTACCTGTTAACCTTGACTAGGGTATAAGAATATTGTCAGTTGACTACTGCCTGTTACAGTGTTCACATCGTGAAAGACCGTCTCACCTACCAGTCTCCAGCCTTGTCATACGCAGTAAGCAGCTGTTGGCGGAAAACAACATCCATAAATCTTGACATTTAGGAAAGTGTGTGTGTGTGTAAATCACTTGTAATCTAAAGATTGTTCATGTGACTTTACTAAAAATTTAATTCATATGTATTAGTTGATATGGAAGTCTCAACAACCAGTCATGGCAAGCCATGTGTCTTCTATAAAGGATATACATATATTGTAAAAACAACCAATAAAGATGGAACTGTTATTTGGCGATGTTCAAAACAACGATCCAAAAAGTGTCGAGGAATGATTAAAACAAAAGACTCCAACGTACTTACTTCAAAAGAACATCATTGTGAATCTCAAATTAATACACATTTAAATACGCAAAATACTCTAACCCAGGTAAAAAAGCAAGTCCAAGAAAAATATATTGCTGCTCAAGATAGTGCATTGTTTGTTAAAAAGCATTCATCATCACCTCAAAAAGACATGTTAGGACAAATACCATCGTTCAAAAAAACCTTAACACTATCAAAAGCAACGCAGACTCTACAAGAGGTCCCTGTGGAAAACAAACAAGAGGAATTGGATAGTTCTAGTGATGTTGAGAATGATGATGATGATGATGATGATGATGATAATGATGGTGACAATGACTATAATAATTTTGATGATAATATTCAAAATGATGATGATGATGATAATTATGAAAAAGAAGAGGATGAGAGTTTTATGTTTATAAAACCATTGCGGTTTCCCCAGTTTTTAAGAGCAAGAGTACCTGGAGAAAGTTGTAAAAGGATCTACAACAACCGTTGTGTTTAAAAATCTATATAGAACAATGGTAAAGAGATAGAGTTGAATTCAGTGTGTAACTATTATAAAATGAATTTAATAAAAATGTTGTATGGGTATTGTCTGTTTTTCTTAATTACTATCCCCATGTCCCACTATTAATACAATTGTTAACCATCAACAGTCTCTGACTATCTTCAGAAAGAGAGTGGCCTTAAACAATACACTATATCTATGGTTTGTGTACCGAGTATCATAATAATGCAGTGTGGCCAAGCCATGTCAAGGCAATAGTTATGTCAGGTAAGGGATTCGAACCCTTGCTTCCTTATACAGAAAATTTGATCTTAAGTCAAACACCTTAACCACTCGGTCAACCTGACAGTTACTAATTTAATTAGTCTTGAGGACTTGAGTGTTTACAAAACTTTTTCCAGTATACATTGACTAAACCACTTGCTTGTTTTGAAATATAGATTTTGTTTTGTTTTACCATAACATTGCAGTTATGAGTCTTGTGAACTGGGTGTTCAATATAGGGTTAAAGGCATTTTAAAATCATTTTAGAAAAGCTCTTAGGTATCGTGTCATGGGTTTTAGTAATGCATTACTGTTCGTTGACTAACATTTACCGTTACACAACATTATTTTAGTGAACTTACATGTTGTTGTTTGAGTCTTTAGTCCTTTGACTGGTTTGATGCAGATCTCAGCGCCTATCTGTCCCGAGCTAATCGTTTCATCTCTATATAGCTACCACACTCTGCATTCAAGGCTATCTGTTTAACATATTCTAAACTTGGTCTACCCCTACAGTTCTCGTCCTCGAACCTTTCTTCCTTAACTAAGTTTGCTATTCTTGGGTGTCTTAGTACGTATCCTACCAACCTATCTCTTTACTTCATTAACAGTCGCCAGATACATCTCTTCTCCCCCACTCGTCTTAATACCTCTTTGTTAGTAACCCTATTTACCCATCTAATCTTCATCATTCTCCTGTAACACCACATTTCAAACACTTCAATTCACCACTTTTCTGCTACACCAATTGTCTAAGTTTTACTTTCATAGAGTGCCACGCTCCAGACAAAGGCCTTCAAAATGACTTCCTAATACCTAAATCTATATTCAATGTCAACTGATTCTGTAGAAATGCTTTCCTTGTCTGAGCTACATTAGAATCCTAATCGTGTCTGGTATAATGTCTTGTTTAGCAAACATAGTCACTCAAAAGGTCTAAGCATTTTTTGTATATAACCCAAAATAGCAAACAGTTTTTCTAAAACCCTACTCATTGGTCAATAACAAGCAGAGTCGCCAAAGTGTTTCGTTGGTAGTTAACTCATGTCTGGTTAATCAATTCCTTTCATATCGTTATCCAATTGTAGTAGTAAGGACTGGTGAACAACGTCAGTTCAACACACTGCTTTACACACAAATGTAGTTAGGCCCTTTGACATAATTTGGATAAATTTCATGGGCCGGTCCATAGGGACCAGTCTAAAGGGTCGGTCTAAAGGGACCCTTCCACAGGGACCCATCAACAGGGACTTGTCAACAAGGACCCATCAACCATGACCCGTCAACAATGACCTGTCATCAATGACCTGTCAACAATGGCCTGTCAATAGGGACCCGTCAACAATGACCCGTCCACAGGGACTCATCAACAAGGACCCGTCAGCAATGACTCGTCAACAGGGACCCGTCGAAAAGGACCTGCCAAAATGGATCCATCAAAAATGACCCCCTGTCAAAAAGGGCCCGTCCAAAAGGGGCTAGTCAATAGAGACCAGTCCAAAGGGACAAATCAACAGAGATCAATCAACAGGGATCAATCAAAAGGGGCTATCACCTCAAGGCCTGACATATCCCTCTTTGATTATTGGTTTGCCGATCGACAAGCGTCACTTAAAATACTTTTTGATCACCACTCGTGGGTTGGGTTAGGTTAGGTTACACTACAGCCGCCATCTTTTAAAAAGCCCGCCCTCTTACAAAAGCTATGAGTGGGCATGCGTAAAAAACAAAACAAAAAACAAGCATGTTAATTCATAGTGGCTATCCACCGAAAACATGTCTCTTGTGTGGAACAACGTTTCATTCCATATCGGCATTCAAACTCTCACAGGGGATTAGTGAACAACGTCAGTTCAACACACGCGAAATGTAGTTAGGCCCTTTGACATAATTTAAATAAATTCATGAGCCAGTCCGTAGGAACCGGTCCAAAAGGGATCAGTCCAAAGGGGCTCATCCACAAGGACTCATCCACAAGGACTCGTCCACAAGGACCTGTCCACATGGACTTGTCCACAAGGACCTGTCCACAAGGACTTGTCCACAAGGACCCGGCAACAATGACCCGTCCACAGGGACCTGTCAACAAGAACCCGTCCACAGGGAACCGCTCCCCCACCCTCTTCAAAAGCCATGAGTGGGCATGTTAATTCATAGTGGCTTACTACCGCACACATGTCTCTTGTGTAGAACAACTTTTCATTCCATATTAGCATTCAAACTCTCACATGTTGCAATTGGAAAGAGAGATTCTCTAAAAAATTACAATTTCACCCCCTAGTAGGGTAGATTTTATTTTTGGGGTGGAAATATGTTGTCCATTGGAAAGGGGGTGTCAGCCCGAGTTTAATGACACCTCATTCGTCAAAATCCGACCACGGGTTCGGGAGTTATCGGGCTGCCGCCATCTTGTGTGGAGGGTGTGGAGGTGGAGGGTATAGAACCCCTCAAAAACCACTACTGAGAGACTCGGCCATTGTGGTCATTCAGCCCGATGTAGTTGGTATGTAGAATGTGTCTGATAACCTGTGTAAAGTGACTGTAGCAGTATGTGTACCTGAAATTATTAGAGTAGGGAATAGGACAGGTGCCCCAAGACTTGAAGTAAGGTACTCTTCCGGCATATACTAGGGGAGAGTGCGGTAAACCCGGGGTAAGACCACTCTGGATAGCCGTTTTCAGTGCCGGGATTCGGACCTCCAATTTCCGAACTTGCTGCGATCGTGGTGTACGATTAAACGCCAACGGCCAAGCCGTGGTGTAGGAATAAAAGCTGCCGTGTCTTTATTAAATAAGTATGCCTTGGGAAATCATCTTCAGAATGCCGATGGTGGGACTCGGTCCTACACTCACGATAATGAAAAGTCAACAACTACATTATAGACATGCATTTAACACAATATATACTTTCGGACGGGTTTTCTAGCACAAGTAGGTTCCCGAATATCTACTAATATGCTTTAATTTTCATAACTTAAATATAATATTAGCCGGTACTAGTAAGATGCATTGATAATAATAATAATAATAATAATGTTATTGGTTTTACGTCCCATTTAACTACTGTGGCTTTTCGAGACGCCGGGGTTCCGGAAATTCGCCCCGAAGGGAATCTTTTACGTGTCAGTAAATACTGTAAATACCGTCACGGCTCTTTCTCATTCGTGGACCCTCAAATGCCAGCTGACTGCGCCTGGTTCAATCCTGCAACGTTGGAAACAGCAGGCGAGAACGTTACCGCTGTTTGATGCAGCCAGTCGAGCTGTATTAATACTAGCACCGAATGTACATAATAATATTATAATAATAATAACAATGATAGTCAGGCTTGTGTAGCTCAGGTAGTAGGTCTAGTGCTATCGTTCTCGAGGGTTTGATCTAGGCTCAGTCATATAGTAAACGAAGGTGATCAAAAACGACAGCCTCATGCCGAGGAATTTAATGGCACGTACATGAAATTATGTGAAAACCGAATTTCAGCATCTCTACATTCCCGAAACACATAAAAATAAATTCTGTGTCTAATAACCTATTATTATTATTATTATTATTATTATTATTATTATTATTATTATTATTATTATTATTATTATTATAATTAGGGAGCATGATGGCGCAGTGGCTTAGCTGCTCGTCTTTCACCCGGACGGCTGGGGATCGAATCCCGGTGACAGCTGGGCGAAATTTTCACCTGAAAAATCACCTGGCGTCAGGAATGGCATCCGGTCTTAAATCTCCGGCCAAAAACCAGAATGAGCCAGGTTGGCTCCGGCAACCCCAATTAATTGGAATAAGCCGAAGAAAATGATGATGATTATTATTATGATAATTATTATTATTACCGTACAGTTGATGCACTGTCTCTGCATAAATGTTCCTCTTCATTACCATATATTTAGGATTTTAATTTCCTAATACAGGTTATGTACTATACTGTAGACCAATACGTTATTTATTTTTTGTCATCAGCCATAAGACTGTCTGAATCGTAAACAGATCTACCACCTCCAGTCAAGTAGGCCACTCCCCGTAATGGAGTGAATGCGTTGTTCATAGGCCCAGTTTGTGTATGTCATTGCTATTGGCAGATACATGGAGGAGGTCACTAACCTTCTGACAATGGTCTACATGCCACAGCGTTGAGGGGGAAGCAAACGTGTTGAAATCAGCTGTGTTGCGGTGGGGAATCCAGCTTATTTGCTTTTCCAAAGCATTGACCGACGAATTTTCGATTTAATTGCACCTACATTAGAGAAGATGCGACTAAATTTCTTAAAGAAGTTTGCTTAGAATAGCATCTTCTATTGCCAGTTCGAAGGACTACGTATACAGTGTGGTCCACCAGCCCCTTAATATTTAGTTTTATGAAACCCAACTAACATTGCATTTCTCCCGATGGTCGATATTGCTTTGCGCTATGATTGTGTGACAGCAATGTAATTGGGTCATGGGTCTAGCAAAGAAAAACCGACCGTAAACTTTTCCCCGCCAATTACTACGGCCCATTCTACTAACATATGACTATTGCTCCTTGAAATAATACACATACACGTAATACGATCGAATTAATAGCTTACGCCACGTGATCCGTAATAGTAGAAAGTTAAATCAACACCATAAACCATGATTTAAGACTTTGACATGGACTTAAACGTTTGAGGTTGGACGGCTACAATAACTACAGCACGTTTAGCGTGCACTACGTACCATGTGTTGGTGGCTGAAAGGTTTAAAGCCTGACTGTACGTGGTGATCGCGAGCGGGTAGAATGCTGCTTCGAATCCAGCAGTAGGAATACTTCTTTGAACGAAAGCCCACGTTCCAATTTAGTGGGGATGTAACTACATTGCCACATTTATTGCCTTACGACGTATTTTTGTAAAGTAGGTTGAATTTTGCTGATTTATAAAGAGAATAAGATGGATTGGTACGTTAAGCCACGTGACCTGTAATGGCAGAAAATAAAAAAACTGGCATGAATATTAACATAACATTTCGAAGTGACGCTCCGGAGGTCCGGGTTCGATTCCCAGCTCTGCCAAGAAATTTAATACACGTCTGAGGGCTGAAATTGGGTACACGTAGCCTCGTGAAGCTAATATGAGAAGTGAGGGGTTCGATTCCCACCTCAGCCACCCCGGAAGTGGTTGTCCGTGGTTTCCCACTTCTACTACGGCCAAATTCCGGGACGGATTCTATCTTAAGGCCACAGTCGTCTCCTTCCCAATCCTTAATTGCAAATACACACATCATTACAAGCCCGCAATAACTCAGGTTATCAGGCAAATTCTACACACACACCCAAGTAAACGGGGCTAAATGACCGCGATGTTCTAGCCCCTCAAATGAAACAAAACAACAACTTATCGAAGGATATTCTGATCGCCAGTGCTTGCATCGAAGTATACGTATTCCTTAGAATTTCCCATGGTATTATTAGTCTACTTTCGATTTTTGCAAAAAATGAAATTAGTTTATGAGATCTACACGGGGCCAAAAATTATCTGTCTGTCTGTGACTGTGTGTTGGTATGTGTGTTAGTGTTTGTACTCTGAATGTCTGCCCCCCCCCCCTATCAATTCGGACACGGTGAAACCGAATAGAATAAAATTTGGTACAGAGGTAGAACTAGCAAAGGGCACCTTAGTGATTTATATCGCCGCCATCTTGACGGAAACGTAATGGCGGCCACCCAAATGTTCGAAGCTTAAATCAAATTATGAATAACCTAATCATCCGATCTCTACCAAATTTTGCAACAACATATATTTATATAGCGAGCGTCGTTTGACTAAACTACAAGGTAATCAGCCCAATAGTTTGCAGATGGCGGCCATGTAGGTGTGCAAATCGATTCCCCATATCAATTCAAACACGGTGAAACTGAATTGAACGAAATTTGGTACAAAGGTAGCAATAGCAAAGGACACCTCAGTGTCATGTTTTATATCGCCGCCATCTTGACGAAAACGTAATGGCGGCCTCCCAAATGTTAAAAGATTAAATAAATTACGACCAACCTAATAATCTGATCTCTACCAAATTTTTCAACAACATACCTTTATGTCGGAAGCATATTTTGACCAAACTACAAGATCATCAGCCCAACAGTTTGCAGATGGCGGCCATGTGTTCAATCGATCCCCCAATCAATTCAAACACGGTGAGATCGAATTGAACGAAGTTTGGTACAGAGTTAGCAGTAGCAAAGGGCACTCCAGTGTCATGTTTTATATCGCCACCATCTTGACGAAAACGTAATGGCGGCCACCCTAATTTTAAAAGCTTGAATCAAATTACGACCAAACTAATAATCTGATCTCTACCAAATTTTTCAACAATATATCTTTATGTATAATCTTTTGACCAAACTACAAGGTCATCAGGCCAATAATGTGCGTATGGCGGCCATGTATGTGGGCAAATCGATTGCCCCTATCTTTTCAAACACGGTGAAACCGAATTGAATGAAATTTTTTACAGAGGTAGCACTAGCAAAGAGCACCTCATATTCATGTATAATATCCATATAGCACATTGTATTTCAAGAAACTACTACAACCAACATTCAATTATACTCCTTGAAAAGGACAAAGAGTTATAACAATACCGATGCATTAAGGAGAAAATAGGCTATACGTTCTTTACCGAATATCTTCTTTTGTTATTAAATTTTGACAAAAAGTCTTAGCATATCTTTAGGCCCGTATCACACGACACTCGCTGGCAAGGAAGCTGCTGTGATCCCTGGTACAAAATCCTGTATGATTCTGTTCTCTTCGTCAGTACACTTGCTTGTATGATCGAAGTGTATCACACGCTAGCATTTTGTACGCTAAGTTGTATGAAATAAAACATAGCGAAGGGCTGTTGTTTGAGGGCATTGTTTGCAGTTCATTCGCCTTATTAGCGCAAAGTGATCGCGAAATTTGCCTTAAGTAAATGAGAAAACTTGCCAGGTACTGAATGAATGCATTCCAATCAATACTTAAGATCTAACTGCAATAATTGAATATTTTACCATACGCGTTAATAAGAAGTGCAAGAAAAACCTCCAAAGTGTGTTGGAAATGTGTGCAAGTGTTATTGCGCCCGATCGCTCTTTCGAAGATCCCGGTTTAAAGACTATCCAACGGCAGTTTTTAAAATTCTTTCTAACTATTTTATTATACCCTCCCTACCTCGTACAGCAATATTTCAACTTAATTTTGTTCACATTATCTACGAAGACGATAGGGAAAGTTATTTTCTTGTCTCATTTAAATGGTTATTTTCCCCAAATACTGTTCAAAACCATGGATGGATGCTATTCGTTATAATTATTAATTTTTTAGTCGATTTTACCCTCCAGGCTGGGTTTTCCCACGGACTCAGCGAGGGAACCCATCATTACCACCTCTACGGGCAGTGTCCTGGAGCTTGAAACATCTCATCTGGGGGATACAACTGGGGAGGTGGGATCAGCACCTCGCCCAGGCGGCCTCACCTGCAAAGCGAACAGGGTCCTCTTGAGGGATGGGAAGGGAGGGGAAGATCGGGAGGGATAGGCAAGGAAGAGGGAAGGAGGCGGCCATGGCCGTACGGTAGGAGTAGGGGAGAGCTAGGAGTTCTGCCCCCACCACCACTACTCCCAATGCGAGCCGATAACTCCCGAACCCGTGATCGGAGATTCAGGAACGAGGTGTCGTTGGACTCGAGCTGACGGGGGCTTTGCTATGGACTACCCGTTATATTTTTGAAATATTTTTGAGAAATTTTTGTTTTCGAAAGTAGGTGATAGTTTGAAAACCGAACATGATAGAATGTTGTGCCATAGATCAAACGAACGGCCTCTATGTCCTTTATTTTTTATAATAAAACGTTTTTATTTTTTACCTTTTTTTGAAAAAAGTTCAATATTGAAATTTTTATATTTTGGAAACGAAAGAGTTTGCAAAAAGTTTGTTTGACATAATAGAATGGGCCTGACCCCTCTACCACCAAAATAAATTTCAAGCCTGTAGGACTAAAACTGCGCAGTAGTGTGGTAAGGCGGTATCTACTCTCCCCCAACCCTACTTTCATATAAACTTTGGGCGATATCTCCCGAACGCGTGGTCGGAATTTAACGAACGAGGTATTGTTGGCGTTGGGATGACGTTCTCTTGGCTAAGCATGTGGGTTGGTATTTTTTTTTTAATTTTGAAAATTTTTGTTTTTTTGGATTGGCGCTATTTTGGAAACGGTGAATTGGAAAAAAGTTTGTTTGACGTTAATGAAAGGTGGGTATGCCCTTTAGGCGGACAGCAATTTCATACAGGTAAGAAACGTGTCATACTATACTTTCAACTGCACTAGTTTCAACTACTTTTCAAGGCCAAGCTCACCGGGCATTGCTGGAGACTGCCGAAGGTTGACGATTGGATCAAGTGTGTCAGGCGGGTAACAAGAAACACAAGCGGTACCCAAGCAATAGTTGTATTAATTACATATATCTACAATTTTTACATATTATAATACACTCTTTTCTTTATTTTAGTGATAACATTCATTTTCATTTTTCTACATTTTAACTTATATTTTTTCTTAAATCTCTTAGGTCCCTTTTGTATCCATTAGTTCAATACGAACAGGGCAGCCCAAATTCTTGATTTGTCGTGCATATTTACACACAGAACACAACTCTTTCCTTATTTTTGCTGGGTGTAGTTTTAAGAGCATCCAGCTTAATTTTGATCCGATAATTCAAATCTGTATCCGAATTTTCTAGTTCCTTTTCCAGCCAATAATTGGATATAAACAAAGAGTCAATATTCTCCATTTCCAACACATATCTAACTTTATGTCTATACACTATTGGTTTTACTCCCTTAATAATTAGTTCTGTTCCTTTTTCCAAACTTTCTAACCGGGAGCACTTTCGGATTTTTATTTGGCCATTGATTTCCTGCATGGTAAAGTTATTAAGTACATCAACGTCTCTTTGCGTATACGTTGTCGACTCTACTCTATAGTCTGTTTGTATGCTTGTGAAAAACTTAAAATTATCGATTTTAGCAAACGAGTTACCATTAAATGTAGTCATTCCATTGGTGTTGAATTCTGCAAACGGTTTTTCTGTTTCCAGATGTACAATGTCCAATCCACCACATGGAGTTTCAATAAATCCATCCTTTTTAAGCAAGTCTAAATAACCATGACTCTTTAAAAACATAGATTTTAAATATCCTCTTAAGTAGCACACATGTTTACATTTTTCACTTTCTACAAGCACTCCAACGCGTGGATAAGTTCCTTTGTAATTAACAGTAAATGCTGAGAGTTTGTATTTCCCACTCACATCTAGATTTTGCCAGGGACTTTGTTTGAAGTAAACTGTAAACCTGTTTCTTGCATCCACAATCGCCTGTTCCTTCTGCAACACTGCTTCGTACTCTTCCTTTAGGGCAGTAGTCTCTGCAACATACTCCATTTTCCCTTTTTTGATCTCAATTTCCTCCAACTCCAATTTTCGTTTCCTTACACATAGCACATTAACTGTACTCAATGGGGTAATTTCCTTAAGAGGGTATGGTTTAAGTCTGTTAGTTTTATTGGTTCTTTTTCTCAACACCTGGGGGAGAATATTATTTGTAGGAGTCAATCCTAATTCGCTAATGTTTATGTTTGCGGGAATTGTGGAAAACAATGTCCTGGATTGAGAAAATAATATTTCCCCAGCTTTAATGTAGCATTTCTGTATAATGCGAACATTGTTTTTTCCAGAAACATCGTTAACAATTTCTACAACGTTTACAGGTAAGTAATTAAAACTATAGGCAGAGAGAGCATAGTTTGTCATTTTCCCGATCTTGTCCATCGCGCAGTTCGATTTGCACACCAGTCAATTTCCGAGTATTTTTATTACCCCAATAGACAAATTGTAAAACTTTGTTAAACACCACACAGCAACTATTTTGTAGGTTATCCGATAATTTGGTCCACATAACCGCGATCGGCACTGGGTACAGGGGCGCTTCTTTTAAGTAATGTTTGTTGGTTTTTAATACACTAACACAATCTTCGAGTGGTTCAAATACACCATCCATTTTTTAGTTGTAAATTGTTGCCTCTAGTCTTGTAATACCATGTTCCTTAGCTAAGGAAGACGTAAACGTTTCCCTTAGACGGGTGACTGGACATTGGATAAAGTCTATAATATGGTTTCCAAAGACTTTGTTTACACCAGGACTTGTAATTTGACATATAAATTTGTTATATATCTTTAATCTAGAATTAGAGTTCATCCATGTTAAACAGTCTATACCTACCGTTTTATCATTGTTCACAATTACATTACACTTTTCTCGATACTATCGTTGCACACAAAAGTTGTGATTCGATGTTAGATAATCACACATCTCTGCCTTGTTAAAAAAAACACCAGTCAAATCTTGAGTTATGTCCAAATCCATAAGATAAAACTCCTCAGCACGAAGCTGTTGCAATATCTCTGGAAGTTCGGCTAACAGAACGTCTAATGTAACATCAGCTAGCTCCACTTTGTATGGTATAGCCACAGGATTTTTATACTTTTCCATAATGTTAACCATTCTTTCTCCCCAAGTTGTGCCCTGAGTCCCCATGCCATTGGACGCTCGTTGTTGAGTAGAGGAAATGGTAGCAGAAATGAACTTGGAGAATTTACCACGTAAATAGAGGTTGAAAGCACCACACACTTCTTTCTTTAGCAGCACAGACTTACTATTTTCCAATTGTTCTTGGCAGTCCACTTGATCACATATACTAACCACCATAATGTTATCACAAAACGGATTCGTAATCGGTGTAAGTAGATTAACATTTTTATCACTTAGGAGCGTCTTGTTTTCTGTGTAGTTTATATTACCAATGTCTGTAACCAGATTGTCCAGGTTTTCCAACAACAACCACAACCCAAACCACTCGTTGGTAGGCTTTATTCTGTTCCCCATAAGTTGGGGGACACTAAACACTTTAGAGAGAGACGTCTTTACACTTTCAACTACCACGAAGCACTGATCGAATGCATTTGTAGCGTCTCTTATATATATCAATACTCCATTCTATTTTTTAGATTATGACGTAACCTACAACGCTTGCTGGCACAAAGCAGTACCACACATAAATACACAATCTCCCGAACATTGCCGGAGACTGCCGAAGGTTAACGATTGGAACTCTAACAAGATTTAACTTGTCGCATGACGTAACAAAAAGTTAAATGACGTAATTGTATGAGAATGTTGCTTTAACTAAAATGTAATACTATGCAAGTGTTTAACATTTTACAATCAGCTTGAGTATTGGCTTTTATGTTGGCTTTCGGTTAGCTTTTGTTGGCTTTTGTTATGTTTTGTTGGCTTTTTGATGGATTTATTGGCTTTTTGTGTTGGCTTTTTATGTTGGCTTCTTGTATTGGCCCCATATGTTGGCTTTTGTATTAGCTCTCTCATATTTTCTCTTACTTGTAGGCTTATTTGGTCTTGGAAAAGTATGTGAGCCCCTTTTTATGACAGCATAATGGTTACAGCCATGTTTGTAAGCAGCAACAACAACAACACACTAAAATTCTAAAAATCCAAAGTATTCTAAGATTAATGATTGACTCTCAAGTCTTACTCTTACCTCTATCCCACGCCAAGTCAAAAAATATATAATTTTTAATTTTTTCTTGAAAGTTGAATTGTGAAAGTAGGTTACGAGTATAAGGAAAAAATCCTAAAAGGTCATATTTTAACTCATACATCTACCTCTATACCACTCTCAGTTCAAAAATAGTGTATTTTTCAAATTTTCCAAAACATATTCCCAAAATGGGTGATATTTCCAAAATTAAAAAGTTTACAAAAATGTTTGTTTGACATAAATGAATGGCCTTTGCCCCCTCTACCGCCGTACCAAGACTCAGGACTCTAGGACAACAAAAATATATTTTTGAAAATGGGTTATATTTCCAAAATTAGGAATTCTACAAAAACGTTTGTCTGACGTAAATCAATGGTCTTTACCCCCTCTACCCCTACACTAAGTCTCAGGTCTCTAGGACAACAAAAATAAAATTTTGAAAATGAGCTATATTTCCAAAATTAGGAATTCTACTAAAACGTTTGTTTGACATAAATGAATTGTCTTTACCTCATCTAGCTCCATACCAAATTTCAAGTTTCTAGGACAAAAGAAAAATAATTTTGAAAAATTGGTCACTATTTTGGAAACTAGCAATTATACAAAAAAGTTTGTTTAACATAAATGAAAGGTCTCTATCCCCTATACCTGTAAGCCAAGTCCCAGGTCTGTAGGATAAAAATGAAAAAAGTTCAATTGGGAAAGTAGGAGATTTTTCATAAAACCAAACGTTCTATAAAGTGTTCTATGGGCTTAAAAGAATGACCTCTATGTCCTTTATTTTTTATAATAAAACTTTTTTTATTTTTTACATTTTTTGAAAAAGTTCAATTTTGAAATTTTTATATTTTAGAAACTAAAGAGTTTACCAAAAAAATGTTTGACATAAATGAAAGGTCCCTACCCCCTCTACTCCCAAAATAGATTTCAAGTCTCTAGGACAAAATAATAACAGTAGGGGGATAAGGAAGATTCTAACCCACCCGGCGTTGCTCGGGCGCTGTCCATGTTAAGGCTGTGTCCCAATAGTACAATTTCAGCCGTAGTGAACCAGATAGTCGACTACTTTACCGGATGTGACGTCAGAAGTCGTGATCCAATACTGCTTAGCACATAGCAATCAAGTCTTTAGTAGCTAGTGAACGAAAGTGCTTGCTAGATTGGCCGACTACGTCAAGGAAGTTATAGAAATTGTAGCTTATTGGTATTGTAGGTTATGTAAATTGTAGGTTGTCTTTGACTTAAGCCAAACACAAACCATAATTAGGGCTCGGCTAAAAAGTGATCATCTTGGTGCATCCATGATCGTATCGTTCAGGTATTGTTTATTTAAAACAGCTGATGAAAGCGCAAAGAGCTTACAAGGAGTAGCAGATCACCGCCATTTTGAGTGTTGGTTTGGCACCAGCATGTAAGTCCAGTGCGTTTCAGAACACAAGTCTATGAATGAGGCTGTGATCAAGCAGACATGTCCCAAATCTCCGTAGTGCATAGCACATAGCACATAGTAGCTAGCAGCTAGTCAATTGCAGACAACTTGAATATTGGGACACAGCCCCATAAGTGGATATCTCGCGAACCCATGATCGGAATTTGACATGCGACGTATCAAATTACTCATGCTGACGCCTTCTCGATCATGGGTTCGCAAGGATATCCACAAAACAGCGTAGCCGAGTGGCACCGGGTGCGTTTAATCCCCCCTTACCCCCCTAATGTTATGTTTTGTCCTAGAGACTTGAAATTTATTTTGGTGATAGAAGGGGTAGGGACCTTTCATTTATGTCAAACAATTTTTTTGTAAACTCTTTAGTTTCCAAAATATAAAAATTTCAATATTGAACTTTTTTCAAAAAATTTAAAAAATAAAAAAAGTTTTAATATAAAAAATTTGCAAAATACACTATTTTTGAACTGAGAGTGGTCTAGAGGTATGTGTATGAGTTAACATATGATATTTTAGTATTTTTTCCTTATACATGTAACCTACTTTCCCAATTCAACTTTCTAGAAAAAATTAAAAATTATATTGTTTTTAACTTGGCGTGGGATAGAGGTAAGAGTAAGACTTGAGAGTCAATCATTAACCTTAGAAAACTTTGGATTTTTAGAATTTTTGTGTGTCGTTGTTGCTGCTTACAAACATGGCTGTAAACATTATGCTGTCATAAAAAGGGCTCACATACTTTCCAAGACCAAATAAGCCTACAAGTGAGAGAAAATATGAGAGAGCTAATACAAAAGCCAACATATGGGGCCAACACAAAAAGCCAATAAAAGCCACCAAAAAGCCAACAAAACCCAACAAAAAGCCAACAAAAGCTAACCAAAGGCTAACATAAAAGCCAACAATCAAGCTGATTGTAAAATGTTAAACACTTGCATAGTATTACATTTTAGTTAAAGCAACATTCCTATACAATTACGTCATTTAACTTTTTGTTACGCCATGCGACAAGTTAAATCTTCTTAGAGTTCCAATCGTTAACCTTCAGCAGTCTCCGGCAATGTTCGGGAGATTGTGTATTTATGTGTGGTACTGCTTTGTGCCGGCAAGCGTTGTAGGTTACGTCATAATCTAAAAATAGAATTGAGTATTGATATATATAAGAGACGCTACAAATGCATTCGATCAGTGCTTCGTGGTAGTTGAAAGTGTAAAGATGTCTCTCTCTAAAGTGTTTAGTGTCCCCTAACTTATGGGGAACAGAATAAAGCCAACCAACGAGCGGTTTGGGTTGTGGTTGTTGTTGGAAAACCTGGACAATCTGTTTACAGACATTGGTAATATAAACTACACAGAAAACAAGACGCTCCTAAGTGATAAAAATGTTAATCTACTTACACCGATTACGGATCCGTTTTGTGATAACATTATGGTGGTTAGGATATGTGACCAAGAGGACTGCCAAGAACAATTGGAAAATAGTAAGTCTGTGCTGCTAAAGAAAGAAGTGTGTGGTGCTTTCAACCTCTATTTACGTGGTAAATTCTCCAAGTTCATTCATGCTGAACATGGTGTTAAGGCAAAGCTACAATTTCCTCTACTCAACAACGAGCGTGCAATGGCTCGGGGACTCAGGGCACAACTTGGGGAGAAAGGAATGGTTAATATTATGGAAAAGTATAAAAATCCTGTGGCTATACCATAAAAAGTGGAGCTAGCTGATGTTAAATTAGACCTTCTGTTAGCCGAATTTCCAGAGATATTGCAACAGCTTCGTGCTGAGGAGTTTTATCTTATGGATTTGGACATAACCCAAGATTTGGCTGGTGTTTTTAACAAGGCAGAGATGTGTGATTATCTAACATCGAATCACAACTTTTGTATGCAAGGAAAGTATCGAGAAAAGTGTAATGTAATTGTGAACAATGATAAAACGGTAGGTATAGACTGTTTAATATGGATGAACTCTAATTCTAGAATAAAGATATATAGCAAATGTATATGTCAAATTACAAGTCCTGGTGTAAACAAAGTCTTTGGAAACCATATTATAGACCTTATCCGATGTCCAGACACCCGCCTAAGGGAAACGTTTACGTCTTCCTTAGCTAAGGAACATGGTATTACAAGACAAGACTAGAGGCAACAATTTACAACTACAAAATGGATGGTGTATTTGACCCACTCGAAGATTGTGTTAGAGTATTAAAAGCCAACAAACATTACTTAAAAGAAGCGCCCCTGCACTCGGTGCCGATCGCGTTCATGTGGACCAAATTATCGGATAACCTACAGAGTAGATGCTGTGTGGTGTTTAACAAAGTTTTGCTATTTGTCTATTGGGGTAATAAAATTACTCGGAAATTGACTAGTGTGCAAATCGAACTGAAGGATGGACAAGATCGGGGAAAAATGATAAACTATGCTCTCTCTGCCTATAGTTTTAATTACTTACCTGTAAACTTTGTAGAAATTGTTAACGATGATTCTGGAAACAACAATGTTCGCATTATAGAGAAATGCTACATTAATGCTGGGGAAACATTCTTTTCTCAATCCAGGACATTGTTTTCCACAATTCCCGCAAACATAAACATTAGCGAATTAGGATTGACTCCTACAAATAACCAATAAAACTAACAGACTTTAACCATACCCTCTTAAGGAAATTACCCCATTGAGTACAGTTAATGTGCTATGTGTAAGGAAACGAAAATTGGTGTTGGAGGAAATTGAGATAAAAAAAAGGAAATTGGAGTATGTTGCAGAGACTACTGCCCTAAAGGAAGAGTACGAAGGAGTGCTGCAGAAAGAACAGGCGATTGTGGATGCAATAAACAGGTTTTCAGTTTACTTTAAACAAAGTCCCTGGCAAAATCTAGATGTGAGTGGGAAATACAAACTCTCAGCATTTACTGTTAATTACAAAGGAACTTATCCACGCGTTGGAGTGCTTGTAGAAAGTGAAAAATGTAAACATGTGTGCTACTTAAGAGGATATATAAAATCTATGTTTTTAAAGAGTCATGGTAATTTAGACTTGCATAAAAAGGATGGATTTATTGTAACTCCATGTGGTGGATTGGACATTGTACATCTGGAAACTGAAAAACCGTTTGCAGAATTCAACACCAATGGAATGACTAAAAGCAAGCTTGTAGTTTAACGTGACCGTTAATCTCGAGATCATGAGCCACGGGACCTCCTTTTTACGTGGAATCCGAACCACAGGAAATGGCATTTCACTTCGAAAATCTCACATGCATTGACCGGGAATCGAACCCGGACCGCCTTGGTGAGGGGCATACAGCTAGACCGCTGAGCCACCACGCCCCCAATGGAATGACTACATTTAATGGTAACTCGTTTGCTAAAATCGATAATTTTAAGTGTTTCACAAGCATACAAACAGACTATAGAGTAGAGTCGACAACGTATACGCAAAGAGACGTTGATGTACTTAATAACATTACCATGCAGGAAATCAATGGCCAAATAAAAATCCGAAAGTGCTCCCGGTTAGAATGTTTGGTAAAAGGAACAGAACTAATTATTAAGGGAGTAAAACCAATAGTGTATAGACATAAAGTTAGATATGTGTTGGAAAAGGAGAATATTGACTCTTTGTTTATATCCAATTACTGGCTGGAAAAGGAGCTAGATTATTCGGATACAGATTTGAATTATCGGATCAAAATTAAGCTGGATGCTCTTAAAACTACACCCAGCAAAAATAAGGAAAGAGTTGTGTTCTGTGTGTAAATATGCACGACAAATCAAGAATTTGGGCTGCCCTGTTCGTATTAAACTAATGGATACAAAAGGGACCTAAGAGATTTAAGAAAAAATATAAGTTAAAATGTAGAAAAATGATAATGAATGTTATTACTAAAATAAAGAAAAGAGTGTATTATAATATGTAAAAATTGTAGATATATGTAATTAATTAAACTATTGCATGGGTACCGCTTGTTTTTCTTGTTACCCGCCTGACACACTTTATCCAATCGTCAACCTTCGGCAGTCTCCGGCAATGCTCGGTGAGCTTGGCCTTGAAAAGTAGTTGAAACTAGTGTAGTTGAAAGTATAGTATGACTCGTTTCTTACCTACATGGCATGTAAGGTATACCGGTTATCTGCAAACAAATAAATAAATAAAAATCATTAATAACTAATCAACAACTACAAATTTAATGTTCATTAGCATGACATTATTAAAATAATCATTGATAGGTACTTACCAAAAAAATAAAATGATTTTTCTTCCAAAGTTCAGTTCAGAGCTCTACTGTATGCGTCAGTGTGCTAAAATGGCAAGTGCATGACTAACGCAATCGTTGTCAGTTAGCCTAGCAACAGAGAGAGTTGCATTTTCTCAGCGTTTTGGCCTTGAAATGTTGTCTCTTTCACACGTGTTCCCACGTCTCTTCACATTCCTCAATCTGAATAAGATTCGTGTACCTTATACTAGTTTCATGTTTTTAATAAGGAACCAAAATGGCTGCCTCTTATACATCGGTAGTCCTACTGTCTGAGAACCAAAGTGGCGGTCTCTGCTTAAACAGCACACCTGCTAGCCTCCACGAGGCAAGTAAGCTGATATCACACTTCCTGCTGACGTAGACATTTTTTGTCTTATCGGTAGTCTCTATCACAAGTCCTCTGGCTAGGTACAATATTCAGTCACCAGTGAGCAGGACTGTGTGTGTGTGTGTGTGTGTTAGCATTGAAAACATGTGTGTCTTCTTCTTCTTATTATTAATATTCTTAAACATGTTACTGTAATAATAATAATTACTAGCAAGCGGCCATCCTCAATACATGATCATGTTAACCACATACTTTCATCCTAAAACACATGACTTTACCCAGTTCAATATTTAGTTTATAACATTTCAGGCCAATGACCTTACCGTTTTGGCTCTTTGCATACATGCACATGACTTGGCCGAGCAAATGTTATAGGTTTCCATATTCTAAAACCATTTACTGTGCCAGACGGCAGTCTCGCTTATTACCGTTTACTAGCATGTTAATGATCCCCTTCAGGGGTAAAAAAAATTCCTAGCACACTTAACACATTTCAATTATTCACCTCTATCCGTCATAGTGAACCCTTCAGAATAGCAGTGTTTATATACAAGAATCTTGATCAAGGGGTCGCGCTCAGTTCCTAGTGTGATGTTTACGTTCGCCAAACAACATGCTCTACTGAGGTAAGGGTCATAGGATTAAAACTATAATTAAGAAAGAAAGGAGACAAGACGTAAAATAATAACATGATTTAATGACTAATAGTGCATAAAAATATAAACAACAATAATAAAAAAATCCTCCCTGAATTTTCCCATGACAGGAATATCTATCAATTGTTGAGGAGTCAGATGGATCTCCCCTTTTATAAAAATGTGGATCCTGGTTCCACTAACTTGCATTTGGATTTTATGTACACGTAATGACTAACTACGAGGAATGAGTACTTGGATGACTGATCGTTTACAGCGGGTTAACAGCCACGATGCTTACGAACAATCATCTCGTAAATCAACGTTTACGGATATGGAACATGACACTAATAAAAACCCTTAAAAATTTAATGCTGACACACACACTAAAAATCTACTATTTACAGGAATCTCCCTCGAGATCCTCCATTAGCGCGATGACGCACTTGACAAAATGAGCTGCCAACTCCGGCCAATTGCTCAATACACAAACAAGGAAAAGACAGCATCGCACGTGACTTCACGGGTCACTGTTGGAATATAAACATGGACTAAAACCAACAACAACAAAAGCCTGACCGGCTGAGATTACTGTATATGAAAAAAATGCATGTTAAGCTAACGCTTCGGAGATTATAGTGATTCGTAGGCAACTCCCATTTATTTAAACAATTTTTACCATTGATAAGTTCTTAATTCTGTATTTCAAGTAATTACGGAGTCAACAAGCACTCCCCACTAATGACCTCGCTTGCAACCTTCAGTCCGCCTTGTGAAACAGCTCCCCCTTCCTCAATACTTGTCATTGCCCAAACTCCAGTGTGTAAAAATAACTGACCAGCTGTGCCGTTATCTCAAAGAATCAACAGCAACAAATCTCAACCACCTAAACATATGGTCAGACATTAATCAAAATAGCCACAATTGCCCTCGCAAGGTAACAATATGGACTTGGCACCAAGCTGACAGAAATCAGTCTACGCTGAAATTCCCGCTTGTAATGACCACAAAATACACACACTCACACTGCTGGGAATGACATGAGGTTTTTCACACAGGTCGGTTGAATAGATGCTCACAAACTATTAAAAAAATATTAAAACCTACGATAGAGCTGATTGCTCTTCGTCACAAATCACATTGCTCCAAAGGCAATAATCTCACTGAATCTGATCAATAATAAACCTTAAACAGATTAATTACCCTCCAATCTACTGTATAATTATATTACTTCAGTCCTACTTCTGAAACACAACATATCTCCGAGAGACGTTTTTAACCGCATTGCGTAACATATGCAAACACGGCCGTCCACATAGCTACGTTAGTTAAAACAACAAACAAACAAGAACCTTCTACTAATAACATTTATGCGAGCTGCTTCCATGCAAAGGTGTGTCAGACCAAAACTAAATATACTACGTTAATCACACTAACAAAATATTTACAAAAATATGTCCCATACACCATAAGTTAATTTATCAGATAATAAGAATATTATTTTGTACTCATCCTCGGCCAGTCACCCGTCAAAGGACATCAGCTGCCATCTCCCAACTGAATGCATCTTAGCTCATCTCAGCCATCTGGACGGAGTGTTGATAGTTCCAAATTTCTTCCAGGATAAGCGATGTCATCTCTCGTGCTGATTCAAAAAGTTAGATTATTATACACTCGATATCTGACTACTAAATTCGCCGTTTCAGGTACTACTTTCCTCGGAACAGTCTGTCGGCGAATTATCGATGCTACTGTCCCTACAAGATATAGTACTGTGACTATCTATCACTGAATTTAACACATTTATTAATAATTTCTGTGTCCTCATGACACGCAAAAGTATAAGTGTCTACGTCCTTAGACGCCCAAAAATGTAACGTAACCTGTGTCCTCGACACACAAAATGTAATGATAAACTTGTGTCTTCGACACACCATATATAATAAGCCTGTGTCCTCGACACACCAAAGAATAATAAGCAATGTCTTGGCTCTTCATGCCACTTATAAATGAACCGGCCCTAGGTATTGATAGAGGGGGAAATTATATAAAAATTTCTCAAAATAATAGTGGTACAGGAATGAAATAAATATCACTGAACTCGTAAAATTGCGCAGGTCAAAAATATGCCCATTAATCCTAGAATCGATCGTAGAGATGTTGTTTAGCCGATCTCCCGCGTTAATGCTAGCCATCGCGTGCCCAAGCTAGACTTGCCGCACTGGTAAGCATTCATCTCCCATTGGTTCCACATTTTCAATAACTTGGCGGTTTTTATCAGACCTTGGCCTCGTAGGAGTGTCCAGTATTTTCATCCACCACTCACGTTACTGCATCATATTTTTTCTAGGCGCGAATATTACAATGAACATACAATCAGCGTGTCTCACTGCGCGTCCCTTCTATTTTGAGGTAGCCACCACCTGTCCTTCTGAAACATAGCTAGGGTCTATCTTTTCACAATCCTAAGTATTTAGCCTTTTGTCAAACTGCTGCAGGTATGTCCCCATTGTCTCCAACAAATGCTTGAAATTTCCTCATCTCCGTCTGGCTATTTTCATGACGTTGGTGGAAATATTTATTAATTGAAGAAATAAAACATCGAATCATTTATCCATCAGAGGATAAAGGGTTCACAACTCCTCCACTCACAAAATTTCGAACTTAGGAGAAAGTCGATAATTTTAAACAAACTTCCGTAGGCCAATTTGTTTTATTTCAGAAACACCCTTTTCTATTACTTGGTCTAGCCGCTCCTGTCTTGAATGGCATTTACTCGTTTCATTTCCTGCTTGTATGACGCGCTGGTGCCTTAGGCAACACTCTGCTCGTCTCGTTAATGTTTGTCAACACCAATTCCATTTCCTTCTTCACGTGCCGTGCTCAACTGCTCCCCGTCCACTTGGTTGATATAGGACTTCCATATATTTAAACTGCATCATTATTTCGGCGCTCTCATGGTTAACTTCTTCGATACTTTTTTAAGTTGGCTGCATTGTAAACCGACATTGTTCCTGTGCTTAACTCTTTCACTCTGTATGCATTATTTCCTAGGTTTCTTACGTTGGAATAGGGTCCTATGAACTTTTCGCAGAATTTGCTGAAGATCTTCTCCTCTGGATCCGATGTAGCGGGTCGTTTCACCAAAACGAGCTGGTTGATTTCTAGATCACTGTGAAACCTCTTATTTCTCACTCGCCGTAATCTGCGGTCTGCTTGTTTTCTCATGTAGGCTCTCGTTCTCTCAATTCGCAGGTCAGGTTCTATCATGGGATCTTGTGGGCAGTTAATGATTTTTTTCCACGTTCTCACTGGATACTCGTTTTTGTGTAAGACCATAGGGATCTGTCCTGTTGACTCGTGCCTGGTAGAATTCATGCATGTCTCTACATCCTTAATTTTATCCACCCATTTATGATGTTCTTTGGGAATGAAGATTCTCAAGTATGATGTTACACATTTTATTGCTCTCTCACTTGGATTAGCTTGGGCATGTCGGATGCTGCTTAAAACGTGTTTTATACCCATGTCCTCCATACCTTTCTTGAATTCGGCGCTTGTAAAATAACTGCCATGGTCTAACAATATAAATTCTGGTTTTCCAAGGATTGGAATAACTCTATTTCGAATACGACTGAGTACTTGTTTCGATGTAGTTTTCTGAATGGGGCATAACACGACAAACTTAGAAAATACATCAATGCACACTAGCAAGTGACGGCAACCTCGCCTTCCTTTCGGAATTGGACCGAAACAGTCTAGGGCCAGTAGCTCGCAGGGTTTCTGAGGTAGCAATGGTCTAGGATACTGCCTCATTAAATAGTTATTGGGCTTTGTCCTCTGACACGGATCACAAGTCGTAATGACGTCACATATAGTTGTTCTCATACGTGGCCATGTAAATGTCTCTCCTATTGTCGCTTCACACTTGTCTAATCCGACGTGTCCGTAACTTTCGTGAGTATGCCATGTTAGTCCTCGCTGTAAGGATGCAGGTACTAATATGCGTAACTTGGTGTGGTCATTATCTACCCATTTGTGCAGCAAATTTTTGACATAAACATATCTTCCTTCTTTTGCTTTCGCTTCTCGAAACGCAGGTGTTCCTGTAGGTAGTTGCTTTCTGAAGTATTGAATTAATAGCATCATCCATGGTTCCGCTTCCTGTTCTCGCTGTATCTCACGTAACTCCTCCAAGAATTCCCGGTCCTTCGGTGTTAACTACAAGTGTTGTACCATCGCTGTTTCTTCACTATCAGGCTCTGGGTTCCTGCTGAGTGCATCCGGAATCACGTTCATCTTCCCTGGACAATGTTCAATCTCAATGCTAAACTGCTGAATATATATAGACCAACGTGTCACACGTTCGCTTGCCATCGATGTCTTAAACAAGAATGTTAGTGCCTTGTGATCAGTCCTGACAACAATGGGGTATCCATAAATTATTGATTTCCATAGTTGGAGCGCATAAAGTATGGCCAACAACTCTAGCTCCGTTACAGTATAATTGCGCTCGTGCTTACGCAATTTTCGGCTGACAAATGCCAAATATGTTTTATGTTGCAGGTTAGCTGGATCTTCTTGGTAGAGCATGGCACCTATACCAATTAGTGAAGCATCCGCTTGGATTATAAATTTGTGCTTGAAATCTGGATATCCTAACTTAATGCAGTTTTCCAGTAGCTGTTTTGTTGCTTGGAACGCCTTCTCACACTCCGCATTCCACAACCATTTATTATTCATTTTTAGCATT
The DNA here is from genome assembly GCA_946902985.2 of Meconema thalassinum. NCBI lineage: Eukaryota > Metazoa > Arthropoda > Insecta > Orthoptera > Tettigoniidae > Meconema > Meconema thalassinum. The sequence continues at coordinate 1,152,398,936 of OX336389.2, forward strand.
TCCTGCATTGGAGCTACAGTCTCCGTGTAACCTGGACAGTTTTCTTTAAAGAATCCCGTTACGCCTAAGAAAGCCCGAATGTGCTTGACTCTCGTTGGTGTAGGGAAATTCTTTATCGCTTCGATCTTAGCTGGATTTGGCTTCACTCCCTCCTTGTCAATGATGTGACCCAAATATAAGATCTCGCTCTTGAAGAAATGCGATTTCTTCAGGTTTACTTTGAAATTTGATGCATTCAGGTTTCCTAATACATTATCTAAATTTTCCATGTGAGTTTCAATGCTGTCGGATGCCAGCAGAATGTCATCAATGTAGCGTACCGTCATCTCCTTAACTTCCTCGGTTAGATTCCGGTCCAGGGCTCGGATTAAAGCACAGCCCGCTGTTTTGACTCCAAAGGGCATTCGGATGAAGCAAAACGTTTGGTTATCGAATAAGAAGCCGGTTAGAAGCTGTGACTTCTCATCCAATTCAATATGGTGGAAACTGGACGTCAAGTCAACTGATGAATAAATGCTTTTGTTTTTAAAGCCTTTTAGTACGTCTCTGATAATTGGCGCTCTGTCATACTCAGGAAAAATGAGACTCATGTTGAGATTTCTGGCATCTAAACAAAGTCTAATAGATCCATTTGGTTTTGTGACTGCCAAAATCGCATTTAGATAAGGTGTAGGTGTCTTCCTTATCACTCCAGCTTGTAACATCTCATCTGTAATGACCTTGACTTGACAACGATATTTTTCCGGAATTGGGTACAATCTACTTTTGAAAGGTGACCAATCCTCGACTTGCATTGAATATTTGAAATTTAATATTTTCCCAGGTACTGTATCAAATACTGTTTTGTGCTTCCTTAAAATCTCTTCCAATTGTTTTCTATGTTCACCCCCAAGTTGAATGTCATTGAGCCGTTCCTGTAGTAATTCTTCAAATTGTGCCTCAATGTCGTCTCCTTCCGTTAATAAAGACCATATCTCCTGGGATTCACTCTCCTCATCTAGTTCCACAACAGCTCCTTCTATGATGTTATCTTCTGCCTTTCGTATCTCCTCTTCCGTCTCTTCCGATATTGCTTCCAATGCCCAAGAATTTACAACTCTTCCGGTAGTGATTTCATCCATATGCAATCCCACGTTCTTCAGCTGATCATACTCTCTAAAACCGACTGTATTCTTGTGCAAATCTATCACTGCTTGATAGTCACAAATGAAATTTGCACCAAGAATTATATTTAAATTCATCTTTGCCATGATAATGAATGTTTGCCCAAAAGTGTGTTCCAATATGTTCAGCTCTAAGTATGCCTGACGTTTACAAGTGACGGTGCGTTCAGGAATAATACCCCTCACTTTGAGTTGTGGTACGGGAATTACAGGAATATTCTGACTCCGTCCCAACTCTCGAACCAAGGCCTCCGATACCAGACTGATCTGCGACCCCGTATCCAATAAACATCTTATATTAATTCCACCAATCCTCGCGTAAATAATGGGTAACTGCCTAATTTCATCGTTCCGTGGTTTCACCGTCTCCTCCAGGCAGTCTTCTGGCAAAGCAATCCATTCTTGTATGTTCGCTACTATACATCCATCTTCAACTTCCGACTGTTGCGTTTGTAGACTGTCTTCTTTATCCAAATTTAGCATTTTTTTTAGCTCCATTGCGACTCCCATCATCCTTTTGTCGCCCATGCCCTTGATATTCCTCTTGTCTCAGTAGACTTCCAGCCTCCTCAGCATGTGTGTCTGGATTATTCATGTTCCCAATGGCTTTTTCCCATCTTCCTAGCTCTCCACCTTGGCTAGCGTGTAATTCCTCTAGGTAATTTTGTGATTGAGCGTGCCTATCATCCCAGTCATTTCGATAATTACGTGGCTCTCCTTGATTTTGATCTCTCCTTCCTTTCCATCTTTGATTAGCATTGTAATCACCGTATCTTCCATAAGGCCTTTCATTCCTTCGATTTTCACGCCATTGCTGATACCCTCTATGTTGATATCTATTGTTGCCTTGATATGACCTATTGTTATAGTTATTCTCGATACGCTGGTATGGTCTGTTTTCTCCTTCTTCCTGGTTTCGCCTAGATGTGGAGGTGCTTGTATTAGTACCCTGCGTTTTAGTGTTTGCCTGTTTTGGTTTTATGACCTCTGTCGTATTGACTAACTCCATCTGTCTTCCTCCTCTATAATGATTATGAGATGTAGTCTCATCTATCTGGCGTAATATCTGCTCTGCATGTAAGGCCGTACTAACGTCCGCTGCGACTAGTACTTGCTGCACGTTGACTGGTAATTGCCGGGCTATAGTCATCACCAGATCCGCTTCATTTAAAGGGTAATCAAGGTCGCGAAATTTTAGCATTTGCATGTTAAAGAAATCTGAGTATTTCGTTTGCTGGGTAGTTTGGTATTTTCTAGAGTAAAGCTCCATCCTTAGACTCTGTTGTATTGCTGGCGACCAGTACTTGCGCAGAAACGCTAATTTGAAATCTGTCATAGTTCCAAATGTATATTTGAAGCTTAAAAACCATGTAAGGACATTTCCTGATAAAAATCTCTCCATCATCCTCAATCTACGTGCTTCAGGTACCCCAGTGTCATTGTAATGATCTTCAATTTCTTTAATAAAGGCTTTAGGTGTCACCCCTGAATTCTCCGTGTACTTCTGCGGTTTATAATCGTTCGAGCGAATTACTTGGATAAGTTGTGTGGGCTGATGACCGTCTTGTGGCGTAGAACTCCTTTCGATATTCTTGCGAAACCCTTCCGTGTTTGTTGTTAATGGGCTCTCTGTCTGAGCTTGACTCCCTGCTGTGCTAGTACCCTCCGGGCTATTTGAGTCGTCCTGCTTGTCTTTCAATATTCCCGTATTAAATATCGAGGATTGTTCTAACGACCTCAGTTCGGCTTTAATGATCCTGTCTGTTTGTTCTTTAAGTTTACTCTTCATTTCTTGCTCTAATGCTTGAATACGAGTATGATTTTCGCCTACTGTCTTAAGGATGGTTGATCTTTCCTCTTTAGAATCGATATTCATTTTTCGCCATTCTTTCCTTATTTGCTCCTTAATCGTGCTTACTTTCTCTTCAATCTGGCTTTTAGTGTCATCCTGCTTGCTTTCTATCTGGCTCAGCCTATCTTCCAATCTCGCGCTATTTTCGTCGATGGTACTCTTTAATTGATTCTGATCCGCTTCTAGGCCATTCCATTGCTCCGCTGATTTTATTTCGAGACGATCCATATCTTTAATTATGCCGGAAATATTTTCATCTACCGCTGATAATTGTTGTTGAATGACCTTGCCGCTCTTTTCCATTTCCTTAAATCGTCCTTCTAACTTATCCTGAGCTATCTTGACCTCGCTTGTATTCATTGTGCATGCTAGTTCAATTTGCTCTAATTTAGCTAACACCGTTTCATCCAGAATGCTAAGATTTGATCAAAAATACTTTCCATTTTCTTAATCTGATCTAATTGTTTTTCATTATTTTTACTAACATCTAGGGCCAGCAATACCATCTGTTGATTAGTGTGATCCTTCATCTCTGCGGTTAACGAAGTTAATTGGTTCGTGTTTTTAACATTCTGCGCCTCTAACTGCGAATTTATAGTGTCATTGATTTCATTTTTTAGTAACCTAGCTTGTTCCGCCTGATATTCATTTTGTTCAATCCTACTGTTATTTAATTGTGTCCGCAATGATTCATTTTGTTCGGATAATTTGTTTATAGACTCACTTTGTTCTAACATTGTATTGTTTAGTGATTCACTTTGTTCTAACAAACTATTGTTTATTTGTTCAGATAATTTCGCGTTTAATGCTTCACTTTGTTCTAACAAACTATTGTTTATTTGTTCAGTTAATTTTGTGTTTAATGCTTCACTTTGATCTAACAAACTATTGTTTATTTGTTCAGATAATTTTGTGTTTAGTGATTCACTTTGTTCTGATAGTTTAGTGTTTATTTGTTCAGATAATTTTGTGTTTAGTGATTCACTTTGTTCTGATAGTTTAGTGTTTATTTGTTCAGATAATTTTGTGTTTAGTGATTCACTTTGTTCTGATAGTTTAGCGTTTAATGATTCACTTTGTTCCGCCAATTTAGTGTCCAACAATTTCTGTGTTCTCCTAGCCGCACTCTCAATGATTTCTTGAATCTGTTCCACCGTTGCCATGTTATACACTTTATATGGGACATTAGGGAAATGGCATAAAGCAATGCCCCTTGACACACACATACAATCCAATGCACATTTAATTTCTTTACCCTACTCAGTTCATTTATTTTTACATTTAATCCCACTAGTCGATTGCATCTCTGAGTGGTTCCAAGTTTACTCAATTTAATTTAAACCCAAACACATATTTAGTCATTAAATTGTTATCCTGATCTGATATTAACACTGACTAATTAACAAAGTATTAATTGTCATTTAAGGCTACCAGCCTCCTAACATTTTCATGAGTTTGACTTTCTAAACAAATCTAGTTTTAATTTTAATCATTGGGCGCCCGGTATCACGTATATTAATTTATTTTAATTCAATAGACAAAAACGTGAACCGTATTTTACATTGCAAACTCCCGATTTTAATTTATATTTCACACATTTGGCGGTATCCTCTTCGCCTCAATTACTTTTAATAAAATATCACTTTCCGGTGATTAAAATACTGTCATATCTGCCTCCACTTGTGGCCTGTCAGTTTTACTCAAATACGCCAACATTGACATGTGCAATTTCTCTGCCGTTACATCACAGTGAACCGCCCCACGCTTGGCCGCGCCAGTTTACATCCTATGAACCCTTCAGAATAGCAGTGTTTATATACAAGAATCTTGATCATGGAGTCGCGCTCAGTTCCTAGTGTGATGTTTACGTTCGCCAAACAACATGCTCAACTGAGGTAAGGGTCATAGGATTAAAACTATAATTAAGAAAGAAAGGTGACAAGACGTAAAATAATAACATGATTTAATGACTAATAGTGCATAAAAAATATAAACAACAATAATAAAAAAATCCTCCCTGAATTTTCCCATGACAGGAATATCTATCAATTGTTGAGGAGTCAGACGGATCTCCCCTTTTATAAAAATGTGGATCCTGGTTCCACTAACTTGCATTTGGATTTTATGTACACGTAATGACTAACTACGAGGAATGAGTACTTGGATGACTGATCGTTTACAGCGGGTTAACAGCCACGATGCTTACGAACAATCATCTCGTAAATCAACGTTTACGGATATGGAACATGACACTAATAAAAACCCTTAAAAATTTAATGCTGACACACACACTAAAAATCTACTATTTACAGGAATTTCCCTCGAGATCCTCCATTAGCGCGATGACGCACTTGACAAAATGAGCTGCCAACTCCGGCCAATTGCTCAATACACAAACAAGGAAAAGACAGCATCGCACGTGACTTCACGGGTCACTGTTGGAATATAAACATGGACTAAAACCAACAACAACAAAAGCCTGACCGGCTGAGATTACTTTATATGAAAAAAATGCATGTTAAGCTAACGCTTCGGAGATTATAGTGATTCGTAGGCAACTCCCATTTATTTAAACAATTTTTACCATTGATAAGTTCTTAATTCTCTATTTCAAGTAATTACGGAGTCAACAAGCACTCCCCACTAATGACCTCGCTTGCAACCTTCAGTCCGCCTTGTGAAACAGCTCCCCCTTCCTCAATACTTGCCATTGCCCAAACTCCAGTGTGTAAAAATAACTGACCAGCTGTGCCGTTATCTCAAAGAATCAACAGCAACAAATCTCAACCACCTAAACATATGGTCAGACATTAATCAAAATAGCCACAATTGCCCTCGCAAGGTAACAATATGGACTTGGCACCAAGCTGACAGAAATCAGTCTACGCTGAAATTCCCGCTTGTAATGACCACAAAATACACACACTCACACTGCTGGGAATGACATGAGGTTTTTCACACAGGTCTGTTGAATAGATGCTCACAAACTATTAAAAAAATATTAAAACCTACGATAGAGCTGATTGCTCTTCGTCACAAATCACATTGCTCCAAAGGCAATAATCTCACTGAATCTGATCAATAATAAACCTTAAACAGATTAATTACCCTCCAATCTACTGTATAATTATATTACTTCAGTCCTACTTCTGAAACACAACATATCTCCGAGAGACGTTTTTAACCGCATTGCGTAACATATGCAAACACGGCCGTCCACATAGCTACGTTAGTTAAAACAACAAACAAAAAAGAACCTTCTACTAATAACATTTATGCGAGCTGCTTCCATGCAAAGGTGTGTCAGACCTAAACTAAATATACTACGTTAATCACACTAACAAAATATTTACAAAAATATGTCCCATACACCATAAGTTAATTTATCAGATAATAAGAATATTATTTTGTACTCATCCTCGGCCAGTCACCCGTCAAAGGACATCAGCTGCCATCTCCCAACTGAATGTTTCTTAGCTCATCTCAGCCATCTGGACGGAGTGTTGATAGTTCCAAACTTCTTCCAGGATAAGCGATGTCATCTCTCGTGCTGATTCAAAAAGTTAGATTATTATACACTCGATATCTGACTACTAAATTCGCCGTTTCAGGTACTACTTTCCCCGGAACAGTCTGTTGGCGAATTATCGATGCTACTGTCCCTACAAAATATAGTACTGTGACTATCTATCACTGAATTTAACACATTTATTAATAATTTCTGTGTCCTCATGACACGCAAAAGTATAAGTGTCTACGTCCTTAGACGCGCAAAATGTAACGTAGACTGTGTCCTCGACACACAAAATGTAATGATAAACTTGTGTCTTCGACACACCAAATATAATAAGCCTGTGTCCTCGACCAAAGAATAATAAGCAATGTCTTGGCTCTTCATGCCACTTATAAATGAACCGGCCCTAGGTATTGATAGAGGGGGAAATTATATAAAAATTTCTCAAAATAATAGTGGTACAGGAATGAAATAAATATCACTGAACTCGTAAAATTGCGCAGGTAAAGAATATGCCCATTAATCCTTAGAATCGATCGTAGAGATGTTGTCTAGCCGATCTCCCGCGTTAATGCTAGCCATCGCGTGCCCAAGCTAGACTTGCCGCGCTGGTAAGCATTCATCTCCCATTGGTTCCACATTTTCAATAACTTGGCGGTTTTTATCAGACCTTGGCCTCGTAGGAGTGTCTAGTATTTTCATCCACCACTCACGTTACTGCATCATATTTTTTCTAGGCGCGAATGTTACAATGAACATACCATCAGCGTGTCTCACTGCGCGTCCCTTCTATTTTGAGGTAGCCACCACCTGTCCTTCTGCAACATAGCTAGGGTCTATCTTTTCACAATCCTAAGTATTTAGCCTTTTGTCAAACTGCTGCAGGTATGTCCCCATTGTCTCCAACAAATGCTTGAAATTTCCTCATCTCCGTCTGGCTATTTTCATGACGTTGGTGGAAATATTTATTAATTGAAGAAATAAAACATCGAATCATTTATCCATCAGAGGATAAAGGGTTCAATAGGAAATATCACAAAACCAACCGTCATAAGCTGCCCCGCCATCCCACCAAAATAGCAATTCATTTCTTCCGGGCACGGTCACCGAGATCGCCAACGTCTAAGAATCACTTAGTCATATCCTACAACCGTCTGTTGTGTCAGAGAGCGATCTCGCTCAACACTGTTAACTAAAACGTTAAAGATCCCCTTCAGGGGTAAAAAATCATAGCATGCTTGTCACATTTCAAAATATTCGCCTTCATTCATTTGAAAAGTGGTATGAGGACTGGAACGGGGTCTACTCAGCCTCGGGTGGTCCAAATGAGTAGAGGGGTTTCGATTCCCACCTCAGCCGTCCTCGAAGTGGTTTTCCGTGGTTTCCCACTTCGTCTTCGGTCAAATGCCGGGATGGTACCTACTGTAAGGCCACGGCCGCCTCCTTCCCTCTTCCTAGCCTATCCATCCCAATCTTCCATCCCTTCCCATCCCTCATGAGGCCCCTGTTCGCTTTGCAGATGAGGCCGCCTGGGCGAAGTACTGATCACACCTCCCCAGTTGTATCCATCCCGACCAGATATTCCAAGCTCCAGGACACTGCCCATAGAGGCAGTCGTGGTGAGTTCCCTCGCTGAGTCCGTGGGAACCACCAACCTAGAGGGTAAATTGACTAAATAAAAATAAAAAATAATAAAAAAAAAATTGAAGGAACACTGCCACTATTGATTTCTACTATATTCGCGAGGATGTACTCAACGGTAAAGTTGTACAATGGACGTAAAGGAGGAGGTACTAATGTTTTTAGGATGACTGTGATATACGCGTTAGTTGGGTTGCCTTCCTCCAGAAAAATAAGGGGCTGGTGCTCCACACTGTATATCAATTACACCCTGTATACCAGGTGAACCAGCAGCCCGTGGTAATATTGTTCTATGCAGCCCAACTAACGCGTGTTGGCAGAAAGGTCGATAATTCTCTCCATGCATCCTGTATGGTACTAATGCACTGCAAGCATATCCCGCAAACGATACTGAACTCTATTATTTCCCCACCATATTAGTCAGTAGTCACATCGAGGGGAAAATAATAGGGTTCCATATCGTTTGCAGGATATACTTGCAGTGCATTAATACCATACGGGATGCAAGCAGAGATAAATAGACCTTCCTGATAACAACGCCAGTTGGGATCCGTAAAACAATATTATTAGGGGTAGCTGATTCACCTTATTTATATCCAGTCGTCAAGTTGAGATTCATGATCATCTCGGGGGCGCGAACCAGTGAAGGGTTTGGTATGATTTCCTCAAACTAAGTCTCCAAAATACAGGACAAACGAAATGACCCACTACTAGGGAATAACTACCACATAACAAAGTCTGATATAAACAAAACATCCCATCATCCATTTATTTCCCAGTTTAGACACAATTGATAATAATATAATGTCTATCCTACCTGTAAGGTTTATTCTAAATTACGGCTTGTTGCCACCAGAACAAAGAACAATATGTTCAGATAACATATAGCCCACTTTCTCCCAAATGCATGTCCTTATCAAGGAGTATAATTGAATGTTGGTTGTAGTAGCTTGTTGAAATACAACGTGATGTATTATACGCTGATTGATTGTTGTATTAATGGGCAGAGCAGGGAGGTCACCTGCCCCAGTAGTACACCTGTATGTTATGCTAGGCTAAATATAGTCCTCATTTCCACTGAAATAAGCACCCCACTGAAAGCCAGGGAGAGAGAGAGAGGTGAACGATGAATCACTGACAGGAATCCTGTTAGCTGCATTCCAAGTCCGCACTGAGCCACATGTCAAGAATAAACAATTAAACAATTGGAAAGAACTGCTGCGAGAAGACAAGTGTGTAATCAGCTAGAGGAAAGGCAAATTACTTCGATCTATGAACTCGGCTGTAGACTAGCGCATCGAAGTGTCAGCAATAATTGGAGGTAGATGGATGCATGTCAGTCATTGATGCTTTTATCTAGAACTATCGCGTGAGCTTACGCTATTATAAAGTCGCTAAATGCTACCATGCACTCCGTGAAAATTTCACGTGGGAAAATACATACCAGCAGACTACAAATAGGTTGAGCTGTTGCGATTTATCCTGCATGGCAAGCACCCCAATACGATTTGCGCCCTATAAGTACAGGTGCGTTTGATGAAGCTTAATCGGCATGCGATATGGACGTACCACCGGAGGAAATGCAAATGATGGTGACAGAATGAGGCAAGTTACCAGGGATGAAGACTTACGACGTTTTGACCGTTGGTGATCTGGTAGCAGATATCCAGATACCTATTCAGGTCAAGAGACGCTTTAATATCCAATACTAAAGGGTTTACGAGTGAGAAGCGTAGACATAGGTTTTCAATGATATAAGGAATCTAGTATTACATTCACCCTTGGTCGGTCTTACTTCAATGAACTTGCATTATTTTTACTGTTTTTTTTCTTGCCTTGGAGCTGAGACCCGACTGAGTTGCGGGGATTGGGTAACGTTATATGATTTCCTTTGATAATTATGTAGCGAATTGAAGCCATTCTTTTCAGTGTTGCCTATACAAATTGTCATTTGCAGCTTTTCAGTCGGTCAACACGATTGTGCCCAATGAATTGGGCGGGGTACAAGTTATAAATATGTAAGCACAATCCTGGAAATAAATTACATATATTAGTTAATTATCACACTTAAATGGACAAATTTAGGATTACTCGTTTCGACTCTCAAGTGGCCATCATCAGATCCTGATCACTGTGTAAAGGTTATTTTTTCACTACTGTAAATTCACTTCTGCGGTACAATAGCACATCGTTAGATGATTATAATATGATGTTGATTCGCAATTTGAATCCCGTTATACGTGAGGTTTGTTTTGTGTTACGATGTTTTGTTAATTACGAGAGTATCGGTGTGTGTGCACGTGTATACAATTTAAAATATCTCTCTGTAATAATAATAAATCAATTAACAAAATTTAGCATGCACTAGAAAAAACGAATTATAATGAACACTTAACATGGTATTATTCTCCTAACAACGATGCTCACTTATGGACCTTCACACTGCTACTGGCGTGGTGAGGTCTGCATGTAGCCTAGCTCGCTTGTCATCCTGCACCCCATCTGTTGTCGGAAATGTTAACTGAAATTTTCAATGAATTATCGTTTTACCTGAACCAACAGTGTGAGGTTGGAAAGAATTACGAAAAGTGTATGCTATGGATTCAGGAACTGTTTTCATTCTATCGTAAGCCATTTCAGCCGTCTTGCCACAACTTAGACACCTGTCCATCTGTTGCCACCCGGTCTATTATACGGTATAGTAACCTATATCCTACTTAGTTAATTGCCTCCATCAACAAACAAGATTTCAGTTTGTTTGTTTTAATAGAATCGTAGACATCGATAACCCCCTAAAGATTTAGGATGGTTGCCATGTTGGGTTCCTATATACGTAGGCCATACTGTTTTTTACTATTACATGAAGATTATTGCGTAGGTGTATTATTCAAACTTCAATCGCATGATTAGGACACAATAAATTATAAACACGAGATTATAATATTTCGCTGCTCTCGGATGGTTAAATAGCGAGAAACGTCCATTTAAGTATTAAAAATTCGCGTCGCCGCCATGTTAGATTTGTGCTCTCCAAGTTATTGAAAGTCCAGTAGGTGAACGTATGCTAATAACCTTTATCAACATACAAAATTTCAGTTTGATTGCATACATAAATTAGTAGATATTGCGAACCGTCTAAATATTCCCGATATTCGCCATGTTGAAATATTATATATTTAGGACATAGATTTATGTACTATTAGATGACGATTATTGCGTAGGTTCATTATTCGCACGTTGACTTCAATCGCATAATGAGGGCACAAGAAATTAGAACTTAATTTTAAAAATTCGCACTGCCACCATCTTGAGGTAATGTAAACAACTGAAATAAATTAGATGTCAGTGCATTAAAATGAGTATAAAAATCTGCTGCATCATGTTTAACAGCGCTCGGATGGTTACATCGCGAGAAAATACTATTTAAAAGTTTCAATTTCGCTTTGCCGCCATGTTCGATTTGTGTTTAAAAGGTTTTTGAAAGTCACGTAAGTAACCATCTGGCAGTGCCCTTTATCACCATAGAACATTTCAGAGATATAGAATGCCGGCGAAATAATTCGTACAGTCGCCATGTTGGATTGGTGAGACGTAATAAATTTTAAAAGCCTCGGTCGGGGTTGCATAAAATAGTACTATGTCTTTATTGAGTTTCTTTGAAATCGCTTCAGATGTTTAGATTTTATTAGGAGGGGGGGGGGGATACACACAGACACAAACACACACATACGCACACACACATACACACACACGGATAAAAGGTTATCTCATAAGCCAATTGTTTCATAAATGAAAATAGGCTGGATATATACAAGACCAAGGATTTCGACCACAGTTTACGTCGCGGTTTTTGGCCGGTCAGTTCCGGTTTTTCAGTCGAACAGAGGAGAGTCTGCGATTCTTACGCATATGTAATTGATACGTGAATTTTCAGTTCCGCGAAAAGCAACTCATGTATCAATTTCACATGCCCGAGGACGCCACTTGATCTCTGTAGGACTGGCCAATCGTGGCTCGCCGGACCAAACCCGTGACGTGAACTGTAAATGGTAGCTCAATTTAATTTTGAAATAAAATATCATAATTTTGTCCTCCTCCTCGTTAGTGATTTTCATTGAACCAGTTAAATGGCACCCGTAAAATGATATCACTCTGACCTCAATCCTCCAACAATCCTATTCTGAACTGTAATAAATAAATTCCAAAGTCCGTAGTTAATTTCTTAAAGCTCAAAATTGTACATTTCACAGGACTATTAATTTCATCCTTAAATTAAAACAATCAAATATTATATGACCTCGTGTGATTTGAATATCATTGTAATTAATTAAATATCTAGCTAACTTAATTATTTAGTTCATCTCTGAACAAAATTTTTCTTTCTATATATACTATATTGTTTAAACATTTCATTTGATTACAACCACGTTATGCAAATGCCGACATTTTGTCAAGCTCGTGTGATTCAATGTTAATTTGTCTTACTTAGGAGTAACCATTGTATATGATTTAGCAACTTGAAACAAAAGATAGAGTTAACAAATTTAAATAATTTTATTGTTTATTTCAGTGCCTGAAGACCTTGGTTTTTGCATTTGTTCTCATTCCTCTTGATGCAAATGCTAATATTTGCCCATCACGAACGTCCCTTTAAATTTAATGTAAAACGCTGCTACGACTAATGGCTTGTACTTGCAGTAAGGTAAATGAATATGTGGCTCATTGCATTAGACTCCAGCTAACACAGGTCTCGTACATATAACATGTGTAGGCTTGCGGTTAGGAGACACATAAATGCAAGAAACGCTCGCAAAGGGGGAGACTCATAATGACACTTGTTTATGTGTTACAGTTTTACGAGCCACTCTGTTAACCCGTACATGAGGATCAGGGGCCCTCCTATTCTCTGAGGGCCTTTACGAGGCTTGCCCTTTCTTGTCATGATCCATGTTGAAATTCACAAGACATGTACTCTACTGCCATGCCATTTAAAATAATTGGCCATACTGACGAATTTCAAAGTGTCATATGATAAGCATACTTCACTTGCAAACGAATAGGAAGGGTAGTTCGCTACCCTTCAGAACGCCAGCGTAATTCTTTTTTACTTATGATACAATTCAATGAAATTTTGTTAAAGTAATAATCTATTCGCATAGCTGAACGAAACTTGATATTATTGATCTATATACAAATATATAACAAATAGGTGGGCAATAGACGAACTGAAAGAGGAGAACGGTAATGAAGTATTCAAGACCAATATAAAGGAAGGATTAACGATGAACCATGAACAAACTTCAATATTTTGCAAAGGAATGGGCACTTTTGAAGAATTAAATAAAATCTGAAGAATTAAACATTGGTAGAAAAGAAAGATTAGGTAGAAAACCATGGATTTCTCAGGATATACTACAATTAATGGACGAAAGGCAGAAGCACAGGAATGAGAGAGACGAAAGGACAAAAGAAGAATTCAGACGTATGAGAAATGAGGTAAACAAGAAGTGCAAAGAGACTAAAGAAGAATGGTTGAATGAGAAATTTGCAGGTATAGAAGCCTGTTTGAAAGTAGGAAAAGTAGTTACAGCTCATCGAGAGCTTAAAAGTACTTAAGGCGACAGGAAGTCTAGGTGCTGTAATATTAAAGACTCAGATTGAAAACCTCTAAAAAATAGAGAAGAAAAGGTTGAGAGATAGAAAGCTTACATGGAGCGTTTTTATAGGGGTAAAGAGATTGAGTATCCTGTAATGAAAAGGGAAGAGGAAATTGGTGAGATTAAGAAAGGAGATTTAATACTGAAATCAGAATTCGATACAGCAATAGAAGAATTAGGCAGGAATGCATCACCAGGCATAGATGATATACCGCTTGAGTTGCTACGTTGCGTAGGTGTCGAAGGTCTGATCAGGTTATTTCACTTAGTATTGTAACCTTAGGAAAATAAGCACTACACAAGACTGAGATTCGGGGCCATGATCGGTTCTTGTAAAGTAGTATGGGGAGAACGTGCTTCTTATAATTTCCAGGATTTGTAGGGGAAATTAAAGTTATAAATAAGGTATATGACAGGTTAAAACAATAACAATTTAATACGGAATTAATATCTGACAAATAAACATATTAGATCCACCCTTATATGAAGCTATGGGTAATAGGCCTGCCACAAGTGACATGCGAGTGACCCATTAGCCCATATGCGACTCCCAGCATCAGACACTGTGTCAACAAACCCGCTCAAGTACTTGGAAAATCCCGCACGTGTCTGCTCCCAAAGTATCATCTGACCAAGTCAGCCATCAAAATAAAATGACTGACTAAAAGCATCAGTCCAACAAAAGCTATCTCAACAACCAGCAGCTTAGACAGCTAACAAAACGAGGTGAACCAATACGTCACCTCCAAAGAAAATTTAAATAAATAAAAATACAAGAATACAAAAAAATACAAAGAAAACATGTTTACGTGATATGTGCGCGTTGTCGGACAGTGAAAGTAGGTGAGTACATGAAGAGAATTCACTTCCGTTCGATCAAACGATTAAGTCATGAACTCCCGTACAGCGGGTTGGAAATCATGACAATTATGGGAATACAAACACTAAATGGCTAACAAAATTAAACATGCTGACATAGACTAACCCTTACATAAATAACAATCATACACGAGCTGTATATTTACAATTAACGACAGCCGCCCAAGCGGTCTTAAGTTATGCAAATCAACACAAAGCAAACACGTGACATACAAGTACTCTGGTCGGCCGTACGCGACCTTTAAATTGACATTATACCAAACTTGGCAACAAGCCAGCCAAGCCAACAACAACAACAACAACAACAAAAAGAACATGCCTCAACAGGCGAAATAAAACAATTACAAGTAACACTTCGATTAATACTGCCTGAAATTCGTTAGATGACGGTATGGATAACTCCCCATTTAATTCAAAATATTTTATAATTTATCAGGCAAGACATTTAACTCATTAACAACAAGAATGCATAGCGCGCGCGCTGACGCTTATCAACATTCCAGGATCTGGGTACTAAGGTCGTTTCAAGCTCTTAAACGTGCTTTTGTGTGTGAACAAATATTCAAGCCACTGGCCTGAATTCGGAGCAAGCCTCCAGGCACTTGAAAACGCGTAACATAACATCAAATACCATCATATTCTTGACAAACCCCCTTTGGTATCAAGATTCACATATCAGCACATGCGCCCCTCAGGTACGCAGGCTGAACACATTAGTAGCAACGGTAACTGGATCACCATGCCCAAAACCTACTCAGTAATCGAAGAAATATCACACAAAGCACACACATCATCCTTTAGGCTTGACCAAAATGACCCTCTCATGTACTCCAGATCAAGAATAGATAATCAAAACAAATACCAAATGACATGACTACAGACAGGCAGACTGCCTTCTGTAACAACCAAGGTTGCACAAAGCAAAACAAATACTAGCATTTGCCTGATTAATCATAAACCAAAAACAGGAAATTCCCCCCCCCCCCCAAGTCTAACATTATTATTTAAACACAGATCAATTTATCGCCCCCCATCCAACATTTCAGCCGTAAATAATCTCGATAGCGCTTCGCGTTCATGTGCGAAAGCAACATGAAAGCAAACACTGTAATAAAGCAAGGGCTAAAGCCACCAGAAAAACACACAAGAAAAATCTACTATTTTCAACAAAAATGTCACGTGATGCAAAGAAATAAATATGTCAGCAAAAAGAATTTACATTTACGCACAGCAAAGCAAAAATTATATACAAGACAAATTCCCCAATATTGATCATGATTCCGCCCCGTCCAAAATTAAATAAATTTAATTAGTACTCATCACTTTCTAGTCTGCTCGGTGCCGTGACAGCACCGTCGCCATCATCCACCTGTGTATCTAGCCCATTATACTAGACATCATAGCGTAGGACACGACATGGTCCATTTCTTCCTTCTTGCAGACGAACATCTTGCTGCTGACGTAAAGTTATTATTATTATTAACAGGCTACTATCTAGGCTGCATAATGAGCTACTCAATTCGCCCACAATGTTCGATTGCAGTGCCGAAGACTTTCCCCATACTTTGTGGACAGTCTCCACCTAATACACATAACCTATCATCACATATGCTGCACGACACACAACACAATAATATAACACACTCCTATGTGCTGCCATAGCACACGCAAACGTTAAAGTATTTCAAAGTGCCTCGTCCACAGACAGAGTAACACCCTACAACGTCTCAGATTCGAAAATCAGTGTACGAGTCTCAACTCAAAATAAAAGTGTGTCCAGCGTCTATTCACAGACCTAGTATTTACATGATTTAACAAGACACCAGTAGGAAGGGGTAGTCCGCTCCCCAATAAATATTAATAATAGTCGCACAGACATCACACACATCTCAAGCAGCTCATAAAAATCAGCACATTCAATTGACACTCGCGTGCAGAAATTCGCATCGTGGCAACACACTTTTTCACGAATTCGCGGGCAAACTCTTCCGCGTCTCGCTGTAATTGGTTGTTCATTCAAATAATTTGTGTCACCAGGGTGCTGACCTTCTCCCACTCTCACACCTAGGTCACTATCTCTGTCCTTAGTTGGGACCCTTCGATCTCTCTCTATCTTCCTCCAGACAAGGAAACTCAGCTTTTCTCGTTTGAACATGGGGCAACGGACATTCATCTCGCCAACTGCCTTTCTCTTATTCTTGGAATCGGCTAGATTTAACTCTGCCGTTGTCTAGCTGGCGACATCGACAGGATTACTTTGTTCAACTGGCAGACTGCTATTTCCAAATAAGACCAACTTTTGCCTCAACTGAGCAGTATTAGAGCTGAAGGAATAAAATATTTGAATACTTAAATGTAGGCATACATTTAAGGGTTCAGTGTGTAGGATTAAATGAGACAGGCCAGTTACCCTCTGATTTCAGGAAGAATGTTATCATCCCTGTACCGACGAAAACAGGAGAAGACGGATGTGATGATTACCGTACGATCAGCTTGATTATATGTTTCAAAGATCCTGACTACAATAATTTACATGTGGATGGAAAGACAGATAGAAACCGAATTGGTCTTCGCCCATTTTGGTTTCTGGAGATACGTAGGAACAAGGGAAGCTGTACTAAGTCTTAGGCTGATCTTGGAAGGTAGAATAAAGAAAGATAATAGAGCATTCATGGCATTTGTAGACTTAGAAAATGTTTCTGATAACGTTGATTGGAGTAAGTTATTTCACAATTTGAAGACGATTGAAATAAAGTACATGGATTCGAGGGTGATCTACAGTCTGTAAAAAAGACAGACGACGGTTATTCAAGCCAACAGACATGGGAGAGAAGTTGGTACTGATAAAGGGGTAAGGCTTGACTGCAATTTATTTTCCAAACTTTTCAATCTGTACATCGAACGGGCAATGAAGGAAATTGAATAAGAAAAATAGGAGTAAAGATCCAAGGAGAGATAATTTCAACACTGAGAATTGCTGATGACGTTGTCATCTTAGCTGATTCGCCAGAGGATTTGAATGCATTTTAAAATGTTATGGGCTTCGTCTTGACGAAAGAATACATGATGGAAAACAATATATTGAGCCCGATATCGCCTCTTCGATTCAAGAATAATTGGCTCATGTTAATTCACGATTTCGTGATCACCAGGAACTTCCAAGACGCTGTATTTTCTCCTTGGAAGCAGCTGTCATTTGATGTAAATTGTCAGGCGAATTAAATCGAATTTACATTTCTGTGTAATCCTAAAGGAAGGATTTATTAGAAGATATTTTATGTTATTCGGTCTAATTGGATTTATTGTGAAATTATGGAATGTTGCAAAGTAAAGGTATAACATCGCAGATATGCGAAGAATAAATTATTGGTCACGCCCTTGACTCAGGCAGCGCTGACTGAACTTCCGTCGTCTACCGACATGCTTCTTGTATCAAGCGTCGTCTTAAAAGGACGTGTTTTCTACACGGTCATATATAAAAATCTGGACGTCACATTTCAACTCATCTGAAGTTGGTTAAACCTTATTAAAGTTTGGAATTGTAATCTGTGTGACTCACGATTGTTATTGAGAACAGACGAGTGTTATTTTCAACGTTTTCACCAAATATAATTGGGTCATTTGTACTGGAACCCAGGACATTGATGCGAGCACATGGCCGCACGCGTATACTGAGAGTTTATAAACTGATAGCTATTCTCCGTGTAGGATTGTATAAAAGGTGAATTAAGAACTGTATAAAAGTGAACTGAAAAATTGATTTATTTTTGCGAAGGTGGATTGTAAAGATAATGAACGATCACGTGTGTAAAATACGCCTTAGTTTTGAGTGTGCTCATTATCACAAAATTAGTAATTATAGGTTCTGTGAGCGGTATAAATGGTCATTCTTGCTAATTCACCGCTAGAGTGTAGAGCCAGTGAGATTTAAAGTCGACAATATTAACTGAAAATTCAGAGAGAACAACGAATTTTCATCATGATGTTGACACCCAGTCGAACCCCGTACCATGTGATACCAGTTCACCCACTTGCTATGGAAGTTGAGATGGAATAACTCCCAAAATGGCCGGGAAGAGTGGAGCATAAGACATGTTATAATACCTGATGAGATGGCTTACAACCAGAGCTGTATGACCCGCCACTTTAATCCAAGGCGAGGCTCGAACGAGGAGGAGAACTTGAAGTCATGTAAGTGAGTCGACAGACACTCTTATTTTTATGTACGATCGGACGCACAGGCGGATTAGTATTAAAGGTCCTACCCTTGCATATTCTTTATAGACAGGCAATATGATTGAACTTAGTTATGTAAGTATTTGTAAGGAGCTGGTCATATTCGTATTGTTTTCAGAAACCTGGAGGAAAACGCTCGTGTCACCATTTTGTGTCAATAAGTTTTGAAGCAATAGTACGATTATATAAATTGGCCCACGTTACTTAGTACACGAGTGTGATACTGTTAGGAATGGCATTCCTGAAGTTGTTATATCATTGTGCGAACATGTGTTTATCAAGGTCAAAGCTCAGTGAGAGCAGAACCTCATTTATTTTCCACATAACGTGAATAGCACGCTGGCCGATGTAATTTAGAAGGTTGATGCTGTCAGAACAGCTGAGAACTTGTTTGTATCACGAGACTGTGGATGTGAGTGGAGAGCTCTTCTGTTTTCACATTCGTATTAAGTTGGCTATTTTTTTATCGTGTGACCTCCTGAGAGGCCGAGTGCAGGTCATTCTATTCGACGCCCGTGGGCGACCTGCGCGTCGGGATGAGAGATGGAATGGATGAAGATGAATGAAACTGGACAAGGATGTGGAAGGGACAGGCCGTGGCCTGTCAGAAGGTACCGTCCCAGCATTTGCCTGGTGTTGAAAATGGGGAAACCACGGAAAACCATTTCAAGGACGGCCGACGGTGGGGCTCGAACCCACGCGTCTACCGAGTCAGCAGAGAGCTTGGCCCCATGGCCTAACGCTGCGCTTTAGCCAGCGTAGCCACTACTGTCAGAAGTTGACTATGACGACTGCCAATTTCATAATCAGAATAAAATGTTGAGCCGAGTATCATTGGTTCGAGGAGGGGCCACAACATAGCATTCATGCTCCCCTGCTCCCCTGCAATTAAAGTATAGCATATTTAGAGTGTACTAGACACTGTTTGAAGGAATAAAAGCAGTCAGCTAAGAGCTATTTACCATACTTGAAATGATATTATGAATTATACTATGAATGAACAGCAGATTACACAGCCAATTGAATTCTTAGTCCACATCTATGGACGTCTGTATAATTTAGGTGACCGTGATATTTGTTATTTTCATATAAGGAACTCTACGAAGGTAGGAATAGATTACCCGTAGTTGAGATGTATGCTTTTTGGTACAGATTTTTGCTAGTGGCAGGAACGGCTTTTGTCTTGTCAGCTAAGCCAATGGCCGACGGGCTTCGTGTTATTGAGAACACTCGAGGGTGCGTGATTATTGAAATGACCGGAGTATCACATGATGTTGATTAGATTAGATGGTCCTAACACACACTAATGAATACTCTACACGAGTTTATTGGTCACTAATCGTTACAGAGACACTGATGGGAATAAAAATGAGATAATAATTATTATTATTATAATAATAATTTGATAGAACATTTCCACTTAAAAGTGAAGTAAATAAACTACAAGGCTGATGATCTAATGTTATAAATATGCTAAACTTAAATTTCTTTTCTTGGCCAATGCTTAGCTATTGTTGTATTCGACATCTTTTGATACAATTGCTGATTGTTCCCTATTTCAAGACGATGGTCAGTTAAGTGCCTGTGGAAACCACAGGAAACTTGAGATTGCAACGTTGGTCGTGACGCTACGTCATAGCTGTTTCCAACATAATTTTTCCTCCTATACACTTATGACCATTTGTCACAAACAGTGAAAATGTGTGCAGGCAAGCAGTGGAACCGATTGCGCAAAGATATAGGAGGGTTCTATTTGTTATTCATTTGTGTTGTAACTACTATAGGAATTTTTATTATGGATACTCGTGTTTAGGCCTTAATTATACCAAACCAACAGACCTATTGAAAAAAGAGTTATACCAATATTTTCTTTGTTTAATTCTGCGTTAGACTATATAAGCCAATTATTTTCAAGTTTATTAATTATTTATTTATTTGTGGTTGTATGAAAAATTGTCCGTGTTTTTGACGTCTTTTCTTGGAACCGCTCACTTAAAACTATATACATGGAAAACTACTTGGCTAAGGGCAATGAAATTTTTATATATGATAGGCACAAGTATTGGTAGTGCAAATCTCAAGTTTCAATTTTTTTCAACTACCCGATAAAAAGTTCTTATACTTTTCCTGACGTAACGTTTTCTCAGCCCAGGATAAACCTACAGCAGGAAACTTGGTCTCATTTTGAAGCTCTTATTCATGATTATCGGAAACTACGACCACTGTAAACGTACAGTGTGTTGACGATTTTATGAAGAGTAATATTAATGGTAGGTTTTGCGCGTTCCGGTCCGTGCGACTAAAAGCGAGCGAGCCGGTGAATTCGAGTGCAGCGTTGCCGGACAGTTGTGTAATGGAATGCGAGTCACCTGGCTATGTCCTCATGCTATTTTCAGTCTTCATGTTTACTACTTATATCACATCACATCACATCCAAATGCCTCGGAGACCACGATTATCTGAGGGCGAACTTGCGATAACATATTACAAAATGGTAGAAGTATGGAGGCAATGAATGTTTTATGCCGAGAAGCCTTGCTTACCGTTGCTCCTGAACTCTGGAAACAATGCATTAAACACGCTAAAAGAATTGAAGACCACTACTGGGAGATAGATGGCCTGTCTGAAAATGTCCCTCATTTCGAGCAGGTCATAATTAACATGAATGCCAGCCGTTCTGATTAATCGGAACAGAGCCATTCTTCAGACGAAGAATACTGACTGAATTACATATTGTAAAGATAATATGTAAATAATGTAAAAATTGTGTAGTCAGACATTTCCAAACTAGGAAGACAACCCACGTTTAAACCTGCCATTGAAGGTCTAAACCCCTTGTGAAAAAGGTGATGGAAAATGAAATTTGTACGAGGAAAGAAAATAAAAGGTTGAAAGGAAACTTGAAGCAGTGTTCGTTCGTAGCGAGCCGCAACGACTGCAACGCGGCAACGCTGCACCGGATTTCACAAGTCCGCTCGCTTTTACTCGCAAGGGCCGCAACGCACAAAACCTCCCATTAATATTACTCTTCATAAATTCGTCATCACACTGTACGTTTACAGTGGTCGTAGTTTCCTATAATCACGAATGAGAGCTTCAAAATTAGACCAAGTTGCCTGATGTACGTTTATCCTGGGCTGAGAAAACGTTACGTCAGAAAAAGTATATGAACTTTTTATCGGGTAGTTGAAAAAAATTGAAACTTGAGATTTGCACTACCAATACTTGTGCCTATCATATATAAAAATTTCATTGCCCTTAGCCAAGTAGTTTTCCATGTATATAGTTTTAAGTGAGCGGTTCCAAGAAAAGACGTCAAAAACACGGACAATTTTTCATACAACCACAAATAAATACATAATTAATAAACTTGAAAATAATTGGATTATACAGTCTAACGCAGAATTAAACAAGGAAAATATTGGTATAACTTGTGTTTCAATATCTCTGTTGGTTTGGTTGTAATTAAGGCCTAAACTCGAGTATCCATAATAAAAAATCCTATAGTAGTTAGTATATTTCTTTTGATCATGTTAGGAAAATAATGTGCATGGTTTTGTGTTTTAATTAATTTGGGAATAAACTCATCTTGTTTATTTCTTTGCAAATAATATTCAGACAGGATTAGCTCAGATTATTAGTAAAACTAAGTGTTGGATATGACACCATCATAGCGCAGTCATTATTCTTATTATGTTTTAAGTGTATTGACATCCTTGCATTGTAAACTAGTTAATATATTTCCTTGCTGTTGATTCGTGCCTGTGCTATTGTTATTATTGCAATCTCCTAAGTAATTGGACAGGGAACTGTTACGTGTCATTCTCTTAGCTTTGCTCATTTGTTTTCGAGTCTTTGTAGTAGGTCTTCGAGAGGCTTAAGTTAGATTACTTTGATTGGAGATAAGTAAATACATAATAGGGCAGATTATCTCGGATTAGCCGATTTTCACTTCTCTGAAGTAGGCTAGGCGTCTGTCATTTTTACGAATAAATTCAGTGTGATTTAAATGTAAGCCTGGCCCCTTTATTTATGTTTTTGTGTGCTTGTATTCCTCTGGACTGGTGGTTTAATCATCTCTCATACCCGACAACCCCGAGTGCAGTTTATCGTGCTAGCCCAGTCTAAGAATACATTCCTCCCCATCCTACTTATCTCTTCGTTGGGGGAGGGTCTCGGAAGGGCCACTTAGGACCTATGGCTCCCAGAAACTCTTGTCTAACGGTCATAATAAATATTTTAAAAATAATGGAATTCTAACGAAATGAATCAGAAATCCCTATTGACGACAAATTAGCACGTGAAAATATAAAGGAAGTAGGGGACTTCTGCTACTCGGGAAGCAAAATAACCAGTGATGGACGAAGCAAACGAGATATGAAAATAAGTTAGGCTCAGGCAAGGAAAGCATTTCCACAGAAAGTAAATCTGTTCAAATCAAATGTAGATTTGGTTATTAGAAAGTCATTATTGAAAGTCTTTGACTGGAGCGTGGCACTATATGGAAGTAAAACTTTGACTGTTGGCGCAGCAGAAAAGATGAGAATGAAATCGTTTGAAAAGTGGTGTTACAGGATAATAATAAAGATCAGATAAGTAGATAGAGTAAGAAACGAAGAAATACGAAGACGAGGAGCGAGGAAAGATGTTTGTGACGACTTCTTACGAAGAGAAAGGATGGGTTGGTAGGACACTTACAAAGACACACAGGAATAGCAAAGTTAGGAATGGAAGGAAGGGTTGGGGAGAAGGACTGTAGGAATAGACCAAGGTTAGAATATAATAAACAGACAGCTTCGGATGAAATGGGTGCTAGCTATGTAGAGATGAAACGATTAGCTAACGACAGGGAAGCGTGAAGTGTTGCATCAAACCATTTAAAAGACTGATGACTCAAGCAATAACAACACCAAAATTAAAAATTTCAGGGCAATATCATTAATAGTTTGGGAGATAGAGAATGCCGGTGAAATATTTCGTTGCTGCCATATAAGATTGGTGAACCATATTAACATTGACTGCCACGGATGGGCACACTAAAATATCGCACACTAAATCTTCATACAATGCCTCTAATTGATTTTTACTTCTATGATAACCAACAATGGCGTCGGTGCAAAATTTCAAAAAATCACGTTTATACAGTGTGTTTGGAAAGTCACCGGACTCTGATTATGGAAAATTGAAGCTCATGTATCTGACAGCATAATTTGGCAAGCTTTGCTGTGAAAAGTTACCAGACATTGCAGAACCAGTTGTAGTAATTTAAGAACAGTGCGGCTGTTGCCTTGCACAGAACGAGTCTTATAAGGTCAAGCGGTCAACAAAGAATTTCACACGCGCACAACGCGATGCTTTATTGGAGGCTTATGTTGAGTGCAATAGTTATGGGAGATGTATGGAAAAATGGAGACATAGATTTCCTGATGTACCCTTACCAGGTATATCTTCTTCGTGTGATCTTGTACGCAGGTTTCGTGACACAGACTTCGTGGGTGATAGAGATCAATGTGGAAGACCTAAATCAATTACTGACATATTCCCTCGCGATGTTCGGCAGCGCATTGTGAGATCTCCACGGAAACCTGTAAGATGTTTGTCACAAGAACTTAGACCATTAATTGGGTCCACACATAAAGCGCTGAAAATGGGACTTTGGGCAACACTTCATCATTTTATTGGATGAACGCTATTGCTGGTTTCAGCAAAATGGTGCCACATGTTACGTACGCGACCATCGCTACGTTGCGACTTTTTTCGGAAATCGAGTAATCTCATGAAACGTGTAGCCTCCTCGTTCACCTGATTTAACATCTACTAAACATATTCTACTGGTATATTTAATAGAAAGAGTAATAAGAAAACTCAACAAACTGAAAGTAGAAATTTCTACATTTATTGGAGATATAATCAGCAACATTGAAAGAAGTGCGTAAAACACGTGTAAGTGTGTCAATGTTGTGCCTGAAAGGAAATGGTGGTCACTTTCAACGTTTCTTTTGAACTGGAACTGTGGGAACGCAATGTGCGGAAAACGAGTAAATGTTATATCTGACCATTTTATAATCTCAGCGGTTCCAGAATACTTCCACTGGAGTTTAAAAATTATTTTTCTTCACTTGAAGGTATGTGGAACTATTATGTGTGATCACTAGATCTTTATGTGTAATAAATATTGAGTCAGGTGAACCACTGGAGTTTAAAAATGATTTTTCTTCACTTGAAGGTATGTGGAACTATTATGTGTGATCACTAGATTTTATGTGTAATAAATATTGAGTCAGGTGACTTTACGAACACGCTATATTTCTTGTGTCCTCGACAAGCCATAGAAATGTAGTTTGGAATAATGAGCCACGATTATAACATGCATCTGATGGCATACTGTATATAAAATTATCCAACATGGCGTCCATACAATACATTTCACTGGTTCGCAATATGTCTTAAACTATTAAAGCAATCCAACTAACATTTCCCGTAGTGTTAGAGGATTGTTAAGTAAGGACAAATATGTGACTTTCCAAATCCTGGAAAGAGCAAAAACATCATAGTTGCCAAGTAATTGTCAAATGTTGAAAACATTTTTAATGGCGATCAAATCATCGGAGTGCAATGAAACTTTTCACAGCGATTCATTATACAGAGGTTAGTGTAGAGACATCTGATGATATGCAATTGCTTTCAAAATTCAATATGCATCAGTTCGAAATTTTGAAGCCTTACCTTTTACTAGCAGTTGTGCCCGGCTTCGCCCGGTGGATTTATTTGTTTTATGGAAGATAATTAATATTACTACAGAACCAGCACATGATACTTAAACTAACAGAAAATAAATATTTTTAAATATAACTTTTTGTGGTGGTGCTGGTGGTGGTGGTTGTAGTGGGGGTGGTAAGTAGTACAGTATAATGGACGTAACATTCAGGTCATTTTCCCGTTATGATAATAGTGAATAGGGAAACAGCTGTTAAACTAACTACAGCACTGACACACGTAATTTACAAACAAATTTTAAAATATGTTTGGAAAGAGGAGTAAGTGAAATAAGACACTGCCTAGGGCCAATATCTCATTGGCTGTTAGACATGTAGAGACCAATAGTGTCGTCTTCTGTCGCATAGCGCCGTAGGAAAATAATCAGAACACTGTGGAAATCTTCGGCTGTCCCGAGCTCCTGAGGTAGCAATAGTATAATTTACTTCCACATAGTGTAACGTGTTTTTCGAGGGGTTTTTATGCAACTGGCATAAGTCAGTAGGAAGCCATTCTATATTTATTTACGCGGCAAATTGTTCAGCCAAGAGAATTTTTCATGTTAATTTATTATTATTATTAATTTATTATAATTATTATTAAGGTATTTTCGGAGCATTTTATAAAAATTATTAGCATTCAGATAGGTTTTCTATGTCTTAGAAAACGCTATCAAGCAAATTATTACGAACGACAAATTCATAGAAAATTATGTGATTGCGGAATTTTACGGAGTTTTCGTCAGTTAGGGTATATCGAGAGACGTGACTCACTGGGAATTCAAGTACACGCTTAATCTTCTCGGAAAGCATGACGCAATCCAGGGTCGCAGCTTCCAGGAAAGGCGAATAGTTGGAACGGAAATCGACTTCATCATCGCCGCGCCGTGTGTAATGACCCGGAGGAGGGGAAGATCGCGTGGTGGGTCAGCCAATCAGTGAGGACCACGCAAGCTACAAGTCGGATGAAGAGTGGGGAAACGGCGGGTGCATATATCGTTCGACGCGCCGTGGAACGAGGACAATCTGTGATATACTTGACGAGTATGGGTGCGCGTGCGAGTGGCTCCGTTGTTCGGTGGAGGTAGCGACTATCTGTATAGAATTTAACGAGTACGGTTGTAAGCGGGAATCGCTCCGATGTTCCGTGGATTGGAGGACTAACTTTTGTAAAACTTAACCAGTGCGGTTGTACGAGTGTTTGGGTCCGAGGTACGGACCATAGAATTATCTAATCTACCAGAATCTCATCAAATATCGACGAAGATGTCGACGTCCAGGAGACTGTGGGAAGCTCACAGCATCATCCAGTACGAGGGAAATGTTTCGGCAATTTCCAATGGTAAGCGCGAATGACGCAGAAATACGCAATCTCTCATTTCTCTTGGTTTTATATTTCATATTTCAGTAACTTCATAGCTTGGGAATAAGAGTAAAATCAATAATTTATCAGACTCCGTTTTCACGTAATTTTCTATCGGTAATATTCAAATCACAACGCTCCAATTTAAATTTTATACTTATTATTATTATTAATTTTGCTATACTTGTTTTATATAATAAATTCATTTCTTTTACAATGCAATCTTTGCTTTCAGTAGGTAGCATTAGATATAGACCAATTCCTTCTCCTGATACAATTGTTTGTTGGGTTAATGATCAAATCATACCACGATCTGAGTGAATAGAGTCTTGAATGTGTTCTGCCAGAGCTAGACGTTGTTAAATACAAATTTAGATTTCAACATTGCGTTGAGGTCTTGGCGCCCATTAAAACAACATTGCTTAGGCAAAGGTAAACAGTTACATTTCTCACCCAACAGTTAGGGGAAAGCAAAACGTTTCATTTGTCGCCGACAACTTGGGGCTGAAAACCTAATAACATTTGTGGAAGGAGAAGGGTATATATTTCTGTGCCTGTATTTTGGGGGTTATTTGTCTTTATCAGTGTATATCATTATGGGGGATGAGAAAGAAAGACAGATGAGGTTACGTAGTGGTCATCAACTGGAGAGTGATGATACGAGCAGTATGTCGAGTGATGGTAGTACCGGGGTAGCGGAGGTAAATCCCGATACTGAAACAGGGAGTGTAGGCGGCCAACCAGAATTAAAAACTTTACTTCTCGAGTTCATGTATCAGAACAAAGTTAGTAGTGATGCCTTAAATGCAAAATTAGAACAGAATAATGCAAAATTAGAACAAAACAGTAGGGAAAATAAAGAAAGTACAGAAGCTTTAAATGCAAAATTAGAACAGAATAATGCAAAATTAGAACAAAACAGTAGGGAAAATAAAGAAAGTACAGAAGCTTTAAATGCAAAATTAGAACAGAATAATGCAAAATTAGAACAAAACAGTAGGGAAAATAGAGAGAGTAATGAAACTTTAAACGCCAGATTAGAACAAAACAGTAAGGAAAATAGAGAGAGTACTGAAACTTTAAATGCTAAATTAGAACAAAACAGTAGGGAAATGAGTGACAAATTCGAACTGATTAGAGGTGAAATCAGAGGAGTAATGGAAGAAAAGGCTAAAGAGATTAATGCAGATGTAGACAGAAAATTAGGAAAAGTACAGGAGGAGTTGGAAGTTAGAATCAGTACACAGGCTGAAAATTTAAAAGAACTAGTGCAACTGGAAACACAGCAGGTCAAAAAGCAATTGGGGGGAGAAATTGACAAAATTCAGGTAGCTACTAAAGAGGTTAAGGAACAGCTGGGGGGTAGAATTGAGAAAGTCCACTCACAAATAGTTGCAGAAGTAAATGATTTAAGAGAGAGTAATAGAGAGAGCATTAGCAAGATTGAGGAGAAACAAGCAAAGCTATATGATAAAGTAGAAGAATCAGAAGGAAACATTAAATTAACAGTAAACAGTATTGAGAGGAAGGCTGAGGAGAAAATCGCAGAATTAGAGTTAAAATTAAAAGCTAGGATCAGGCAAGAAAATAGTCAGAATAGGCCAGTTTTTGTGAATAGCACACACAGGGAGGTAGAACTGGGTAAGTTCAGCAATCGACAGGGGTGCCCAATGGAGTTCATGAACACTATAGAAAATAAATTCGGGGAGAGGTTGGAAAATGGTAGTATTGAGTGGTGCCAGGTAGTTGAAATTTTAGAACAAGTGTTTGTGGGGGAAACGAGGAATTGGTTTGCTGTCTACAGAGACAAGTTTACTGATATTAATGACTTTAAAATGAAATTCTGTGAAAAGTTCTGGAATGAGGTTATTCAGTCGCAGCATCGTGAGGGAGTAGTGTGTGGTAAATATAACCCTAAAGGAAGCTCCACCATGACCGAATACTTTTTAGGACAGGTATTAGTGTGTAAATATCTAGATGGGTTGAAGGAGGAAAGTGATGTGGTGAGGTTGCTACTTAGGCACTTTCCCTATAGGATCAAGGAGGCTGCTTGTATCCAGAATGTAAAGACAATATCACAAGTAGACAATTTGTTAAGCACATTTGATGCACTAGGGAGAGGGGGTTATGAGGACAATTTCAATAGGAACCAGGGTAATAATAATAACACACCTAATGAAGCCAGGCATCAAGAAGTTCAAGGGAACGGTGGCGAAGGGGCCAACGCTCAAAATAGAAATAATAATAATCAGCTAAATCAGAACAGAGGAAATGGCTATGGTAATCAGTATCAAGGGAGGAACAATGATTACAGGGGAAATCAAGGGAGAAACAATGATTTCAGGGGAAATCAAGGGAGAAATTATAATGACAATAATTACAACCAGAATAGGGGTCAAGGAAGAGGACAGCCTAGTGGTAGTAATATACAGCCAAACAATGACAACACAACCCAGAACAACCAGACCAGTGCAGTAGTAACTAGTACTACGGCCAGCTGTAGAGGTTCTTTAAACGCGAACCAGGCTGCGAAGTAAGGTCAGAATCTCAGTCTGTAGCATGCCCTGTCCATACAATTATACAGGAACCCTATGACCTAAATGTAAGAAATGAATTATTACATGAACTAAATGATGAAGGTATTATTCAGGAAGTGGTTAGTAAGAGCCCCATAGTTAAATTTAACGTGTCCGAGGCGTACACAGATGTTTTAATTGATAGTGGTTGTATGAGGAGTTGCATAAGTAGTGCATTTTATGATAAAATGAAAGGAACTGGAGTAAATTTTGAGGAGATGCCAATTAAAAGCACTTTTGTTATCACAGCTGTTGGGAAGAGGTCTAAAGTAATTTCTAAGCAAGTTTTAGTAGACATTAAAATTAATAATCATGTAGAGAAGCAGATTTGCCTTGTAATTCCAAATTTAGTATTCAGTGTTATCTTGGGTTCAGAGTGGCTAAGTAGAGTGTCTGGTAACTTATGTTATGATGTAGGGAGTTTGAAATTTAAATGGGGAGATTCTGAAGTAGAAGTAGCGTTCAATGACCATATTCAGAGGAGTAGTATTGTAGGTGTGATTTGTACTTTAAATGAGATATCGCCAGCCGTAGAGCGGGGTTCTCCATGTTTTGTGGGCAGTGTGATTACGAACGGAAGTCTAGAGGACTCGTTACGTGATGCTGCATTTCAGGGTAATATAGAGGTGGAACAATGTGTTCGGCTCTATGATGTGTTATTGTGTAATAGGAGAGTTTTTGAGGATCGCATTGGTATGGTCAATTGCTATACCCATTCATTGAACGTTATTGATAGGTCTGTATTCACAGGACATAGATATCCTGTACCTTTCGCTTATCAGAGTGCAGTTGAGGCACACATTAACCAGATGCTTGATGATGGGATTATTGAGCACTCTAACAGTCCATATGTTAATTCTTTGATTACGGTACCCAAGACCGACGGCACGGTTCGTATTTGTTTAGACGCTCGTTTGGTTAACAGTAGAATTAGTTCATATCAGCTGAAATCTATGTCAATAGAAGAATTAATGCAAACATTTGAGGGGAAGAAGTATTTCACTTGTGTAGATTTGTGTTCCAGTTTTTGGCAAGTGCCACATATGTACGAAGATAGACCATTTACAGCTTTTAGTCATAAATATAACCTTTATCAATTTTGTAGAACACCTTATGGGTTAAAGAGTAATTCAGCAGCTTTAATTAGGGCTTTAAACATCGCATTAGGGGATGACACAGGAGAGTTTGTAACCATTTACATAGATGAGATGGTAATTAGTTCACGCAGTTTTGAGGAGCATCTACGTCATTTAGATATAGTTTTTCAGAAGTTAGATCAGGCAGGGTTCACTTTGAAGCTGTCTAAGTCGTCATTCTGTCAGTCAGAAGTGACATTTTTAGGTCATAGAGTGTCAAGTAGAGGTGTGACACCAGAGGAAAGTAGGGTTAGCATGTGTGGACAGCAGCAACAGGGCATCGTTACAGATACTGAGTAATATGCTAGGTAGAGCAACGTGATGACGTTCATTTAAGGGAGCCACTTGCAAGGTTGGAAGCAGGTGACGCAGAAACATTTATAGTTTCCAAACGTATTGGAAAAACAGCATATGTGCTGGAGGATAGTAAGGGAAACAGATTATACGGGACGTATAATATACATAGTCTACGAAAATATGTGTCATAAAGTGAGTGTGTTTAGCTGGCGAGCCAGCCTATCAAATGAGTAAGTGTGGTATTTGGTGCGTGGGAGGAGATGGTCTTCCAGGCAGGCGTATCAGAAGTCACACAGGGGGGTAGTATGTAAGTAAATGAGAGTTTTTAAGGTACAGGGAAATATGACGGGATTGTCGGATGCTCTTGAGCACTAAAATGTCTCGATACACCAAGGCCAGAATTTGGTAGCGCTGGTGAATTCCCATTTGTCCCCAAGAGATGGGTGAGCGCTTGGACAGGGTATTTTTGCTTAAGGCGCCCACGGGACAAAAGATGGGCCATCAGAATGCGAGACAGTCCTTCATGAAACTCATACATATCAGCACACGTGATTTCTGTTTACGGCCTCGCCATGTAAGATTTGTGAGTGTGTAATTTAAGGTAATTTGTACAAAGGTATTATTTGTGTCAGGGGAAATGATCTGTGTTGTATTAAGTAGAATATGGTCTACGGGAACTTAACTTCTTACGGCACAGAAATATTTGGTGTTATATGTAATGCGCATTTACTTTTTTTTTCAGAAGTCAATATTAATTTAATCTACTTTAAAGAGAGATTAAGTATTATGGTCACGAGGCGCTGCCACAATAGTGTGATCGTGTGCTCAGTGATAAGTGAGATTAAATTTCACCATAAGGAAGGGACCTCCGGTGAAATTAGGAAGTTCTATGGTGATATAAATATATCAGAACACCTTCAATGCGTGTGATATGACATCATAAATACATAGTGCTCACACATTAATTATGTCTATTTCTCCAACATAGAGAAATTTGAGAGGCGGAAATATCCGTGGAACACTATTCTATATGTAAAACATTGGACTGGTTGCAAAGTGCAATCCATAGTGACAACAAACTTTGACGCAAAGTGCGTGAAGAAAAATTATGAGTGTATATATCTGTAATTTAGGGTGATTTCATTTATGTAATATGTATTTTGGATGGGGTTTATTAACGTGTCTGGGATAATCGGATAATGGACCGTCGTAACGGTAAATCATCCGATGATCCGAGGCGAATATGTAACGTGTTTTTCGAAGGGGTTTTTATGCAACTGGCATAAGTCAGTAGGAAGCCATTCTATATTTATTTACGCGGCAAATTGTTCAGCCAAGAGAATTTTTCATGTTAATTTATTATTATTATTAATTTATTATAATTATTATTAAGGTATTTTCGGAGCATTTTATAAAAATTATTAGCATTCAGATAGGTTTTCTATGTCTTAGAAAACGCTATCAAGCAAATTATTACGAACGACAATATCATAGAAAATTATGTGATTGCGGAATTTTACGGAGTTTTCGTCAGTTAGGGTATATCGAGAGACGTGAATCACTGGGAATTCAAGTACACGCTTAATCTTGTCGGAAAGCATGACGCAATCCTGGGTCGCAGCATCCAGGAAAGGCGAATAGTTGGAACGGAAATCGACTTCATCATCGCCGCGCCGTGTGTAATGACCCGGAGGAGGGGAAGATCGCGTGGTGGGTCAGCCAATCAGTGAGGACCACGCAAGCTACAAGTCGGATGAAGAGTGGGGAAACGGCGGGTGCATATATCGTTCGACGCGCCGTGGAACGAGGACAATCTGTGATATACTTGACGAGTATGGGTGCGCGTGCGAGTGGCTCCGATGTTCGGTGGAGGTAGCGACTATCTGTATAGAATTTAACGAGTACGGTTGTAAGCGGGAATCGCTCCGATGTTCCGTGGATTGGAGGACTAACTTTTGTAAAACTTAACCAGTGTGGTTGTACGAGTGTTTGGGTCCGAGGTACGGACCATAGAATTATCTAATCTACCAGAATCTCATCAAATATCGACGAAGATGTCGACGTCCAGGAGACTGTGGGAAGCTCACAGCATCATCCAGTACGAGGGAAATGTTTCGGCAATTTCCAATGGTAAGCGCGAATGACGCAGAAATACGCAATCTCTCATTTCTCTTGGTTTTATATTTCATATTTCAGTAACTTCATAGCTTGGGAATAAGAGTAAAATCAATAATTTATCAGACTCCGTTTTCACGTAATTTTCTATCGGTTATATTCAAATCACAACGCTCCAATTTAAATTTTATACTTATTATTATTATTAATTTTGCTATACTTGTTTTATATAATAAATTCATTTCTTTTACAATGCAATCTTTGCTTTCAGTAGGTAGCATTAGATATAGACCAATTCCTTCTCCTGATACAATTGTTTGTTGGGTTAATGATCAAATCATACCACGATCTGAGTGAATAGAGTCTTGAATGTGTTCTGCCAGAGCTAGACGTTGTTAAATACAAATTTAGATTTCAACATTGCGTTGAGGTCTTGGCGCCCATTAAAACAACATAGCTTAGGCAAAGGTAAACAGTTACATTTCTCACCCAACAGTTAGGGGAAAGCAAAACGTTTCAATAGCGCTCGACGATAAGTTCCGGAATAAATTAAGGTAAATTTGAAAGCACCAACGCTTATTGCAGCTAATAACCTCAATGAACTGCACCAACACCATTGCACTTATACAGAGGCATAATATATTCATGATGATAACTGTTAGGGGCCTAAGATTTTTTTTGCACTAAATACTCCCCGTGACTGCAATTTATAAGCAGCGGAATATGTAAATACTTTCGCAATTCTGCACCAGAACATTGGTAGGGGCGAAGTGATGCAGCCCGAATTGCCAGTCAACAATAGACTT
Source organism: Meconema thalassinum (assembly GCA_946902985.2). Classification (NCBI taxonomy): domain Eukaryota; kingdom Metazoa; phylum Arthropoda; class Insecta; order Orthoptera; family Tettigoniidae; genus Meconema; species Meconema thalassinum. The sequence goes on from OX336389.2 coordinate 1,152,432,926, forward strand.
ATTAAAATACTCTTTCAGTTACACTACTACTGGCATGAATGGTTCTAGGGCCTTAATACGTCGTTTTCAAGTTCAGTTTGTTTGTTATTCTAAATGTAGGGAATGGAGAGCGTAGTCCAAAATATCAAGTAGACAGTGTTCCCAGCAGTGTTTCAGTGTATGTAAAATTTGGTGCAATAAGGAGGAACGGTCTGGATTTAAGATGAAGGGCCTAAATGCAGGGAATGGAGTGGTCTGTCCGAAATTTAAAGTGGACAATGTCACCCGGAGTGTTCCAGGGGTGTATATACAAATTTTGGTTCAGATCGGTTAAACGGTGTTGATTTATTCCAAAGGGCCTAAATGCAGGGAATGGAGTGGCCTGTCCGAAATTTAACATAGCCTAAACTATTCCTCTTGAATCTGGCTATCATATACAAAAATAATTTTTCGAATCCGACTGGTAGTTCCAGAGATTAACGCGTTTAAACACACAAACACACAGACAAACTCTTTAGCTTTATTATATTAGTATGGATAATGAATACTACTACAGAACTGGCACATGATACTTAAACTACCAAAACGGAAATATTTTTGAAATATAAATTTTTGTGGTGGTTGTGGTGGTGGAGGTTGTAGAGTGAGTGATAAGCAGTACAGTATGATGTACGTAACATTTATGTCACTTTCCCGTAATGATAAAAATGATAATAATGGATAGGGAAACGGCTATTTACTAACTACAGCACTGACACTGTAATTTACAAACATTTTTCTAAAAAATATTAGAAAGAGGAGTAAGTGAAATAAAAGTCACTGCCTAGGGCGTATATCGCATTGCCTGTTAGAATTGTGAAGACCAATAGTGTCGTCTTTTGTCGCATAGCAACGTAGGAAAATAATCAGAAAACTTTGGAAAACTTTGGAAAACTTCGGTTGTCGCGCGCTCCTGAGGTTGCAATTGTATCTATCGCCACATAGCGCTCAATGATAAGTTTCGGAGTAAATTAAGGTAAATTTGAAAGCACAAACGCTTATTGCAGCTGATAACCTCAATGTACTGCACCAACACCATAGTACTTATACAGAGGCATAATATGTTCATGATAATAACTTTTAAGGGGCCTAAGAAATCATTTTTCACTAATTACTCTCCGTGACTGCAATTTATAAGCAGTGCAATATTTAACTATTTTCGCAATTCTGCACCAGAACACTGATAGGGGCGACGTGATGCAGCCCGAATTGCCAGTCAACAATAGACTTATTAAATACTCTTACAGTTACACAACTACGGACATGAATGGTTCTAGGGCCTTAATACGTATTTTTCAAGTTCAATTTGTTTGTTTTTCTAAATGTAGGGAATGAAGAGCGTTGTCCAAAATATCAAGAGGGCAGTGTAACCAGCAGGGTTTCAAAGTGTATGTAACATTTGGTGCAATTAGGAGGAACGGTGTAGATGTGTGATAAAGGGCCAAATTGCAGGGAATGGAGTGGTTTGTCCGAAATTTCAAGCAGATAGTGTTACTCTTGGGGTTCCAAAGGGTAAGTGTGTGAAATTTGGTACAGATCGGTGAAACGGTGTAGATTTGTGCCAAAATGCCTAAATGCAGAGAATGGAGTGGTCTGTCCGAAATTTCATGCAGACAGTGTCGTTGGGTTCTAAAGAGTAAATGTACAAAATGTGGTTCAGATCGATGAAACGGTATAGATTTGTGCCAAAGGAACTAAATGCAGGGAATGGAGTGGTCTGTCCGAAATTTCAAGCAGATGGTGTTACTCTTCGGGTTCCTAAGGGTAAGTGTGTGAAATTTGATACAGATCGGTGAAACGGTATAGATTTGTGCCAAAGGGCCTAAATGCAGAGCATGGAGTGGTCTGTCCGAAATTTCATGCAGTTAGTGTTACTCGCAGGGTTCCAAAGGGTAAGCATACACATTTTGATTCAGATCGGTGAAACGGTGTAGATTTGTGCCAAAGGGCCTAAATGCAGTGAATGGAGTAGTCTGTCTGAAATTTCGTGTAAACAGTGTCACTCGCAGGGTTCCAAAGGGTATGTATACACTTTTCGGTTCAGATCGGTGAAGCGGTGTGGATTTGTGTCAAAGGGCATAAATGCAGGGAATGGAGTGGTCTGTCCGAAATTTAAAGTGGACATTGTTACCCGCAGTGTTCCAAAGGGTATGTATACACATTTTGTTTCAGATCGATGAAACGGTGTAGATTTGTGCCAAAGGGCCTAAATGCAGGGAATGGGGTGGTCTGTCTGAATTTTAACATAGCTTAAACTATTCCTCTTGAATCTGGCTATCATATACAAAAATAATTTTTCGAATCCGACTGGTAGTTCCAGAGATTAGCGCGTTTAAAGACACAAACACACAGACAAGCGTTATTACATTAGTATAGATTATTCGTGTCTTATTCAAGCGATTGAAAAGATGATTCGTATGCTGGGCTATGATAACAACCATTACCCAATGGTACTAATCTCTGTAGCTTAATTTTCTTAAATCATAGAAGCAGATAGTTTGGCTTTTCTAAAAATAAATGAATGAATGTAAATGGATTTTACGTCCCTTTTAACTACCGTACTGTGTCTTTTAGATACGCCGGGGTGCCGGAAATTTGGATCTTGAACGTGCCAGTAGATCTAGTGACACTGCTCAATCACATTTGTGCACCCACAAATGGCAACTTACTGCGCCAGAATTCGATTCTGAAACCTTGGGCACAGCAGGCGAGAACGTTACTGCTGCGCCACGCAGCCAGTCCTAAAATTCACTTCCGTGACCCGTTACAGAAAGGGAGGAGTGTTAATCACTGATATTGAAAGCTCTACAGTAACTTCTAGCACTTAATTTATCAATGTTATGGTATTGGTGAAGACGTACAGCAGGTCATGAACCAAATGCTATTTAATATATCATATGGAAATTTCCTTTAATATTCAGGCGATGTTTATGAGAAAACCAGTGGGATATAGGAAAATAGGCCATTTAGTTATTTACTGTACTAATTGTTTTATATTATGAAAATAGGCTAAAAATTGAATCTAACTCTAAGTCAATTTCCATAAATACTTTCTCTCACTACACATTACACATTTCTCCTTGATGAGGTCTCTCGTGTTTAGCATCTATAATTCGAGTATGCTTATGTTGGAGTAGCTGGTAGCAAACCGTGTGTTGGAATGTCTGCGAGAGAACAACCTGATTGACCCAAATCATCACGTGTTTCTTCCAGGTCTTTCTTGCACTATGCCATTGACGAATGTCATTGAATTGTTTCAGTTCTTCTTGAATCAGCCTGGAGTGAAACAAGTAGACTGTGTCGCACTGGTTTGCGCTAAGACCTTCAATCAAGTGGCTATCGAAAGACGTGTGTTAAAGCTACAGCTGCTTAACTTACAGAGTAGCTTATTTGCATGGGGGCTGAGGTCATTATTGGAGGGTCGAACGCAGTGTGAAGTGTACGAAGGAGCTCAAAGCATTGCGGTTCAAGTTACTTCTGGAGTGATTCAGGGTTCTGTGATCGAACCTCTTCTTCTCACTCGATCTTCCTGGCTGTGTCACCTTATCAATGTCACTATTTTAAAATGAAACCTTGCTATACAGGTGCATTAAAATATTTAATGAAATCCGTGTAATATATCGTTTTGATGTCATGTATACGGTATAGTTTGAATATGAAAGTAAAATAATGTAAATACATGGGTCAATATCATCCAATGATAAAGAATACATAACAATGAACAGTATCAACGCACAGTGCACAAACGTAAAGTTACTCGTAATTCATGAATGCTTTAATATCAGTCTTATTAAACATCTCGTTACAGATGTTGCCATCAAATATCATCTTATCGAACCTACGCAAACGAGCATATTCCAAAGCCTGCCCTACAAGTTGTCAGTTTCTTCGTCTCAGCATTGTCATAAAAATGAAAACAGAAATCCACTACTTATTGGCAGGTGTGTGTTCTCTAACACGTTCGTTAACAGGATTTTGAGTGTCGGGTGCTCTCCACTGCTCTCAAATTCTCACATATACGAAACGAATGCAAATCTAGCTGCCTACTAATTCAGCAATCTCTGTCTACTTGTTTCCAGTAATCTAAAATACAGTGAAACGAGTACTGCACCTCTCCTCACTCACACAATTCATAAGACTAGTCCGAAGGCTTTCAAAGGTAACAATGTTTGCCAAAGAACTGCTTCACTTCCTGCAGTGTCAAAACGACACAAATAATTCTGTACAACATTTCATACGTGGCTTCCTTAAGCCTCTCCAGATCCTGTGCTATGGTAAAGCACTTTAATTGAAAGACAAACATTACTGGTACACCTTGCAGCTTGAAAGGATAGGATACAAAGTTTGCTACCATTCTAAAGAAGATGCCTGTCTACTAATTCTGCAATAAAGTGCAGTCATTAATACTAATCTAACTTAACCGCTACAAATGATGTTTGTTTAGAGACTCACATTTGTTTCTTTGTTGGCACATCGTTGGTTTGAGTCTTGGTCATAGCCTTTGACCGTAACTCGGTTCTGTGAGCTTACCAATGGCGATGCCTGAATCTCATCGTGTGGTTCTCAATATTGGCGTCTCTCTGACACCAGTGCCTACTCCTTGTCGACTTCTCTCTCAAGAGTAAGAGTAACAGCCCTGTGGACAGTTTGCGTAGTTGAGTGGACCATGTTGAAGAATTCCTTAATCACTGATTTTAAGTTTAGAAAGTTTTATACTCGCAAAAAATAATATACTGAATTTACACTTGAGCGGATGATTTGAAGATTGCCCTTCACACTTCCACCACAGATTTTATACGTTGCTTTTGTAACGTGCCACACTGAAGTTATGAACATGCGCTCAATAAAATCGTCAAAAATCAGCACAGTCTTGTACGCATTAATTCACAGTTTTTGAGAAAGAAAGTTGATTTGCTCTCAAGATTGATATTTTCCACTCGGTTGGAGTACTCCGTTACCTCTTGTCACTTTCACGATTTTCAGTCACCTGTGCAACATGTGCTCGTCACAAGTCCTCGATTCTCCAAAATGCAAAAATATGCACTCTGCTAAACACAGCAGCCTTTCTGTTGTCTATATACACTTATAATTAATTTTACAACTCTGATACCAATGTCAGATTAATACTGATAATCTCGACCAAGTTTACACGAAAACAATTTGAAACTCGCCCGCTCTCAAGCGTTCTCACTATCGACGTAATGGTGTAGCGCTTCGTATTTCCTTCCTGAGTCCGGACTTGAGTCGGGAAGCGACTACTTAAACATTTCGCCTTTCTGCGATGTAAATCAATCCTTTAATTATGCTGAAAAATCCTGGAATAAATCCAAATAATACCTAATATCTTCCAAATGTGTAATTCATATTCTTGAAGCAATTACATTTTAAAAATTACTTCCATGGCCTCCTGCAATAGTTCGTTCATGTTCACAGAGTATGAATATACACTTATCAGTTGTAGAAATTAGACTGGAGCGAGTTCAAAGCTGTTTAGGTCCTTCTTGACTGTAGAGCATCTTAACATGGATAATAAGTATGATCGGACATGAGCCATACGGGCTCAGCATGAAGCATTATTAGGCAGGAAATCAGAAAATTATAGGTAGTCCCTGGTATATGCTTGCAAGATGTAGCTCAGGCCGTTCAGACATGACTTACAAAGAGTTCCCCACCACGCAGTAGACTTCATTAAAATATCGCGCCTCAAGCGCAGAGCGTGACAAAGATATAAGCCCAACAAAAGTCACAGGTAAAAATTTCAGTTCTCGAAGCACAAGAAATTACATTGTGCCATAATGAACAAGACTAGAATATTAAAACTCGTCGGAAATTGCAAGAAGACGAACAAGATAGACCTTAGGACAGTATATAACACAAACAAAAATGAAAAAGTACATAAACTTTACATGAATTTCATATATTGTGATTTGCTAACGCATTGTTACAAACTATAACGCAGAATATCCCCGCAAGCACATGAGCTCAGGACTCCCGTCCGGCCTACATCTTAGCACGAAACAAAGTACCTAGATAATCGGGTTACGTACGCCAACTACGCAACAAAGAGAAAGGTAGGGTGCAAAATGTTTGGATGGCTCACCCTCATATTCACAACAAAGGCCAATTACCAGCAGAGAGTATCAAGCATCACCACATAAGGACATGGAAATAACTGGCTCCAAATACCTAGGTAGACATGATAAAAGAGCTTTCTCACGCTCACCACAGCGTGGAATAAGGAGATCAAAGTACAATGATGTCATAGGGTCTCTCACCGCCTCTACCATGTTTTATTTTACTGAAAGGGTAATGTACCCGAAATACCTACCTCAGCATGTTGGAACCACCCGATGGTAAATGGATCGTAGAACCTGAAAAACCCGGCTAGAAAACCCTCAGATTCTACCAACAAGAGACGAGGATAATGTGCCACAGGATTACCTAACTGAGGAGACGTTAAAAAACATGGCAACAAGCAAAAATAGCTCATGCGAACATGAAAACTACGTAAAAACATAATCCCTAGAGAGTGTAAAACTCTGAAATACCCGCAATGGTATCCTTAACGTGGCCTCTTATCAGGTCTATAAAACATCACACGTGTAGAATTAAAAGGCAACTGTCTAAAATTTATTCAAAAGATAGAATATAGCAGAAAGATGCTATATCAAGTAAGAAAAGAAACAATTCAACTTCAAGAGGAAGTTGACATCCACGACGTATGAATTCAATGCACAGTCATCACTGTTAAATTTCCATTCCAAAATATTTAACAAATAGGTTAAATTCATTATTATCCATGAACCTTATATGATGAATATAGATCCCATTGGATTATCATAGTTAAAGATTCCACAATTATGTGGGCTCTTCTTTGCCTGCATGTTCAAAATAACCTTTTATACAAAATAGACAGTTATATACAGTGAATGTGGCACACTCCCAGTGTGTCTGTACTTCTATTCGCAAGTAGTCAGTTTCAACAATCTCCTACTAGTATTATATTCTTAAGTCATTTCATAAGTTAAAATTGATTAAGTTTGGCCTCTCCGACCGAGAAATAAAGCTAAGTGGAGGAAAATATTACCTCAATATAAGCTGTAAATTCCAGAATGGAATGACTTAGGATAACTGTATAAATCCTCTGTCAGCAATGCATTTAAATTCAGGAAAAGGATTATGACAATCCTTCAACAAAAATTTGATCTTTCATGTCATGAACTGCATGATTCTACACAACGGAAATAAGCCTTTAAATTCCGCTTAATTTAATCTGAAAGCCAGTCAAGTTGCATCTGACTTCAAAGTATCAGTCATCATGGACTACATTCCATGTAAAACCACATAATATTCGCTTGAATATAAATTTCATTACCAATGCCTCCATACGGCTCTATTATTATACACATGTACTACCCTGAGTACATATTTCAACTATTTATATACCTTTAGAATAGACAATTACATCTACTCGACACCTTCACTGGTGAAAGATGAATTTCATGACTATTATTCTTTTCGGCTTATTATTATTCTCATTACATTTGGCTATCGTTGTTAGAATTTATACCAAGTCATTACATTGGTTTCTTTCAATAATTCAACAATTTCACTGAATTTAAACATCTATGCTTTCAAAAATATAATTACAGAAATAATTCCATGATCAAGCGTGCCTTCACGTTTATCAAAACTGGGATATACGCTGATTAAAAAAGTGAATGTTGTTTCAGAATCATCATAAATCAACTGACTATTATTAATAATGATTATCAATTCAATCTAACATGGATCTCAAATAAGGCTTCACTATCATTGCTATCATGAAACAAAATCTATACTTGCATGGACGAAGAAAAAGTTTATCAAGCACAGTTCAGTACACCCCTGCTCAATTGAATTCCAAAAAACGAGTAAAGCCTCCACACAACCGATCATGGTAATCATAGCAATTAGCGCAACTGAACGGTATAAAAACTATACAGGTCTCTATCCTTCAAAAGCACAGAGAATTGTCCCTAGCATAAGCGAAGGATCAAACTTGTTTATTTTGCAACGCTTCAAAAAGCCTATAACTTGCTATAAAAATCAGCATTAACATGCGAAGAAAATCGCTTGAATGTCGAACTTATCTGAAGTTCAGTGATATATGTAGCTCACCCCTGAATCTGCATTAGCGAAAAAATGTCGAAATAAACATATGATAGTGTTCACCACACTATTAAACACGAATTATCAATGTCGATGCCTACAAATTCCTCTTCACTACACTAAAAGCGCTTCATTAAATTTAATTAGAATTTACTGTAATCAATCTACAAATACAAAGTGAAAATGATTCATTCCTTACCGGAATCAAGAACCTTGTCGAGCATCAGACCAGTCATGATTAGAACGTCATGCCTAGAAATTATATGTCGACATACTACTCAAAAATACAAGAAATAAAAATGACAGCAGAACTAACATTGGAATGTCTACACTCTACTACGATAGACTGGACTGGTTTGTCTGTACCTTGTTGAATTCTGAACATCAAAAGAGAGCATTGATATGCCTTTCATATCATGGCCTCCCTCAAAAGTAGCGATAGTCTGGACTCCCCTGGTAAATGGGAATCGAACCTCGGAACTCCTGTCTCCAATCCACTGGTTCCCACTGGTTAACAGGATATCATCTATCGTGGACGAACGGTCAGCTACCCTTCCATCAGAATTCCAACTCCATCCAGACCAATGTCTGTTCCACCGTAGCATAGCGATATTCATATCGAACCGAAATGTTATTTAACACCCACGCATTACCGCCACTAAGAATAATCATTCTCCGCATTTAACAGCTGTGCACTGATGGCCTGATAGTAAGCGTATAGCATTATCGGCTTTCACTGAAAAGTTCTATACTCTGAAGGCATTGCAGTACTCATGTTAACGTGTTTAACCCGCATAGCGATCACAATAAAGTGCATAAGAACTGTTTCTCTCGACATCCTGTTAGAAAACGTGTCGAATACAAACGAGGAATAATGTTCAAAGGTCATTAATCAATACAGCATTGAATAAGTTGTAGAGGTCAGTATGTTCACTGATGTGAGTTGCAGCTTGATATAATATGCTACAGTTCCTCACAGTGCTCTTAGTAAATGCTGCATAGCCCAAGTTCATACGTCGAATAAGCCTATGACTTGCCTGTAAAAGTGCATTCAAGTTCCCTTCTTGTATGAGTGGATTCACAAGTCCACATATTGCACGAAGAAGTCAGTGTTTTTTGTCACTAAACTCTGCTAGAGTTATCGAGGAGCGTGCACTGTCGCGTCGAACTTACACTTTTCGAAACGCGTTATAGTATGTCTTGAGGAGATGTGTTTTCCTCAGAGACTGGAAATAATCTGTCTTCTGCTGTGCGCGTAGGGTTTCACGACTTCCATACCCCCACCACACTTGCTAGTCTGGATCGAGCGATCATTTCATTGGTGAATGTAGTTCATCATTTATATATATCAAAAAGGTATTTTAACATGAAAATATATCGAAATATATATATCGCATTTTTCTCTCTGACTTCTATTATGTCTAGTTTGCTTTCATCAACTTTAACTTCTATCGACTTAACCCTTTCTTCCATCCTACTGTGATCGTCAACCTGAGTATTCTGTAGCATATTCAGTCGTTCAATTACGTTTTAACTTACATCACATACTTCTTTACTCGACCTGTTTTCACCTTCGGCAATTTTATTGTTTATTTCCTTCTTGAAATCTTTAAAGTAGTCATCATTGAACTTAACCATTTCCTATCTTAAAATTGTTACACTATCTTGGATTATACCCTCGATATCCACATCAAAATCGCATTTAATGTGCTGGTTATGATCTTTAACTTGTGTTTGCAAAAGGCACAACTCCTCCTTTAGCTGTTCTAAAGTGGATTGTGTTTGAATGGTGTAATTTGACATTAACAACTGGAGAGCCTCTGTATTTGATTTAGCATCCCTATCATGATTCGACACCTCTAATTTAATCTCTAATTGGAAATCGTTATGGTTTAGTTTAGCTTCGCTTAATTGGACTTGCATCGGGTTTTGACTAGCCTCTGCAATGTCGACCTTAGTTATAATGTTTGGTTTTGAGTCGTTTGCATTTGACTTTGCGTCGCCTGCATGTGGCTTTGGGTCGATTCAACCTTTACCATCTTGGAATCTAATTTATCCACAGTGGATTGCATTTTATCAACTGCAGATTGAATTCTAGTGACATATAACTCAAGATTATTTTGACTTAATTGAATCTTATCTTGACTTGATTGAATTTTAGTAACATTTAATTCAAGATTATCTTGACTTGATTGGATTTTACGTAGTAGCATTTGATTCAAGATTATCTTGAATTTATTGGATCTTAGTGACATCTGATTCAAGATTATCTTGATTTAACCTTTCCAATCTCCAATTGAACTCCGGCAACTGTAGATTGAATTTTAGTAACATTTAATTCAAGCTTATCCTGGCTTAATTTAATCTTATTGGCAATTGACTCATTCGTAAGTTGCCCAGTTTGGACTGTATCTAAATCAACTCGGACCAAATGGACATCAGAGTTTGTCGGCTTAACGTCTGATTGGACATCTTCTATTGTACTCTCCCCATTCTTAACTTTGGTTAATACTTGTTTAGAACTGTCTTGTGCTTTCTTTAAGGACTCCTGCATGGTGGCAATTTCCTCACGGAGACTATCAGCAACAACGTCATGGATAATTCTTTTGCTTTTCTTTGTGTTGTGCTTCGTGTTTGTGTTGTCCAAATCTCCTGTATTTTGTCCATTTTATTCTGGATCATCCTGAATATTGACTGAAAGTCAGTGACCTCCTCGTCCTCTTTATCAGACATTATATATATGTAATTCACAAAAACACAAGCAACATGAGCACTGCTTAAACCTAAGCAGAGTATGAACACTCCAATGCAAATTTGCTGCCATGTTTGAAACTTCTTTAGTGTATAGCCTTAATCCATAAAACAATACTCTATTTAATTAATACTAACACCATACATACAAGTGGAATGCCCTACAGTAAAGTGTGTGATGCGTTATATCGGTGATATTCCCTAAATATCCTAATCTGAAAAGAATTTAAAGAATTTAAATGAACAAAACATTCTATAATCTTACGATGAGTTTAGAAATTCCCATCAGCCGGATTCAACTAAACCAAGCAATTTGTATGCAGATGAAACCTGAACTACATCAAATCCCCATTCGAATGAACACGTCAGTAAAGATTCCGAAGTGTATCTTTCACGGTTCCAGCTCAAGTCGTTTATTTATTGCTAAATAGTGTATCACCACTTTGAAAAGATCAAAACTAATAATGGTTGCGTTTCCACATGCATATCATGCAGATTGAGTTTTCTCATAAACGCCTTGTTCACAAGTGAATTCCAACATTTTGTGCAAAAAATGTCGGTTAACCATTACTTTCTGACGTTCATTCAATGAATTCACAATGATCGTTGTAATGGCGTCAGAATTGGCTAGTTACTGACACCTCCCACGTGTTCGAACACAAGATTCGAAACGAACATGAAATGGCGTCAATCACTGAGCTACAAAGGTGTATTCGAGTCAAAAACTGGCTACAACTCGTTGCAATGGCGTCAAAATTGGCTTCGACTCTGGTATTCCAGTTTTATTCGAATGCCACTTGATAGGTCTCCAAATCTCTGGATATCTACACGGAATTCCCGTTAATTCGAGTCCCAAACCGATAGTGTGCCAAATCACTGGCGTCGAACCTGGTAATCCATTCTATTTGAATCCCCATAGGACGGGCGCCAAATCTCTGTACCCGAAATACCTACCGTCAGCTTGTTGGAATCCCCCGATGGTAACTGGATCGTAAAACCTGAAAACCCCGGCTAGAAAAGCCCCAGATTCTACCAACAAGAGACGGGGATAATTGGGCAAAGGATTACCGAACTGAGGAGACGTTAAGAAAAACCATGGCAACAACCAAAAATAGCTCATGAGAATACGAAAACTACGTAAAAACGTAATCCCTGGAGCGTGGAAAGCTCTGAAATACCCGCAATGGTTTCCTTAACGTGTCCTCCTATCACGTCTCTAAAACATCACACGTGTAGAATTAAGAGGAAACTGTCCAAAATATATTCAAAAGATAGAATATAGCAGAATGATGCTACATCAAAGAAACAATTCAACTTCAAGAGGAAGTTGACATCCACGACGTATGGATGCAATAAACAGTCATCACTGATAAATTTCCATTCCAAAATAATTAACAAATAGGTTAAATTCTTTATTATCCATGATCCTAATATGATGAATATAGATCCCACTGGATCATCTTAATAAGAAATTCCACAATTATGTAGGCTCTTCTCTGCCTACATGTTCAAAATACACTTTTATACAAAATATACAGTTATATACAGTGAATGTGGCACACTCCCAGTGTGTCTGTACTACTGTTCGCAAGTAGTCAGTTTCAACAATCTCCTACTAGTATTATATTCTTAAGTCATTTCATAAGTTAAAATTGATTAAGTTTGGCCTCTCCGACCGCGAACTAAAGCTATGTGGAGGAAAATATTACCTCAATATAAGCTGTAAATTCCAGAATGGACTGACTTGGGACAACTGTAAAAATCCTCTGTCAGCAGTGCATTTAAATTCAGGATAAGGATTATAATCCCGGTCAACAGTGATTTTGGTGCCGGGGCTTTTTAACCTGATTTTATATGAATGTGATGCCCTGAATTCAAATATGCCATTACTTTTTGCCTACCAGCTCTTGTTTCTGAGATATGACATTTTTGTGATATGTACATTACACTATCTTATGGTAATAACAAACTAAACATGGCATTTCCATTATTAAATTATACAAATATTATTATATACAAACACAGAGGAAAAAGTCGTGAATGAAACCAACCAGTCACTGGACACTTCGGAAGCTTCTTTCCCGTGACATTCTTGAATGAATTTTGGAACAGTCCCTTTTTAAGCTCAAGCAGTATTCTCCATCATGTGTATGTCCCATCTTCCTTGGTAGCGGTCGTGCACTGTTTTAATATCCTGGTGAAATCGTTAACTTTGTTCCTCACTGTTGTCTGCTACATTTTCAGGAAAACGATCGAAGCTGCTGTGTAAATAGTGCAACTTAATTCTCATGTTGCACCCAAGAGATTTGAAACTGTTAAGCATCCCTTTTTCCAGTTCAACATAGTTTTCAGCTTTGCGTTTGCCTTGAAAATGTTTTACAACTGACACAAATAAAGTCCAGGCTTCTAGTTCAGATTCATTCATCGAATTTACGAAGTCAGGATCCTTAATGAGTTGTCTTATTTGTGGGCCATAAAATATCCCTGCCTAAAGTTTTTCAATACTCAAGTGAGGCATTTTATTTCCTATAAATGCAAAGCATGATCCGTTCTTATCAAGAGACTTCAAAAATTGCTTCATAAGGCCCAGCTTGATATGCAGCGGAGGACAGATGGTTTTCTCTCGTTCAACATTTTCCCTCAACATTCATGCTTTCTCTATTAGGCTACTCTTTTCTAACCCAGTGGTGTGTTTTGCCTCTGCTATCTCATAGGCACAAGAAGTAAGGATATTAGACTGACGATACGACACAATATACATGACCCAATCCTTGTATATAATAGTTGAGAATTGCACAAAATGGAGTTAGAACTGCACATTTCGTGTAAAACTGCACACAAAAACAACACAGATTTAAACAAATAGAGGTGATAGAAGAAACCTGATATTTAAAAAGATAGAGCTGTTAGAGAAAAATTGATTTCATATTTAGATTCAGCGACCCAAGTATACTTAAAAACAGTTACAAAATCCCCGGCACCAAACAAAATTTGTAGGCCTGTGTTATGAATATCCTTCAACAAAAAGTTTGATCTATCATGTCAACAACTGCATGATTCTACACAACAGAAATAAGTCTTTAAATTCCTCTGAATTTTCTGAAAGCCAGTCAAGTTGCATCTGACTTCAAAGTATCAGTCATCATGGACTACATTCCATGGAAAACCACATAATATTCGCTTGAATATAAATTTCATTACTAATGTCTCCATCGGCTCTATCATTATACACATGTACTACCCTGAGTACTTATTTCAACTATTTATATGTCTTTAGGACAGACAATTACATCTACCTCACTGGTGAACGATCAATTTCATGACTATTATTCATTTTCGGCTTATTATTATTCTCATTGCATTTGGCTATCTTTGTTAGAATTTATACAAAGTCATTACATTGGTTTCTTTCAATAATTCAATAATTCCACTGAATTTAAACATCTATGCTTTCAAAAATATAATTACAGAAATAATTCCATGATCAAACGTGCCTTCACGTTTATCAAAACTGGGATAAACGCTGATTAAAAAGTGAATGTTGTTTCAGAATCATCATAAGTCAACTGACTATTATTAATAATGATTATCAATTCCATCTAAAATGGATCTCAAATAAGCCTTCACTATCATGTCTATCATGAAACAAAATCTATACTTGCATCGACCAAGAAAAAGTTTATCCAGCCTAAGTTCGGTACACCCCTGCTCAAATGAATTCCAGAAAACGAGTAAAGCCTCTACACCACCGATCATGATAATCATAGCAATTAGCGCAATTGACCGGTTAGAAAACTCTACAGGTCTCTATCCTTCAAAAGCACAGAGAATGATCCCTAGCATAAGCGAAGGATCTAACTTCTCTATTAGCAATGCTTCAAAAGCCTATAACTTGCTATAAAAATCAGCATTAACATGCGAAAAAAATCACTCGAATGTCGATCTTATCTGAAGTTCAGTGATACATGTAGGTGACCCCTCAGTCTACATTAGGGAAAAAATTTGAAATATACATATATAAGTGTTCACCACACTACTAAACACGAATTATCACTGTCGATGCCTAGGAATTCCTCTTCACTACACTAAAGAAGCGTCATTTAAATTTAATTAGAATTTACTGTTAATATTACTGAATCAATTTTCAAATACAAAGTGAAAATTTTTCATTCCTTATCGGAATCAAAAACCTTGTCGAACATAAGACCGGTCATGATTAGAACGTCATGCCTAGAAATTATACTTCGACATACTACTCAAAAATACAAGAAATAAAAATGACAGCAAAACCAACATTGGAATAGACTGGACTGGTTTGTCTGTATCTTGTTCAATTCCGAAGATCAAAAGAAAGCATTGATTTGCCTTTCATATCATTGCCTCCCCCAACGTAGTGATAGTCTGGACTCCCCTGGTCAATGGGAATCGAACCCTGAACTCCTGTCTCCAATCCACTGGTTCCCACTGGTTAACAGGATATCATCCATCGTGGACGAACGGTCAGCTACCCTTCCATCAGAATTCCAACTCCATCCAGGCCAATGTATGTTCCACCGTAGCATCGCGATATTCATATCGAACCGAACTATTATTTAACATTCACGCATTTACGCCACTAAGAATTATCAATCTCGGCACTAAACAGCTGTGCACTGGTGGACCGATAGTAAGCGTATAGCATTATCGGCTTTCACTGAAAAGTTCGATACTCTGCAAGCATTGCAGTACTTATATTGACGTGTTTAACCCGCCATAGCGATCAAAATAAAGTGCATAAGAACTGTTTCTCTCGACATTCTGTTAGAAAACGTGTCGAATACGAACGAGGAATAATAATCAAAGTTCATTAATCAATACTGAATTGAATAAATTGAAGAGGTCAGTATGCATAGTATTCTTTCAAACAATAGTTCACTGCTGTGAGTTGCAGCTTGATATAATGTGCTAGAATTCCTCACAGTGTTCTTAGTATATGCTGCATAGCTCAAGTTTATACGTAGAATAAGCGTATGACTTGCCTATAAAAGTGCATATAAGTTCCCTTCTTGTATGAGTGGATTCACAAGTCCACATATTGCACGAAGAAGTCAGTGTTTTTTGTCACTAAACTCTGCTAGATTTATGGAGTAGCGTGCACTGTCGCGCCGAACTTACACTTTTCGAAACGCGTTATAGTATGTCTTGAGGAGATGTGTTTTCCTCAGAGACTGGAAATAATCTGTCTTCTGCTGTGCGCGTAGGGTTTCACGACTTCCACACCCCCACCACACTTGCTAGTCTGGATCAAGCGATCATTTCATTGGTGAATGTAGTTCATCATTTATATATATCAAAAAGGTATTTTAACATGAAAATATATCGAAATATATATCATGTTAAGTTAATTCATCGTTCACAATGCTACAAAGCATGTATATTATTCTCATTTCTTCGTATACATCATAAAATGGTGTCCTGCTGGTTGGTCAATAAACTGGTCAATACTCGCTATGTGCTTATCGCATCACAGCCGAATCCCAGCTTCGGGTCTCCCCGCTGTGGATCGGAAAATACCGCAATCTCCACTCGTGCGCTGCGCTCATCTCGCCTAGCGATTGCGAGTTGAATAGAACTTCAAAATAAACTTGCGCTGAAATACTTGTCATTTGAATGTGAGTATAATGGTAAGTCTTCCTCTTGACTTCCTACATAAAAGAGTACCCTTCTCTGTTATGTATACCATATAAAATCTGTATAAACTATGGAGCTTTATTCTCATGTCAACTACTTATAGAATTTCCGAAGATTGAATTGTATCGGGCAATGATATCAGTTCCATCCTAGCTAGTAATCTCATAACAATTATTCCCAAATACACGATATACACGGTAGGGTTGTTGAATACTGTATCACTACTTGCTCTTAGAAATGTACGTCCTTTTTCCTCTATCGTCAGGGCTTCGTTCCTTACTACCCTGACGACTCGTGCTAGGCCTATTCTCGTCAAATTCCTCACGATCTTTTCTCTCTCTCGAATAGCTTCGTCTGGTTTCTCGAGATTTTTCTTGCTCCCTTCTGAGTCTTTGATCTCGATTCCGCTCATACTCCTCGGTCCGGTAGTCTTTATACCTCCCGTATCCTTGGAATGGCCTATTATTAGAATTATACGTAATTCCTCTGTATTTATTCCTATAATTTCCATTATCTCGGCGGTAAAAATTGCGTTCTTCATATTTACGCTGCCTGGGTTGCTCATTGTATTGGAGATACCAGTTATCTTGCCGATTGTTTCTCTGATACTTAATGTTATGATAATTCCCAGATCTGTTGTAGTTCCTGTCTTCAGATATAATCTGTTCAGTCTGTTGATTTATGTCCAGAACTATGGTGTTAACGGTTCTTTGGTCATTTCTGTTACTCCTCACTACTGTAGGTGTCGGAAGAGCACTTACGTGGTCCACCCGTCTCAACAGATCGTCCATGGTGGTCAGATCAGTGACACCGGATGATATAACATTCTTTCGGACTTCTACCGGAAGCTGTCGAGAAATGGCTTCTATCAACTGCGCTTGGGTTAGAGGGGGACTGTAAAAACCTCAATTTCGCGAGCTAACTAGCAAAATACTCTGAGTAGCTGGAGGGGCCTGTACTTGAGTGTTTGCGAGAGTAGATCTCCGAATGGACATTACTTTGCACCTCTGTACTCCAGAACCTGTTGATAAATGCATCGGCGAACTCGTCGAAATTATCAAACGTGTAACGGAATACAAGAAACCACTGGAGCGATGCGTCAGAATGATAACGCTCAACCACCCTCAGTTCTCTCTCACGAGGAACAAGCGACTCAATAAAATAGTCACGAACGCTTCTTATAAATTCTATAGGTATATTACCGTCTGGATGATTAAAGCGACGAGGCTTATCTTCGTAGTTCCTAATGATAGTTACGTGAGATGCCCCATCTGGTGACCTCAGCGTTTACGCTCCTGTATTTGTATTCGCCATCGGCGAAACATACGACTGCATTATGTTAGGGTCGTGTGCAGCATTAGAGTGTGGACTAATCTCTGTCATGGGGGTTGGTTGATGAAAGTTAACCACCCTATCACGCGTCCTGAAATCAGTTCGGTCGATCGCAGTTAGAAAATCCGCATTCCAATGCGCCCTCAATTGTTCCCGCAAACTTTCTACATTTATATTGCCATATAAAGTTAGAATTTCGAGTTGATTACGTAACTCATTAATTTCAGAGGTCTTTTTCTCTCTGACTTCTATTATGTCTAGTTTGCTTTCATCAACTTTAACTTCTATCGACTTAACCCTTTCTTGCATCCTACTGTGATCGTCAACCTGAGTATTCTGTAGCATATTCAGTCGTTCAATTACGTTTTCCCTTACATCAGATACTTCTTTACTCGACCTGTTTTCACCTTCGGCAATTTTATTGTTTATTTCCTTCTTGAAATCTTTAAAGTAGTCATCATTGAACTTAACCATTTCCTTTCTTAAAATTGTTACACTATCTTGGATTATACCCTCGATATCCACATCACAATCGCATTTAATGTGCTGGTTATGATCTTTAACTTGTGTTTGCAAAAGGCACAACTCCTCCTTTAGCTGTTCTAAAGTGGATTGTGTTTGAATGGTGTAATTTGACATTAACAACTGGAGAGCCTCTGTATTTGATTTAGCCTCCCTATCATGATTCGACACCTCTAATTTAATCTCTAATTGGAAATCGTTATGGTTTAGTTTAGCTTCGCTTAATTGGACTTGCATCGGGTTTTGACTAGCCTCTACAATGTCGACCTTAGTTATAATGTTTGGTTTTGAGTCGTTTGCATTTGACTTTGCGTCGCCTGCATGTGGCTTTGGGTCGATTCAACCTTTACCATCTTGGAATCTAATTTATCCACAGTGGATTGCATTTTATCAACTGCAGATTGAATTCTAGTGACATATAACTCAAGATTATTTTGACTTAATTGAATCTTATCTTGACTTGATTGAATTTTAGTAACATTTAATTCAAGATTATCTTGACTTGATTGGATTTTACGTAGTAGCATTTGATTCAAGATTATCTTGAATTTATTGGATCTTAGTGACATCTGATTCAAGATTATCTTGATTTAACCTTTCCAATCTCCAATTGAACTCCGGCAACTGTAGATTGAATTTTAGTAACATTTAATTCAAGATTATCCTGGCTTAATTTAATCTTATTGGCAATTGACTCATTCGTAAGTTGCCCAGTTTGGACTGTATCTAAATCAACTCGGACCAAATGGACAGCAGAGTTTGTCTGCTTAACGTCTGATTGGACATCTTCTATTGTACTCTCCCCATTCTTAACTTTGGTTAATACTTGTTTAGAACTGTCTTGTGCTTTCTTTAAGGACTCCTGCATGGTGGCAATTTCCTCACGGAGACTATCAGCAACAACGTCATGGATAATTCTTTTGCTTTTCTTTGTGTTGTGCTTCGTGTTTGTGTTGTCCAATTCTCCTGTATTTTGTCCATTTTATTCTGGATCATCCTGAATATTGACTGAAAGTCAGTGACCTCCTCGTCCTCTTTATCAGACATTATATATATGTAATTCACAAAAACACAAGCAACATGAGCACTGCTTAAACCTAAGCAGAGTATGAACACTCCAATGCAAATTTGCTGCCATGTTTGAAACTTCTTTAGTGTATAGCCTTAATCCATAAAACAATACTCTATTTAATTAATACTAACACCATACATACAAGTGGAATGCCCTACAGTGAAGTGTGTGATGCGTTATATCGGTGATATTCCCTAAATATCCTAATCCGAAAAGAATTTAAAGAATTTAAATGAACAAAACATTCTATAATCTTACGATGAGTTTAGAAATTCCCATCAGCCGGATTCAACTAAACCAAGCAATTTGTATGCAGATGAAACCTGAACTACATCAAATCCCCATTCGAATGAACACGTCAGTAAAGATTCCGAAGTGTATCTTTCACGGTTCCAGCTCAAGTCGTTTATTTATTGCTAAATAGTGTATCACCACTTTGAAAAGATCAAAACTAATAATGGTTGCGTTTCCACATGCATATCATGCAGATTGAGTTTTCTCATAAACGCCTTGTTCACAAGTGAATTCCAACATTTTGTGCAAAAAATGTCGGTTAACCATTACTTTCTGACGTTCATTCAATGAATTCACAATGATCGTTGTAATGGCGTCAGAATTGGCTAGTTACTGACACCTCCCACGTGTTCGAACACAAGATTCGAAACGAACATGAAATGGCGTCAATCACTGAGCTACAAAGGAGTATTCGAGTCAAAAACTGGCTACAACTCGTTGCAATGGCGTCAAAATTGGCTTCGACTCTGGTATTCCAGTTTTATTCGAATGCCACTTGATAGGTCTCCAAATCTCTGGATATCTACACGGAATTCCCGTTAATTCGAGTCCCAAACCGATAGTGCGCCAAATCACTGGCGTCGAACCTGGTAATCCATTCTATTTGAATCCCCATAGGACGGGCGCCAAATCTCTGTACCCGAAATACCTACCGTCAGCTTGTTGGAATCCCCCGATGATAACTGGATCGTAAAACCTGAAAACCCCGGCTAGAAAAGCCCCAGATTCTACCAACAAGAGACGGGGATAATTGGGCAAAGGATTACCGAACTGAGGAGACGTTAAGAAAAACCATGGCAACAACCAAAAATAGCTCATGAGAACACGAAAACTACGTAAAAACGTAATCCCTGGAGCGTGGAAAACTCTGAAATACCCGCAATGGTTTCCTTAACGTGTCCTCCTATCACGTCTATAAAACATCACACGTGTAGAATTAAGAGGAAACTGTCCAAAATATATTCAAAAGATAGAATATAGCAGAATGATGCTACATCAAAGAAACAATTCAACTTCAAGAGGAAGTTGACATCCACGACGTATGGATGCAATAAACAGTCATCACTGATAAATTTCCATTCCAAAATAATTAACAAATAGGTTAAATTCTTTATTATCCATGATCCTAATATGATGAATATAGATCCCACTGGATCATCTTAATAAGAAATTCCACAATTATGTAGGCTCTTCTCTGCCTACATGTTCAAAATACACTTTTATACAAAATATACAGTTATATACAGTGAATGTGGCACACTCCCAGTGTGTCTGTACTACTGTTCGCAAGTAGTCAGTTTCAACAATCTCCTACTAGTATTATATTCTTAAGTCATTTCATAAGTTAAAATTGATTAAGTTTGGCCTCTCCGACCGAGAACTAAAGCTATGTGGAGGAAAATATTACCTCAATATAAGCTGTAAATTCCAGAATGGACTGACTTGGGACAACTGTAAAAATCCTCTGTCAGCAGTGCATTTAAATTCAGGATAAGGATTATAATCCCGGTCAACAGTGATTTTGGTGCCGGGGCTTTTTAACCTGATTTTATATGAATGTGATGCCCTGAATTCAAATATGCCATTACTTTTTGCCTACCAGCTCTTGTTTCTGAGATATGACATTTTTGTGATATGTACATTACACTATCTTATGGTAATAACAAACTAAACATGGCATTTCCATTATTAAATTATACAAATATTATTATATACAAACACAGAGGAAAAAGTCATGAATGAAACCAACCAGTCACTGGACACTTCGGAAGCTTCTTTCCCGTGACATTCTTGAATGAATTTTGGAACAGTCCCTTTTTAAGCTCAAGCAGTATTCTCCATCATGTGTATGTCCCATCTTCCTTGGTAGCGGTCGTGCACTGTTTTAATATCCTGGTGAAATCGTTAACTTTGTTCCTCACTGTTGTCTGCTACATTTTCAGGAAAACGATCGAAGCGGCTGTGTAAATAGTGCAACTTAATTCTCATGTTGCACCCAAGAGATTTGAAACTGTTAAGCATCCCTTTTTCCAGTTCAACATAGTTTTCAGCTTTGCGTTTGCCTTGAAAATGTTTTACAACTGACACAAATAAAGTCCAGGCTTCTAGTTCAGATTCATTCATCGAATTTACGAAGTCAGGATCCTTAATGAGTTGTCTTATTTGTGGGCCATAAAATATCCCTGCTTAAAGTTTTTCAATACTCAAGTGAGGCATTTTATTTCCTATAAATGCAAAGCATGATCCGTTCTTATCAAGAGACTTCAAAAATTGCTTCATAAGGCCCAGCTTGATATGCAGCGGAGGACAGATGGTTTTCTCTCGTTCAACATTTTCCCTCAACATTCATGCTTTCTCTATTAGGCTACTCTTTTCTAACCCAGTGGTGTGTTTTGCCTCTGCTATCTCATAGGCACAAGAAGTAAGGATATTAGACTGACGATACGACACAATATACATGACCCAATCATTGTATAAAATAGTTGAGAATTGCACAAAATGGAGTTAGAACTGCACATTTCGTGTAAAACTGCACATAAAAACAACACAGATTTAAACAAATAGAGGTGATAGAAGAAACCTGATATCTAAAAAAATAGAGCTGTTAGAGAAAAATTGATTTCATATTTAGATTCAGCGACCCAAGTATACTTAAAAACAGTTACAAAATCCCCGGCACCAAACAAAATTTGTAGGCCTGTGTTATGAATATCCTTCAACAAAAAGTTTGATCTATCATGTCAACAACTGCATGATTCTACACAACAGAAATAAGTCTTTAAATTCCTCTGCATTTTCTGAAAGCCAGTCAAGTTGCATCTGACTTCAAAGTATCAGTCATCATGGACTACATTCCATGGAAAACCACATAATATTCGCTTGAATATAAATTTCATTACTAATGTCTCCATCGGCTCTATCATTATACACATGTACTACCCTGAGTACTTATTTCAACTATTTATATGTCTTTAGTATAGACAATTACATCTACCTCACTGGTGAACGATGAATTTCATGACTATTATTCATTTTCGGCTTATTATTATTCTCATTGCATTTGGCTATCTTTGTTAGAATTTATACAAAGTCATTACATTGGTTTCTTTCAATAATTCAATAATTCCACTGAATTTAAACATCTATGCTTTCAAAAATATAATTACAGAAATAATTTCATGATCAAACGTGCCTTCACGTTTATCAAAACTGGGATAAACGCTGATTAAAAAGTGAATGTTGTTTCAGAATCATCATAAGTCAACTGACTATTATTAATAATGATTATCAATTCCATCTAAGTTGGATCTCAAATAAGCCTTCACTATCATGTCTATCATGAAACAAAATCTATACTTGCATCGACCAAGAAAAAGTTTATCCAGCCTAAGTTCGGTACACCCCTGCTCAAATGAATTCCAGAAAACGAGTAAAGCCTCTACACCACCGATCATGATAATCATAGCAATTAGCGCAATTGACCGGTTAGAAAACTCTACAGGTCTCTATCCTTCAAAAGCACAGAGAATGATCCCTAGCATAAGCGAAGGATCTAACTTCTCTATTAGCAATGCTTCAAAAGCCTATAACTTGCTATAAAAATCAGCATTAACATGCGAAAAAAAATCACTCGAATGTCGATCTTATCTGAAGTTCAGTGATACATGTAGGTGACCCCTCAGTCTACATTAGGGAAAAAATTGAAATATACATATATAAGTGTTCACCACACTACTAAACACGAATTATCACTGTCGATGCCTAGGAATTCCTCTTCACTACACTAAAGAAGCGTCATTTAAATTTAATTAGAATTTACTGTTAATATTACTGAATCAATTTTCAAATACAAAGTGAAAATTTTTCATTCCTTATCGGAATCAAAAACCTTGTCGAACATAAGACCGGTCATGATTAGAACGTCATGCCTAGAAATTATACTTCGACATACTACTCAAAAATACAAGAAATAAAAATGACAGCAAAACCAACATTGGAATAGACTGGACTGGTTTGTCTGTATCTTGTTCAATTCCGAAGATCAAAAGAAAGCATTGATTTGCCTTTCATATCATTGCCTCCCCCAACGTAGTGATAGTCTGGACTCCCCTGGTCAATGGGAATCGAACCCCGGAACTCCTGTCTCCAATCCACTGGTTCCCACTGGTTAACAGGATATCATCCATCGTGGACGAACGGTCAGCTACCCTTCCATCAGAATGCCAACTCCATCCAGGCCAATGTATGTTCCACCGTAGCATCGCGATATTCATATCGAACCGAACTATTATTTAACATTCACGCATTTACGCCACTAAGAATTATCAATCTCGGCACTAAACAGCTGTGCACTGGTGGACCGATAGTAAGCGTATAGCATTATCGGCTTTCACTGAAAAGTTCGATACTCTGCAAGCATTGCAGTACTTATATTGACGTGTTTAACCCGCCATAGCGATCAAAATAAAGTGCATAAGAACTGTTTCTCTCGACATTCTGTTAGAAAACGTGTCGAATACGAACGAGGAATAATAATCAAAGTTCATTAATCAATACTGAATTGAATAAATTGAAGAGGTCAGTATGCATAGTATTCTTTCAAAAAATAGTTCACTGCTGTGAGTTGCAGCTTGATATAATGTGCTAGAATTCCTCACAGTGTTCTTAGTATATGCTGCATAGCTCAAGTTTATACGTAGAATAAGCGTATGACTTGCCTATAAAAGTGCATATAAGTTCCCTTCTTGTATGAGTGGATTCACAAGTCCACATATTGCACGAAGAAGTCAGTGTTTTTTGTCACTAAACTCTGCTAGATTTATGGAGTAGCGTGCACTGTCGCGCCGAACTTACACTTTTCGAAACGCGTTATAGTATGTCTTGAGGAGATGTGTTTTCCTCAGAGACTGGAAATAATCTGTCTTCTGCTGTGCGCGTAGGGTTTCACGACTTCCATACCCCCACCACACTTGCTAGTCTGGATCAAGCGATCATTTCATTGGTGAATGTAGTTCATCATTTATATATATCAAAAAGGTATTTTAACATGAAAATATATCGAAATATATATCATGTTAAGTTAATTCATCGTTCACAATGCTACAAAGCATGTATATTATTCTCATTTCTTCGTATACATCATAAAATGGTGTCCTGCTGGTTGGTCAATAAACTGGTCAATACTCGCTATGTGCTTATCGCATCACAGCCGAATCCCAGCTTCGGGTCTCCCCGCTGTGGATCGGAAAATACCGCAATCTCCACTCGTGCGCTGCGCTCATCTCGCCTAGCGATTGCGAGTTGAATAGAACTTCAAAATAAACTTGCGCTGAAATACTTGTCATTTGAATGTGAGTATAATGGTAAGTCTTCCTCTTGACTTCCTACATAAAAGAGTACCCTTCTCTGTTATGTATACCATATAAAATCTGTATAAACTATGGAGCTTTATTCTCATGTCAACTACTTATAGAATTTCCGAAGATTGAATTGTATCGGGCAATGATATCAGTTCCATCCTAGCTAGTAATCTCATAACAATTATTCCCAAATACACGACATACACGGTAGGGTTGTTGAATACTGTATCACTACTTGCTCTTAGAAATGTACGTCCTTTTTCCTCTATCGTCAGGGCTTCGTTCCTTACTACCCTGACGACTCGTGCTAGGCCTATTCTCGTCAAATTCCTCACGATCTTTGCTCTCTCTCGAATAGCTTCGTCTGGTTTCTCGAGACTCTTCTTGCTCCCTTCTGAGTCTTTGATCTCGATTCCGCTCATACTCCTCGGTCCGGGAATCTTTATACCTCCCGTATCCTTGGAATGGCCTATTATTAGAATTATACGTAATTCCTCTGTATTTATTCCTATAATTTCCATTATCTCGGCGGTAAAAATTGCGTTCTTCATATTTACGCTGCCAGGGTTGTTCATTGTATTGGGGATACCAGTTATCTTGCCGATTGTTTCTCTGATACTTAATGTTATGATAATTCCCAGATCTGTTGTAGTTCCTGTCTTCAGATATAATCCGTTCAGTCTGTTGATTTCTGTCCAGAACTATGGTGTTAACGGTTCTTTGGTCATTTCTGTTACTCCTCACTACTGTAGGTGTCGAAAGAGCACTTACGTGGTCCACCCGTCTCAACAGATCGTCCATGGTGGTCAGATCAGTGACACCGGGTGATATAACATTCTTTCGGACTTCTACCGGAAGCTGTCGAGAAATGGCTTCTATCAACTGCGCTTGGGTTAGAGGGGGACTGTAAAAACCTCAATTTCGCGAGCTGACTAGCAAAATACTCTGAGTAGCTGGAGGGGCCTGTACTTGAGTGTTTGCGAGAGTAGATCTCCGAATGGACATTACTTTGCACCTCTGTACTCCAGAACCTGTTGATAAATGCATCGGCGAACTCGTCGAAATTATCAAACGTGTAACGGAATACAAGAAACCACTGGAGCGATGCGTCAGAATGATAACGCTCAACCACCCTCAGTTCTCTCTCACGAGGAACAAGCGACTCAATAAAATAGTCACGAACGCTTCTTATAAATTCTATAGGTATATTACCGTCTGGATGATTAAAGCGACGAGGCTTATCTTCGTAGTTCCTAATGATGGTTACGTGAGATGCCCCATCTGGTGACCTCAGCGTTTACGCTCCTGTATTTGTATTCGCCATCGGCGAAACATACGACTGCATTATGTTAGGGTCGTGTGCTGCATTAGATTGTGGACTAATCTCTGTCATGGGGGTTGGTTGATGAAAGTTAACCACCCTATCACGCGTCCTGAAATCAGTTCGGTCGATCGCAGTTAGAAAATCCGCATTCCAATGCGCCCTCAATTGTTCCCGCAAACTTTCTACATTTATATTGCCATATAAAGTTAGAATTTCGAGTTGATTACGTAACTCATTAATTTCAGAGGTCTTTTTCTCTCTGACTTCTATTATGTCTAGTTTGCTTTCATCAACTTTAACTTCTATCGACTTAACCCTTTCTTGCATCCTACTGTGATCGTCAACCTGAGTATTCTGTAGCATATTCAGTCGTTCAATTACGTTTTCCCTTACATCAGATACTTCTTTACTCGACCTGTTTTCACCTTCGGCAATTTTATTGTTTATTT
This sequence comes from Meconema thalassinum, assembly GCA_946902985.2. NCBI lineage: Eukaryota > Metazoa > Arthropoda > Insecta > Orthoptera > Tettigoniidae > Meconema > Meconema thalassinum. The sequence goes on from OX336389.2 coordinate 1,152,459,869, forward strand.
CCTTCTTGAAATCTTTAAAGTAGTCATCATTGAACTTAACCATTTCCTTTCTTAAAATTGTTACACTATCTTGGATTATACCCTCGATATCCACATCACAATCGCATTTAATGTGCTGGTTATGATCTTTAACTTGTGTTTGCAAAAGGCACAACTCCTCCTTTAGCTGTTCTAAAGTGGATTGTGTTTGAATGGTGTAATTTGACATTAACAACTGGAGAGCCTCTGTATTTGATTTAGCCTCCCTATCATGATTCGACACCTCTAATTTAATCTCTAATTGGAAATCGTTATGGTTTAGTTTAGCTTCGCTTAATTGGACTTGCATCGGGTTTTGACTAGCCTCTGCAATGTCGACCTTAGTTATAATGTTTGGTTTTGAGTCGTTTGCATTTGACTTTGCGTCGCCTGCATGTGGCTTTGGGTCGATTCAACCTTTACCATCTTGGAATCTAATTTATCCACAGTGGATTGCATTTTATCAACTGCAGATTGAATTCTAGTGACATATAACTCAAGATTATTTTGACTTAATTGAATCTTATCTTGACTTGATTGAATTTTAGTAACATTTAATTCAAGATTATCTTGATTTGATTGGATTTTACGTAGTAGCATTTGATTCAAGATTATCTTGAATTTATTGGATCTTAGTGACATCTGATTCAAGATTATCTTGATTTAACCTTTCCAATCTCCAATTGAACTCCGGCAACTCTAGATTGAATTTTAGTAACATTTAATTCAAGATTATCCTGGCTTAATTTAATCTTATTGACAGTTGACTCATTCGTAAGTTGCCCAGTTTGGACTGTATCTAAATCAACTCGGACCAAATGAACATCAGAGTTTGTCTGCTTAACGTCTGATTGGACATCTTCTATTGTACTCTCCCCATTCTTAACTTTGGTTAATACTTGTTTAGAACTGTCTTGTGCGTTCTTTAAGGACTCCTGCATGGTGGCAATTTCCTTACGGAGACTATCAGCAACAACGTCATGGATAATTCTTTTGCTTTTCTTTGTGTTGTGCTTCGTGTTTGTGTTGTCCAATTCTCCTTTTTTTGTCCATTATATTCTGGATAATTCTGAATATTGACTAAAAGTCAGTGACCTCCTCGTCCTCTTTATCAGACATTATATATATGTAATTCACAAAAACACAAGCAACATGAGCACTGCTTAAACCTAAGCAGAGTATGAACACTTCAATGCAAATTTGCTGCCATGTTGGAAACTTCTTTAGTGTATAGCCTTAATCCATAAAACAATACTCTATTTAATTAATACTAACACCATACATACAAGTGGAATGCCCTACAGTAAAGTGTGTGATGCGTTATATCGGTGATATTCCCTAAATATCCTATTCCGAAAAGAATTTAAAGAATTTAAATGAACAAAACATTCTATAATCTTACGATGAGTTTAGAAATTCCCATCAGCCGGATTCAACTAAACCAAGCAATTTGTATGCAGATGAAACCTGAACTACATCAAATCCCCATTCGAATGAACACGTCAGTAAATATTCCGTAGTGTATCTTTCACGGTTCCAGCTCAAATCGTTTATTTATTGCTAAATAGTGTAGCACCACTTTGAAAAGATCAAAACTAATAATGGTTGCGTTTCCACATGTATATCATGCAGATTGAGTATTCTCATAAACGCCTTGTTCACAAGTGAATTCCAACATTTTGTGCAAAAAATGGCGGTTAACCATTACTTTCTGACGTTCATTCAATGAATTCACAATGATCGTTGTAATGGCGTCAGAATTGGCTAGTTACTGACACCTCCCACGTGTTCGAACACAAGATTCGAAACGAACATGAAATGGCGTCAATCACTGAGCTACAAAGGTGTATTCGAGACAAAAACTGGCTACAACTCGTTGCAATGGCGTCAAAATTGGCTTCGACTCTGGTATTCCAGTTTTATTCGAATGCCACTTGATAGGTCTCCAAATCTCTGGATATCTACACGGAATTCCCGTTAATTCGAGTCCCAAACCGATAGTGCGCCAAATCACTGGTGTCGAACCTGGTATTCCATTCTATTTGAATCCCCATAGGACGGGCTCCAAATCTCTGTACCCGAAATACCTACCGTCAGCTTGTTGGAATCCCCCGATGGTAACTGGATCGTAAAACCTGAAAACCCCGGCTAGAAAAGCCCCAGATTCTACCAACAAGAGACGGGGATAATTGGGCAAAGGATTACCGAACTGAGGAGACGTTAAGAAAAACCATGGCAACAACCAAAAATAGCTCATGAGAATACGAAAACTACGTAAAAACGTAATCCCTGGAGCGTGGAAAGCTCTGAAATACCCGCAATGGTTTCCTTAACGTGTCCTCCTATCACGTCTCTAAAACATCACACGTGTAGAATTAAGAGGAAACTGTCCAAAATATATTCAAAAGATAGAATATAGCAGAATGATGCTACATCAAAGAAACAATTCAACTTCAAGAGGAAGTTGACATCCACGACGTATGGATGCAATAAACAGTCATCACTGATAAATTTCCATTCCAAAATAATTAACAAATAGGTTAAATTCTTTATTATCCATGATCCTAATATGATGAATATAGATCCCACTGGATCATCTTAATAAGAAATTCCACAATTATGTAGGCTCTTCTCTGCCTACATGTTCAAAATACACTTTTATACAAAATATACAGTTATATACAGTGAATGTGGCACACTCCCAGTGTGTCTGTACTACTGTTCGCAAGTAGTCAGTTTCAACAATCTCCTACTAGTATTATATTCTTAAGTCATTTCATAAGTTAAAATTGATTAAGTTTGGCCTCTCCGACCGAGAACTAAAGCTATGTGGAGGAAAATATTACCTCAATATAAGCTGTAAATTCCAGAATGGACTGACTTAGTACAACTGTAGAAATCCTCTGTCAGCAGTGCATTTAAATTCAGGATAAGGATTATAATCCCGGTCAACAGTGATTTTGGTGCCGGGGCTTTTAAGGCTGATTTTATATGAATTTGATGCCCTGAATTCAAATATGCCATTAGTTTTTGCCTACCAGCTCTAGTTTCTGAGATATGACATTTTTGTGATATGTACATTACACTATCTTATGGTAATAAAAAACTAAACATGGCATTTCCATTATTAAATTATACAAATATTATTATATACAAACACAGAGGAAAAAGTCATGAATGAAACCAACCAGTCACTGGACACTTCGGAAGTTTCTTTCCCGTGACATTCTTGAATGAATTTTGGAATTTTTTAAGCTCAAGCAGTAATCTCCATCTTGTGTATGTCCCGTCTTCCTTGGTAGCGGTCGTGCACTGTTTTAATATCCTGGTGAAATCGTTAACTTTGTTCCTCACTGTTGTCTGCTACATTTTCAGGAAAACGATCTAAGCGGCTGTGTAAATAGTGCAACTTAATTCTCAAGTTGCACCCAAGAGATTTGAAACTGTTAAGCATCCCTTTTTCCAGTTCAACATAGTTTTCAGCTTTGCATTTGCCTTGAAAATGTTTTACAACTGACACAAATAAAGTCCAGGCTTCTAGTTCAGATGCATTCATCGAATTTACAAAGTCAGGATCCTTAATGAGTTGTCTTATTTGTGGGCCATAAAATATCCCTGCTTAAAGTTTTTCAATACTCAAGTGAGGCATTTTATTTCCTATAAATGCAAAGCATGATCCGTTCTTATCAAGAGACTTCAAAAATTGCTTCATAAGGCCCAGCTTGATATGCAGCGGAGGACAGATGGTTTTCTCTCGTTCAACATTATCCCCCAACATTCATGCTTTCTCTATTAGGCTACTCTTTTCTAACCCAGTGGTGTGTTTTGCCTCTGCTATCTCATAGGCACAAGAAGTAAGGATATTAGACTGACGATACGACACAATATACATGACCCAATCATTGTATAAAATAGTTGAGAATTGCACAAAATGGAGTTAGAACTGCACATTTCGTGTAAAACTGCACATAAAAACAACACAGATTTAAACAAATAGAGGTGATAGAGGAAACCTTATATCTAAAAAAAATAGAGCTGTTAGAGAAAAATTGATTTCATATTTAGATTCAGCGACCCAAGTATACTTAAAAACAGTTACAAAATACCCGGCACCAAGAAAAATTTGTAGGCCTGTGTTATGAATATCCTTCAACAAAACGTTTGATCTATCATGTCAACAACTGCATGATTCTTCACAACAGAAATAAGCCTTTAAATTCCTCTGAATTTTCTGAAAGCCAGTCAAGTTGCATCTGACTTCAAAGTATCAGTCATCATGGACTACATTCCATGGAAAACCACATAATATTCGCTTGAATATAAATTTCATTACGAATGTCTCCATCGGCTCTATCATTATACACATGTACTACCCTGAGTACTTATTTCAACTATTTATGTGTCTTTAGGATAGACAATTACATCTACCTCACTGGTGAACTATGAATTTCATGACTATTATTCATTTTCGGCTTATTATTATTCTCATTGCATTTGGCTATCTTTGTTAGAATTTATACAAAGTCATTACATTGGTTTCTTTCAATAATTCAATAATTCCACTGAATTTAAACATCTATGCTTTCAAAAATATAATTACAGAAATAATTCCATGATCAAACGTGCCTCCACGTTTATCAAAACTGGGATATACGCTGATTAAAAAGTGAATGTTGTTTCAGAATCATCATAAGTCAACTGACTATTATTAATAATGATTATCAATTCCATCTAAAATGGATCTCAAATAAGCCTTCACTATCATGGCTATCATGAAACAAAATCTATACTTGCATCGACCAAGAAAATGTTTATCCAGCCTAAGTTCGGTACACCCCTGCTCAAATGAATTCCAGAAAACGAGTTAAGCCTCTACACCACCGATCATGGCAATCATAGCAATTAGCGCAATTGACCGGTTAGAAAACTCTACAGGTCTCTATCCTACAAAAGCACAGAGAATGATCCCTAGCATAAGCGAAGGATCTAACGTCTCTATTAGTAATGCTTCACAGGCCTATAACTTGCTATAAAAATCAGCATTAACATGCGAAAAAAATCACTCGAATGTCGATCTTATCTGAAGTTCAGTGATATATGTAGGTGACCCCTCAGTCTACATTAGGAAAAAAAAATTGAAATAGACATATGTAAGTGTTCACCACACTACTAAACACGAATTATCACTGTCGATGCCTAGGAATTCCTCTTCACTACACTAAAGAAGCTTCATTTAAATTTAATTAGAATTTACTGTTAATATTCCTGAATCAATTTTCAAATACAAAGTGAAAATGTTTAATTCCTTATCGGAATCACAATTCTTGTCGAACATAAGACCGGTCATGATTAGAACGTCATGCTTAGAAATTATACTTCGACATACTACTAAAAATACAAGAAATAAAAATGACAGCAAAACCAACATTGGAATAGACTGGACTGGTTTGTCTGTATCTTGTTCAATTCCGAAGATCAAAAGAAAGCATTGATTTGCCTTTCATATCAATGCCTCCCCCAACGTAGCGATAGTCTGGACTCCCCTGGTCAATGGAAATCGAACCCCGGAACTCCTGTCTCCAATCCACTGGTTCCCACTGGTTAACAGGATATCATCCATCGTGGACGAACGGTCAGCTACCCTTCCATCAGAATTCCAACTCCATCCAGGCCAATGTATGTTCCACCGTAGCATCGCGATATTCATATCGAACCGAACTATTATTTAACATTCGCGCATTTACGCCACTAAGAATTATCAATCTCGGCACTAAACAGCTGTGCACTGGTGGCCCGATAGTAAGCGTATAGCATTATCGGCTTTCACTGAAAAGTTCGATACTCTGCAAACATTGCAGTACTCATATTGACGTGTTTAACCCGCCATAGCGATCAAAATAAAGTGCATAAGAACTGTTTCTCTCGACATTCTGTTAGAAAACGTGTCGAATACAAACGAGGAATAATGTTCAAAGTTCATTAATCAATACTGCATTGAATAAATTGAAGAGGTCAGTATGCATAGTATTCTTTCAAACAATAGTTCACTGCTATGAGTTGCAGCTTGATATAACGTGCTAGAATTCCTCACAGTGTTCTTAGTATAGCTCAAGTTTATACGTAGAATAAGCGTATGACTTGCCTATAAAAGTGCATACAAGTTCCCTTCTTGTATGAGTGGATTCACAAGTCCACATATTGCACGAAGAAGTCAGTGTTTTTTGTCACTAAACTCTGCTAGATTTATGGAGTAGCGTGCTCTGTCGTGCCGAACTTACACTTTTCGAAACGCGTTATAGTATGTCTTGAGGAGATGTGTTTTCCTCAGAGACTGGAAATAATCTGTCTTCTGCTGTGCGCGTAGGGTTTCACGACTTCCATACCTCCACCACACTTGCTAGTCTGGATCGAGCGATCATTTCATTGGTGAATGTAGTTCATCATTTATATATATCAAAAAGGTATTTTAACATGAAAATATATCGAAATATATATCATGTTAAGTTAATTCATCGTTCACAATGCTACAAAGCATGTATATTATTCTCATTTCTTCGTATACATCATAAAATGGTGTCCTGCTGGTTGGTCAATAAACTGGTCAATACTCGCTATGTGCTTATCGCATCACAGCCGAATCCCAGCTTCGGGTCTCCCCGCTGTGGATCGGAAAATACCGTATTCTCCACTCGTGCGCTGCGCTCATCTCGCCTAGCGATTGCGAGTTGAATGGAACTTCAAAATAAACTTGCGCTGAAATACTTGTCATTTGAATGTGAGTAAAATGGTAAGTCTTCCTCTTGACTTCCTACATAAAAGAGTACCCTTCTATGTTATGTATACCATATAAAATCTGTATAAACTATGGAGCTTCATTCTCATGTTAACTACTTATAAAATTTCCGAAGATTGAATTGTATCGCCCAATGATATCAGTTCCATCCTAGCTAGTAATCTCATAACAATTATTCACAAATACACGACTTACACGGTAGGGTTGTTGAATACTGTGTCATTACTTGCTCTTAGAAATGTACGTCCTTTTTCCTCTATCGTCAGGGCTTCGTTCCTTACTACCCTGACGACTCGTGCTAGGCCTATTCTCGTGAAATTCCTCACGATCTTTTCTCTCTCTCGAATAGCTTCGTCTGATTTCTCGAGACTTTTCTTGCTCCCTTCTGAGTCTTTGATCTCGATTCCGCTCATACTCCTCAGTCCGGTAGTCTTTATACCTCCCGTATCCTTGGAATGGCCTATTATTAGAATTATACGTAATTCCTCTGTATTTATTCCTATAATTTCCATTATCTCGGCGGTAAAAATTGCGTTCTTCATATTTACGCTGCCAGGGTTGCTCATTGTATTGGGGATACCAGTTATCTTGCCGATTGTTTCTCTGATATTTAATGTTAGGATAATTCCCAGGTCTGTTGTAGTTCCTGTCTTCAGATATAATCTGTTCAGTCTGTTGTTTTCTGTCCAGAACTATGGTGTTAACGGTTCTTTGGTCATTTCTGTTACTCCTCACCACTGTAGGTGTCGAAAGAGCACTTACGTGGTCCACCCGTCTCAACAGATGTCCATGGTGGTCAGATCAGTGACACCGGATGATATAACATTCTTTCGGACTTCTACCGGAAGCTGTCGAGAAATGGCTTCTATCAACTGCGCTTGGGTTAGAGGGGGACTGTAAAAACCTCAATTTCGCGAGCTGACTAGCAAAATAATCTGAGTAGCTGGAGGGGCCTGTACTTGAGTGTTTGCTAGAGTAGATCTCCGAATGGACATTACTTTGCACCTCTGTACTCCAGAACCTGTTGATAAATGCATCGGCGAACTCGTCGAAATTATCAAACGTGTAATGGAATACAAGGAACCACTGGAGCGATGCGTCAGAATGATAACGCTCAACCACCCTCAGTTATCTCTCACGAGGAACAAGCTTCTCAATAAAATAGTCACGAGCGCTTCTTATTAATTCTATAGGTATATTACCGACTGGATGATTAAAGCGACGAGGCTTATCTTCGTAGTTCCTAATGATGGTTACGTGAGATGCCCCATCTGGTGACCTCGGCGTTTACGCTCCTGTATTCGTATTCGCCATCGGCGAAACATACGACTGCATTATGTTAGGGTCGGGTGCTGCATTAGATTGTGGACAAATCTCTGTCATGGGAGTTGGTTGATGAAAGTTAACCACCCTATCACGCGTCCTGAAATCAGTTCGGTCGATCGCAGTTAGATAATCCGCATTCCAATGCGCCCTCAATTGTTCCCGCAAACTTTCTACATTTATATTGCCATATAAAGTTAGAATTTCGAGTTGATTACTAAACCCTTGCAAAGAAGCGTATGAGACTCAGTTTCGGGGGGTGTAACGGTTCATATCGTAAGTTGTTGTCAAGGCGCTTCATTAACTTGCAGGGTAACATATAACAAAATAACATGCAGGAAAGAGTGAAGCCAGGGTTAAAACAAATGAATTTAATAACAAATCACCATATTTACACTCAAACGATTAACAACAAAAAAAACTCCCATCTAACTCCCACTTAATAAAAATGCCAAAAACTAGGCAAAAATCTCTGAAGAGATTAATTACCTGGACCAAGTGTCCCTAAGATAAAATAACAAAAGTGACCATATATGTGCGTATGCCGTTCTACATGCATCACGATGTGTACAATGAATGCGTGATTCGTCATCACCCAGAATAATCATTCCGACAACGAATTCTCATTTCTTAGAGCTAGACCGACACGGGGGAATACAACTACAATGCTTAAAATTAAAACCGACACTTCCTAAATCTAATATAAACAACACAAAATTTCCGAGTGAAATTGGAATCAAATTGCCGTAGCAACAATTACTGCCTAAAAAAACTTACGACTTCTCACACAAATCAAGACAAGTACATTAATACGTGACCAATAAAAAAATACACAAATGACCGCTGTCAAAATTTACAAGTACTCTACCACTACACCGCACAGGTGTGACACACAAAAAAAAATTACATGAATCGAGTCATAAACAAACAATAGGCTCACAGCCAACATTTACGTTAATAATACAATAGTTTACCCAAACAACGTACAACAAGCCGTTACACTCATGGCGAACTCCCAATTAATTATGGCTTAAAAATAACCATCACAATGAACAGGTTTGCTACATGAAAGGCAACAGGGGTCAGTCGGACAATCAGGACTGCCTATCAAAATAAGTCACCAGGCAAAACGGGCGATTTGTGGAACTCTGCATATCTGTCAACCCACGTGTCAATAACCTCGACCTCCCAGGACATGGGGTCGAATCTCGAAGAAGTGTGCCCCAAAGCACAATAATACGTGTGTGTGTCAGAATAATATGGACAAGAAACAGCGGTCTCCATAGAGCACCCTGTCTTTCCATCAAAAATACAATAGCAGCAAAAATATGAGAGCGGCAGGACCTCTACCCCCTCCTCACGTAGAATCGACACACACTTGACACAGTAACACACACAGAATCACACGTATGGGTTTTGACAGACCCTGAAATAAAAAGACACCAATAATTTCCACATGCTGGCGCCACCGTTCTATGCCGTGACTAGTCAACCTGAAAAGGACTCAAAAAATCTATCAAAATTAGAACGAAGGTGTTCTACAAATTACTTTTAGGTTGGTGCACTTGGCAACCCTAATATGAATAAGAACCTGTTGAGCAAATATCTTACAGTAATTACCTCCCATTCCTATTTCAAATATTAACGTTAATAAAGCACCATTTATCGAATGTAACGGGTTCCGCATTTGCAAGGATAAAAATCACGCACGCATGCCGCGCACATTACATATGACTCAAGGAAAAACAAATATCTAACAAACACTTTGGCCACGCGCCAACGGACATTTAAAACATGTAGTGTCGGTGCACGAAAACTCTAAACAACAAGAAAAGAAACATGACTATTTACAAAAAGTTCCCCGGCCAAATCTAACTACATAATTGAAATAATCCAATTTTTGTACATCACCGATCTGCTTGTAGAACTAAGGACATCCTCCTCAGCCCATTGCCCCTATGGACAAATTAACACTCCATCGTGGTCGTCGGCGTTGATTCGTGGAAGATCATCCCAACTCCAAGCCACGTGCTGATCATCTTGGTATCGACTCCTTGGCAGAAAAGTTCAATGTTAATTATTTGACCTATCTATAATCACTTGCAGGTTACTCAATTCGCCCACAATTGTCCTAATGCGATTAATTGCGAAGACTGGCCCTAGATATCTCGCACACACGCACAATAAAACACATATAAAATACACTGCAATTTGTACATAAAATATACACCTCGAGACCACGTCACTGGCTCGATAACAAGTTTAAGGTCTTGGCTGCACTGGCAGTCGCTATCTTGCTCGGTATTTCCGTACTGTACTGTTGATCTTCGCTCCGGTGAGCGCTAATTATGATGTTACAAGACTTGCCCCTCGGAGCTGAACTCGTCGTCTTTAAGTAAATGTTACAAGTTATCACGCACTGGCGTGAAATATTTAGCTCACAAAATAAAGTTGATTTCAGATAAAATGTACTAGAGCTTTAAAATTCGATATTACCACTGATGTGACTTTAGCTCCTCAGAGCTCACAAATAAAATAACTTAACCAAATTCAGAGCGTTAAAATCACGATGCAAACTGGCGTGAAGTTAGCCTCTCAAGGCTCCAAAACGAATGACTTCTAATAATTTCGAGCGTCAAAATCACGATGCAAACTGGCGTGAAGTAAGCCTCTCAAGGCTCCAAAACGATTGACTTAGAGTAGCGTCATGCCAAACTATTTATTAGAAACTGACAGGGGACGGAGGAGTGGGGTGGAATCGGATAACAATTTCCAGAGTTTTTGTCTCACAAATATGGGACTAGTGTCATTCTTCTTCAAATAAATCAAACGTCCTAATGCACTCGTGCGAAGATTAATCCGTTCGGCGGTTCTTTAGATAATCAATTCCGCGGCCTTTTTACTACTGACGCTGTCCACCGCGTGGTCATGGCTTGGTCTCTTGTGATTGGCTGATTCAATCGTATGTTCGTTGCAAGTGACTCGTGATCCTTCCTTTATGCTACCAATTTTGGTACAGTAGTTGCTCAATTTGGCCTTGAACCCGACTAATTCTAGCCGTCCCCCAAGAATAGCTACCAGCTCTGCTCCTGTTGCAATCATTACGAAACGCTAGCCTCCCTTTATCCATGTCGACTTCCTCAAGTACTGCTTGGGCCGTAGTAATAATAATAATAAATATGAATATTATTTATCGTAGATCAATAAGGGTTCATTTATCCTCAGCAAGGTTTTGAAATTCGAAGCAATTTATTGGTTTGGATTTCAAAAACAAAATCCACTGTAGTAACAACACATCTCTTTAAATCTCACTCAACTGCTCGAGTGTACGCCCCTCTGACTCAATTAGCGTGCTTCCTTTCTCGCTGGAATGTCATTCATACTTCCTCACTAGGTCTCCCCCTTCTCCTCAAGTGATTGCCACTCCCGTCGTCTCAGCTGCTCGTTGTTTACAAACAAAGTGCGTACTCTGGCGCTCCCCGTATTTTTGAGTGTTGGTTCTCAAAATAAAATTTTTGCAATACAGATTCTGCACACATCATCTTTCCTAGTCATCAAATGGTTCCCTTCTGTAGTAAGGTTTTAAATTGGCGCTATTAAAAACAGATTTTGCACCAGTGCTCACTTCCTCAAGCCTATAGGCATTGTTACCCAGATTCTTAATTACCCGGAACGGGCCAATAAATTTTGGACAGAATTTTGCGAAGACTTTGTTCTTAGGGTCGGATATCGGTGGTCTACGAACCAGCACTAACTCTTGTTCTTGTAACTCTCGGTGAAACTTCTTTCCTCGGTACCGTCTCAGCCTTCGGTCCGCTTGGTTCCTCATGTGCTCTCTCGTTCGCTGGATTCGCAAGTCATGCGCTAATAATGGATCCCTTGGGCAAGGAATGATCTTGTCCCAAGTTCTTTCTGGCAATCTGTTGTGGTGTACAATCAGTGGGACTTGACCCGTCGACTCGTGCTTAGTGGTGTTCATGCACATCTCAATTTCCCCTACTTTGTCAACCCATTTATTTTGTTTGTTAGGAATCATTACTCTGTAGTACTTGGCAACACAGCGAATTGTTCTCTCGCTCGGATTTCCACAAGGATGACGAATGCTTGAAAATACGTGTTTTATTCCTAGGCTCTCCAAACCTTGCCTAAAAACATTGCTCGTGAAATAGGTACCGTGATCTGATAGAATGGATTCCGGCTTCCCAAGCATCGGAATAACTTTGTTCTTAATTCGACTGAGGACTTGTCTTGACGTCGTCTTCTGAATAGGACATAGCACGACCATCTTCGAAAATACATCGACACACACCAGAAGGTGTCGGCATCCACGCTTTCCTTTTACTAAAGGGCCAAAACAGTCGATAGCGAGCATCTCGCATGGTTTTTGAGGTAATAGTGGTCTTGGAGGTTGTTTCAGAATAAAGTTGTTCGGTTTCGTGCGCTGGCATGCGTCACAAGTTCTGATTACTTCAACAATGGTGAATCTCATCTTAGGCCAAGTAAAGGTCTCCCCTATCGTAGCTTCAGTCTTATCCGTGCCGATATGTGCTAGGCTCTCGTGAACATGCCAAGTCAATCCCCTCTGTAGTGATGCTGGAACTAAGATCCGCAGTTTAGTATGATGCTCATCCACGTACTTATGTAACAAGTTATTTAAGTAGTGAAATCTCGCTTGTTTAGCACTGGCTTCTCGGTACTCCGGTGAATTTGGTTGTAATTCCTTCCTGTAGAATTTTATCATCATCATCATCCATGGGTCTGCTTCTTGCTCCTTCCGAATATCCTTCAATCTTGCCAGAAACTCACGAGCCTTAGGTGTTAATGTAATGTTGTGAACTTCCGCTGTTACTTCGTTTCCGTCCTCAGGATTTCTACTCAAGGCATCTGGTATGACGTTCATCCTTCCAGGGCAATGCTCTATTGTGATGTCAAACTGCTGTATGTAGATGGACCAGCGCGTAACTCTCTCACTTGCCATTGTTGTCTTGAATAAAAATGTCAGTGCATGGTGGTCGGTTCTAACAATGATGGAATAACCATAGATCATCTTGCGCCACTGTTGAAGAGAATATAGAATTGCTAGCAGCTCAAGTTCCGTAACGGTGTAGTTCCTTTCATGTTTCCTTAATTTACGACTCGTAAATGCCAAATAGGATTTCTTCTTGGGTTCTTCAGCGTCCTCTTGGTACAGCATAGCACCGATTCCAATCAATGAAGCATCTGCTTGAATAATAAATCGCTTCTCAAAATCCGGATATCCAAGTTTCACACAGTTTTCCAATAAATCCTTCGTTGCTTTAAAAGACCTGTCGCACTCCTCGTTCCACGACCATCGATTCGCCTACTTCAACATCTCCTGCATAGGTGCTACTGTTTCTGTGTAACCAGGGCAATTTTCTTTGAAGAAGCCTGTCACTCCCAAAAACGCTCTCACATGTTTGACCTTGGTAGGTGTGGGAAATTTCTTAATAGCATCAATCTTGGCTGGATTAGGCCGCACGCCTTCGACATCAATTATATGTCCCAAATATAAAATCTCGCTCTGGCAAAAATGTGATTTCTTTAGGTTAATTTTGAAGTTCATGGTTCTCAAGTTGTCCAGCAGTTTATTTAAATTTATCAGGTGTTCCTCCATTGTCTCAGAAGCAATTAATATGTCGTCGACATATCTCGTGGTGAAGTTCTTGACCTCCTCAGTCAGATTTCTATCGAGTGCTCTAATGAGTGCACAACCCGCAGTTTTCACGCCAAAGGGCATTCGACACCAGATATAACTTTGATTATCGAATAAAAATCCCGTCAACAGTTGGGATTTTTCTTCAATTTCAAGATGGTGGAAACTATTCGTCAAATCAACACTTGAGTATATCTTCTTCCCACGGAAGCCTTTCAAAACATCTTTGATCCCAGGTGCTTGGTCATGCTCAACTAGCAGTTTGCTGTTCAAAACTCGCGCGTCTAGGCATAGCCTAATTGATCCGTTTGGCTTGGCCAGAGCCAATATTGCGTTCAGGTAAGGGGTTGCCGCTTTCCTTATCATGCCAGAATCTAATAAGTTAGTAATAATGTCCTTCACCTGAGAAAAATGTTTCTCTGGGATCGGGTACAATTTACTTTTAAATGGGGTCCAATCTGTCACTTGCATAGCATATTGGAAATTTAAAACTTTTCCAGGTACGGTGTCAAAAGCTCCTTTATGTAATCTTAAAATTTCTTCCAGTCTTCTTCTATCAGGTTCCCCTACGATGGCCTCCTTAAGTCACTCCTGAAGTAGAATTTCAAATTTGGTTCCGCTAATTTCTTCTTCCGCCAAATGCACCCAAACTTCCTGCGAAATATCTCGGCTGTCAATTTCTAGCACTGCTGTCTGGCTGACTCGCTCCCCCGTCGAGTTCTTATCTCCGGCCTCATTAGTGCATTCTTCAACAACCCAAGTATTGGCCTCTCTCTCCAACGGACTCTCTTCCATGTTTAAACCCACATGATTCAATCCCTCTACTTGTTTGAAGCTTACAGTGTTGTTATGTAAGTCAATTACAGCACGAAAATCGCAGATGAAGTTGACTCCTAAAATTATGTTGTAGTTCATCTTTGGAATAACAATGAATGTTTGTGAGAAAGTATCGTTCAATATTTCCAGATCTAGAAATGCTTGCTGTTTACAATTTATAGTTTTGTCAGGAACAACACCTCTGACTTTCATTAGCGGTACCGGCATAATCGGAACAGTTTGTTTTCTTCCTATTTCCTTTATCAAAATTTCAGTGACTAAGCTCACCTGGCTACCTGTATCAATCCAACATCTCACCCTCATGCCTCCAATATGCGCGTAAATAATTGGTAGCTGTCTGATAACATTTTCACGGTTCTTCACCACTTCCTCCAGGCAGTCGTCCGGGAATGCTACCCACTCTTCTATGTTGACCACTATCATCTCTTCTTGCTCCCTGGCGACCTCCATTTTCAGCCTATCATTTTTCAGTTCATTTGTTTTTTTTTTTAAATCCCGGGACCCATTTGTTGTGTTTCGCCGGTTGTCATTCTGTCGCTCCTGTTGCCTCAATAAACTCTCTGCCCCCTCTCCTTGATGATTGTTTGGGCTCTGTCTGTTCGCCATGGCACGCCCCCACTACTCTTTCTCCGCTTCTTCGGTACTTAATTGATCCAAGTATTTGCGTGATTCAATATATCGCTCGTCCCAGTTGTTCCGATAATCTCCCCTATTTTCTTGGCGATAGTCCCTGCCGTTATTCCATCTACCATCTCCATTTCTTTGGTAAGGTCTACCTTGTCTCTGGTTTCCCCTCCAATTTGTGTACTCCCGCTGGTACGTCCACTGATTGTTTTGATTTTGGTTGTTCTGATTGTATCTCCCGCGGTTATTCTGATAGTTCTGATTATTATTGTTGAACTGGTTTCGGCCGTCAAAATCTTGCCTCCTCGGTGTGAATTGTGTCCCTGTGGACTGTGTCTTGGTTTGGTTCCCCTGGCTGTGGTTATTTTGGAGTCCCTGAACTACCTCTGTCGTGTTGACACATTCCATATTCCTTCTTCCTGTCTGTGGGCTCGCCATACTCGTCTCGTCTAAGTGTCTGAGTAATTCTTCGGCTTGGACTGCGGTTTGAATATTTCCTGCGACTAATAGTTGTTGGATGTGCATTGGGAGCTGTTTCCCGATGGTTAGAACCATATTTTGCTCGCTAGGCGGGTCGTCAAAATCTCTGAATTTTACCAATTGCTGGCTGAAGAATTCTGAAAACCGGGTTGGATGCGTACTATGATATTTTCGCGTGTACAGGTCCATTCTCAACCCCTGCTGTAACGAAGGGCTCCAAAACTTCTTCAAAAATGCTTCGCGGAATTGAGCCATGTCTGTGAACGTGTACTTAAAGCTTAAAAACCAGGTTAGGCTGGGTCCTTCTAAAAATTTCTCCACTAGTCTTAATTGTTTCTCAGGGCCGATGTGCTGGTCATTAAAGTAATCAGTTAATTGTCGTAGAAATGCTTTGGGAGTAGTTCCTGAATGTTCCTTAAATTTATCGGGCTTAAAATCATTACCCCGAATGACTTGGAAGACTTGGGCGGGTGCCAAGTTCTGTTGTGGTGTTGAAGTCTCTCCCCTGTATTGCTGGAATGCGTTACTCGTTAGTCTGGGACTTTGACCCCGGCTTGTATCCTCAGCCAACTTCAAGCCTACAGGACTTCCAATACTTGTTTGCTTCTCCGGTATATTTTCAGTCGAAAATAATGTCGCATTCTCTAAAGATCTAATCTCGTTTTTGATGATTAACTCTGAGTGTTCCTGTAATTTTGACTTTATATTTTCCTCCAATGCCTGCATTCTTGAACTGTGTTCCCCCAAGCGTTTTAAAATTGTCAAGCGGTCTTCCTTATTTGCGTGAGCCTGCTGGTCCCAATCTCGCCGGATCCTACTTTTCAAGCTATTAATTTTCTCCTCGTTCCTTTCCTGATTTTTCTCTAGCTCTTCACGTATCTGTTCTCCAACCTCCTCTATTATGATCTCTTGTGTTTTTACTAGCTGTTCCCCGACTTCTTCTCTTATGACCTCTTGTGTTTTTACTAGCTGTTCTCCCAGATTATCCCGAGTCTTGACGAGCTGCTCTCCCACTTCTTGTATTTGCTGTTGTGTTTTTATTAGCTGGCCTTCCATCTCTTTTCTTATGATCTCTTGTGTTTTGCCTAATTGCTCCTCTAAGTTCTCCCGCAAGTGTATCCGTTCGGTTTCAGCCTTAACCTCGACTTTATCAATTTCCTTTATTAATTCCAGCACGTTGCTGTCTACCAAATTAATTTACTGCTGCAATTTCTCTTGGGTTTTCTTCATTCCCGCGGTGTTATTGACACATGCTGCCTCTATCTGCTTGAGTTTATCTGCCACCATCTCGTCAAATTGTACTAATTTGTTATCAAATTTCGCCTCCAACTTCTTAATTTCGCCTAACTGTTTGACGTTGTTCTCCGCAACCTCGCCTGCCAGTTTCTCTACCTTTTTAACGCTCTGATTAATGTCATTAGTGATTTTTCCTAATTGTTCGGTTTGTGTTACCGCCTGTTGTGACAATTTGTGATTTAGTTCATTGAATTGTTTGTCCGTGTCTAATTTCTGGACCTCTAATTGGACCGAAATATTACCGCTCACGTCATGTAATTGTTTTTCACTGTCTACCTTCTGCGCTTGTAACTGGACCGTAATGTCATTTAATTGTTTTTCACTGTCTATCTTCTGCGCTTGTAACTGGACCGTAATGTCACTTAATTGTTCTTTTAATTGTTTATCATTATGCTCCCGCTGAGCTTCTAATTGTTATTTCAATTGTTTATTTAATTGTTCTTCCGTCTTTACGGACATTTGGATCGACATGTGTTCTAATTGTTTATTATTGTCTTCGCTTATTTCCTCCCTCATGTTCTTTAATTGTTCTTCCGTCTTTACGGACATCTGTTCCAACAATGCCTTAATTTCGTCAACAATCGCCATTTCACTCACACAAATATATTCAGAGAAAACAGGGTCATGGGCCAAGGTTTCAGTCATATACACACATACATGTCACACATTTAAATATTACTGGCTCTAATTTAATGAAAATTTCAGTAACAAAATTTACTGAATAATGAAACTTATTCCCAAACAACAAAATAACCCCTAGTGATCTGCATTTAAATTCCTAACCAACAGAATTTACGAAACACCAATTAACCGAAGTCAATGAAATGTCAAATATAAGGCAACACCTTCCTGCTTTGACTGAGTTCAATAATAATGCAAATTTCTAATTTTAATGTCGGGCGCCAGAACAAGTTTATAACAAATACAAAATCAAATTCTAACCTTGTTCAATATCTCTAACTTTAGGAACTCAGTGATTTTACTAATGCACATGGCGGTACAACGTCGCCTCAATTTACTGAATTTACATGTCCGCTTGACCTGGCATCATTTCTCAACGAAATAAATATGAGATCAGCGAAGCAACAACAACAACAATCCCCACGTTGGGCGCCATTTTTGTTTTATAAACCCTTGCAAAGAAGCATATGAGACTCAGTTTCGGGGGGTGTAACGGTTCATATCGTAAGTTGTTGTCAAGGCGCTTCATTAACTTGCAGGGTAACATATAACAAAATAACATGCAGGAAAGAGTGAAGCCAGGGTTAAAACAAATGAATTTAATAACAAATCACCATATTTACACTAAAACAATTAACAACAAGAAAACTCCCATCTGACTCCCACTTAATAAAAATGCCAAAAACTAGGCAAAAATCTCTGGAGAGATTAATTACCTGGACCAAGTGTCCCTAAGATAAAATAACAAAAGTGACCATATATGTGCGTATGCCGTTCTACATGCATCACGATGTGTACAATGAATGCGTGATTCGTCATCATCCAGAATAATCATTCAGACAACGAATCCACATTTCTTAGAGCTAGACCGACACGGGGGAACACAACTACAATGCTTAAAATTAAAACCGACACTTCCTAAATCTAATATAAACAACACAAAATTTCCGAGTGAAATTGGAATCAAATTGCCGTAGCAACAATTACTGCCTAAAAAACTTAGGACTTCTCACACAAATCAAGACAAGTACATTAACACGTGACCAATAAAAAATACACAAATGACCGCTGTCAAAATTTACAAGTACTCTACCACTACACCGCACAGGTGTGACACACAAAAAAAAATTACATGAATCGAGTCATAAACAAAGCAATAGGCACACAGCCAACATTTACGTTAATAATACAATATTTACCCATACAACGTACAACAAGCCGTTACACACATGGCGAACTCCCAATTAATTATGGCTTAAAAATAACCATCACAATGAACAGGTTTGCTACATGAAAGCTCACAGGGGTCAGTCGGACAATCAGGACTGCCTATCAAAATAAGTCACCAGGCAAAACGGGCGATTTGTGGAACTCTGCATATCTGTCAACCCACGTGTCAATAACCTCGACCTCCCAGGACATGGGGTCGAATCTCGAAGAAGTGTGCCCCAAAGCACAATAATACGTGTGTGTGTCAGAATAATATGGACAAGAAACAGCGGTCTCCCTAGAGCACCCTGTCTTTCCATCAAAAATACAATAGCAGCAAAAATATGAGAGCGGTATTACCTCTACCCCCTCCTCACGTAGAATCGACACACACTTGACACAGTAACACACACAGAATCACACGTATGGGTTTTGACAGACCCTGAAATAAAAAGACACAAATAATTTCCACATGCTGGCGCCACCGTTCTATGCCGTGACTAGTCAACCTGAAAAGGACTCAAAAAAATCTATCAAAATTAGAACGAAGGTGTTCTACAAATTACTTTTAGGGTGGTGCACTTGGCAACCCTAATATGAATAATAACCTGTTCAGCAAATATCTTACAGTAATTACCTCCCATTCCTATTTCAAATATTAACGTTAATAAAGCACCATTTATCGAATGTAACGGGTTCCGCATTTGCAAGGATAAAAATCACGCACGCATGCCGCGCACATTACATATGACTCAAGGAAAAACAAATATCTAACAAACACTTTGGCCACGCGCCAACGGACATTTAAAACATTTAGTGTCGGTGCAAGAAAACTCTAAACAACAAGAAAAGAAACATGACTATTTACAAAAAGTTCCCCGGCCAAATCTAACTACATAATTGAAATAATCCAATTTTTGTACATCACCGATCTGCTTGTAGAACTAAGGACATCCTCCTCAGCCCATTGCCCCTATGGACAAATTAACACTCCATCGTGGTCGTCGGCGTTGATTCGTGGAAGATCATCCCAACTCCAAACCACGTGCTGATCATCTTGGTATCGACTCCTTGGCAGAAAAGTTCAATGTTAATTATTTGACCTATCTAAAATCGCTTGCAGGTTACTCAATTCGCCCACAATTGTCCTAATGCGATTAATTGTGAAGACTGGCCCTAGATATCTCGCACACACGCACAATAAAACACATATAAAATACACTGCAATTTGTACATAAAATATACACCTCGAGACCACGTCACTGGCTCGATAACAAGTTTAAGGTCTTGGCTGCACTGGCAGTCGCTATCTTGCTCGGTATTTCCGTACTGTACTGTTGACCTTCGCTCCGGTGAGCGCTAATTAGGGTGTTACAAGACTTGCCCCTCGGAGCTGAACACGTCGTCTTTAAGTAAATGTTACAAGTTATCACGCACTGGCGTGAAATATTTAGCTCACAAAATAAAGTTGATTTCAGATAAAATGCACTAGAGCTTTAAAATTCAATATTACCACTGATGTGACTTTAGCTCCTCAGAGCTCACAAATAAAATAACTTAACCAAATTCAGAGCGTTAAAATCACGATGCAAACTTTCGTGAAGTAAGCCTCTCAAGGCTCCAAAACGAATGACTTCTAATAATTTCGAGCGTCAAAATCACGACGCAAACGGGCGTGAAGTAAGCCTCTCAAGGCTCCAAAACGATTGACTTAGAGTAGCGTCATGCCAAACTATTTATTAGAAACTGACAGGGGACGGAGGAGTGGGGTGGAATCGGATAAAAATTTCCAGAGTTTTTGTCTCACAAATATGGGAGTAGTGTCATTCTTCTTCCAATAAATCAAACGTCTCAATGCACTCGTGCGGAGATTAATCCGTTCGGCGGTTCTTTAGATAATCAAATCCGCGGCCTTTTTACTACTGACGCTGTCCAACGCGTGGTCATGGCTTGGTCTCTTGTGATTGGCTGATTCAATCGTATGTTCGTTGCAAATGACTCGTGATCCTTCCTTTATGCTTCCAATTTTGGTACAGTAGTTGCTCAATTTGGCCTTGAACCCGACTAATTCTGGCCGTCCCCCAAGAATAGCTACCAGCTCTGCTCCTGTTGCAATCATTACGAAACGCTAGCCTCCCTTTATCCATGTCGACTTCCTCAAGTACTGCCTGGGCCGTAGTAATAATAATAATAAATATGAATACTTATTTATCGTAGATCAATAAGGGTTCGTTACATAACTCATTAATTTCGGAGGTCTTTTTCTCTCTGACTTCTATTATGTCTAGTTTGCTTTCATCAACTTTAACTTCTATCGAATTAACCCTTTCTTCCATCCTACTGTGATCGTCAACCTGAGTAATCTGTAGCATATTCAGTCGTTAAATTACGTCTTCCCTTATATCAGATACTTCTTTACTCGACCTGTTTTCACCTTCGGCAATTTTATTGTTTATTTCCTTCTTGAAATCTTTAAAGTAGTCATCATTGAACTTAACCATTTCCTTTCTTAAAATTGTTACACTATCTTGGATTATACCCTCGATATCCACATCACAATCGCATTTAATGTGCTGGTTATGGTCTTTAACTTGTGTTTGCAAAAGGCAAAACTCCTCCTTTAGCTGTTCTAAAGTGGATTGTGTTTGAATGGTGTAATTTGACATTAACAACTGGAGAGCCTCTGTATTTGATTTAGCCTCCCTATCATGATTCGACAACTCTAATTTAATCTCTAATTGGAAATCTTTATGGTTTAGTTTAGCTTCGCTTAATTGGACTTGCATCGGGTTTTGACTAGCCTCTACAATGTCGACCTTAGTTCTAATGTTTGGTTTTGAGTCGTTTGCATTTGACTTTGCGTCGCCTGCATGTGGCTTTGGGTCGATTCAACCTTTACCATCTTGGAATCTAATTTATCCACAGTGGATTGCATTTTATCAACTGCAGATTGAATTCTAGTGACATATAACTCAAGATTATTTTGACTTAATTGAATCGTACCTTGACTTGATTGAATTTTAGTAACATTTAATTCAAGATTATCTTGACTTGATTGGAGTTTACGTAGTAACATTTGATTCAAGATTATCTTGAATTGACTTGATCTTAGTGACATCTGATTCAAGATTATCTTGATTTAACCTTTCCAATCTCCAATTGAACTCCGGCAACTGTAGATTGAATTTTAGTAACATTTAATTCAAGATTATCCTGGCTTAATTTAATCTTATTGACAGTTGACTCATTCGTAAGTTGCCCAGTTTGGACTGTATCTAAATCAACTCGAACCAAATGAACATCACAGTTTGTCTGCTTAACATCTGATTGGACATCTTCTATTGTACTCTCCCCATTCTTAACTTTGGTTAATACTTGTTTAGAACTGTCTTGTGCGTTATTTAAGGACTCCTGCATGGTGGCAATTTCCTTACGGAGACTATCAGCAACAACGTCATGGATAATTTTTTGCTTTTCTTTGTGTTGTGCTTCGTGTTTGTGTTGTCCTGTTCTCCTGTATTTTGTCCATTTTATTCTGGATCATCCTGAATATTGACTAAAAGTCAGTGACCTCCTCGTCCTCTTTATCAGACATTATATATGTGTAATTCACAAAAACACAAGCAACATGAGCACTTCAATGCAAATTTGCTGCCATGTTTGAAACTTCTTTAGTGTATAGCCTTAATCCATAAAACAATACTCTATTTAATTAATACTAACACCATACATACAAGTGGAATGCCCTACAGTAAAGTGTGTGATGCGTTATATCGGTGATATTCCCTAAATATCCTAATCCGAAAAGAATTTAAAGAATGTAAATGAACAAAACATTCTATAACCTTACGATGAGTTTAGAAATTCCCATCAGCCGGATTCAACTAAACCAAGCAATTTGTATGCAGATGAAACCTGAACTACATCAAATCCCCATTCGAATGAACACGTCAGTAAAGATTCCGAAGTGTATCTTTCACGGTTCCAGCTCAAGTCGTTTATTTATTGCTAAATAGTGTAGCACCACTTTGAAAAGATCAAAACTAATAATGGTTGCGTTTCCACATGTATATCATGCAGATTGAGTATTCTCATAAACGCCTTGTCCACAAGTGAATTCCAACATTTTGTGCAAAAAATGTCGGTTAACCATTACTTTCTGACGTTCATTCAATGAATTCACAATGGTCGTTGTAATGGCGTCAGAATTGGCTAGTTACTGACACCTCCCACGTGTTCGAACACAAGATTCGAAACGAACATGAAATGGCGTCATTCACTGAGCTACAAAGGTGTATTCGAGTCAAAAACTGGCTACAACTCGTTGCAATGGCATCAAAATTGGCTTCGACTCTGGTATTCTAGTTTTTTCGAATGCCACTTGATAGGTCTCCAAATCTCTGGATATCTACACGGAATTCCCGTTAATTCGAGTCCCAAACCGATAGTGCGCCAAATCACTGGCGACGAACCTGGTATTCCATTCTATTTGAATCCCCATAGGACGGGTGCCAAATCTCTGTACCCGAAATACCTACCGTCAGCTTGTTGGAATCCCCCGATGGTAACTGGATCGTAAAACCTGAAAACCCCGGCTAGAAAAGCCTCAGATTCTACCAACAAGAGACGGGGATATTTGGGCAAAGGATTACCGAACTGAGGAGACGTTAAGAAAAACCATGGCAACAACCAAAAATAGCTCATGAGAACACGAAAACTACGTAAAAACGTAATCCCTGGAGCGTGGAAAACTCTGAAATACCCGCAATGGTTTCCTTAACGTGTCCTCCTATCACGTCTATAAAACATCACACGTGTAGAATTAAGAGGAAACTGTCCAAAATATATTCAAAAGATAGAATATAGCAGAATGATGCTATTTCAAAGAAACATTTCAACTTCAAGAGGAAGTTGACATCCACTACGTATGGATACAATGCACAGTCATCACTGTTAAATTTCCATTACAAAATATTTAACAAATAGGTTAAATTCTTTATTATCCATGATCCTAATATGATGAATATAGATCCCACTGGTTCATCTTAATAAGAAATTCCAGAATTATGTAGGCTCTTCTCTGCCTACATGTTCAAAATACACTTTTATACAAAATATACAGTTATATACAGTGAATGTGGCACACTCCCAGTGTGTCTGTACTACTGTTCGCACGTAGTCAGTTTCAACAATCTCCTACTAGTATTATATTCTTAAGTCATTTCATAAGTTAAAATTGATTAAGTTTGGCCTCTCCGACCGCGAACTAAAGCTATGTGGAGGAAAATATTACCTCAATATAAGCTGTAAATTCAAGAATGGACTGACTTAGTACAACTGTAAAAATCCTCTGTCAGCAGTGCATTTAAATTCAGGATAAGGATTATAATCCAGGTCAACAGTGATTTTGGTGCCGGGGCTTTTTAAGCTGATTTTATATGAATTTGATGCCCTGAATTCAAATATGCCATTACTTTTTGCCTACCAGCTCTAGTTTCTGAGATATGACATTTTTGTTATATGTACATTACACTATCTTATGGTAATAAAAAACTAAACATGGCATTTCCATTATTAAATTATACAAATATTATTATATACAAACACAGAGGAAAAAGTCATGAATGAAGCCAACCAGTCACTGGACACTTCGGAAGTTTCTTTCCCGTGACATTCTTGAATGAATTTTGGAGCAGCCCCTTTTTAAGCTCAAGCAGTAATCTCCATCATGTGTACGTCCCATCTTCCTTGGTAGCGGTCGTGCACTGTTTTAATATCCTGGTGAAATCTTTAACTTTGTTCCTCACTATTGTCTGCTGCATTTTCAGGAAAACGATCTAAGCGGCTGTGTAAATAGTGCAACTTAATTCTCATGTTGCACCCAAGAGATTTGAAACTGTTAAGCATCCCTTTTTCCAGTTCAACATAGTTTTCAGCTTTGCGTTTGCCTTGAAAATGTTTTACAACTGACACAAATAAAGTCCAGGCTTCTAGTTCAGATTCATTCATCGAATTTACAAAGTCAGGATCCTTAATGAGTTGTCTTATTTGTGGGCCATAAAATATCCCTGCTTAAAGTTTTTCAATACTCAAGTGAGGCATTTTATTTCCTATAAATGCAAAGCATGATCCGTTCTTATCAAGAGACTTCAAAAATTGCTTCATAAGGCCCAGCTTGATATGCAGCGGAGGACAGATGGTTTTCTCTCGTTCAACATTTTCCCCCAATATTCATGCTTTCTCTATTAGGCTACTCTTTTCTAACCCAGTGGTGTGTTTTGCCTCTGCTATCTCATAGGCACAAGAAGTAAGGATACTAGACTGACGATACGACACAATATACATGACCCAATCATTGTATAAAATAGTTGAGAATTGCACAAAATGGAGTTAGAACTGCACATTTCGTGAAAAACTGCACATAAAAACAACACAGATTTAAACAAATAGAGGTGATAGAGGAAACCTTATATCTAAAAAAATAGAGCTGTTAGAGAAAAATTGATTTCATATTTAGATTCAGCGACCCAAGTATACTTAAAAACAGTTACAAAATACCCGGCACCAAGAAAAATTTGTAGGCCTGTGTTATGAATATCCTTCAACAAAAAGTTTGATCTATCATAGTAGGTAATATAAGCCGAAGCTGGGGCAGGGGCTAATGGGCAAGATGGCCGCCGCGCGCAATCACTCTATGTTATTCTTATGGAGGGGTCAGTCAGAGCTGGGGCAGGGGCTAATGGGCAAGATGGCCGCCATGTCCTGAGACCATGGATGATGTCACAGGGGGAGTTCGGCCGTGTAGTTTCTAAATGGAATATTTATTATTATTATTATTATTAGGTAATTATTAATTGATCATGTATAATCAAGACCAGCCTTATATTGTCAACCACTTGGTGTAGTGACTAGCATTCTTGGAGGTCATTCCTGAGGTTCGAATCCTGGCTCTGCCAAGAAATTTAATTTCTGGTCTCAGGAGTGGAACGGAGTACACTCAGCCTTGTGAGGCAAAACTGACAGGAGCTGGCTTTTGATTCATACCTCAACAATTCTGCCTAACCCAACTTCACCTAACCTAACCTAACCTAACCTAACCTAACATAACCTAACTTGAAAGTGAGAGCAAAAATGTAAGAGCAAATGTAAGAGCACACATAATAAACTAAGTTATAACCTAACCTAATTTCACTTAACCTAACCTCACCTAACTTATCCTAACTTAACCTAACGTAACCTACCTAATTTAAAATTGCAAGCAAAAAAAATTAGCAAAAAGTATGAGAAAAAAAGTGAGAGCAAATGTAAGAGCATAAATAATAAACTTAGTTATAACCTAACCACACCTAACCAAACCTAACCTAACCTAACATAACCAAACTTCAAAGTGAGAGCAAAAATGTAAGAGCAAATAAGAGAGCACAAATAATAAACTTATTTATAACCTAACCTAACCTAACCTAACCTAACATAACCAAACTTCAAAGTGAGAGCAAAAATGTAAGAGCAAATAAGAGAGCACAAATAATAAACTTAGTTATAACCTAACCTAACCTAACCCACAGAAACCTCATTTAAAGATTTTAGATTTTATATTTTAACATTTTAGATTTTTGATTTTTTTCATTTTACATTTTTTAGATTTTACATTTCACATTTTTGATTTTTTGTATTTTAGATGATAGTTTTTTTTTTAGATTTTACATTTTAAATTTAAGATTTTTTTTATTTTAGATTTTACATTTTCCGAAAAGAGTAAACTACAAGGCTACATACCTAACCTCACCAAACCTAACTTTACCAAACCTAACTTAAGCTAATCCAAAGGCTAATGCACATACACAAAGTATATAAGGGTACAAGCAACTATCCTTATGCTAGTTTTATAGGTTACTGTACAACATGATAACTACCCCAACCGTTTTTTTTCATTTTTTTGTTTACACATATGAAAATTTTCCAATTTTCCATTTTCAGTTTTTTTTAATGTTAGTTTTAAGTTTTTTCAATTTCATAACAAGGAAACATGGATTTTGCATTATGTTGTTTACACATTTACCAATTCACAATTTCCCATTTACAGTTCTTAAAATGTCAGTTTAAAGTTTTTCAATTTCATGATATAGAAACATGGATTTCCCAATTTGTTGTTTACACATTTGTCAATTTACCAAATTTCAATTTACAGTTTTTGAAATTTCAGTTTAATGTTTTTTTTCTATTTTGTCAATATGGAAACATGGATTTTCCAATTTGTGTTTTACATGTTCATTTTGCATTAGGAGTGGAGAGAGGTGGGTAGTAATTAAAAAATGTACAAGCAGTGTCCATACTATATTTTTTATTTTAAATACATGTACACTATTTACACATAACACATTTTATATATATTCTTTTTTGTTATAAATTGTACAGTTGTTTTTATTTTGTTTTCTATTTTATTTATTTTTTGATTATGAATACTAGTTTTTTTAATTTTTGTAGTGCTATTGTTTTATTTCCTAAATTGTTTTGTTTTATGTATTTGCTAGTTGCAGGCAGAAGATTTTGATATTCATAACTTAACTCTTTAAGCATAGTCAATGATTGAGTAATGACCATAGGCATGTGTACCTATACCATCAGCATCAATCACTCTTTTATCATCACCAGGACACAAAGCAATTTTGTTTAGTCTTATAGATGATATGTCATGTTGTTTAGAAGCGATAATGTTCATTGGTATTCTTTTTACATTGTTGTTCATGACACAATCCTTATAATCTTGAAAGCTTATACAATTTTTGACAACACCTTTGCTAATACCTTTAATCTTTTTGATTTCTTTACCATTTATGTCTAAAGCGTACATTTTAGCTCTAAGTCCAATAAATGCTTTTATAATTTGTCCACAAGCCTCGTCTTTAAATTTCCCCAACGTTTTCTTGTTTGATGTAGAGTAACATATGTGATTAGTAGGATAATCTGATGTGTCCAGGTGTTCTAGGAAATCCAACTTGTCTTGATATACATCTTGGGTGTTAACCAAATAAATGAACGAGTCGGTATCCATATACATGAGTTTAAGATTGTCCATGCCATAATAGGGTAGCAGGACATCATAGTGGTGGGAATACATGAGAGTTTTTGAAATATCCAGTATACACATTCCAATATATATAGGCTTATTGAATACAATGTTACGTTTAGCCATGTGGAAAGCAGCTAGGTTAGGACCATAAATAGTTCTGTCAATAAATGTCGGCTTTGCTATTAGCTTTTCTGCCTTTTTGTTGTCAGTCACAAGACGTATGTCTATTCTTTTACGGATATTTTCCATTGTTTTTCCAAAAATGGCATTGTTGAATAATTTGTACAGATTTTTCTCAAACTCATTTTTGGCTTGCTTTCGAAGGTTGTTATTAAAATCAACGTATGCCTTTAACCAAGGTCTTTGCTTAAACTTTAACACACGATGAATTTTTATCAATTTTATTCCATGATCTAAAGCCTGTTTTAATGCCATGTAGTGAACAACATATCGCCTTCGATTTCCAAGATGAGGAATTAGTTTTTTCAGAGACGAATCCTTAGGTTGTGTACACTCTGGTAGGAAAGGTAAATCGTTGTGTAGATCATGAAGGTCAGATGGGTAATCAACATCAACGTCTAGAATGTATCCCACAGGATCGTCTTTCTTCAGTTTTTCTAGATCAACGGTATCTGGAGAAACCCACTGAAATCCGCCATAAGGAAGAGAGTGACACATAGCCCACCCGTATTGGTTGTTGGCATCATCATAGGTTATAAACTGTGATGGTTTCTCAGAATCATAGGTTTCCATGTATTTATTGTTAGCTTCAGCATACCGATGAGACACCTGGCATATGCCTCCACGTATTCCAGACTCGATTAAAAGAATCTGATCGTAATCCTGTAGCAATTCCAGTTCAATGCCTGTGTAAAGGAGCATTGCCTCAAAACTTAAACCAGGCGAAGTGAAAAAGTGTGCAGCATCCACTCGGTGTGTTTCTAGTGTTTTGTTTCTAAACGTTTCAAAGCTGTCTGCAAGAAGGAGTACATCTGAAGTTAGGTAGAGGTCACTATATTCCCCTAGAGTTTTAATGTTGAACTGATTCCACACATTTTTAGCATGTTCATAGTCTTTTTGACTAACATTTTCTTGACTTAATTTGTTAAAGAATACCTCTTTTGGAGGTAAACACGTTTCACTTAACTTTTCCCATGAGTCAATGTAGTCATAACAAAATACCCCTTTACGAGTCATGAGCATTGCATTTTCTTTTCCAAAGTACTTGTCTGTTTCAGGGTATGATGTTAAGTTGGAAACTAAGTTTTCCAAACTACTCGGCATTAACCGAAACGTATCCACAAATCTAAGCTTAACATTTCCTACATATTTGGTAAAGGAAATGTACTTTTCTTTGGAGTTAGCGATAACATCCACTCTCTCAGTAGTACACCCCAATTGCTTTACAATGAAATTTGCGTCGTAGCCACTCATATTATGTAGAAACACAGGAACGGGGTTTCGTGTTTTACACCTCAAATTACAGTTATTGTGAGCACTTCCACGGTATTCCCCTGTAATATGACAATGGTCTCGAACTTTCCAGTCCTCTTTGGTAAATGGTTTATGACACAAATAACAGGTTTCAGAAGATTGGAACTCTGCTTCTTGATGCTCAGTTAAAGCTTTTGAAACATTTAAGCTGTAAAGGCGATCAATTTCATTTGCTATTGAGATCAAACAGTCCATAAACTTTTCTGCAGCGTCAGGTCCACGATAAATAATAGGTTGGCTCGGAAGGTTTGTCTTTATGTGTTCCACAGCAGGTGAGGGTTTAACATATATACCAAAGCTCATAGGAACATGACTCTGGTATGGCACTGTATAACTTGCCTCAGGATTAGGTAGACATGTTTGATAGGGTAACAGTATACTTTCAAAATCAGCATAGATAACGTAAGGTATTCTCAGCATTTTTTCCACATTTACGAATTTGACAATGGGGTTTTTAATAGGCATTTCAACCCTAGCAATGTCATGCTGGACACACAAAGCTCTATGTTCTTTTAATTTTTCCATTCCTTGTTGCCCATATTGATTATCAAAGTGAGTAAAACACCGTTTACACGTATATATCTTATGTCCATGGCGGGTAATCTGATGTCCTACTAGTTTATCAAAATCTTTGATAAAGACGTAGTGGTTCTGGCCGGATGAAGAACTTAGCAGAAGGAGGTCGCGATGGTCTTGCAGCTCTTGATCCACAACCTTTAGAGGGAACAATTTGTTGTCTTGTTCCAATCCAAATACATTAATGGATATATCGTTGGCTTTTTCAAATTTGGGAATGTCAGCTAGCGATGTAGGAAATGATATTACTGAAAAATCATACTTGTTTTCCAGATCCTTGTATTTACTAACGCGTTTAGCATCAGTTTTAACCAGTTTTGCTAAAATGGCATACATAAAACACCTCTCGTCCTTAAAGTTTTGAGGATTAATGCAGGTTTTTCTTGCTTGTATAGCTGCTGGTAATGGAATATATGTGCTACCACGCAAGGGATTGTACTTATTTATTTTCAATCGTACTCCTTCCACTGCTAACAAAGCCCAATTACTGCCTTTTAGCTCAGATTCTTCCATTTCCGTAGTTAACTTTGTAAATTGTGTTTCCAAGAAACTACTTAAGTCCGTTTCCAAAAATAGGGCCTGATTTCGTGTTTTAAAAGCACGATCTGTAATTTCATTGGTAGATGTATGAATGAATCTACATTCAGCCACAAGATTAACTTTTATCGACTTGTGCATTGCTAGTTCTTTCTGCATAGCTTGTATTATTTGCTGTTTGGACTCTTTAAGGTATGAATTTAAATCCCTACACGTATCACAACGAATGAAATAGGATTTAAGTCGACCTTCAAAAGATGTCTCATATTCAATAAGTCCACTTTCGTCAGGGACCAATGACAGTAGGTAATGTTTTGTAGGCTCTGCTTTTTGTCTTTTAGCTGCCGACACAACATTACAACATTCTTCATGCCGACGTCCATTGTACACATTGTTGAATGTACTACCACAGGTCTTGCACTCATGGAATTCACCACAGGATACTTCATGTCGCTTCGTATGATAGTCTCGAAGAAAAGTCTTCCCACACTCTTTACACATATAGCTAGGAATGGCTTCTTCCATTATGAATGTTGATTTCTGCAAACAGCTGCTTACTGCGTATCACAAGGCTAGAGGTTGGTCAGTGAGACGGTCTTTCACGATGTGAACACCGTGAGAGGTAGTAGTCAACTGGTGATATTCTTGTGAAGGGTCCTCTAATATACCCCTAGTCTAGACCAACAGCTCTTTACAGCGTATGACAAGGCTGTATACTGGACAGTGAGACGGTCTTTCACGATGTGAACACTGTAACAAGTAGTAGTCAACTGATTATATACTTGCTAAGGGTTCTCTAATATACAATAGTCGAGACCAACAGCTACTTACTGAGTAGTACAAGGCTGTACAATAGTTGTTTTGACAGTCTTTCACGATGTGGTCACTGTGAATGGTAGTAGTCAACTGATGATATTCTTGATAAGGGTCCTCTAATGTACCCTGGTTAAGGGTAACAGCTGCTCACTGCTTATGACAAGGCTAAAGACTGGTTGCTTCAACGGTCTTTCACAATGTAAACACTGTGACAGGTAGTAGTCAACTGAAAATATTCTTATGGCCTACTGAAGGTTATCAGGTACTTACTGCATATCAAAAGGCTGTACACTCATGTGTGTTAGGCACTCTTTCTTGCTAAGGACCCCAATATTCCCTACACAAGGCTATACATGTTAGTTCTAAACACTTAGTGGTTAATTGTATATTCAATTTTTGTACAAAGCATATACGAGCACGTTTTTATGAGGTAAAACTTTACCAAATAGTCAAATGCGACACGCAAAGTATGTTGCCGCTATCTAGCGGTGACTATGAGAACTACTTGACCGACCAGCATTCTACCTAGCGCTCCATTTCAATACTCGCTCACTGAACGAACAGCATACTATCTAGCGGTCAATATCAATACTCACTCAACTACCAGCCTGCTACCTATCGGTCAATATAACAACTCACTCAACTACCAACATGCTACATGGCTTTTTTGGTCAGTTTTTTGTTGGCTTTTTTTTGGTCAGTTTCTGTTGGCTTATGTTGGCTTTTATTGGCTTTTGTTGGCTTTTGTTGGCTTTTGTTGGCTTTTGTATTAGCTCTTTTATATTTGCTCTTGTTTGTTGGGGCTTATTTGGTCTTGGAAAGTATGTCAGTCCTTTTTTTATGGCTGTAAAATGCTTACAGCCATGTTTGTAAGCAGCAACAACAACAACAACACACAAAATTCCAAAAAATATCGAAAGTACTCTAAGTTTTATCAATGACTCTCAACTCTTACACTTACCTCTATCCCATGCCTAGTCAAAAATTAGTGTATTTTTCAAATTTTTCAAAAAATATTTGGAAAGTAAGCTGTATCATTAAACTAAAAATCCTGAAAAGACATATGTTAACTCCAACACCTACTTCTATACCCCTCTCAGTCCAAAAATAGTGTATTTTTCAAATTTTCCAAAACATATTTCCAAATTGGGTTATATTTCCGAAATTTAAAAGTTTACAAAAACGTTTGTTTGACATAAACGAATGGCCTTTGTCCCCTCTACCGTCGTACCAAGTCCCAGGTCTCTAGGACAACAAACATAAAAATTAGAAAATGGGCTTATATTTCCAAAATTAGGAATTTTACAAAAACGTTTGTCTGACGTAAATCAGTGGTCATTACCCCCTCTATCCCCCACACTAAGTCTCATGTCTCTAGAACAACAAAAATAAATTTTTGAAAATGGGCTTATATTTCCAAAATTAGGAATTTTACAAAAACGTTTGTCTGACGTAAATCAGTGGTCATTACCCCCTCTATCCCCATACCATGTCTCAGGTCTCTAGGTCAACAAAAATAAAATTTTGAAAATGGGCTATATTTCCAAAATTAGGAATTCTACAAAAAAGTTTGTCTAACGTAAATCAATGGTCTTTACCCCCTCTATTCCCATACCAAGTCTCAGGTCTCTAGGTCAACAAAAATAAAATTTTGAAAAAATGGTCACTATTTTGGAAACTAGGAATTCTACGAAAAAGTTTGTTTAACATAAATGAAAGGTCTCTATCCCCTCTACCTGTAAACCAAGTCCCAGGTCTGTAGGACAAAAATGAAAAAAGTTCAACTGGGAAAGTAGGCGATTTTTCATAAAACCAAACATTCTAAAAAGTGTTCTATGGGTATAAAAGAATGGTCTCTATGTCCTTTATTTTTTATAATAAAACTTTTTTATTTTTTGAGTTTTTTTGAAAAAAGTTCAATTTTGAAATTTTTATATTTTGGAAACTAACAAGTTTACAATAATGTTTGTTTGACATAAATAAATGGCCCTGACCCCCTCTACCAACAAAATAAATTTCAAGTCGCTAGGACTAAAACTGTACAGTAGTGGAGTAGTGAGAGTTCTAACGCACTCCAGAACCCTCCTTGCCCCACTACTAAGCCTGTGGCATGTAAAATGGGTGGGTAAGCAGCTGTTTGCAGAAATCAACATTCATAATGGAAGAAGCCATTCCTAGCTATATGTGTAAAGAGTGTGGGAAGACTTTTCTTCGAGACTATCATAGGAAGCGACATGAAGTATCCTGTGGTGAATTCCATGAGTGCAAGACCTGTGGTAGTACATTCAACAATGTGTACAATGGACGTCGGCATGAAGAATGTTGTAATGTTGTGTCGGCAGCTAAAAGACAAAAAGCAGAGCCTACAAAACATTACCTACTGTCATTGGTCCCTGACGAAAGTGGACTTATTGAATATGAGACATCTTTTGAAGGTCGACTTAAATCCTATTTCATTCGTTGTGATACGTGTAGGGATTTAAATTCATACCTTAAAGAGTCCAAACAGCAAATAATACAAGCTATGCAGAAAGAACTAGCAATGCACAAGTCGATAAAAGTTAATCTTGTGGCTGAATGTAGATTCATTCATACATCTACCAATGAAATTACAGATCGTGCTTTTAAAACACGAAATCAGGCCCTATTTTTGGAAACGGACTTAAGTAGTTTCTTGGAAACACAATTTACAAAGTTAACTACGGAAATGGAAGAATCTGAGCTAAAAGGCAGTAATTGGGCTTTGTTAGCAGTGGAAGGAGTACGATTGAAAATAAATAAGTACAATCCCTTGCGTGGTAGCACATATATTCCATTACCAGCAGCTATACAAGCAAGAAAAGCCTGCATTAATCCTCAAAACTTTAAGGACGAGAGGTGTTTTATGTATGCCATTTTAGCAAAACTGGTTAAAACTGATGCTAAACGCGTTAGTAAATACAAGGATCTGGAAAACAAGTATGATTTTTCAGTAATATCATTTCCTACATCGCTAGCTGACATTCCCAAATTTGAAAAAGCCAACGATATATCCATTAATGTATTTGGATTGGAACAAGACAACAAATTGTTCCCTCTAAAGGTTGTGGATCAAGAGCTGCAAGACCATCGCGACCTCCTTCTGCTAAGTTCTTCATCCGGCCAGAACCACTACGTCTTTATCAAAGATTTTGATAAACTAGTAGGACATCAGATTACCCGCCATGGACATAAGATATATACGTGTAAACGGTGTTTTACTCACTTTGATAATCAATATGGGCAACAAGGAATGGAAAAATTAAAAGAACATAGAGCTTTGTGTGTCCAGCATGACATTGCTAGGGTTGAAATGCCTATTAAAAACCCCATTGTCAAATTCGTAAATGTGGAAAAAATGCTGAGAATACCTTACGTTATCTATGCTGATTTTGAAAGTATACTGTTACCCTATCAAACATGTCTACCTAATCCTGAGGCAAGTTATACAGTGCCATACCAGAGTCATGTTCCTATGAGCTTTGGTATATATGTTAAACCCTCACCTGCTGTGGAACACATAAAGACAAACCTTCCGAGCCAACCTATTATTTATCGTGGACCTGACGCTGCAGAAAAGTTTATGGACTGTTTGATCTCAATAGCAAATGAAATTGATCGCCTTTACAGCTTAAATGTTTCAAAAGCTTTAACTGAGCATCAAGAAGCAGAGTTCCAATCTTCTGAAACCTGTTATTTGTGTCATAAACCATTTACCAAAGAGGACTGGAAAGTTCGAGACCATTGTCATATTACAGGGGAATACCGTGGAAGTGCTCACAATAACTGTAATTTGAGGTGTAAAACACGAAACCCCGTTCCTGTGTTTCTACATAATATGAGTGGCTACGACGCAAATTTCATTGTAAAGCAATTGGGGTGTACTACTGAGAGAGTGGATGTTATCGCTAACTCCAAAGAAAAGTACATTTCCTTTACCAAATATGTAGGAAATGTTAAGCTTAGATTTTTGGATACGTTTCGGTTAATGCCGAGTAGTTTGGAAAACTTAGTTTCCAACTTAACATCATACCCTGAAACAGACAAGTACTTTGGAAAAGAAAATGCAATGCTCATGACTCGTAAAGGGGTATTTTGTTATGACTACATTGACTCATGGGAAAAGTTAAGTGAAACGTGTTTACCTCCAAAAGAGGTATTCTTTAACAAATTAAGTCAAGAAAATGTTAGTCAAAAAGACTATGAACATGCTAAAAATGTGTGGAATCAGTTCAACATTAAAACTCTAGGGGAATATAGTGACCTCTACCTAACTTCAGATGTACTCCTTCTTGCAGACAGCTTTGAAACGTTTAGAAACAAAACACTAGAAACACACCGAGTGGATGCTGCACACTTTTTCACTTCGCCTGGTTTAAGTTTTGAGGCAATGCTCCTTTACACAGGCATTGAACTGGAATTGCTACAGGATTACGATCAGATTCTTTTAATCGAGTCTGGAATACGTGGAGGCATATGCCAGGTGTCTCATCGGTATGCTGAAGCTAACAATAAATACATGGAAACCTATGATTCTGAGAAACCATCACAGTTTATAACCTATGATGATGCCAACAACCAATACGGGTGGGCTATGTGTCACTCTCTTCCTTATGGCGGATTTCAGTGGGTTTCTCCAGATACCGTTGATCTAGAAAAACTGAAGAAAGACGATCCTGTGGGATACATTCTAGACGTTGATGTTGATTACCCATCTGACCTTCATGATCTACACAACGATTTACCTTTCCTACCAGAGTGTACACAACCTAAGGATTCGTCTCTGAAAAAACTAATTCCTCATCTTGGAAATCGAAGGCGATATGTTGTTCACTACATGGCATTAAAACAGGCTTTAGATCATGGAATAAAATTGATAAAAATTCATCGTGTGTTAAAGTTTAAGCAAAGACCTTGGTTAAAGGCATACGTTGATTTTAATAACAACCTTCGAAAACAAGCCAAAAATGAGTTTGAGAAAAATCTGTACAAATTATTCAACAATGCCATTTTTGGAAAAACAATGGAAAATATCCGTAAAAGAATAGACATACGTCTTGTGACTGACAGCAAAAAGGCAGAAAAGCTAATAGCAAAGCCGACATTTATTGACAGAACTATTTATGGTCCTAACCTAGCTGCTTTCCACATGGCTAAACGTAACATTGTATTCAATAAGCCTATATATATTGGAATGTGTATACTGGATATTTCAAAAACTCTCATGTATTCCCACCACTATGATGTCCTGCTACCCTATTATGGCATGGACAATCTTAAACTCATGTATATGGATACCGACTCGTTCATTTATTTGGTTAACACCCAAGATGTATATCAAGACAAGTTGGATTTCCTAGAACACCTGGACACATCAGATTATCCTACTAATCACATATGTTACTCTACATCAAACAAGAAAACGTTGGGGAAATTTAAAGACGAGGCTTGTGGACAAATTATAAAAGCATTTATTGGACTTAGAGCTAAAATGTACGCTTTAGACATAAATGGTAAAGAAATCAAAAAGATTAAAGGTATTAGCAAAGGTGTTGTCAAAAATTGTATAAGCTTTCAAGATTATAAGGATTGTGTCATGAACAACAATGTAAAAAGAATACCAATGAACATTATCGCTTCTAAACAACATGACATATCATCTATAAGACTAAACAAAATTGCTTTGTGTCCTGGTGATGATAAAAGAGTGATTGATGCTGATGGTATAGGTACACATGCCTATGGTCATTACTCAATCATTGACTATGCTTAAAGAGTTAAGTTATGAATATCAAAATCTTCTGCCTGCAACTAGCAAATACATAAAACAAAACAATTTAGGAAATAAAACAATAGCACTACAAAAATTAAAAAACTAGTATTCATAATCAAAAAATAAATAAAATAGAAAACAAAATAAAAACAACTGTACAATTTATAACAAAAAAGAATATATATAAAATGTGTTATGTGTAAATAGTGTACATGTATTTAAAATAAAAAATATAGTATGGACACTGCTTGTACATTTTTTAATTACTACCCACCTCTCTCCACTCCTAATGCAAAATGAACATGTAAAACACAAATTGGAAAATCCATGTTTCCATATTGACAAAATAGAAAAAAAACATTAAACTGAATTTTTAAAAACTGTAAATTGAAATTTGGTAAATTGACAAATGTGTAAACAACAAAT
Source organism: Meconema thalassinum (assembly GCA_946902985.2). Taxonomy (NCBI): domain Eukaryota; kingdom Metazoa; phylum Arthropoda; class Insecta; order Orthoptera; family Tettigoniidae; genus Meconema; species Meconema thalassinum. The sequence continues at coordinate 1,152,497,514 of OX336389.2, forward strand.
TGGGAAATCCATGTTTCTATATCATGAAATTGAAAAACTTTAAACTGACATTTTAAGAACTGTAAATGGGAAATTGTGAATTGGTAAATGTGTAAACAACATAATGCAAAATCCATGTTTCCTTGTTATGAAATTGAAAAAACTTAAAACTAACATTAAAAAAACTGAAAATGGAAAATTGGAAAATTTTCATATGTGTAAACAAAAAAATGAAAAAAAAACGGTTGGGGTAGTTATCATGTTGTACAGTAACCTATAAAACTAGCATAAGGATAGTTGCTTGTACCCTTATATACTTTGTGTATGTGCATTAGCCTTTGGATTAGCTTAAGTTAGGTTTGGTAAAGTTAGGTTTGGTGAGGTTAGGTATGTAGCCTTGTAGTTTACTCTTTTCGGAAAATGTAAAATCTAAAATCAAAAAAATCTTAAATTTAAAATGTAAAATCTAAAAAAAAAACTATCATCTAAAATACAAAAAATCAAAAATGTGAAATGTAAAATCTAAAAAATGTAAAATGAAAGAAATCAAAAATCTAAAATGTTAAAATATAAAATCTAAAATCTTTAAATGAGGTTTCTGTGGGTTAGGTTAGGTTAGGTTATAACTAAGTTTATTATTTGTGCTCTCTTATTTGCTCTTACATTTTTGCTCTCACTTTGAAGTTTGGTTATGTTAGGTTAGGTTAGGTTAGGTTAGGTTATAAATAAGTTTATTATTTGTGCTCTCTTATTTGCTCTTACATTTTTGCTCTCACTTTGAAGTTTGGTTATGTTAGGTTAGGTTAGGTTTGGTTAGGTGTGGTTAGGTTATAACTAAGTTTGTTATTTATGCTCTTACATTTGCTCTCACTTTTTTTCTCATACTTTTTGCTAATTTTTTTTGCTTGCAATTTTAAATTAGGTAGATTACGTTAGGTTAAGTTAGGATAGGTTAGGTGAGGTTAGGTTAAGTGAAATTAGGTTAGGTTATAACTTAGTTTATTATGTGTGCTCTTACATTTGCTCTTACATTTTTGCTCTCACTTTCAAGTTAGGTTATGTTAGGTTAGGTTAGGTTAGGTTAGGTTAGGTGAAGTTGGGTTAGGCAGAATTGTTGAGGTATGAATCAAAAGCCAGCTCCTGTCAGTTTTGCCTCACAAGGCTGAGTGTACTCCGTTCCACTCCTGAGACCAGAAATTAAATTTCTTGGCAGAGCCAGGATTCGAACCTCAGGAATGACCTCCAAGAATGCTAGTCACTACACCAAGTGGTTGACAATATAAGGCTGGTCTTGATTATACATGATCAATTAATAATTACCTAATAATAATAATAATAATAAATATTCCATTTAGAAACTACACGGCCGAACTCCCCCTGTGACATCATCCATGGTCTCAGGACATGGCGGCCATCTTGCCCATTAGCCCCTGCCCCAGCTCTGACTGACCCCTCCATAAGAATAACATAGAGTGATTGCGCGCGGCGGCCATCTTGCCCATTAGCCCCTGCCCCAGCTTCGGCTTATATTACCTACTTACCATGTCAACAACTGCATGATTCTACACAACAGAAATAAGCCTTAAAATTCCTCTGAATTTTCTGAAAGCCAGTCAAGTTGCATCTGACTTCAAAGTATCAGTCATCATGGACTACATTCCATGGAAAACCACATAATATTCGCTTGAATATAAATTTCATTACGAATGTCTCCATCGGCTCTATCATTATACGCATGTACTACCCTGAGTACTTATTTCAACTATTTATATGTCTTTAGGATAGACAATTACATCTACTTCATTGGTGAACGATGAATTTCATGACTATTATTCATTTTCGGCTTATTATTATTCTCATTGCATTTGGCTATCTTTGTTAGAATTTATACAAAGTCATTACATTGGTTTCTTTCAATAATACAAAAACTCCACTGAATTTAAACATCTATGCTTTCAAAAATATAATTACAGAAATAATTCCATGATCAAACGTGCCTCCACGTTTATCAAAACTGGGATATACGCTGATTAAAAAGTGAATGTTGTTTCAGAATCATCATAAGTCAACTGACTATTATTAATAATGATTATCAATTCCATCTAAAATGGATCTCAAATAAGCCTTCACTATCATGGCTATCATGAAACAAAATTTATACTTGCATCGACCAAGAAAAAGTTTATCCAGCCTAAGTTCGGTACACCCCTGCTCAAATGAATTCCAGAAAACGAGTTAAGCCTCTACACCACCGATCATGGTAATCATAGCAATTAGCGCAATTGACCGGTTAGAAAACTCTACAGGTCTCTATCCTTCAAAAGCACAGAGAATGATCCCTAGCATAAGCGAAGGATCTAACTTCTCTATTAGCAATGCTTCAAAAGCCTATAACTTGCTATAAAAATCAGCATTAACATGCGAAAAAAATCACTCGAATGTCGATCTTATCTGAAGTTCAGTGATACATGTAGGTGACCCCTCAGTCTACATTAGGGGAAAAAAAATTGAAATAGACATATGTAAGTGTTCACCACACTACTAAACACGAATTATCATTGTCGATGCCTAGGAATTCCTCTTCACTACACTAAAGAAGCTTCATTTAAATTTAATTAGAATTTACTGTTAATATTACTGAATCAATTTTCAAATACAAAGTGAAAATGTTTAATTCCTTATCGGAATCACAAACCTTGTCGAACATAAGATCGGTCATGATTAGAACGTCATGCTTAGAAATTATACTTCGACATACTACTAAAAATACAAGAAATAAAAATGACAGCAAAACCAACATTGGCATAGACTGGACTGGTTTGTCTGTATCTTGTTCAATTCCGAAGATCAAAAGAAAGTATTGATTTGCCTTTCATATCAATGCCTCCCCCAACGTAGCGATAGTCTGGACTCCCCTGGTCAATGGGAATCGAACCCCGGAACTCCTGTCTCCAATCCACTGGTTCCCACTGGTTAACAGGATATCATCCATCGTGGACGAACGGTCAGCTACCCTTCCATCAGAATTCCAACTCCATCCAGGCCAATGTATGTTCCACCGTAGCATCGCGATATTCATATCGAACCGAACTATTATTTAACATTCACGCATTTACGCCACTAAGAATTATCAATCTCGGCACTAAACAGCTGTGCACTGGTGGCCCGATAGTAAGCGTATAGCATTATCGGCTTTCACTGAAAAGTTCGATACCCTGCAAGCATTGCAGTACTCATATTGACGTGTTTAACCCGCCATAGCGATCAAAATAAAGTGCATAAGAACTGTTTCTCTCGACATTCTGTTAGAAAACGTGTCGAATACAAACGAGGAATAATGTTCAAAGTTCATTAATCAATACTGCATTGAATAAATTGAAGAGGTCAGTATGCATAGTATTCTTTCAAACAATAGTTCACTGCTGTGAGTTGCAGCTTGATATAATGTGCTAGAATTCCTCACAGTGTTCTTAGTATATGCTGCATAGCTCAAGTTTATACGTAGAATAAGCGTATGACTTGCCTATAAAAGTGCATACAAGTTCCCTTCTTGTATGAGTGGATTCACAAGTCCACATATTGCACGAAGAAGTCAGTGTTTTTTGTCACTAAACTCTGCTAGATTTATGGAGTAGCGTGCACTGTCGTACCGAACTTACACTTTTCGAAACGCGTTATAGTATGTCTTGAGGAGATGTGTTTTCCTCAGAGACTGGAAATAATCTGTCTTCTGCTGTGCGCGTAGGGTTTCACGACTTCCATACCCCCACCACACTTGCTAGTCTGGATCGAGCGATCATTTCATTGGTGAATGTAGTTCATCATTTATATATATCAAAAAGGTATTTTAACATGAAAATATATCGAAATATATATCATGTTAAGTTAATTCATCGTTCACAATGCTACAAAGCATGTATATTATTCTCATTTCTTCGTATACATCATAAAATGGTGTCCTGCTGGTTGGTCAATAAACTGGTCTATACTCGCTATGTGCTTATCGCATCACAGCCGAATCCCAGCTTCGGGTCTCTCCGCTGTGGATCGGAAAATACCGTAATCTCCACTCGTGCGCTGCGCTCATCTCGCCTAGCGATTGCGAGTTGAATAGAACTTCAAAATAAACTTGCGCTGAAATACTTGTCATTTGAATGTGAGTATAATGGTAAGTCTTCCTCTTGACTTCCTACAGAAAAGAGTACCCTTCTCTGTTATGTATACCATATAAAATCTGTATAAACTATGGAGCTTTATTCTCATGTTAACTACTTATAAAATTTCCGAAGATTGAATTGTATCGGCCAATGATATCAGTTCCATCCTAGCTAGTAATCTCATAACAATTATTCCCAAATACACGACTTACACGGTAGGGTTGTTGAATACTGTATCACTACTTGCTCTTAGAAATGTACGTCCTTTTTCCTCTATCGTCAGGGCTTCGTTCCTTACTACCCTGACGACTCGTGCTAGGCCTATTCTCGTCAAATTCCCCACGATCTTTTCTCTCTCTCGAATAGCTTCGTCTGGTTTCTCGAGACTTTTCTTGCTCCCTTCTGAGTCTTTGATCTCGATTCCGCTCATACTCCTCGGTCCGGGAATCTTTATACCTCCCGTATCCTTGGAATGGCCTATTATTAGAATTATACGTAATTCCTCTGTATTTATTCCTATAATTTCCATTATCTCGGCGGTAAAAATTGCGTTCTTCATATTTACGCTGCCAGGGTTGCTCATTGTATTGGGGATACCAGTTATCTTGCCGATTGTTTCTCTGATACTTAATGTTATGATAATTCCCAGATCTGTTGTAGTTCCTGTCTTCAGATATAATCTGTTCAGTCTGTTGATTTCTGTCCAGAACTATGGTGTTAACGGTTCTTTGGTCATTTCTGTTACTCCTCACCACTGTAGGTGTCGAAAGAGCACTTACGTGGTCCACCCGTCTCAACAGATCGTCCATGGTGGTCAGATCAGTGACACCGGATGATATAACATTCTTTCGGACTTCTACCGGAAGCTGTCGAGAAATGGCTTCTATCAACTGCGCTTGGGTTAGAGGGGGACTGTAAAAACCTCAATTTCGCGAGCTGACTAGCAAAATAATCTGAGTAGCTGGAGGGGCCTGTACTTGAGTGTTTGCGAGAGTAGATCTCCGAATGGACATTACTTTGCACCTCTGTACTCCAGAACCTGTTGATAAATGCATCGGCGAACTCGTCGAAATTATCAAACGTGTAACGGAATACAAGAAACCACTGGAGCGATGCGTCAGAATGATAACGCTCAACCACCCTCAGTTCTCTCTCACGAGGAACAAGCGACTCAATAAAATAGTCACAAACGCTTCTTATAAATTCTATAGGTATATTACCGTCTGGATGATTAAGCGACGAGGCTTATCTTCGTAGTTCCTAATGATGGTTACGTGAGATGCCCCATCTGGTGACCTCGGCGTTTACGCTCCTGTATTCGTATTCGCCATCGGCGAAACATACGACTGCATTATGTTAGGGTCGGGTGCTGCATTAGATTGTGGACTAATCTCTGTCATGGGAGTTGGTTGATGAAAGTTAACCACCCTATCACGCGTCCTGAAATCAGTTCGGTCGATCGCTGTTAGAAAATCCGCATTCCAATGTGCCCTCAATTGTTCCCGCAAACTTTCTACATTTATATTGCCATATAAAGTTAGAATTTCGAGTTGATTACGTAACTCATTAATTTCAGAGGTCTTTTACTCTCTGACTTCTATTATGTCTAGTTTGCTTTCATCAACTTTAACTTCTATCGACATAACCCTTTCTTCCATCCTACTGTGATCGTCAACCTGAGTATTCTGTAGCATATTCAGTCGTTCAATTACGTCTTCCCTTACATCAGATACTTCTTTACTCGGCCTGTTTCCACCTTCGGCAATTTTATTATTTATTTCATTCTTGAAATCTTGAAAGTAGTCATCATTGAACTTAGCCATTTCCTTTCTTAAAATTGTTACACTATCTTGGATTTTACCCTCGATATCCACATCACAATCGCATTTAATGTGCTGGTTATGGTCTTTAACTTGTGTTTGCAAAAGGCACAAGTCCTCCTTTAGCTGTTCTAAAGTGGATTGTGTTTGAATGGTGTAATTTGACATTAACAACTGGAGAGCCTCTGTATTTGATTTAGCCTCCCTATCATGATTCGACAACTCTAATTTAATCCCTAATTGGAAATCTTTATGGTTTAGTTTTGCTTCGCTTAATTGGACTTGCATCGGGTTTTGACTAGCCTCTACAATGTCGACCTTAGTTCTAATGTTTGGTTTTGAGTCGTTTGCATTTGACTTTGCGTCGCCTGCATGTTGCTTTGGGTCGATTCAACCTTTACCATCTTGGAATCTAATTTATCCACAGTGTATTGCATTTTATCAACTGCAGATTGAATTCTAGTGACATATAACTCAAGAATATTTTGACTTAATTGAATCGTATCTTGACTTGATTGAATTTTAGTAACATTTAATTCAAGATTATCTTGACTTGATAGGATTTTACGTAGTAACATTTGATTCAAGATTATCTTGAATTGATTGGATCTTAGTGACATCTGATTCAAGATTATCTTGATTTAACCTTTCCAATCTCCAATTGAACTCCGGCAACTGTATATTGAATTTTAGTAACATTTAATTCAAGATTATCCTGGCTTAATTTAATCTTATTGACAGTTGACTCATTCGTAAGTTGCCCAGTTTGGACTGTATCTAAATCAACTCGGACCAAATGAAAATCAGAGTTTGTCTGCTTAACGTCTGATTGGACATCTTCTATTGTACTCTCCCCATTCTTAACTTTGGTTAATACTTGTTTAGAACTGTCTTGTGCGTTATTTAAGGACTCCTGCATGGTGGCAATTTCCTTACGGAGACTATCAGCAACAACGTCATGGATAATTCTTTTGCTTTTCTTTGTGTTGTGCTTCGTGTTTGTGTTGTCCAATTCTCCTGTATTTTGTCCATTTTATTCTGGATCATCCTGAATATTGACTAAAAGTCAGTGACCTCCTCGTCCGCTTTATCAGACATTATATATATGTAATTCACAAAAACACAGGCAACATGAGCACTGCTTAAGCCTAAGCAGAGTATGAACACTTCAATGCAAATTTGCTGCCATGTTTGAAACTTCTTTAGTGTATAGCCTTAATCCATAAAACAATACTCTATTTAATTAATACTAACACGATACATACAAGTGGAATGCCCTACAGTAAAGTGTGTGATGCGTTATATCGGTGATATTCCCTAAATATCCTAATCCGAAAAGAATTTAAAGAATTTAAATGAACAAAACATTCTATAATCTTACGATGAGTTTAGAAATTCCCATCAGCCGGATTCAACTAAACCAAGCAATTTGTATGCAGATGAAACCTGAATTACATCAAATCCCCATTCGAATGAACACGTCAGTAAAGATTCCGAAGTGTACCTTTCACGGTTCCAGCTCAAGTCGTTTATTTATTGCTAAATAGTGTAGCACCACTTTGAAAAGATCAAAACTAATAATGGTTGCGTTTCCACATGTATATCATGCAGATTGAGTATTCTCATAAACGCTTTGTTCACAAGTGAATTCCAACATTTTGTGCAAAAAATGTCGGTTAACCATTACTTTCTGACGTTCATTCAATGAATTCACAATGATCGTTGTAATGGCGTCAGAATTTGCTAGTTACTGACACCTCCCACGTGTTCGAACACAAGATTCGATACGAACATGAAATGGCGTCAATCACTGAGCTACAAAGGTGTATTCGAGTCAAAAACTGGCTACAACTCGTTGCAATGGCGTCAAAATTGGCTTCGACTCTGGTATTCCAGTTTTATTCGAATGCCACTTGATTGGTCTCCAAATCTCTGGATATCTACACGGAATTCCCGTTAATTCGAGTCCCAAACCGATAGTGCGCCAAATCACTGGTGTCGAACCTGGTATTCCATTCTATTTGAATCCCCATAGGACGGGCGCCAAATCTCTGTACCCGAAATACCTACCGTCAGCTTGTTGGAATCCCCCGATGGTAACTGGATCGTAAAACCTGAAAACCCCGGCTAGAAAAGCCCCAGATTCTACCAACAAGAGACGGGGATAATTGGGCAAAGGATTACCGAACTGAGTAGACGTTAAGAAAAACCATGGCAACAACCAAAAATAGCTCATGAGAACACGAAAACTACGTAAAAACGTAATCCCTGGAGCGTGGAAAACTCTGAAATACCCGCAATGGTTTCCTTAACGTGTCCTCCTATCACGTCTATAAAACATCACACGTGTAGAATTAAGAGGAAACTGTCCAAAATATATTCAAAAGATAGAATATAGCAGAATGATTCTTTGATATATCAAAGAAACAATTCAACTTCAAGAGGAAGTTGACATCCACGACGTCTGGATAAAATGCACAGTCATCACTGTTAAATTTCCATTACAAAATATTTAACAAATAGGTTAAATTCTTTATTATCCATGATCCTAATAGGATGAATATAGGTCCCACTGGTTCATCTTAATAAGAAATTCCACAATTAGGTAGGCTCTTCTCTGCCTACATGTTCAAAATACACTTTTATACAAAATATACAGTTATATACAATGAATGTGGCACACTCCCAGTGTGTCTGTACTACTGTTCACAAGTAGTCAGTTTCAACAATCTCCTACTAGTATTATATTCTTAAGCCATTTCATACGTTAAAATTGATTATGTTTGTCCTCTCCGACCGAGAACTAAAGCTATGTGGAGGAAAATATTACCACAATATAAGCTGTAAATTCCAGAATGGACTGACTTAGTACAACTGTAAAAATCCTCTGTCAGCAGTGCATTTAAATTCAGGATAAGGATTATAATCCAGGTCAACAGTGATTTTGGTGCCGGGGCTTTTTAAGCTGATTTTATATGAATTTGATGCCCTGAATTCAAATATGCCATTAGTTTTTGCCTACCAGCTCTAGTTTCTGAGATATGACATTTTTGTGATATGTACATTACACTATCTTATGGTAATAAAAAACTTAACATGGCATTTCCATTATTAAATTATACAAATATTATTATATACAAACACAGAGGAAAAAGTCATGAATGAAACCAACCAGTCACTGGACACTTCGGAAGTTTCTTTCCCGTGACATTCTTGAATGAATTTTGGAGCAGTCCCTTTTTAAGCTCAAGCAGTAATCTCCATCATGTGTACGTCCCATCTTCCTTGGTAGCGGTCGTGCACTGTTTTAATATCCTGGTGAAATCGTTAACTTTGTTCCTCACTGTTGTCTGCTACATTTTCAGGAAAACGATCTAAGCGGCTGTGTAAATAGTGCAACTTAATTCTCATGTTGCACCCAAGAGATTTGAAACTGTTAAGCATCCCTTTTTCCAGTTCAACATAGTTTTCAGCTTTGCGTTTGCCTTGAAAATGTTTTACAACTGACACAAATAAAGTCCAGGCTTCTAGTTCGGATTCATTCTTCGAATTTACAAAGTCAGGATCCTTAATGAGTTGTCTTATTTGTGGGCCATAAAATATCCCTGCTTAAAGTTTTTCAATACTCAAGTGAGGCATTTTATTTCCTATAAATGCAAAGCATGATCCGTTCTTATCAAGAGACTTCAAAAATTGCTTCATAAGGCCCAGCTTGATATGCAGCGGAGGACAGATGGTTTTCTCTCGTTCAACATTTTCCCCCAACATTCATGTTTTCTCTATTAGGCTACTCTTTTCAAACCCAGTGGTGTGTTTTGCCTCTGCTATCTCATAGGCACAAGAAGTAAGGATATTAGACTGACGATACGACACAATATACATGACCCAATCATTGTATAAAATAGTTGAGAATTGCACAAAATGGAGTTAGAACTGCACATTTCGTGAAAAACTGCACATAAAAACAACACAGATTTAAACAAATAGAGGTGATAGAGGAAACCTTATATCTAAAAAAATAGAGCTGTTAGAGAAAAATTGATTTCATATTTAGATTCAGCGACCCAAGTATACTTAAAAACAGTTACAAAATACCCGGCACCAAGAAAAATTTGTAGGCCTGTGTTATGAATATCCTTCAACAAAAAGTTTGATCTATCATGTCAACAACTGCATGATTCTACACAACAGAAATAAGCCTTAAAATTCCTCTGAATTTTCTGAAAGCCAGTCAAGTTGCATCTAACTTCAAAGTATCAGTCATCATGGACTACATTCCATGGAAAACCACATAATATTCGCTTGAATATAAATTTCATTACGAATGTCTCCATCGGCTCTATCATTATACACATGTACTACCCTGAGTACGTATTTCAACTATTTATATGTCTTTAGGATAGACAATTACATCTACCTCACTGGTGAACGATGAATTTCATGACTATTATTCATTTTCGGCTTATTATTATTCTCATTGCATTTGGCTATCTTTGTTAGAATTTATACAAAGTCATTACATTGGTTTCTTTCAATAATACAAAAACTCCACTGAATTTAAACATCTATGCTTTCAAAAATATAATTACAGAAATAATTCCATGATCAAACGTGCCTCCACGTTTATCAAAACTGGGATATACGCTGATTAAAAAGTGAATGTTGTTTCAGAATCATCATAAGTCAACTGACTATTATTAATAATGATTATCAATTCCATCTAAAATAGATCTCAAATAAGCCTTCACTATCATGGCTATCATGAAACAAAATCTATACTTGCATCGACCAAGAAAAAGTTTATCCAGCCTAAGTTCGGTACACCCCTGCTCAAATGAATTCCAGAAAACGAGTTAAGCCTCTACACCACCGATCATGGTAATCATAGCAATTAGCGCAATTGACAGGTTAGAAAACTCTACAGGTCTCTATCCATCAAAAGCACAGAGAATGATCCCTAGCATAAGCGAAGGATCTAACTTCTCTATTAGCAATGCTTCAAAAGCCTATAACTTGCTATAAAAATCAGCATTAACATGCGAAAAAAATCACTCGAATGTCGATCTTATCTGAAGTTCAGTGATACATGTAGGTGACCCCTCAGTCTACATTAGGGAAAAAAAATTTGAAATAGACATATGTAAGTGTTCACCACACTACTAAACACGAATTATCACTGTCGATGCCTAGGAATTCCTCTTCACTACACTAAAGAAGCTTCATTTAAATTTAATTAGAATTTACTGTTAATATTACTGAATCAATTTTCAAATACAAAGTGAAAATGTTTAATTCCTTATCGGAATCACAAACCTTGTCGAACATAAGACCGGTCATGATTAGAACGTCATGCTTAGAAATTATACTTCGACATACTACTAAAAATACAAGAAATAAAAATGACAGCAAAACCAACATTGGAATAGACTGGACTGGTTTGTCTGTATCTTGTTCAATTCCGAAGATCAAAAGAAAGCATTGATTTGCCTTTCATATCAATGCCTCCCCCAACGTAGCGATAGTCTGGACTCCCCTGGTCATTGGGAATCGAACCCCGGAACTCCTGTCTCCAATCCACTGGTTCCCACTGGTTAACAGGATATCATCCATCGTGGACGAACGGTCAGCTACCCTTCCATCAGAATTCCAACTCCATCCAGGCCAATGTATGTTCCACCGTAGCATCGCGATATTCATATCGAACCGAAATATTATTTAACATTCACGCATTTACGCCACTAATAATTATCAATCTCGGCACTAAACAGCTGTGCACTGGTGGCCCGATAGTAAGCGTATAGCATTATCGGCTTTCACTGAAAAGTTCGATACTCTGCAAACATTGCAGTACTCATATTGACGTGTTTAACCTGCCATAGAGATCAAAATAAAGTGCATAAGAACTGTTTCTCTCGACATTCTGTTAGAAAACGTGTCGAATACAAACGAGGAATAATGTTCAAAGTTCATTAATCAATACTGCATTGAATAAATTGAAGAGGTCAGTATGCATAGTATTCTTTCAAACAATAGTTCACTGCTGTGAGTTGCAGCTTGATATAATGTGCTAGAATTCCTCACAGTGTTCTTAGTATATGCTGCATAGCTCAAGTTTATACGTAGAATAAGCGTATGACTTGCCTATAAAAGTGCATACAAGTTCCCTTCTTGTATGAGTGGATTCACAAGTCCACTTATTGCACGAAGAAGTCAGTGTTTTTTGTCACTAAACTCTGCTAGATTTATGTAGTAGCGTGCACTGTCGTGCCGAACTTACACTTTTCGAAACGCGTTATAGTATGTCTTGAGGAGATGTGTTTTCCTCAGAGACTGGAAATAATCTGTCTTCTGCTGTGCGCGTAGGGTTTCACGACTTCCATACCCCCACCACACTTGCTAGTCTGGATCGAGCGATCATTTCATTGGTGAATGTAGTTCATCATTTATATATATCAAAAAGGTAATTTAACATGAAAATATATCGAAATATATATCATGTTAAGTTAATTCATCGTTCACAATGCTACAAAGCATGTATATTATTCTCATTTCTTCGTATACATCATAAAATGGTGTCCTGCTGGTTGGTCAATAAACTGGTCAATACTCGCTATGTGCTTATCGCATCACAGCCGAATCCCAGCTTCGGGTCTCCCCGCTGTGGATCGGAAAATACCGTAATCTCCACTCGTGCGCTGCGCTCATCTCGCCTAGCGATTGCGAGTTGAATAGACCTTCAAAATAAACTTGCGCTGAAATACTTGTCATTTGAATGTGAGTATAATGGTAAGTCTTCCTCTTGACTTCCTACATAAAAGAGTACCCTTCTCTGTTATGTATACCATATAACATCTGTATAAACTATGGAGCTTTATTCTCATGTTAACTACTTATAAAATTTCCGAAGATTGAATTGTATCGGCCAATGATATCAGTTCCATCCTAGCTAGTAATCTCATAACAATTATTCCCAAATACACGACTTACACGGTAGGGTTGTTGAATACTGTATCACTACTTGCTCTTAGAAATGTACGTCCTTTTTCCTCTATCGTCAGGGCTTCGTTCCTTACTACCCTGACGACTCGTGCTAGGCCTATTCTCGTCAAATTCCTCACGATCATTTCTCTCTCTCGAATAGCTTCGTCTGGTTTCTCGAGACTTTTCTTGCTCCCTTCTGAGTCTTTGATCTCGATTCCACTCATACTCCTCGGTCCGGGAATCTTTATACCTCCCGTATCCTTGGAATGGCCTATTATTAGAATTATACGTAATTCCTCTGTATTTATTCCTATAATTTCCATTATCTCGGCGGTAAAAATTGCGTTCTTCATATTTACGCTGCCAGGGTTGCTCATTGTATTGGGGATACCAGTTATCTTGCCGAAGGTTTCTCTGATACTTAATGTCATGATAATTCCCAGATCTGTTGTAGTTCCTGTCTTCAGATATAATCTGTTCAGTCTGTTGATTTCTGTCCAGAACTATGGTGTTAACGGTTCTTTGGTCATTTCTGTTACTTCTCACCACTGTAGGTGTCGAAAGAGCACTTACGTGGTCCACCCGTCTCAACAGATCGTCCATGGTGGTCAGATCAGTGACACCGGATGATATAACATTCTTTCGGACTTCTACCGGAAGCTGTCGAGAAATGGCTTCTATCAACTGCGCTTGGGTTAGAGGGGGACTGTAAAAACCTCAATTTCGCGAGCTGTCTAGCAAAATAATCTGAGTAGCTGGAGGGGCCTGTACTTGAGTGTTTGCGAGAGTAGATCTCCGAATGGACATTACTTTGCACCTCTGTACTCCAGAACCTGTTGATAAATGCATCGGCGAACTCGTCGAAATTATCAAACGTGTAACGGAATACAAGAAACCACTGGAGCGATGCGTCAGAATGATAACGCTCAACCACCCTCAGTTCTCTCTCACGAGGAACAAGCGACTCAATAAAATAGTCACAAACGCTTCTTATAAATTCTATAGGTATATTACCGTCTGGATGATTAAGCGACGAGGCTTATCTTCGTAGTTCCTAATGATGGTTACGTGAGATGCCCCATCTGGTGACCTCGGCGTTTACGCTCCTGTATTCGTATTCGCCATCGGCGAAACATACGACTGCATTATGTTAGGGTCGGGTGCTGCATTAGATTGTGGACTAATCTCTGTCATGGGAGTTGGTTGATAAAAGTTAACCACCCTATCACGCGTCCTGAAATCAGTTCGGTCGATCGCAGTTAGAAAATCCGCATTCCAATGTGCCCTCAATTGTTCCCGCAAACTTTCTACATTTATATTGCCATATAAAGTTAGAATTTCGAGTTGATTACGTAACTCATTAATTTGAGAGGTCTTTTACTCTCTGACTTCTATTATGTCTAGTTTGCTTTCATCAACTTTAACTTCTATCGACTTAACCCTTTCTTCCATCCTACTGTGATCGTCAACCTGAGTATTCTGTAGCATATTCAGTCGTTCAAATACGTCTTCCCTTACATCAGATACTTCTTTACTCGACCTGTTTCCACCTTCGGCAATTTTATTATTTATTTCCTTCTTGAAATCTTGAAAGTAGTCATCATTGAACTTAACCATTTCCTTTCTTAAAATTGTTAAACTATCTTGGATTATACCCTCGATATCCACATCACAATCGCATTTAATGTGCTGGTTATGGTCTTTAACTTGTGATTGCAAAAGGCACAACTCCTCCTTTAGCTGTTCTAAAGTGGATTGTGTTTGAATGGTGTAATTTGACATTAACAACTGGAGAGCCTCTGTATTTGATTTAGCCTCCCTATCATGATTCGACAACTCTAATTTAATCCCTAATTGGAAATCTTTATGGTTTAGTTTAGCTTCGCTTAATTGGACTTGCATCGGGTTTTGACTAGCCTCTACAATGTCGACCTTAGTTCTAATGTTTGGTTTTGAGTCGTTTGCATTTGACTTTGCGTCGCCTGCATGTGGCTTTGGGTCGATTCAACCTTTACCATCTTGGAATCTAATTTATCCACAGTGGATTGCATTTTATCAACTGCAGATTGAATTCTAGTGACATATAACTCAAGAATATTTTGACTTAATTGAATCGTATCTTGACTTGATTGACTTTTAGTAACATTTAATTCAAGATTATCTTGACTTGATTGGATTTTACGTAGTAACATTTGATTCAAGATTATCTTGAATTGATTGGATCTTAGTGACATCTGATTCAAGATTATCTTGATTTAACCTTTCCAATCTCCAATTGAACTCCGGCAACTGTAGATTGAATTTTAGTAACATTTAATTCAAGATTATCCTGGCTTAATTTAATCTTATTGACAGTTGACTCATTCGTAAGTTGCCCAGTTTGGACTATATCTAAATCAACTCGGACCAAATGAAAATCAGATTTTGTCTGCTTAACGTCTGATTGGACATCTTCTATTGTACTCTCCCCATTCTTAACTTTGGTTAATACTTGTTTAGAACTGTCTTGTGCGTTATTTAAGGACTCCTGCATGGTGGCAATTTCCTTACGGAGACTATCAGCAACAACGTCATGGATAATTCTTTTGCTTTTCTTTGTGTTGTGCTTCGTGTTTGTGTTGTCCAATTCTCCTGTATTTTGTCCATTTTATTCTGGATCATCCTGAATATTGACTAAAAGTCAGTGACCTCCTCGTCCCCTTTATCAGACATTATATATATGTAATTCACAAAAACACAGGCAACATGAGCATTGCTTAAGCCTAAGCAGAGTATGAACACTTCAATGCAAATTTGCTGCCATGTTTGAAACTTCTTTAGTGTATAGCCTTAATCCATAAAACAATACTCTATTTAATTAATACTAACACCATACATACAAGTGGAATGCCCTACAGTAAAGTGTGTGATGCGTTATATCGGTGATATTCCCTAAATATCCTAATCCGAAAAGAATTTAAAGAATTTAAATGAACAAACCATTCTATAATCTTACGATGAGTTTAGAAATTCCCATCAGCCGGATTCAACTAAACCAAGCAATTTGTATGCAGATGAAACCTGAATTACATCAAATCCCCATTCGAATGAACACGTCAGTAAAGATTCCGAAGTGTACCTTTCACGGTTCCAGCTCAAGTCGTTTATTTATTGCTAAATAGTGTAGCACCACTTTGAAAAGATCAAAACTAATAATGGTTGCGTTTCCACATGTATATCATGCAGATTGAGTATTCTCATAAACGCTTTGTTCACAAGTGAATTCCAACATTTTGTGCAAAAAATGTCGGTTAACCATTACTTTCTGACGTTCATTCAATGAATTCACAATGATCGTTGTAATGGCGTCAGAATTTGCTAGTTACTGACACCTCCCACGTGTTCGAACACAAGATTCGATACGAACATGAAATGGCGTCAATCACTGAGCTACAAAGGTGTATTCGAGTCAAAAACTGGCTACAACTCGTTGCAATGGCGTCAAAATTGGCTTCGACTCTGGTATTCCAGTTTTATTCGAATGCCACTTGATTGGTCTCCAAATCTCTGGATATCTACACGGAATTCCCGTTAATTCGAGTCCCAAACCGATAGTGCGCCAAATCACTGGTGTCGAACCTGGTATTCCATTCTATTTGAATCCCCATAGGACGGGCGCCAAATCTCTGTACCCGAAATACCTACCGTCAGCTTGTTGGAATCCCCCGATGGTAACTGGATCGTAAAACCTGAAAACCCCGGCTAGAAAAGCCCCAGATTCTACCAACAAGAGACGGGGATAATTGGGCAAAGGATTACCGAACTGAGTAGACGTTAAGAAAAACCATGGCAACAACCAAAAATAGCTCATGAGAACACGAAAACTACGTAAAAACGTAATCCCTGGAGCGTGGAAAACTCTGAAATACCCGCAATGGTTTCCTTAACGTGTCCTCCTATCACGTCTATAAAACATCACACGTGTAGAATTAAGAGGAAACTGTCCAAAATATATTCAAAAGATAGAATATAGCAGAATGATTCTTTGATATATCAAAGAAACAATTCAACTTCAAGAGGAAGTTGACATCCACGACGTCTGCATAAAATGCACAGTCATCACTGTTAAATTTCCATTACAAAATATTTAACAAATAGGTTAAATTCTTTATTATCCATGACCCTAATATGATGAATATAGATCCCACTGGTTCATCTTAATAAGAAATTCCACAATTATGTAGGCTCTTCTCTGCCTACATGTTCAAAATACACTTTTATACAAAATATACAGTTATATACAATGAATGTGGCACACTCCCAGTGTGTCTGTACTACTGTTCACAAGTAGTCAGTTTCAACAATCTCCTACTAGTATTATATTCTTAAGCCATTTCATACGTTAAAATTGATTATGTTTGTCCTCTCCGACCGAGAACTAAAGCTATGTGGAGGAAAATATTACCTCAATATAAGCTGTAAATTCCAGAATGGTCTGACTTAGTACAACTGTAAAAATCCTCTGTCAGCAGTGCATTTAAATTCAGGATAAGGATTATAATCCAGGTCAACAGTGATTTTGGTGCCGGGGCTTTTTAAGCTGATTTTATATGAATTTGATGCCCTGAATTCAAATATGCCATTAGTTTTTGCCTACCAGCTCTAGTTTCTGAGATATGACATTTTTGTGATATGTACATTACACTATCTTATGGTAATAAAAAACTTAACATGGCATTTCCATTATTAAATTATACAAATATTATTATATACAAACACAGAGGAAAAAGTCATGAATGAAACCAACCAGTCACTGGACACTTCGGAAGTTTCTTTCCCGTGACATTCTTGAATGAATTTTGGAGCAGTCCCTTTTTAAGCTCAAGCAGTAATCTCCATCATGTGTACGTCCCATCTTCCTTGGTAGCGGTCGTGCACTGTTTTAATATCCTGGTGAAATCGTTAACTTTGTTCCTCACTGTTGTCTGCTACATTTTCAGGAAAACGATCTAAGCGGCTGTGTAAATAGTGCAATTTAATTCTCATGTTGCACCCAAGAGATTTGAAACTGTTAAGCATCCCTTTTTCCAGTTCAACATAGTTTTCAGCTTTGCGTTTGCCTTGAAAATGTTTTACAACTGACACAAATAAAGTCCAGGCTTCTAGTTCGGATTCATTCTTCGAATTTACAAAGTCAGGATCCTTAATGAGTTGTCTTATTTGTGGGCCATAAAATATCCCTGCTTAAAGTTTTTCAATACTCAAGTGAGGCATTTTATTTCCTATAAATGCAAAGCATGATCCGTTCTTATCAAGAGACTTCAATAATTGCTTCATAAGGCCCAGCTTGATATGCAGCGGAGGACAGATGGTTTTCTCTCGTTCAACATTTTCCCCCAACATTCATGCTTTCTCTATTAGGCTACTCTTCTCTAACCCAGTGGTGTGTTTTGCCTCTGCTATCTCATAGGCACAAGAAGTAAGGATATTAGACTGACGATACGACACAATATACATGACCCAATCATTGTATAAAATAGTTGAGAATTGCACAAAATGGAGTTAGAACTGCACATTTCGTGAAAAACTGCACATAAAAACAACACAGATTTAAACAAATAGAGGTGATAGAGGAAACCTTATATCTAAAAAAATAGAGCTGTTAGAGAAAAATTGATTTCATATTTAGATTCAGCGACCCAAGTATACTTAAAAACAGTTACAAAATACCCGGCACCAAGAAAAATTTGTAGGCCTGTGTTATGAATAACCTTCAACAAAAAGTTTGATCTATCATGTCAACAACTGCATGATTCTACACAACAGAAATAAGCCTTAAAATTCCTCTGAAATTTCTGAAAGCCAGTCAAGTTGCATCTGACTTCAAAGTATCAGTCATCATGGACTACATTCCATGGAAAACCACATAATATTCGCTTGAATATAAATTTCGTTACGAATGTCTCCATCGGCTCTATCATTATACACATGTACTACCCTGAGTACTTATTTCAACTATTTATATGTCTTTAGGATAGACAATTACATCTACCTCACTGGTGAACGATGAATTTCATGACTATTATTCATTTTCGGCTTATTATTATTCTCATTGCATTTGGCTATCTTTGTTAGAATTTATACAAAGTCATTACATTGGTTTCTTTCAATAAAACAAAAACTCCACTGAATTTAAACATCTATGCTTTCAAAAATATAATTACAGAAATAATTCCATGATCAAACGTGCCTCCACGTTTATCAAAACTGGGATATACGCTGATTAAGAAGTGAATGTTGTTTCAGAATCATCATAAGTCAACTGACTATTATTAATAATGATTATCAATTCCATCTAAAATGGATCTCAAATAAGCCTTCACTATCATGGCTATCATGAAACAAAATCTATACTTGCATCGACCAAGAAAAAGTTTATCCAGCCTAAGTTCGGTACACCCCTGCTCAAATGAATTCCAGAAAACGAGTTAAGCCTCTACACCACCGATCATGGTAATCATAGCAATTAGCGCAATTGACCGGTTAGAAAACTCTACAGGTCTCTATCCATCAAAAGCACAGAGAATGATCCCTAGCATAAGCGAAGGATCTAACTTCTCTATTAGCAATGCTTCAAAAGCCTATAACTTGCTATAAAAATCAGCATTAACATGCGAAAAAAATCACTCGAATGTCGATCTTATCTGAAGTTCAGTGATACATGTAGGTGACCCCTCAGTCTACATTAGGGAAAAAAAATTGAAATAGACATATGTAAGTGTTCACCACACTACTAAACACGAATTATCACTGTCGATGCCTAGGAATTCCTCTTCACTACACTAAAGAAGCTTCATTTAAATTTAATTAGAATTTACTGTTAATATTACTGAATCAATTTTCAAATACAAAGTGAAAATGTTTAATTCCTTATCGGAATCACAAACCTTGTCGAACATAAGACCGGTCATGATTAGAACGTCATGCTTAGAAATTATACTTCGACATACTACTAAAAATACAAGAAATAAAAATGACAGCAAAACCAACATTGGAATAGACTGGACTGGTTTGTCTGTATCTTGTTCAATTCCGAAGATCAAAAGAAAGCATTGATTTGCCTTTCATATCAATGCCTCCCCCAACGTAGCGATAGTCTGGACTCCCCTGGTCATTGGGAATCGAACCCCGGAACTCCTGTCTCCAATCCACTGGTTCCCACTGGTTAACAGGATATCATCCATCGTGGACGAACGGTCAGCTACCCTTCCATCAGAATTCCAACTCCATCCAGGCCAATGTATGTTCCACCGTAGCATCGCGATATTCATATCGAACCGAACTATTATTTAACATTCACGCATTTACGCCACTAATAATTATCAATCTCGGCACTAAACAGCTGTGCACTGGTGGCCCGATAGTAAGCGTATAGCATTATCGGCTTTCACTGAAAAGTTCGATACCCTGCAAACATTGCAGTACTCATATTGACGTGTTTAACCTGCCATAGCGATCAAAATAAAGTGCATAAGAACTGTTTCTCTCGACATTCTGTTAGAAAACCTGTCGAATACAAACGAGGAATAATGTTCAAAGTTCATTAATCAATACTGCATTGAATAAATTGAAGAGGTCAGTATGCATAGTATTCTTTCAAACAATAGTTCACTGCTGTGAGTTGCAGCTTGATATAATGTGCTAGAATTCCTCACAGTGTTCTTAGTATATGCTGCATAGCTCAAGTTTATACGTAGAATAAGCGTATGACTTGCCTATAAAAGTGCATACAAGTTCCCTTCTTGTATGAGTGGATTCACAAGTCCACATATTGCACGAAAAAGTCAGTGTTTTTTTGTCACTAAACTCTGCTAGATTTATGGAGTAGCGTGCACTGTCGTGCCGAACTTACGCTTTTCGAAACGCGTTATAGTATGTCTTGAGGAGATGTGTTTTCCTCAGAGACTGGAAATAATCTGTCTTCTGCTGTGCGCGTAGGGTTTCACGACTTCCATACCCCCACCACACTTGCTAGTCTGGATCGAGCGATCATTTCATTGGTGAATGTAGTTCATCATTTATATATATCAAAAAGGTATTTTAACATGAAAATATATCGAAATATATATCATGTTAAGTTAATTCATCGTTCACAATGCTACAAAGCATGTATATTATTCTCATTTCTTCGTATACATCATAAAATGGTGTCCTGCTGGTTGGTCAATAAACTGGTCAATACTCGCTATGTGCTTATCGCATCAAAGCCGAATCCCAGCTTCGGGTCTCCCCGCTGTGGATCGGAAAATACCGTAATCTCCACTCGTGCGCTGCGCTCATCTCGCCTAGCGATTGCGAGTTGAATAGAACTTCAAAATAAACTTGCGCTGAAATACTTGTCATTTGAATGTGAGTATAATGGTAAGTCTTCCTCTTGACTTCCTACATAAAAGAGTACCCTTCTCTGTTATGTATACCATATAAAATCTGTATAAACTACGGAGCTTTATTCTCATGTTAACTACTTATAAAATTTCCGAAGATTGAATTGTATCGGCCAATGATATCAGTTCCATCCTAGCTAGTAATCTCATAACAATTATTCCCAAATACACGACTTACACGGTAGGGTTGTTGAATACTGTATCACTACTTGCTCTTAGAAATGTACGTCCTTTTTCCTATATCGTCAGGGCTTCGTTCCTTACTACCCTGACGACTCGTGCTAGGCCTATTCTCGTCAAATTCCTCACGATCTTTTCTCTCTCTCGAATAGCTTCGTCTGGTTTCTCGAGACTTTTCCTGCTCCCTTCTGAGTTTTTGATCTCGATTCCGCTCATACTCCTCGGTCCGGTAGTCTTTATACCTCCCGTACCCTTGGAATGGCCTATTATTAGAATTAAACGTAATTCATCTGTATTTATTCCTATAATTTCCATTATCTCGGCGGTAAAAATTGCGTTCTTCATATTTACGCTGCCAGGGTTGCTCATTGTATTGGGGATACCAGTTATCTTGCCGATTGTTTCTCTGAAACTTAATGTTATGATAATTCCCAGATCTGTTGTAGTTCCTGTCTTCAGATATAATCTGTTCAGTCTGTTGATTTATGTCCAGAACTATGGTGTTAACGGTTCTTTGGTCATTTCTGTTACTCCTCACCACTGTAGGTGTCGAAAGAGCACTTACGTGGTCCACACGTCTCAACAGATCGTCCATGGTGGTCAGATCAGTGACACCGGATGATATAACATTCTTTCGGACTTCTACCGGGAGCTGTCGAGAAATGGCTTCTATCTACTGCGCTTGGGTTAGAGGGGGACTGTAAAATCCTCAATTTCGCGAGCTGACAAGCAAAATACTCTGAGTAGCTGGAGGGGCCTGTACTTGAGTGTTTGCGAGAGTAGATCTCCGAATGGACATTACTTTGCACCTCTGTACTCCAGAACCTGTTGATAAATGCATCGGCGAACTCGTCGAAATTATCAAACGTGTAACGGAATACAAGAAACCACTGGAGCGATGCGTCAGAATGATAACGCTCAACCACCCTCAGTTCTCTCTCACGAGGAACAAGCGACTCAATAAAATAGTCACGAACGCTTCTTATAAATTCTATAGGTATATTACCGTCTGGATGATTAAAGCGACGAGGCTTATCTTCGTAGTTCCTAATGATGGTTAAGTGAGATGCCCCATCAGGTGACCTCGGCGTTTACGCTCCTGTATTCGTATTCGCCAACGGCGAAACATACGACTGCATTATGTTAGGGTCGGGTGCTGCATTAGATTGTGGACTAATCTCTGTCATGGGAGTTGGTTGATGAAAGTTAACCACCCTATCACGCGTCCTGAAATCAGTTCGGTCGATCGCAGTTAGAAAATCCGCATTCCAATGCGCCCTCAATTGTCCCCGCAAACTTTCTACATTTATATTGCCATATAAATTTAGAATTTCGAGTTGATTACGTAACTCATTAATTTCAGAGGTCTTTTTCTCTCTGACTTCTATTATGTCTAGTTTGCTTTCATCAACTTTAACTTCTATCGACTTAACCCTTTCTTCCATCCTACTGTGATCGTCAACTTGAGTATTCTGTAGCATATTCAGTCGTTCAATTACGTCTTCCCTTACATCAGATACTTCTTTACTCGACCTGTTTTCACCTTCGGCAATTTTATTGTTTATTTCCTTCTTGAAATCTTGAAGGTAGTCATCATTGAACTTAACCATTTCCTTTCTTAAAATTGTTACACTATCTTGGATTATACCCTCGATATCCACATCACAATCGCATTTAATGTGCTGGTTATGGTCTATAACTTGTGTTTGCAAAAGGCACAACTCCTCCTTTAGCTGTTCTAAAGTGGATTGTGTTTGAATGGTGTAATTTGACATTAACAACTGGAGAGCCTCTGTATTTGATTTAGCCTCCCTATCATGATTCGACAACTCTAATTTAATCTCTAATTGGAAATCTTTATGGTTTAGTTTAGCTTCGCTTAATTGGACTTGCATCGGGTTTTAACTAGCCTCTACAATGTCGACCGTAGTTCTAATGTTTGATTTTGAGTCGTTTGCATTTGACTTTGCGTCGCCTGCATGTGGCTTTGGGTCGATTCAACCTTTACCATCTTGGAATCTAATTTATCCACAGTGGATTGCATTTTATCAACTGCAGATTGAATTCTAGTGACATATAACTAAAGATTATTTTGACTTAATTGAATCGTATCTTGACTTGATTGAATTTTAGTAACATTTAATTCAAGATTATCTTGACTTGATTGGATTTTACGTAGTAACATTTGATTCAAGATTATCTTGAATTGATTGGATCTTAGTGACATCTGATTCAAGATTATCTTGATTTAACCTTTCCAATCTCCAATTGAACTCCGGCAACTGTAGATTGAATTTTAGTAACATTTAATTCAAGATTATCCTGGCTTAATTTAATCTTATTGACAGTTGACTCATTCGTAAGTTGCCCAGTTTGGACTGTATCTAAATCAACTCGGACCAAATGAACATCAGAGTTTGTCTGCTTAACGTCTGATTGGACATCTTCTATTGTACTCTCCCCATTCTTAACTTTGGTTAATACTTGTTTAGAACTGTCTTGTGCGTTCTTTAAGGACTCCTGCATGGTGGCAATTTCCTTACGGAGACTATCAGCAACAACGTCATGGATAATTCTTTTGCTTTTCTTTGTGTTGTGCTTCGTGTTTGTGTTGTCCAATTCTCCTTTTTTTGTCCATTATATTCTGGATAATTCTGAATATTGACTAAAAGTCAGTGACCTCCTCGTCCTCTTTATCAGACATTATATATATGTAATTCACAAAAACACAAGCAACATGAGCACTGCTTAAACCTAAGCAGAGTATGAACACTTCAATGCAAATTTGCTGCCATGTTTGAAACTTCTTTAGTGTATAGCCTTAATCCATAAGACAATACTCTATTTAATTAATACTAACACCATACATTCAAGTGGAATGCCCTACAGTAAAGTGTGTGATGCGTTATATCGGTGATATTCCCTAAATATCCTAATCCGAAAAGAATTTAAAGAATTTAAATGAACAAAACATTCTATAAGCTTACGATGAGTTTAGAAATTCCCATCAGCCGGATTCAACTAAACCAAGCAAATTGTATGCAGATGAAACCTGAACTACATCAAATCCCCATTCGAATGAACACGTCAGTAAAGATTCCGAAGTGTATCTTTCACGGTTCCAGCTCAAGTCGTTTATTTATTGCTAAATAGTGTAGCACCACTTTGAAAAGATCAAAACTAGTAATGGTTGCGTTTCCACACGTATATCATGCAGATTGAGTATTCTCATAAACGCTTTGTTCACAAGTGAATTCCAACATTTTGTGCAAAAAATGTCGGTTAACCATTACTTTCTGACGTTCATTCAATGAATTCAAAATGATCGATGTAATGACGTCAGAATTGGCTAGTTACTGACACCTCCCACGTGTTCGAACACAAGATTCGAAACGAACATGAAATGGCGTCAATCACTGAGCTACAAAGGTGTATTCGAGTCAAAAACTGGCTACAACTCGTTGCAATGGCGTCAAAATTGGCTTCGACTCTGGTATACCAGTTTTATTCGAATGCCACTTAATAGGTCTCCAAATCTCTGGATATCTACACGGAATTCCCGTTAATTCGAGTCCCAAACCGATAGTGCGCCAAATCACTGGCGTCGAACCTGGTATTCCATTCTATTTGAATCCCCATAGGACGGGCGCCAAATCTCTGTACCCGAAATACCTACCGTCAGCTTGTTGGAATCCCCCGATGGTAACTGGATCGTAAAACCTGAAAACCCCGGCTAGAAAAGCCCCAGATTCTACCAACAAGAGACGGGGATAATTGGGCAAAGGATTACCGAACTGAGGAGACGTTAAGAAAAACCATGGCAACAACCAAAAATAGCTCATGAGGACCCGAAAACTACGTAAAAACGTAATCCCTGGAGCGTGGAAAACTCTGAATTACCCGCAATGGTTTCCTTAACGTGTCATCCTATCACGTCTATAAAACATCACACGTGTAGAATTAAGAGGAAACTGTCCAAAATATATTCAAAAGATAGAATATAGCAGAATGATGCTATATTAAAGAAACAATTCAACTTCAAGAGGAAGTTGACATCCACGACGTATGGATACAATGGACAATCATCACTGTTAAATTTCCATTACAAAATATTTAACAAATAGGTTAAATTCTTTATTATCCATGATCCTAATATGATGGATATAGATCCCACTGGTTCATCTTAATAAGAAATTCCACAATTATGTAGGCTCTTCTCTGCCTACATGTTCAAAATACACTTTTATGCAAAATATACAGTTATATACAGTGAATGTGGCACACTCCCAGTGTGTCTGTACTACTGTTCGCAAGTAGTCAGTTTCAACAATCTCCTAATAGTATTATATTCTTAAGTCATTTCATAAGTTAAAATTGATTAAGTTTGGCCTCTCCGACCGAGAACTAAAGCTATGTGGAGGAAAATATTACCTCAATATAAGCTGTACATTCCAGAATGGACTGACTTAGTACAACTGTAAAAATCCTCTGTCAGCAGTGCATTTAAATTCAGGATAAGGATTATAATCCCGGTCAACAGTGATTTTGGTGCCGGGGCTTTTTAAGCTGATTTTATATCAATTTGATGCCCTGAATTCAAATATGCCATTAGTTTTGGCCTACCAGCTCTAGTTTCTGAGATATGACATTTTTGTTATATGTACATTACACTATCTTATGGTAATCAAAAACTAAACATGGCATTTCCATTATTAAATTATACAAATATTATTATATACAAACACAGAGGAAAAAGTCATTAATGAAACCAACCAGTCACTGGACACTTCGGAAGCTTCTTTCCCGTGACATTCTTGAATGAATTTTGGAGCAGTCCCTTTTTAAGCTCAAGCAGTAATCTCCATCATGTGTACGTCCCATCTTCCTTGGTAGCGGTCGTGCACTGTTTTAATATCCTGGTGAAATCGTTAACTTTGTTCCTCACTGTTGTCTGCTACATTTTCAGGAAAAGGATCTAAGCGGCTGTGTAAATAGTGCAACTTAATTCTCATGTTGCACCCAAGAGATTTGAAACTGTTAAGCATCCCTTTTTCCAGTTCAACATACTTTTCAGCTTTGCGTTTGCCTTGAAAATGTTTTACAACTGACACGAATAAAGTCCAGGCTTCTAGTTCGGATTCATTCTTCGAAATTACAAAGTCAGGATCCTTAATGGGTTGTCTTATTTGTGGGCCATAAAATATCCCTGCTTAAAGTTTTTCAATACTCAAGTGAGGCATTTTATTTCCTATAAATGCAAAGCATGATCCGTTCTTATCAAGAGACTTCAAAAATTGCTTCATAAGGCCCAGCTTGATATGCAGCGGAGGACAGATGGTTTTCTCTCGTTCAACATTTTCCCCCAACATTCATGCTTTCTCTATTAGGCTACTCTTTTCTAACCCAGTGGTGTGTTTTGCCTCTGCTATCTCATCGGCACAAGAAGTAAGGATATTAGACTGACGATACGACACAATATACATGACCCAATCATTGTATAAAATAGTTGAGAATTGCACAAAATGGAGTTAGAACTGCACATTTCGTGTAAAACAGCACATAAAAACAACACAGATTTAAACAAACAGAGGTGATAGAGGAAACCTTATATCTAAAAAATAGAGCTGTTAGAGAAAAATTGATTTCATATTTAGATTCAGCGACCCAAGTATACTTAAAAACAGTTACAAAATACCCGGCACCAAAAAAAAATTGTAGGCCTGTGTTATGAATATCCTTCAACAAAAAGTTTGATCTATCATGTCAACAACTGCATGATTCTACACAACAGAAATAAGCCTTTAAATTCCTCTGAATTTTCTGAAAGCCAGTCAAGTTGCATCTGACTTCAAAGTATCAGTCATCATGGACTACATTCCATGGAAAACCACATAATATTCGCTTGAATATAAATTTCATTACGAATGTCTCCATCGGCTCTATCATTATACACATGTACTACGCTGAGTACTTATTTCAACTATTTATATGTCTTTAGGATAGACAATTACATCTACCTCACTGGTGAACGATGAATTTCATGACTATTATTCATTTTCGGCTTATTATTATTCTCATTGCATTTGGCTATCTTTGTTAGAATTTATACAAAGTCATTACATTGGTTTCTTTCAATAATTCAATAATTCCACTGAATTTAAACATCTATGCTTTCAAAAATATAATTACAGAAATAATTCCATGATCAAACGTGCCTCCACGTTTATCAAAACTGGGATATACGCTGATTAAAAAGTGAATGTTGTTTCAGAATCATCATAAGTCAACTGACTATTATTAATAATGATTATCAATTCCATCTAAAATGGATCTCAAATAAGCCTTCACTATCATGGCTATCATGAAAAAAAATCTATTCTTGCATCGACCAAGAAAAAGTTTATACAGCCTAAGTTCGGTACACCCCTGCTCAAATGAATTCCAGAAAACGAGTTAAGCCTCTACACCACCGATCATGGTAATCATAGCAATTAGCGCAATTGACCGGTTAGAAAACTCTACAGGTCTCTATCCTTCAAAAGCACAGAGAATGATCCCTAGCATAAGCGAAGGATCTAACTTCTCTATTAGCAATGCTTCAAAAGCCTATAACTTGCTATAAAAATCAGCATTAACATGCGAAAAAAATCACTCGAATGTCGATCTTATCTGAAGTTCAGTGATACATGTAGGTGACCCCTCAGTCTACATTACGGAAAAGAAATTGAAATAGACATATGTAAGTGTTCATCACACTACTAAACACGAATTATCACTGTCGATGCCTAGGAATTCCTCTTCACTACACTAAAGAAGCTTCATTTAAATTTAATTAGAATTTACTGTTAATATTACTGAATCAATTTTCAAATACAAAGAAAAAATGTTTAATTCCTTATCGGAATCACAAACCTTGTCGAACATAAGACCGGTCATGATTAGAACGTCATGCTTAGAAATTATAATTCGACATACTACTAAAAATACAAGAAATAAAAATGACGGCAAAACCAACATTGGAATAGACTGGACTGGTTTGTCTGTACCTTGTTCAATTCCGAAGATCAAAAGAAAGCATTGATTTGCCTTTCATATCAATGCCTCCCCCAACGTAACGATAGTCTGGACTCCCCTGGCCAATGGGAATCGAACCCCGGAACTCCTGTCTCCAATCCACTGATTCCCACTGGTTAACAGGATATCATCCATCCTGGACGAACGGTCAGCTACCCTTTCATCAGAATTCCAACTCCATCCAGGCCAATGTATGTTCCACCGTAGCATCGCGATATTCATATCGAACCGAACTATTATTTAACATTCACGCATTTACGCCACTAAGAATTATCAATCTCGGCTCTAAACAGCTGAGCACTGGAGGCCCGATAGTAAGCGTATAGCATTATCGGCTTTCACTGAAAAGTTCGATACTCTGCAAGCATTGCAGTACTCATATTGACGTGTTTAACCCGCCATAGCGATCAAAATAAAGTGCATAAGAACTGTTTCTCTCGACATTCTGTTAGAAAACGTGTCGAATACAAACGAGGAATAATGTTCAAAGTTCATTAATCAATACTGCATTGAATAAATTGAAGAGGTCAGTATGCATAGTATTCTTTCAAACGATAGTTCACTGCTGTGAGTTGCAGCTTGATATAATGTGCTAGAATTCCTCACAGTGTTCTTAGTATATGCTGCATAGCTCAAGTTTATACGTAGAATAAGCGTATGACTTGCCTATAAAAGTGCATACAAGTTCCCTTCTTGTATGAGTGGATTCACAAGTCCACATATTGCACGAAGAAGTCAGTGTTTTTTGTCACTAAACTCTGCTAGATTTATGGAGTAGCGTGCACTGTCGTACCGAACTTACACTTTTCGAAACGCGTTATAGTATGTCTTGAGGAGATGTGTTTTCCTCAGAGACTGGAAATAATCTGTCTTCTGCTGTGCGCGTAGGGTTTCACGACTTCCATACCCCCACCACACTTGCTAGTCTGGATCGAGCGATCATTTCATTGGTGAATGTAGTTCATCATTTATATATATCAAAAAGGTATTTTAACATGAAAATATATCGAAATATATATCATGTTAAGTTAATTCATCGTTCACAATGCTACAAAGCATGTATATTATTCTCATTTCTTCGTATACATCATAAAATGGTGTCCTGCTGGTTGGTCAATAAACTGGTCAATACTCGCTATGTGCTTATCGCATCACAGCCGAATCCCAGCTTCGGGTCTCCCCGCTGTGGATCGGAAAATACCGTAATCTCCACTCGTGCGCTGCGCTCATCTCGCCTAGCGATTGCGAGTTGGATAGAACTTCAAAATAAACTTGCGCTGAAATACTTGTCATTTGAATGTGAGTATAATGGTAAGTCTTCCTCTTGACTTCCTACATAAAAGAGTACCCTTCTCTGTTATGTATACCATATAAAATCTGTATAAACTATGGAGCTTTATTCTCATGTCAACTACGTATAGAATTTCCGAAGATTGAATTGTATCGGCCAATGATATCAGTTCCATCCTAGCTAGTAATCTCATAACAATTATTCCCAAATACACGACTTACACGGTAGGGTTGTTGAATACTGTATCAGTACTTGCTCTTAGAAATGTACGTCCTTTTTCCTCTATCGTCAGGGCTTCGTTCTTTACTACCCTGACGACTCGTGCTAGACCTATTCTCGTCAAATTCCTCACGATCTTTTCTCTCTCTCGAATAGCTTCGTCTGGTTTCTCGAGACTTTTCTTGCTCCCTTCTGAGTCTTTGATCTCGATTCCGCTCATACTCCTCGGTCCGGTAGTCTTTATACCTCTCGTATACTTGGAATGGCCTATTGTTAGAATTATACGTAATTCCTCTGTATTTATTCCTATAATTTCCATTATCTCGGCGGTAAAATTTGCGTTCCTCATATTTAAGCTGCCAGGGTTGCTCATTTTATTGGGGATACCAGTTATCTTGCCGATTGTTTCTCTGATACATAATGTTATGATAATTCCCAGATCTGTTGTAGTTCCTGTCTTCAGATATAATCTGTTCAGTCTGTTGATTTATGTCCAGAACTATGGTGTTAACGGTTCTTTGGTCATTTCTGTTACTCCTCACCACTGTAGATGTCAAAAGAGCACTTACGTGGTCCACACGTCTCAACAGATCGGCCATGGTGGTCAGATCAGTGACACCGGATGATATAACATTCTTTCGGACTTCTACAGGAAGCTGTCGAGAAATGGCTTCTATCAACTGCGCTTGGGTTAGAGGGGGACTGTAAAAACCTCAATTTCGCGAGCTGACTAGCAAAATACTCTGAGTAGCTGGAGGGGCCTGTACTTGAGTGTTTGCGAGAGTAGATCTCCGAATGGACATTACTTTGCACCTCTGTACTCCAGAACCTGTTGATAAATGCATCGGCGAACTCGTCGAAATTATCAAACGTGTAACGGAATACAAGAAACCACTGGAGCGATGCGTCAGAATGATAACGCTCAACCACCCTCAGTTCTCTCTCACGAGGAACAAGCGACTCAATAAAATAGTCACGAACGCTTCTTATAAATTCTATAGGTATATTACCGTCTGGATGATTAAAGCGACGAGGCTTATCTTCGTAGTTCCTAATGATGGTTACGTGTGATGCCCCATCTGGTGACCTCGGCGTTTACGCTCCTGTATTCGTATTCGCCATCGGCGAAACATACGACTCCATTATGTTAGGGTCGGGTGCTGCATTAGATTGTGGACTAAACTCTGTCATGGGAGTTGGTTGATGAAAGTTAACCACCCAATCACGCGTCCTGAAATCAGTTCGGTCGATCGCAGTTAGAAAATCCGCATTCCAATGCGCCCTCAATTGTTCCCGCAAATTTTCTACATTTATATTGCCATATAAAGTTAGAATTTCGAGTTGATTACGTAACTCATTAATTTCAGAGGTCTTTTTCTCTCTGACTTCTATTATGTCTAATTTGCTTTCATCAACTTTAACTTCTATCGACTTAACCCTTTCTTCCATCCTACTGTGATCGTCAACCTGAGTATTCTGTAGCATATTCAGTCGTTCAATTACGTCTTCCCTTACATCAGATACTTCTTTACTCGACCTGTTTTCACCTTCGGCAATTTTATTGTTTATTTCCTTCTTGAAATCTTGAAAGTAGTCATCATTGAACTTAACCATTTCCTTTCTTAAAATTGTTACACTATCTTGGATTATACCCTCGATATCCACATCACAATCGCATTTAATGTGCTGGTTATGATCTTTAACTTGTGTTTGCAAAAGGCACAACTCCTCCTTTAGCTGTTCTAAAGTGGATTGTGTTTGAATGGTGTAATTTGACATTAACAACTGGAGAGCCTCTGTATTTGATTTAGCCTCGCTATCATGATACGACAACTCTAATTTAATCTCTAATTGGAAATCGTCATGGTTTAGTTTAGCTTCGCTTAATTGGACTTGCATCGGGTTTTGACTAGCCTCTACAATGTCGACCTTAGTTCTAATGTTTGGTTTTGAGTCGTTTGCATTTGACTTTGCGTCGCCTGCATGTGGCTTTGGGTCGATTCAACCTTTACCATCTTGGAATCTAATTTATCCACAGTGGATTGCATTTTATCAACTGCAGATTGAATTCTAGTGACATATAACTAAAGATTATTTTGACTTAATTGAATCGTATCTTGACTTGATTGAATTTTAGTAACATTTAATTCAAGATTATCTTGACTTGATTGGATTTTACGTAGTAACATTTGATTCAAGATTATCTTGAATTGATTGGATCTTAGTGACATCTGATTCAAGATTATCTTGATTTAACCTTTCCAATCTCCAATTGAACTTCGGCAACTGTAGATTGAATTTTAGTAACATTTAATTCAAGATTATCCTGGCTTAATTTAATCTTATTGACAGTTGACTCATTCGTAAGTTGCCCAGTTTGGACTGTATCTAAATCAACTCGGACCAAATGAACATCAGAGTTTGTCTGCTTAACGTCTGATTGGACATCTTCTATTGTACTCTCCCCATTCTTAACTTTGGTTAATACTTGTTTAGAACTGTCTTGTGCATTCTTTAAGGACTCCTGCATGGTGGCAATTTCCTTACGGAGACTATCAGCAACAACGTCATGGATAATTCTTTTGCTTTTCTTTGTGTTGTGCTTCGTGTTTGTGTTGTCCAATTCTCCTGTATTTTGTCCATTTTATTCTGGATCATCCTGAATATTGACTAAAAGTCAGTGACCTCCTCGTCCTCTTTATCAGACATTATATATATGTAATTCACAAAAACACAAGCAACATGAGCACTGCTTAAACCTAAGCAGAGTATGAACACTTCAATGCAAATTTGCTGCCATGTTTGAAACTTCTTTAGTGTATGGCCGTAATCCATAAAAAATACTCTATTTAATTAATTCTAACACCATACATACAAGTGGAATGCCCTACAGTAAAGTGTGTGATGCGTTATATCGGTGATATTCCCTAAATATCCTAATCCGAAAAGAATTTAAAGAATTTAAATGAACAAAACATTCTATAAGCTTACGATGAGTTTAGAAATTCCCATCAGCCGGATTCAACTAAACCAAGCAAATTGTATGCAGATGAAACCTGAACTACATCAAATCCCCATTCGAATGAACACGTCAGTAAAGATTCCGAAGTGTATCTTTCACGGTTCCAGCTCAAGTCGTTTATTTATTGCTAAATAGTGTAGCACCACTTTGAAAAGATCAAAACTAATAATGGTTGCGTTTCCACATGTATATCATGCAGATTGAGTATTCTCATAAACGCTTTGTTCACAAGTGAATTCCAACATTTAGTGCAAAAAATGTCGGTTAACCATTACTTTCTGACGTTCATTCAATGAATTCACAATGATCGTTGTAATGACGTCAGAATTGGCTAGTTACTGACACCTCCCACGTGTTCGAACACAAGATTCGAAACGAACATGAAATGGCGTCAATCACTGAGCTACAAAGGTGTATTCGAGTCAAAAACTGGCTACAACTCGTTGCAATGGCGTCAAAATTGGCTTCGACTCTGGTATTCCAGTTTTTTCGAATGCCACTTGATAGGTCTCCAAATCTCTGGATATCTACAAGGAATTCCCGTTAATTCGAGTCCTAAACCGATAGTGCGCCAAATCACTGTCGTCGAACTCGGTATTCCATTCTATTTGAATCCCCATAGGACGGGCGCCAAATCTCTGTACCTGAAATACCTACCGTCAGCTTGTTGGAATCCCCCGATGGTAACTGGATCGTAAAACCCGAAAACCCCGCCTAGAAAAGCCCCAGATTCTACCAACAAGAGACGGGGATAATTGGGCAAAGGATTACCGAACTGAGGAGACGTTAAGAAAAACCATGGCAACAACCAAAAATAGCTCATGAGAACACGAAAACTACGTAAAAACGTAATCCCTGGAGCGTGGAAAACTCTGAAATACCCGCAATGGTTTCCTTAACGTGTCCTCCTATCACGTCTCTAAAACATCACACGTGTAGAATTAAGAGGAAACTGTCCAAAATATATTCAAAAGATAGAATATAGCAGAATGGTGCTATATCAAAGAAACAATTCAACTCCAAGAGGAAGTTGACATCCACGACGTATGGATGCAATAAACAGTCATCACTGATAAATTTCCATTCCAAAATAATTAACAAATAGGTAAAATTCTTTATTATCCATGATCCTAATATGATGAATATAGATCCCACTGGATCATCTTAATAAGAAATTCCACAATTATGTAAGCTCTTCTCTGCCTACATGTTCAAAATACACTTTTATACAAAATATACAGTTATATACAGTGAATGTGGCACACTCCCAGTGTGTCTGTACTACTGTTCGCAAGTAGTCAGTTTCAACAATCACCTACTAGTATTATATTCTTAAGTCATTTCATAAGTTAAAATTGATTAAGTTTGGCCTCTCCGACCGAGAACTAAAGCTATGTGGAGGAAAATATTACCTCAATATAAGCTGTAAATTCCAGAATGGACTGACTTGGGACAACTGTAAAAATCCTCTGTCAGCAGTGCATTTAAATTCAGGATAAGGATTATAATCCCGGTCAACAGTGATTTTGGTGCCGGGGCTTTTTAACCTGATTTTATATGAATGTGATGCCCTGAATTCAAATATGCCATTACTTTTTGCCTACCAGCTCTTGTTTCTGAGATATGACATTTTTGTGATATGTACATTACACTATCTTATGGTAATAACAAACTAAACATGGCATTTCCATTATTAAATTATACAAATATTATTATATACAAACACAGAGGAAAAAGTCATGAATGAAACCAACCAGTCACTGGACACTTCGGAAGCTTCTTTCCCGTGACATTCTTGAATGAATTTTGGAACAGTCCCTTTTTAAGCGCAAGCAGTAATCTCCATTATGTGTATGTCCCATCTTCCTTGGTAGCGGTCGTGCACTGTTTTAATATCCTGGTGAAATCGTTAACTTTGTTCCTCACTGTTGTCTGCTACATTTTCAGGAAAACGATCGAAGCGGCTGTGTAAATAGTGCAACTTAATTCTCATGTTGCACCCAAGAGATTTGAAACTGTTAAGCATCCCTTTTTCCAGTTCAACATAGTTTTCAGCTTTGCGTTTGCCTTGAAAATGTTTTACAACTGACACAAATAAAGTCCAGGCCTCTAGTTCAGATTCATTCATCGAATTTACGAAGTCAGGATCCTTAATGAGTTGTCTTATTTGCGGGCCATAATATATCCCTGCTTAAAGTTTTTCAATACTCAAGTGAGGCATTTTATTTCCTATAAATGTAAAGCATGATCCGTTCTTATCAAGAGACTTCAAAAATTGCTTCATAAGGCCCAGCTTGATATGCAGCGGAGGACAGATGGTTTTCTCTCGTTCAACATTTTCCCCCAACATTGACAGCTTTCTCTATTAGGCTACTCATTTCTAACCCAGTGGTGTGTTTTGCCTCTGCTATCTCATAGGCACAAGAAGTAAGGATATTAGACTGACGATACGACACAATATACATGACCCAATCATTGTATATAATAGTTGAGAATTGCACAAAATGGAGTTAGAACTGCACATTTCGTGTAAAACTGCACATAAAAACAACACAGATTTAAACAAATAGAGGTGATAGAGGAAACCTGATATCTAAAAAAATAGAGCTGTTAGAGAAAAATTGATTTCATATTTAGATTCAGTGACCCAAGTATACTTAAAAACAGTTACAAAATCCCCGACACCAAAAATAATTTGAGGGCCTGTGTTATGAATATCCTTCAACAAAAAGTTTGATCTATCATGTCTACAACTGCTTGATTCTACACAACAGAAATAAGCCTTTAAATTCCTCTGAATTTTCTGAAAGCCAGTCAAGTTGCATCTGACTTCCAAGTATCAGTCATCATGGACTACATTCCATGGAAAACCACATAATATTCGCTTGAATACAAATTTCATTACGAATGTCTCCATCGGCTCTATCATTATACACATGTACTACCCTGAGTACTTATTTCAACTATTTATATGTCTTTAGGATAGACAATTACATCTACCTCACTGGTGAACGATGAATTTCATGACTATTATTCATTTTCGGCTTATTATTATTATTCTCATTGCATTTGGCTATCTTTGTTAGAATTTATACAAAGTCATTACATTGGTTTCTTTCAATAATTCAATAATTCTACTGAATTTAAACATCTATGCTTTCAAAAATATAATTACAGAAATAATTCCATGATCAAACGTGCCTTCACATTTATCAAAACTGGGATATACGCTGATTAAAAAGTGAATGTTGTTTCAGAATCATCATAAGTCAAATGACTATTATTAATAATGATTATCAATTCCATCTAACATGGTTCTCAAATAAGCCTTCACTATCATGGCTATCATGAAACAAAATCTATACTTGCATCGACCAAGAAAAAGTTTATCCAGCCTAAGTTCGGTACACCCCTGCTCAAATGAATTCCAGAAAACGAGTAAAGCCTCTACACCACCGATCATGGTAATCATAGCAATTAGCGCAATTGACCGGTTAGAAAACTCTACAGGTCTCTATCCTTCAAAAGCACAGAGAATGATCCCTAGCATAAGCGAAGGATCTAACTTCTCTATTAGCAATGCTTCAAAAGCCTATAACTTGCTATAAAAATCAGCATTAACATGCGAAGAAAATCACTCGAATGTCGATCTTATCTGAAGTTCAGTGACACATGTAGGTGACCCCTCAGTCTACATTAGGGAAAAAAAATGAAATAGACATATGTAAGTGTTCACCACACTACTAAACACGAATTATCACTGTCGTTGCCTAGGAATTCCTCTTCACTACACTAATGAAGCTTCATTTAAATTTAATTAGAATTTACTGTTAATATTACTGAATCAAATTTCAAATACAAAGTGAAAATGTTTCATTCCTTATCGGAATCTCAAACCTTGTCTAGCATAAGACCGGTCATGATTAGAACGTCATGCCTAGAAATTATACTTCGACATACTTCTCAAAAATACAAGAAATAAAAATGACAGCAAAACTAACATTGGAATAGACTGGACTGGTTTGTCTGTACCTTGTTCAATTCCGAAGATCAAAAGAAAGCATTGATTTGCCTTTCATATCATTGCCTCCCCCAACGTAGCGATAGTCTGGACTCCCATGGTCAATGGGAATCGAACCCCGGAACTCCTGTCTCCAATCCACTGGTTCCCACTGGTTAACAGGATATCATCCATCCTGGACGAACGGTCAGCTACCCTTCCATCAGAATTCCAACTCCATCCAGGCCAATGTATGTTCCACCGTAGCATGGCGATATTCATATCGAACCGAACTATTATTTAACATTCACGCCGCTAAGAATTATCAATATCGGCACTAAACAGCTGTGCACTGGTGGCCCGATAGTAAGCTTATAGCATTATCGGCTTTCACTGAAAAGTTCGATACTCTGCAAGCATTGCAGTACTCATATTGACGTGTTTAACCCGCCTTAGCGATCACAATAAAGTGCATAAGAACTGTTTCTCTCGACATTCTGTTAGAAAACGTGTGGAATACACGAGGAATAATTTTCAAAGTTCATTAATCAATACTGCATTGAATAAGTTGTAGAGGTCAGTATGCATAGAATTCTTTCAAACAATAGTTCACTGCTGTGAGTTGCAGCTTGATATAATGTGCTAGAATTCCTCACAGTGTTCTTAGTATATGCTGCATAGCTCAAGTTTATACGTAGAATAAGCGTATGACTTGCCTATAAAAGTGCATACAAGTTCCCTTCTTATATGAGTGGCTTCACCATTCCACATATTGGACGAGAATGTCACAGTGTTTCGTCACTAAACTCTGCTAGATTTATCGAGTAACGTGCACTGTCGCGCCGAACTTACACTTTTCGAATCGCGTTATAATATGACTTGAGGAGATGTGTTTTCCTCAGAGACTGAAAATAATCTGTCTTCTGCTGTGCGCGTAGGGTTTCACGACTTCCATACCCCCACCACACTTGCTAGTCTGGATCGAGCGATCATTTCATTGGTGAATGTAGTTCATCATTTATATATCTCAAAAAGGTATTTTAACATGAAAATATATCGAAATATATATATCATGTTAAGTTAATTCATCGTTCACAATTCTACAAAGCATGTATATTATTCTCATTTCTTCGTATACATCATAAAATGGTGTCCTGCTGGTTGGTCAATAAACTGGTCAATACTCGCTATGTGCTTATCGCATCATAGCCGAATCCCAGCTTCGGGTCTCCCCGCTGTGGATCGGAAAATACCGTAATCTCCACTCGTGCGCTGTGCTCATCTCGCCTATTTATTGCGAGTTGTACATAACTTAAAAATAAACTTCGCGCTGAAATACTTGTCATTTGAATGTGAGAATAATGGTACATTACCATTTTTTGTATCTGTTCACTATATAAATGGACTCAAAGCAAACGAAATTAAGACATGCTCATACTGTTCTTGGCATGGGTGACTGGCATTATTCGATTAACGCTGCAACCTTTTGAAACGGTCAGATGAAGTGTTATTGAAGCTGATATGGGCCCTGTTATTTGTGAATTGCAGTGTTTTGCCAGTGTTACACAGCGTGTGGAGCAAAACAGCAGGTTGCAGATTATTATCTCAGACTAATCTATGGGGAAATAGTATGACGAGGTAGAGAGCCAAACAAGCGTGCTGGCGAGGATAGGCTACACGCCACCCCAGACACTGGAGCTGTCAAGTGGCCTCTTAGAAATCCAATGAACAGAGAATAGTTGACATTATCAAGAGACATTATAGGGTTTGAAGACATTTCTCAGTGTTGCCGTAGTAAACAAAAGTTTGGTGCTTTTCA
Organism: Meconema thalassinum; assembly: GCA_946902985.2. Classification (NCBI taxonomy): domain Eukaryota; kingdom Metazoa; phylum Arthropoda; class Insecta; order Orthoptera; family Tettigoniidae; genus Meconema; species Meconema thalassinum. Next base: position 1,152,536,479 of record OX336389.2, read on the forward strand.
GTCGGTCAACACGAATGTACCCAATTGAGTTGGGTTATACCCTAATCCTGAAAAACATTACATGAGATTAATAAATATAATAGGATGGACAGTTTCGATCGTCAAGCAATCATCATCAGATCCATTACACTTAGGCTATAAAATCTATGTTTGAAAATACGGGTGAAGATATTTACAATATGTGCACTTATTTAGTTTCAGTATTGGTATTGCAACTTGTCGGTATATGCTAGTTTTAATCTAAATAACGTTTTGTGATATGCTTAAATGGTTATAGAACTCCGTAAATTTGTCTGTTTGGAGTGACTATATGGTTATAAATGGTCAATTGTGATAGTACAGGTTACTTATCTGGCTGGATGTCTTCCGTACTGCAGCAGCGATAAATTTCAACTTCACTCGTGCACTAGTAACAGACAACTGAATTGGAATGTTATCTCGCTGAAACGGGTTTCCCCTCCCCCCGCCCCGCATTCCTATATTCTGTCTGTATTAAGTGCATGCGTACCTGTGGCGTGTTGCCAAGCCTAGATATGATGTATGTTATTGGATTCAGGACGGTCTTCAACTATTAAAGACCGTGGATTAATTCTCGCCACGCATAAACTAGTAGCCATGGAAGCGCTGTCGTTTTCTGAGAATGTCCCGGCACCTTTAATACTGCCGAGAATTCCGGCCTAGGTTTTTTGAAGAAAAAGTACATCGTACATCTTGATACAAATAACATGTATTTATTATAAACCCCCTATCCCCCCCCCCTTTTCTAGCTTGGCTGTATCGTTATGTTGTGTCTTGTTTCCGGACGGGTGTGTTTTTAGTTGATTGAAGAGGGTTGAGCTCTCCATGAAAGTGTTGTGGTTGTTTCTTTGGCTGGGTGTATCTCGATTGCTTCCTTTATGCCTTTCGATTCGTGATGAATAGGGGGCTGCGTGGCCCAGTCGGTAGAGGCGCTGAGTTTCTAACTGAAAGAGAGTGGGTTCGATCCCCACCCAGGTAGTGGATTTTGGAAACAAAACTACCACTTTCGGAAACGCAAATAGCCCTGGGGTTCACTCAGCCTACACCGGAAATGAGTACCAGGGTAATTCCTGGGAACAAAGGCGGCCGGGCGTGCAGCTGACAACTCAATCCCATCTAGTGCCGATGTCACAAAAATGTGGAAGCCTCTACCTTCCACTACTCCCAGGGCCTCCATGGCCTGTACGGAGTTGGCTTTGGCTTTGGCTTCGTGATGAATTATTTTTAGGTCGGTTTCAATGTTAGTGAAACTGTGTCCCGCGTCGCACATGCTATTTTTATGCCTTGCATATTGAACAGATTAGTGATTTTATAGAACTCCGTAAATTTGTCTGTTTGGAGTGACTATATGGTTATAAATGGTCAATTGTGATAGTACAGGTTACTTATCTGGCTGGATGTCTTCCGTACTGCAGCAGCGATAAATTTCAACTTCACTCGTGCACTAGTAACAGACAACTGAATTGGAATGTTATCTCGCTGAAACGGGTTTCCCCTCCCCCCGCCCCGCATTCCTATATTCTGTCTGTATTAAGTGCATGCGTACCTGTGGCGTGTTGCCAAGCCTAGATATGATGTATGTTATTGGATTCAGGACGGTCTTCAACTATTAAAGACCGTGGATTAATTCTCGCCACGCATAAACTAGTAGCCATGGAAGCGCTGTCGTTTTCTGAGAATGTCCCGGCACCTTTAATACTGCCGAGAATTCCGGCCTAGGTTTTTTGAAGAAAAAGTACATCGTACATCCTGATACAAATAACATGTATTTATTATAAACCCCCTATCCCCCCCCCCCTTTTCTAGCTTGGCTGTATCGTTATGTTGTGTCTTGTTTCCGGACGGGTGTGTTTTTAGTTGATTGAAGAGGGTTGAGCTCTCCATGAAAGTGTTGTGGTTGTTTCTTTGGCTGGGTGTATCTCGATTGCTTCCTTTATGCCTTTCGATTCGTGATGAATAGGGGGCTGCGTGGCCTAGTCGGTAGAGGCGCTGAGTTTCTAACTGAAAGAGAGTGGGTTCGATCCCCACCCAGGTAGTGGATTTTGGAAACAAAACTACCACTTTCGGAAACGCAAATAGCCCTGGGGTTCACTCAGCCTACACCGGAAATGAGTACCAGGGTAATTCCTGGGAACAAAGGCGGCCGGGCGTGCAGCTGACAACTCAATCCCATCTAGTGCCGATGTCACAAAAATGTGGAAGCCTCTACCTTCCACTACTCCCAGGGCCTCCATGGCCTGTACGGAGTTGGCTTTGGCTTTGGCTTCGTGATGAATTATTTTTAGGTCGGTTTCAATGTTAGTGAAACTGTGTCCCGCGTCGCACATGCTATTTTTATGCCTTGCATATTGAACAGATTAGTGATTTTATATGTGTACGCATTCACATATACTGTAGGCTATAGTTGAAGCGCGCGAATTTTATCTCATTATTGTCTGGCTTTGGAATCATATTATCTTTATTTTTATATGTGGCTACAATTTGGTCTATTTTTCATGGCAGGAAATTGTATAACAAACATATACAGACAAGTTGCATTACAAACACTGCAACTAAATAAGTGCACATATTGTAAATATTTTCACCCGTATTTTCAAACATAGATTTTACAGCCTAAGTATAATGGATCTGATGATCGCTTGACGATCGAAACTGGTCATCCTATTGTATTTATTAATGGCATGTAATGTTTTTCAGGATTAGGGTATAACCCAACTCGTTTGGGTACATTCGTGATGACCGAATGAATAGCACCAAACTTTTGCTTATCAAGAAAATAGATTCGTTATAGTTTTCTACTTTCTATTTTAATGATTCTTCTGTTGATAAAAAAAAAAATTAGATAATTAAGGAATAAAATTTGATTTATAATCTTCCTTCGTTGTCTTCAATGGACGTCACTGACTTTCAATGACTTTCTTCTCTGTAGGTTGTTCTTGCATTCACTGGCCAGTGTTCTCATCTCGTTGCTTTAGCCTATTTTCATCTTATGAAATTTAGGCTTACGAGGCCTACATTTCTCCCTGTGTGTACGTGTATGTGAGTCATCCTTGAATTCTGATAGTCAACCGAAAATTGAATGTATCTTGGTAAGGACTTACTGCTACATAAGTAGCAGTGACGCACACTAAAAAGGCGGCCACGTGGAATAGTTCACCGACAAACAAAAATCTCCTAAACTGTTTCTGCAATCATCTGTAATTCTGAATGGTGATAGAAACTTTTGACGTAAGTCCCCCACTGTATTTTTAAAAACACAAATGGGCACAAAACCAGAATGGTGGCACATGAAAATAAAATATTGTAATGACTTTCGTAGCGAACTATTCAACCGAGCGCAGTGAAATTTGGTACAGCGGATCTTAATTTAAACCTAAGATTATTGACATCTAATTTATGATGGTGTGTGTTTCAAAATGTTGAAACATATTATTTTATCTCGTACCATCTTTAAGCCGTAAGATTGAAAATGTGTAAAATAAACCCACATATTATTTATTTACTGGTACACATTTCAGTAGCTTCCGTTTAAACCAATCCAACATGATGGATGAGGGAAATAATTCACCACTATTCAATATCTCCTAAACTAGTATAGCAATCATATTGAAATTTTGCTTTGTGTTAGGAACTATTGTGTCAGTGCACATTTGACTTCAGAGCCTAAATATGTACAAAATTTGCATGGCAACCACGTGAGTTGTATATGTTCAAATTCTCCTTTCTTGCGATTTAATAATCCGCAACTAGTAAACATGGCACAGCGAATATACATTTTTAGTTACGTATATAGGCATCAAATGTAGTTTGTTCCATTGTCTTCAATAATCGAAAAAGGGTGGCTGTATAAAATTTCAATATTATAATTTTATTTCCCGTATCACATTCAAGCAATCGAAGAGATAATTCATTTAACGAACGACCAAAATAACTGTATCTACTGCCAATGAATTCTCTAGCTTACTTCTTGTAAATTATAGAAGTCATGCAATTTGCTTTACTTTAAAAATTTATGTGACTTGTAACAGAAAGATATTATCCCTACGGATGGAGTCATAATTAACTGATAATAAAAGTAATATATTCTATCACATAATTTTGCATTGCAGTAGATACATAATTATGTATTTACTTTATGGAATAACGAGGTTAACTGCCCCAATTTTTCGGTGTAAGCATATTTATTTATAGATTATACGCATATTGATTTCTCTAATGCATCATATTTTACTGTTGTTCTAATGAACCGGCATATCGTTAAGTCGATACACCAGTACCATGAATTTAACATTCTGGTTCACAATTGTTTAATGTTGTATTCATTTCATGAATTTCATGGTTTTTAAATAAAATTGCTCTATGCCTCTATGGTGGCAGACAGGAGGATGCATGTACACTCTAAATATGAAGAAACTGTGGGAGATTGACCAACAACATGTGCCAACGATTCAAGCTTTTCTTTGATGGGGATCGTATTTTGTTTTCTAAGCTTTTGCTTGTTGCTTGCTCGTTGTTTATTGTTTGTCATAAATTCGTTGAAGATGGAGTAGACATTGCCCCAGCGACTCTTTTCGTTGAAAACATATTAGGTCACGAAGGACTTCGTTACCACGAAAGAGGCGTTCAGGAGTGATTACGGTGTGCGTGATCCTCCTAAGAGACGTACAATATTAGCCATAGAAAGAACGATGGAAGCAACTGAGCTTGGTAAAAATCGCACATCTGGCTTGCCATACGTGGCCGAAGATGATCAGATGCATTTGCTTCGGTCTCTTAAGATGAGGTTACGTCTTCTGTAACATTAGGCGGGGTATTCCGTATGTGAAAGAGTAGTGATGGTAGTGAGACTATGGTCATATGAGATTCATGGGTTGCTGGAGCCAGATACGAGTAAACGATTCCGTTACAGCACATGATTCCTGGGTTTTACTCCTTCCGAATATTTACTCCTATCCTGACCGAACTAATGAAGATCACCTCAATTTCAATTGCTGGAATTCTACATCTCAAGATCTACAATTATTATCTCTTCTGTATTTTAACAGATAATATTAAACTTATTTGAATTAAGAAGCGGGAGCGTCTAAAATAACGCAAGTATGCAGCCATTGCTTAGAGTTCGGATTATTGGGCATGACTATTCATTCCGGGGACCCCACATGTATAGTATTTACCAGGAACCGAAATCTATCCAACTTTACAAAGCACAAGCAACGAAATATATAAATAATATAATTTGTCTTCTGTCGCTCTTAACATCTGCGGCTTTTTGAGACGCCCCGGTGCCGGAATTTAGGCAGAAAGGGGATCTTTAACGTGCCAGTAAATCTTTTGACAGAAATCCCTCGTGTTTGCGCACCCTCAAATGACAGCTGACTGCCCCAGGATTCGATCCTTCAACCTTGGCACAGCAAGCGAGATCGTTACCGCTGAACCGCGCAGAGAGCTAGCTGTTAGAAATACGTAACCCAACAACTGATCTTTGAATTAAGCGCCAAGAAGCGCGACGCCCTTGTTGGCGGTTTTAGTTACTATAATGTTCTTGTTGATTCATTTGTCTTCCATTTTATATTAAGCCTGTATGTCACCTAGTAGGTTAGTTCGTATGAAAAGTTTATCCTGCATATACGCCCAGTAGTCATTCTCCTGCCATTTACTCCAACAGGTTATGGGCCCAGGATTATTGACAAGTGTATAGTTTTCTGACCAGTGTGATTATATTTTAATGGACAAAACTGTGATCGCGTGTGGCGGAATCCAACTCCGGTTCTCTTTATAACTTCGAGAAACTGAAAAGGAGAGAAAACTACATTGACTGGCGTTTCCAGATGAAGAATTATCTTATGCACGATGATCTTTGGAAGTGCATATCTGGTTATGCTGACGATAATTAAACGGGCGCAGAGGTTAAGGTATGGCGCGACGAACGTGCCTGGTGAAAGATTAACCTTATCGTTGAACCGATTGCTTTCCGTCCGTCATGGAAGCAAAAATAGGCGAAAGCAGCATGGAATTAGCTCGAGATGGCATATGAAGATGAAGGTGCCATCAGACACAGAAGAATTCTTCGCCAATTGTATTCCACCAACCTTGAACAATTCAAGACTGTGGAAGAATATGTCACCACAGTTTGGGGGCTCTCCGAGCGGCTAGCAGCAGTTAAAAACACTCGATGATGAATTTCTAGGTGCCTTGCTGTTGCAGTGACTACCTGATAATTATGAACCTATGATTATGGCATTAGAAACTTCAGGAGCAGGGTTGACTAGTGACTTAGTGAAATGTTAACTGCTACAGGAAGACAAACGCAGCACCAGAAAACAAACAGCACTATACACTAACAGGAATGGATTCAAGAATAATAAACCCAAGAAACCGATCTGTTGGAACTGCCGCAAACCTGGCCACTGGAAACAAGATCTAAAAAACAAAATAAGACAGCAGCACATCAAGCAGATGCCGAGACACTAGAGAAGAAGGAAGAAAAGAAGAAGGGTAGGCTCTGCTCACAGCACTTGGAGTTGACACCCACTCAGCAGGGAAAGATGCTACATGGACTCCGCCGCAGCCTCCAAACACAAGACTGGTAGAGTAGAATGGATGTCGAAGTTTGATGATAAAAGGGAGGATGCATATGAAGTCACCAGAGCAAATGATTGTGAACTGTATAGTGGCGGCATAGGTGATGTTCCAGTACAAGCAAATGTGTTTACAAGGTGAGCGACGTTATGTATGTACCTAACCTTACAGCAAACTTGCTCTCTGTGTACAGTATTGTTATAAATGGTCATGTCATTGTATTTGATGAAAAAGGTTGTAAGATGTTAAAAGAAAATGACTGGCAAGTTACATGTGATGTGCAATTACAGATTTAAGAGTCAAATGGGCTTTATGTGTACATTAACTCAGGTTATGTTAGTACAAATGCATCAGCAGTGTCTTCTTTAAGTGCTGCTAAAAATGTTTGTTCAAAAAGTTGTAATCCGAAAGCATCGTGGCACAAAAGGTTAGGCCATTTCAATTACGTGGGGATGAACTTGTTACAAAATGGTTTGGCTACTGGTATTGATTTTTCTCGTGAAAAGCAGCTCTGTGTTCCATGTATAGAAGGGAAACAAGCTCGACAGCCATTCAAGATCACCAAGCATCGTGCCAAGAACCGACTGGACCTGCTGCACAGTGACCTGTGTGGACCGATGCCTGAGGAATCCTGGGGAGGAGCCAGAAACTTTCTTACCTTCATCGATGACCATACGAGGGAGGTTTTTGTCTTTTTTTCTAAAAAGGAAAAGTGAGGTAAGGGAAATCGTTGAATAATTTGCTAATTCGGTTGAAATTGAAAGTGGAAGGAAAATCAAGGTCATACGCTCTGAGAATGGTGCGGAGTATTGCAATAAAGCTATGGATGCGTTTTTCAAACAGTGTGGCATCAAGCATCAGCTAACAGTATGGAACCGCAGAACGTATGAACTGGACTCTGATTGAGAGAGCTCTCACCATGATGCAAGGTGCAGCTTGTGACAAACGGATGTGGGCAAACGCTGTCAATACAGCTGTATATCTTGTGAACAGGTCTCCTTGCACAGAAAACACCTAATTCAACACCAGAAGAAATGTGGACTCGAGAGAAAGTAGACCTGACGCTCATAAAAGTGTTTGGTTGTAATGTCCACGTTCATATTCCAGATAAGCTGAGAAGAAAACATGATCCTAAGACTGAGTGAATGGTATATATTTGGTACTCGGATGAGAAAATGACGTTCCGGCTCTTGCATCCAGTAACCCATGAATTAATCACAGCGAAAGATGTGATTTTTGATAAGATTTCTTCTCTGCACTAACATATCCTCCAGTGGTACCAGGGGATACAATAATACCCCTAACCACTGAAGTCAGTAAACCACCATTGACTGCATGTGATAGAGATGTTCCAGATCCAAGTCCACAGCATGATGATTAAGTGGAAGTTAAGCTTGATCATCAAGACAATTCATTACAGCACAATGAGGAGGCGCGTCGCTACCCTCAGCGAGAAAGACGACCAGGCCAATATCCTGATAACATTCTGAATTACACTCATTGTTCTGGTCAAAATGAACCATGCACAGTAAGTGAAGCCTTGTCATCACTTTACACTAGGGAATGGCATAAAGCCATGAAGTGCGAAATGGATTCCATGATGTTTAATGACCCCTGGGTGTTAGATCCTAAGCCAGAAGGTAAAAACATTGTACAGAATACGTGGGAGTTCAAGGCTAAGCGCAATACAAATGGTGATGTTGCAAAATATAAAGCAAGGTTGGTTGCAATGGGCTTTACACAGCAATTTGGCATTGAATTTATTGAGACATTCTCACCAGTTGTGCAGCATCTTACACTCAGAATGTTATTTGCTTTAGCGGTTGAATTAAATGTACATATTGATCATCTGGACATTGAGACTGCTTTTATCAATGGAGAGTTACAGGAGGAAATATTTATGTGCCAGCCAGAGGGCTTCCAGGTGAAGGGAAAGGAAGACCAGGTTTGTTGGCTCTAAAGGGCCATTTATGGACTAAAGCTGGCTGCACATATTATGTGTCTCAGAAAGGCTCATACAGTTCTGTCTGCTTTGGGCTACACAAACAGTCATCGTGAGGCATGTGTTTATAGAAAGAGTATAGGCAATACTGTAATTCTTGTTGCTCTGTATGTTGATGATTTCTTTGTGTTTCACAATAATCCACAGGAAGTGTGCAAACTGAAAGATGTCGTCTTGAAACAAAATTTCAAGATGAAAGGTTTTGGACTTGCTACTCAGGTTCTTGGTATGAAAATAGCAAGGGACGCAGATAACAGTATACTCAAAATTTCTTAGACACAGTTCATAAAGAATCTGCTCAATAAGTTTGAGATGACTAATGTTAATCCCATCAGTACTTCTATGGATGTAAATATGAAATAGTCTCAAGCCAAAAATGTGAACGATAAACCTTATCAGCAGCTGATAGGTTCACGTATGTACTTAAGTTTGTGTACTAGACCAGATATTGCCTATGCAATGTCATATTTAAGCCAGTTTAATTCTTGCCACAGTAAGGAGCATTGGTTTGCGGCCAAAAGGGTACTTCGGTATCTTAAAGGCGCGATGAAACAAGGGCTCATTTTTAAGAGCACTGGCTTAGATTTGGTATGGTTTTCAGATGCCAGTTTTGCCAGAGATAGTGATAGTAAGTAAAATACCGGTTATCTTTTCAAGCTTGCTAATGCTGGCATATCTTGGGAAGCTCGCATGCAGAGCTCAATTGCTACCTCATCAACAGAGGCTGAGTATGTAGCTTTGTCAGAGGCTGCAAAGGAAGCAGTTTATCTTAAGAGTGTGTTGTTTGGTTTGATTGGTACGAATCAAGGTCCAATAAAAATTGAATTTGTTAAAGGTGAAGGTGATTTTCAAACCCACCAACCTGGGCCCAGTGTTTGGGAAGCCAGGCACTGCCTGTCACAAGTCAGGACTAAGGACGAGTGATAGAGGAGTATCACCTCTTTAAAAAAAACCTTGGTCCAGCTGGCCCGGCTGGTAGTTCCTCGTAAGGGCCCCAACCAGGGTTACGGTGAAGATAGTCAACGGTTTCTGAAAGCGGATGAGGACATTTATGTCCCAACGGTGGATAAAGCGGAGGAACCATCTTCTGAGCGCAGCGCCTGTTATTCAGTGAAGCGGCTGTAAAAGGCGTCTGTACTCCAGAGGAGCGGCCTATTACCAAGCTCCGGGGCTTACAACCTCGGTTCTATTACTGGGAAGGAGTGATCCGACCCACTTTTTAATTAACAACCAAGCATCATGGAAAGTCGTCAGAATGAAGAGACTACCCCAGGTGGAAACTGTTCACAGGAATCCACCGCTCCTAGGAACGCAAGCAGGCCTTTGGATTCTGGGGAGCCTGCACCTATATGCTTAGGAAAGGAGCCTAACAATGGACACAGAAAACTTAAAACCAAGCAGAAATACTACTTTGGGAAGCTGAACGTAAACTCAAGGTTGGTAAGCACAATGAACTGACAAAGATGATGGATGACAACAATATATCGGTCTTGTCTTTGCAAGAAACACGATACCAGGACGAAGATACAATGGATATAGAAGCATAAAGGATCTATAAAGGTATGAGAGCAGTGAAGATAGGCAAGAATTTGCCGATGTTTGGAACGGCTTTTGCAGTAAGTAAGAAGGTTACGAACTCAGTAGTGAATTTCCCTAGTCCTTCAGAGAGATTGTCTCTTCTCACTCTTCGCTGTGGAAACAAAGGGTACACTCTGATCAATGTCCATACACCTATCAATGAGGACAATAGGCGCAATCCTGAGAAAGTAGGCCAGTTTTGGGACCTTCTTGAAGAACAAATTGAGAAAATACCTAACATGAACATCAAAATATTACTGGGTGATTCTAACGCCCAATTGGGAACGGAAGCACATTTCAGATACACAGTAGGAAGATATCCTGTTCACAAGATGACTAACAACAATGGAATAAGACTTGTTGAATTGTGTCGGACATTTGATCTTCAGGTAATGTCGACGTTCTATAAACATATACCAAGCAAACAGAAGACTTGGCGTTCGCCGGATAACTTGAATGGTGAGAAACAGATTGAACATGTTGCAATCTCTAGAAGAGCAATAAAAGAGATTATGAACGTAAAAGTGCAGAGGGGTGCAAGGTTTGACTCTGATCACTACCTTTCTAAGGTAATGATGAATTTCATTCCTCTCAGGAAGACTCCGAATACTGGAAATAGAGCTCGGAGATTTGATGTGTCGAAACTTAAAATCACTCAGGAAGTTATGGAGCAGTATCATCAGAATTAAGATCCAACAGGCAGCTACCGCCTCAATTCCGGCAGCTCCTAAACGAAAACATCGATGGTGGAATGAAACATGTGATAATGCACTGGCTCAGAGAACATATGCATGGAGAAAATGGAATTCGACCAAGGGTCAGGAGGATTTTGATGCATTCCGTGATGCGAGGAAAGTTGCAGCCCGAGTGTTCCGATGTGCAAAGCGATCGTATTAGAAACAACAGATGGAACAGATCGATCAGAATTTCCGTAAGAACAACGTTAGGGACTTTAATCAAACCTTTAAATCTAATCTGAAAGGTTATCAAGCCCCTAGTCTGTGCTTTAGAGATGATACAGGAAAGCTAGGTATGAACGACAGGGAAAATTGCGATATTTTGGCTCAGTATTTCAACAAGTTCCTGAACTGTGAGGAGCCATCGCTAAAACTATCCAAATCCCTTCCCATTCAAGGTCTGCCCAATTCTCATCCACCTAGTAAGACGGAAATTAAGCTGATCATAGACAGTCTGAAAGATAATAAAGCAGCTGGGGAAGATTCCATAGTGGCGGAACTACTGAAGCTGGCGAATGAGGAAACTCTGGACATATAAGAAGAACGTTGACAATTCCAGAGGTATATCGATAGTTCCTGTTCCTTACAAGATTCTTTCTAAAGTACTCCTTCACAGAATCTAAGCTCACCTTGATCAACAGATTGGCGAATACCAGGCTGGTTTCCGTAAGGGCCTATCCTGCCCAGAACAAATTTTCAATCTGAAGAACATCATCAGATACAAGAAAACTGGGGGGTTTGAATATGTGTTCGTATTCGTGGATTTCAAAAAAGTATACGATTCGATTGATTGAGAGTCATTATTGAATGCTCTGGAAGAGTTTGGGGTGGATGATTCATCCAGAAATTTGACTAAACAGACTCTCACCAACACAATATCTAAGGTAAAATTCAAGAATGAAATCTCAGAGCCCTTCGAGATAAAAACTGGGGTCAGACAAGGAGATGGACTTTCTCCACTTCTTTTCAAATGTATCTTAGAAAAGGTAATTCGAGAATGGAGAAAATCACTGAACAAAGAAGAAGGAAATGAAGATCAGTTTCGATTAGGCCCCAAACACAAAGGAGTGTATGTTGATTGTCTGGCGTTCGCAGACGACGTAGCCATATTTGCAAACAACACCAGTTCAGCAATCAGGAAGATAAACCATCTGAAAAAACAGCAGAGAAAGTAGGACTACAAATTTCATTTGAGAAAACGAAATATATGACTAGCATCCGTGAAGGTCAAGAATGGTTGTTCACCGACCATGGAAAGATTCGAAGAGTCAAGATGTTTAAATACCTTGGTGAAGTAATCCACGAGAATGGGCTAGAACAAGAAGTGACCAGTATCCGCATCCTGAACTTAGAGCGAGCGTTCCAACTGACTGAAAACATCTACAATAATAAGATGTTAAGTATCGGAGCCAAACTAAGGCACTACAGCACTGTTGTCAAACCAGAAGGTTTATATGCTTCGGAGATCCTTTTTATGAATCGGACAGGACAAGTCAATCAGCCACTTAAAAGAGAAAGCAGCCTACTACGGAATATCTTGGGCAACAGATGGGTTGACGGACAGGTTCGACTGATATCAAATAAAGAAGTATACAGAAACATGGAACTGATAACAACAGCAATTAGAAAACGAAGATTCCTGTTTTATGGACACATCTTCCGTATGAATAATGACCGGCTCACAAAGAAAATCTGGAATTTTCTTAAACCGAAGATCTCCAAGTTGATATGGTTCCAAGAGTGTGAGAAAGATATGAGACAGGTGGGCATTACGGAGGATAAAATCAGAGACAGGGAGAGTTTCAGAAGGATGGTGAAAAGCTATCAAGGTTTTATGGTGGAGGCAGAACCCAGAAGACGAAGAGGCCCTTCGACAGCGGCGCGGAAGAACAAACTGATAGATGGGCTCAAGAGATACTGGCAAGATGTCAAAGCCGGCAAACGAACAAGACGCAGACACTGAAATGAGAGTGGTTGTTAACACACAGTCCATAGAGGCTCAAATCGACAGTAAGAAAGGTGATTTTCAGAGTGTGTTGATGGATTTTTATCAAGAAATTGATTTGTATAATAACAGTCAAAGTGCACAGAAAATTGCAACAAAGAATCTGTTTTTCATAGGCGTGCTAAACACATCAACAGTAAACATCATTTTATTAGTTAAAAGGTTCAAGAGAGAATACTTTAATTGCACTATTTGTTCACACAAAAAGTTATTGCAGATATTCTTACTCAACTCTTGCCTAAACAAAAGATGTGTATTGTACCTAAGGAATTGGATTGAATTGTTAATTAGTTCTTCAAGTACACATTGTTGAAACTATTCTAATAATAATATTTATCGGTGTCAACCAACAACATGCCCCACGTTGGACAATCAATGAAACTCATCAATTCATAGTAGTATTTCTTTACAATTGGTAAATGCCCCACCGTTAGGCAATCACTGAAACATTTCTATTCCTGGTACTTCTTTTGTCCAGCCACACGTTGGTGCGGCAATGAAACTTTTCTGATAATGCCCCTAAGTTGGGCGACCAATGAAATAATTCTATTCCTTATATTGATATATAAAATCGATAATCTTATCTTCTTTCTTATTGGTTGGGGTAAAAACAACAACAAAACCACAGTTAGGTGCTCAATGTAACTAATCTTTTTTCTTACTTATAATCGTCGGAGTGTATATAGCGTTGGACATGCAAGGAATATAAGAAAATACAATGCTTTTATTACTTGTATTTGTACATATAAGCCAGATTCCTTTACCTGGATCTCTTGTACGGTATCAGCAACAACTTTCATAAGAGAAAGATAAATACCCCTCACAAAGCTTAATATTCTTCTGCTCCTTTCTTTTGTTCTTTTCTGGTTGTTCTCTGGCAATCAAAAACTATCAAAACCTGTTTGTCAGCATGTAAGCAGGCTTCCATTACCTACATCTCTTGTACAGTGTCCACAACAACTTTCTTTCTTCTCCACTTACAAATTCATGAACGACTCTTTCTACCTCAGCATACCTCTAGACGTTACTTCTATTTCTCCAAAACAAATTGCCAGACCTCAGAACATAAAATCATATAAATAAAACATCACAACATTCCTGATTCCTCTCCATACTATTCCTTTTCCATAGACCAAGATAACCTCTTCATATTCTTCAAGGCATAAACTATATACAAACATTACATCACCATAGTAACCTCTGACCTAAGTATTCACAGCCAACTGCCACCCTCTGCTGGACCAACACAAACAATCTCTTTGCCACAAAACACTAGAGACTCCATGATGCTCCATCAATAGGTGGCCATGGTAACCTGAAAACTAAAATAATTACTTCCAACAGAAAACCAAAGGTGATCTCTGTAACATTCCTGGTTACAGGATCGCCCCCTCGAAAATCAATCTCCAACTGAAGGTTATAGAATCATTCTCGACAATCATACAAAGCGCCGAGTACCACCAGCACTACTCCCATCATTATCACGCCTTCCCCTTTTATCAACTTCATCTCTCTCTTTTGTTTCTCCTTCCCTACCTTCCCTACCTTCACCTGTTTCCTTTCCTTCTCCGCCTTCCTTCATCTGCCTCCTTTCTTTCTTCAGCTTCTTCCACATCATCTGCTTTTATTCCTTCTTCCGCTTCATCTTCTCCCTCTTCCTTTCTCCCTTCTCTTCTACCTTTTCCCTTCGTACATATGCTTCCTTTTCCTCTTCAGCTTCTTCCATATCATCTGCTTTCAGTTCTTTTTCTGCTTCATCTTCTCCCTCCTTCTTTCTCCCTTCTCTTCTACCTTTTCCGTTCCTTCATGTGCTTCCTTTTCTTCTTCAGCTTCTTCTATAACACCTGCTTTCATTCATTCTTTCGCTTCGTCTTTTTCCTCCTTCATTATCCCTTTCTCTTCTAACTCTTTTCTTCGTTCAGCTACTTTCTTTCCTTCTTCACTTTCTTCTACTTCCCCTTATTCCTTACTATCATCCTAGCTCTTCCTTAGATTCTGTTTCTTCTTCTCCTTTCCCTTCATGTTTCTCACTCCTTCCCTTCCTAATGTTTCTCCTCTTCGTCCTTATCTTTCTTAGCAGTTCCTTTCTTCTTATCTTTTCTTTCCTCTTTCCCTTTATCCATTTTATATACTTCTCCTTTTTCTTCTTCCGATCCTTCATTCTCTTATCTGTCTGACGTCCCCCACCCCTGTGATGATTTTCCTGTTTCTTTTCCTTTCGTTCTCGTAATTAAAAGTCTCTATGAACCTTCTTCTCAGCTTTAACTTGCAACTTCTCTCTTCTCTTAGTATCAACTTTATCAAAATATCAATACGTTTAGGCTCATGGTCATCATCATGAGCATCTTCATCATTAAATTCATTATAGTATAGGGCTATATATCTCATACTTGCTCTAACATAACGAACTCCTACTGCTCTTATGTACCTAGCTCTATCATTTCTTCTAGAATGGTAAGTATCCCCAGTAACATTTTCTCGATTATCAGACCTTTGATATCCACCTCCTCCATTCTCATCAAAACGTCTTCTTCTGTTACGTCGGCGGTGACCTCTGTGTCTACCTCCGCAACTGCTCTCTCTTCTTCGCCTGCTACAGTCTCTCCTATATATACCTCTACAACCTCGCCTTATCTTTTCCACTTCTTCATTTTTTTGATGTGTAACATCTTTCCGATCGGTTGCTGGATAGTTTTGTGGGAGTGATTTTAAAAATTGGGGACGGAAGTGGATCGGAACGATCCAAGCTGGCTGTGGTGGATCGAACGGAAGTGTGGACTGCCCGCTCGATCGATCGAACGGAAGTGTACTAGCTGGCAGTGATGGAAAACGGAAGTATGCACTGCCCACTCGATCAATCGAACGGAAATGTACAAGCTAGCAGTGGTGGAAAACGGAAGTATACATTGCCCGCTCGACCGATTGAACGGAAGTGTACCAGCTGGCAGGGGTGGAAAACGGAAGTATGCACTGCCCGCTCGATCGATCGATCCAGCGGGCAGTGGTAACAACCAGCTGGCAGTGGTACGAGAAACAATGAGCGCGTGGTGTCAGAAATTGATACCATGATGTACTCTCGGCCATGTGGAATGTATATGACAAACTGAACGGTAAACGCGTATGCGAACTCTGGTGTCAAGTGATTGAAACAAAGCACATGGTATATGTTCAAAGTCTTCCTATCAGTATTTAAATGTTAAAATGCCTTAATATCAAACATAGTATGTAGTCGGCATTGCCGATATTATGTTTCTGCACAATGGCTATTCAAATATTAACCCACATAACGGCAATGCAGTCATCAATATAATATAATCTTTGTGGTTATACGAGAATTAAGCAAGCCTTCATGAACTATTACTGAATACATTCTCTTTACTCACAAAAGGGCCTATTCATAAGGCATTTTAAACTCAATTTCACGCAGGAACATTATCGAAACAAGCAAAATATAAATTAAACATAATTCCGTAATCCAGTATTATTGGAACGTGGAAATAAGTCACCTTCTTGTGCACAAAATTTGCGTAGTCGAAATAGCCGTGGGGTTAGTGCTTATGACTGTGAATCTAGAGATCTTGGGTTCGAATCCCAGACGGGGTAGATATTTTTGCTACCCGATTATCATTTTAAACGATAATTATCACATCAATATTACTCATTTTAACAGAATCCATATGACATTACGTGTTGGTCTGTGAGTGAAGAGGACCTGTTTATAAGGAATTTAAGGTTATGAGCAGTGTCGCGTCTATTAATCTAGTTGATCCATATCGTATACTTTATTTAGGCTAGTGCTGGTGGAAGCTACAAATCATTTATTAAAATGAGTTCCGTATTATAAACTACAATATCTGTAAAACACTCCCTTTTACAATAGATTAATATTTGTGCCAATAATAGTATAAAATACCGGTGTATCAACAATTTCACGTGAGGTTTCTCCTATGTCAGATGTTACACGTCATATGCGACTACTGTAAGGCTCGTAATTTTTTTTCTTACGCCCCCCAGCATCACGTACTTTACACATCTCCTACTCTTCCTCCTCCTTTAGTGCCACACTCACAGATTCTACCATCTCAACCTTTTCTTATACGATGCATATGATCTCCACTCTCTGCTCTTCCAGCTTAACTTGTTGAGCATCCAACTAGTCTCCTTCAGGGTGGCTCTGCTCGTGAACAGCCATCTGACCACCTAGGTTAGTTTTCAGATTAGTAGCTTTTACACTGACTTCACTAATCTGGCTAGTAACATGGCTGTATAGACTAATCACATCAAGCTTGTCCGACAAATGCTCAGAGACCTCATGAAGATTCTGCGACAAACGCTCCGTGATCTTATCAAGCTTCTCCAACAAATGCTCACTGACTTCACCAAGCTTCCTTGACAATCTTCCTTCACATCCTACGGATTTGTCGCTACGAAGCATGAGCTTTCTCAACATGGCCATCATCTCAGCTTCCATTTTTCTTATTTACTTATTCGTGGCGATCCGTTGGGCGCCAATTAAGCTATTCTAATAATAATATTGATCGGTATCGACCAACAACATGCCCCACCGTAGGGCAATCAATGAAACATTTCTATTCCTGGTACTTCTTTTGTCCAGCCACACGTTGGTGCGTCAATGAAAATTTTCTGATAATGCCCCTAAGTTGGGCGATTAACGAAACAATTCTATTCCTTATATTGATATTTAAAATCTATAAACTTTTCTTATTTCTTATTGGTCGGAGTAATACCGACAACAACACCATAGTTAGGTGCTCAATGTAACTAATCTCTTTTCTTACCTATAATCGTCGGGGTGTATATAGCGTTGGACACGCAAAGAATATAAGAAAATACAATGCCTTTATTACTTGTTTGTGTACATATAAGCCAGATCCAATTACCTGGATCTCTTGTACGGTATCAGCAACAACTTTCATAACCGAAAAAACACCCCTCACAAAGCTTAATATTCTTCTGCTCCTTTTCTTTTGTTCTTTTCTGGTTGTTTTCTGGCAATCAAAATCTATCAATGCCTGTTTGTCAACATGTAAGCAGGCTTCCATTACCTGCATCCCTTGTACAGTGTCCACAACAACTTTCATGCTTCTCCACTTACAAATTCTTAAACGTCTCTTTCTACATCAGCTTTCTTCTAGACATTACTTCTATTTCCCCAAAACAAATTTTCAGACCTCAGAACATAACATCATATAATTAAAACATCACAACATTCCTGATTCCTCTCCATACTATTATCTTTCCATAGACCAAGATAACCTCTTCATATTCTTCAAGGCATAAACTATATACAAACATTACATCACCATAGTAACCTCTGACCAAAGTAGTCAAAACCACCTGCCACCCACTGCTGGACATCACAAACAATCTCTATGTCACAAAACACTAGACTCTCCATGGTGCTCCAGCAATAGGTGGTCATGGTTAGTAACCTGAAATCTAAAATAATTACTACCAACCAAAAAACAAAAGTGATCTCTGTAATCTATTGTTCGGTTACATTGTGTTCAAAAGGGTTTTCAGAAATTATATTATGTATATGCAGGGTACTGTATAATTGAAGTCTGGTTTAGAAATCTATATTACATTCTAGATCAGCTATTGGTTTAAGTAGGTGTGTTAGAAATATGTGACACAACAACTGATCTTTGGTTATAATTAAGCGCCAAGAAGTGCGACGCCCTTGGTGACGGTTTTAGTTCATGTAATTTTATTATTAAATCCTTTGTCTTCCTTTTTATATTACACCTGTATGAGACGTAGTAGGTTGGTTCGTATTAACCGTTTATCCTGCATATACGTCCAATCGTCATTCTCCTGCCATTTACTTCAACACTAGCAACGAAAGGGCGAAACCTTTTTACTAATGATAAAAGTTTCAGAGTTGTTAGCTTATAGGATACTTAAATATAGAGAGGGAAATCTATAAAAATTGTTGATTAACTTAAAGTTTTGTGACATAGCAGACATCAGCTCATTACCGTCATGGTGATGATTATTATCTTAAGGGATGAAGCTGTTAGGTCCCTCGCATCTTTTCTCATAACCTTTGTATTTATTGTGACATGTTATGCAAGGTAACCTAAAATAAGTGCACCGACTTCAGGCTAGTTATGAGCCAATATGCATTTGCCTCCACTAGGAGTGAGGAGCCACTGGAAACATGGGTGGCAGTTGAAACTAACTCCAGTTGAGTCTCATGGGCATACCCGTTTCAACTCTCAAACCAGAACAAAATTGCTTCGGAGAGCGGGGAATCGAATCCGGACATCAGGTGAGATAGTCAAGAATGCTTCCCCAGTCGCCTAAAATGGTCCTCTCCATTGGCCAACAGTTTGGGCAAGTTGTCCTTGATGTCCGATAGATCAGTGAGGAAATAGTGTAGGGCTCATTTTATATCTGTCTGAAGCAACAGGAAGATCCATAGGGGGTGTAGAAAATTTCTAAAATTCCTTCTACCAAACTGGAATTGCTACACCTTACTTCAGTTTGGTGAGCTTGTGTCCTGTTCGTTGATCCTGAGCAGCTCTAGTCAGTTAGCCTACTGGCAGAGAATAGTTGGGGAGCTCTTGTGAGACCTAGTTAAAGGATCTATATTTACCGTGGCAAAGACCTCATCATTGTGGCGGCATTCCTCATCGATTACATGGCAGTCTGCGGTTCAGAGTTGAGTTGTGGGTACTTCAGCAATGCAGAATGGATGAAACTTCATTTGACTAATTTAACGTGGATTAGGAGACTACCTCTGTACCAGAACTCAATTTATACTGGCGAGAAGCGGAGTAAATACGTACTTTATAATATGAGGTCACGATCTTCAATGAGCAATACATGGGTCAAGATGTTGGCAGCCAATGACCATACATAGTTTTGGGGAACTTTTGAAACTGACAGTTTAATAAAACGTTAAAGATAACAGTTCACCATCTCCAGGGCTTAAAAAAAGGATTTATTGCACCGATTTTCAGCTTCAAACATTATGCAATAAATATTCATTTGATGGTTACGAACGCAATCATACAAAATTTGATCTAAGGTGGTCATGTAGTAAAAGAAAATTTTTCGTTAATTTTGCCAAAATGAATTATGCAGCGATTAATATACTTCAAACAAATCAGAACTTGTATTGAACGATAGTCATAATAAATACAATCACAGATGTATAAGATATTGTACTAAACTTATTAGGCCACCAAACAACGGGCACTGCTCTGGACATTAAAGAGTCCATAGCAATATATCAAGCCAAGATAGACTCCAGAGAATCTAGACAAGCACATGGTTCTAGAAGGATCCTCACTATTCGTGCTGCTAAATGAACTGAGTCCAAATGAATAATGATTAGACGAAGCTATGAAAGTATTTGGGAAGGAATAATTAGGGAAACATGTTATTTTAGGTGGATGCGCCATGTGCCTATTCTCAACAAAGCAATGCTTCAGGCAGGCAGTCAGTTTTGTAGGGTCCTAACTCACCTTTAAGAATGGTTGCAAGCATATATGGATTTTATCTAAGCTGTGGCGGGTGAACTAAAAGACCTACAATAGTAATGAGAAAGTTCCAGAATCAATAATACACACCACTTTGTTTCCAGCCAGTTCTAACGTATAGCCTACTTTCCTGGTGACGTCATCCAAGATGGCGGCCATGGCGTCATCCAAGATGGCGGCCATGACGTCACCGTGGCCTCATCCAAGATGGCGACCATAATGTCCCCATGACGTCACTCGGTCATGACGTCACGAGTAAAAGACCTTATGGTTTGGGACTTGTTTCTCTTGAAACGTACAATAGGATATACAACACATGTAAAGATATAAACAACAAGTTTTACTATAATGATTCTGTGCTCACCCTGAACCCTGGTGGATATGCGATAGATGATATTTATGAGCACATTTATGTGGTGTAAATCAACGAATATGGTTTAAAGTCATTTCTTTATGGGACACGCAAGTTTGAACTTAGAGGAAATACCAACACTCATCGCTGTAGTATTTTCTCTACGTTTAAGATTGACTTTGAATCACAACCCGATTCCATTGGCCCATTACTAGAATTTACACCACGAGTGTTGGAGCCCAACAAAACACATGATTCAGACTATGAAGTAAAATTGATTGAGGATCATCATGTGACCGTGACATGTAATATTTTTTGCCAAGTGTATACCAATCAAGAACCATCGCATTCGCTTTATGACTTTATTGTAACATCACCCAATGGCTATATTATTCGTGAAAACCCTCCAGTAGTGCACTTTCATTGTGTGGCTGTTCATCCTATTACTAATATAACGTTAAGACTGGTCAATAGAGATCAACAACTCATTCAACTAGATTATACCACACCAGTGACTTACAAGTTGGTGCTAAAGCCGCTATGAAGCTGGTGTATAAAGTATCAGCACCGTCTAGGAATGGTGTTGGTTGTTTGCCAGGTGAATACACGTTCACACCTAAGGACAAGCAGATTTTACAACATCTAGGTTACCACATATACCCCCATGATGAATTCAATTCTAGAAGTGGTGAACAACATCCAGGAGCAACCAGGGGTGGTAAGAATTGACCTTCATTCATATCAAGCGCAAACACCTGGACTCAATAACAATGATGAAATTCAATTTGTAATCAACAACCACGATATTTACACCCTACCGCATGAAAGTGTTATTCAAATTGAAGGTCGACTCAATAAAGCCGATGGCTCTACACCAACAACATCCAAGTTAGCGAACCATGCTTTTGCCTTTCTGTTTTATGAGGTGCGCTATGTGATTAACGATATTGTGGTGGATAGCACTAGAAATGTGGGTATTTCAAGTGTCATGAAACTATACCCCTCTTATAGTGAGGAAGAAGGTAAAACACTTTGCATGACAGGTTGGTCACCTGACTCGACCAAATGACTGGATAGTATACACCGATGGCACCTTTACTGGATTTTTACCTCTTAAACTCATTTTAGGCTTTGCCGAAGATCACCAGTGTATTGTGGTTAACGCAAGGCAAATTATTTATCTGGTTAGAGACAGGAGTGATAATAATGCACTCAAAGGAGCTCAAGATGCACCCATAGATTCAAAAATTCAACTACAACGAATGCTATGGAAAGTACCCCACGTGACCCCTGCCGATAGCAAAAAACTGGACATGCTCAAGATTGTGGAAACAGATATGCCGTTACCCATGGAATTTAAAAGCTGGGCGCTCCATTAGTATCCCCTATTACACACCACCAACACACATAGTTGGTCTGTAAAAGCAGCACGCTATACTGAAAGACCTCTATACATTATAATGGGTTTTCAAACCAATTGCAAGTATCAACAAACCAAAGATGCTACACAATTTGATCATCTGAAATTGAGAAATGCACGTCTTTTCCTCAACGGAGCTGTTTTTCCCTATGAAGGACTAGATTTGGATTTTTCAAAAAATAAGTTTGGCCCCCTGTACGACTTGTTTTTTAAATTTAGATGGTCATATTATTAAAAAGAAAACTCTCCCATGTTGTCACCCCAAGCCTTTAAGGCAAGGACACCATTGATTGTCTTTGACTGTTCCTACTTGGAAGAGTCTGTCAAGCAATCCAATATTCGACTAGATTTTGAAACGCATGACAATGTTCCAGCCAATAGCACTGCCTACTGTTTGATTATTCATCACAAACAAGTCAACTATTATCCACTGTCCAACCAGGTGACGAGTATATAAATAACAGGCCAACCCATGTCAAGCCACTCAGTCATGTCTTGCTTTAAATCCTCAACAAGTGTTACACCCATGTCCTTAAAATCTGAGGAACAACGTTTCAGGACCTTTGCGACGTGGCCTGTGCCTTTCATAAGCCCTCAAGCTTTGGCAGCCGCTGGTTTCTATTATATAAAAACAAGAGATGAAGTGAAATGTGTCTTTTGCCCCATCATCATAGATCAATGGGAAGAAGGTGATGAACCTATGCATGAACATCAGCGCTGGTCACCAACCTGTCCCTACCTGTGTGGAATAGAGGTGGGTAATATACCCTATCATTCAAGCTCGCCCTCACTAATACCTCTAAGTAATGAAAAAACAAGTTATGACACGTGTGGACCTTATGGCGTCAACGGTGCTTCGATGAGCAGCACACAGTCAAAATCACCCAGTTTAGAGACATTGGGATATCATCGATGTTTTGGACGCTATGAACATAAAAGACTATATTTTATTTTATTTGTATTTATTTATTTAATAATTATTAGATACAACCATGAATAGGTCATTTTACACTAATATTTTAACAATTTTAAATAATATTAATAAAAACAACAACAAAAATAACATGTAACAAATGGCAGTGATGGCAGCAAGGGATAAATCTCGGGAAAGACGCAGTGAATGATTGGGGTAGTGGGTGATTAGGAGGGTGAGGGGATAGGGATTGAGGATGAAAGGGATCTTCTAATTTTATGTTTGAATGTTCTATAGGGAGAGAATATGTCAATATTTGGAAGGGAGTTGCTAAGGGTTGGCAGACGGTGGAAGATAGAGCGCTTCTGTACTTCAAGACGTGGGCGAGGTATGTGGTGTAAATGGTTCTGACGTGCTGAACGGGAGGGAACATGGAGTGGCAAGTAGGTTAGTAGCATGTTACATTTTGTGTAACCATTCATAATTTTACGTAGGAATCACAGGTCAGTAAATTGTAGACGGCTTTTCAGGTCGAGTACATTGAGCTGATTTAAAATGTCGGATTTGGCAAAGTGCCTTAGTGAAGGATTGCGAGCTTTGACTATTGCTATGAAGAAATTAAAGACACTGTTCAATTTAGAAATATTGTTTATAGCCGAGGTAGACCAAATTGGAGAAGAGAAATCTAGGATACGGAGAACAAATGTGGTGAAGTATAATTTAAGTGCAGTGAGGTCTTTAATTTCTGTGAATATCTATAGAATGCCGAGACTGCGCATTGCGCGAGATTTGATGTGGTCAATGTGGGGAGAGAATGTCAGTTTATCATCGTGAATAATACCTAAATCTCTTAACTGAGAAGCCGTATCCAACTTATTTCCACAAATTTTATAGTCTGCCTGATTTCCAGATTTCAGTAGTGAAAAAGACACACTGAAGCACTTTTTGGGATTTGGAGATAACCTCCATTTGTTGAACCAATCAGTACATGCATTCACTGCTTCCTGGAGCTCAGCGCAGTCGTCAGAACTGGAAATTTTACTGAATATCTTGAGGTCATCAGCGTACAGAAGAATGGAACACGGAGATTTTTGCACACATGTGTTTATATGGTCCATATACAGCACGAAGAGAAGGGGTCCCAGGATACTGCCCTGAGTTACTCCTGATAAGACTGGGAGCCAGGACGATACAGACCCGTTGTTGCCTATTGGACAGGAAACTTTGTATAAGGGACAGGAAGGATCCATGTACGTTGTATCGTGAAGCAAGCTTGTGGAGGAGAGGGAAATGGTTCACGGAATCAAATGCTTTGGCCAGGTCAACGTAGATTACATCTAGCTGAGATTTTTGTTCAATTGCAGAAATTATGTGATGGTTCAGAACAGTCAGATTTGTTAAACATGATTTTCCAGGGACGAAGCCATGTTGTTCTTTTGAGAGATGAGGTTTTGTTGAAATTCAGGAGACGGCAATGTATTATTCTTTCGAAGACTGAAGAGAGTATAGGGACGATAGATATAGGTCTGTATGAGGAAATTTCGTGCTTGCTGCCTGATTTAAAGACAGGTGTGACGTCAGCTCTTTTCCATGAGTCAGGAAAAGTGCCGGATGTCATGCACCAGTTGAGTATTATGGACAAGGGGATGCTGAGAGATGCACAGGTGTTTTTCAGGAATATAGGGCTTATGTCTGATGGCCCGGTAGATCGGTTTACGGGCAAACTTTTTAAGATATTTTGGATTTCATCGGGGGTCGTTGAAACTTGAGACAGTGAATCAGAACAGACACTAGTAACTTGAGGGGGACTGGGGATTGGTACGGGAACTGAAAAGGTTGAGTGAAAATATTTATTGAAATGTGTGGACCTCAATTCGAATGGGATTTCTTCATTATGGAGGTTTAGGTTAAGTGGAATTCTAGGAGTCTTTCTACGGGATGATATAAGTGTCCAGAACATCTTCGGGTTATTCTTGAGATTTCCTGTTATGGAAGAAATGTAGCGGTTGTAATCTTCTGTCATATGAACTCTTGAAATTTTCCGTAGGTGAGTAAAACCATTGCGTGTATGAGGATTAGGAACTGGTTTCCACAGTGACCATGCACGATTTTTGTTTTGGAGAAGGAGTTTGGTGTTTTCACTTAGCCAGTGCGGATATTTGTTGGATTTGGGAACGGAGAAAGGCACGTGTTGTTTAATGGCCGAGTAGAGTAAATCCTCACAAGGCCACTGCACTATTTACATCTCTCTCAGCTCTTAGCAGGCACCAAGGAAGAGATGATAAATCTTGATTGACAGCTTGCCAGTCGACCTTTTCCCTGAGAGGGAATGTTTTGTTCTTGGCGGGTGGGCTGTTTTTATGTCTGCAGGTTGGGACGGGGAGGGAGGCTTCTATTGAACTGTGGTCAGTGTTCAGGATATTTCTTCCAACTGCCACGGTGACATCACGCAGTTAAGAAAATATGAGGTCCAGTGTTTCAGATTTCCTTGTAGGGTATAGATTGAACTGTTTCAGATGAAGAACGTTTATAAAATTAGATAAGATGAAAGTATCAATTTGGGAGAGTTTATGGTACCATTGTCTATTGATGTCCAGGAGATATGTGAATTAAAATCAGCTAGTAACACTATTTCATTTTCTTGGTTGAGTGCAAGAACAGTAGAGTTGAAACATTCTTCTAAGGTGTCAATTTTGCTGGTAGGTGGGCGGTAGAAGCAACCTACGTATAAATTCTTCCTTTTTGGGATATTAATCTCGACCCATATGATTTCGCAGGAAGTTTCTAAGTCAGGCCGATGTTTTGCCTTCAGTTTGTTATGAACTGCGATTGCAACGCCGCCACCCCTTGAGGACCTATCGCGCCGAAACACATTGAACTCAGATGAAAACGGAAGTTCCCCACATGAGACAAAGTCTGACAACCATGTTTCTGAGAGGCAGAGGATATCAAATTGGTTAATTTCTATTGAATTTGCTATACAGTCGTTTACTTTATTTTTGATGCTCTGTGCATTCTGATAATAGAGGTTAAGGGGTCCTGGGTTTAAGTGAATATCACCTGATAGTAGAAGTAGTATGAAGTACACTGCACTGGAGGAAGCACGGCAACCTTGTACTGGTCCACGAGGTGTGGCGGAAACATGGTGGAGCACTGGTAGGTTACAAGCAGCCGCGGTTGAGAAAGTAAAGTGTCTATCTGCACAGAACCACTGAATTTCCAGGTCACACGACACATCACTTCGATTGGAAATGTTTTTAGATACAGTTGCGCACCATATAGTACACTTGAACACGCAAATTACCACTAAGATACAGTAATATGCAAGAGCTGCTAACACACGAGATCGGTCACTTGCCGCCATCTTGCCATATTGTTGTAGGAGTTGGTATCGTCCCTATCCCAAAATGACAAAAGCATGTAAAACTTGTTATACCAATAAAATGATGTAAAAAAAGGTTGCTGTTAATGTTATTATTTCTCATGTTCTCTGTCATATCCTAACCTTAATTTGTTTACTAGAATGGGAATGTAAGTCAATGTCATGAGTATACCTTAGTCGCTGATAGTCAGTGGTCAGTTGGACTAGACTCAGACAAGCATCAACATGTTCAGCACACTGATTGTGGATTGTCAATGGTTTAACATTGGAGATAACACATTTATATTTAAAGAGGTTGCCATTATTGATTGTTCGACCTTTTGGATATCACAAGCTATCCATTTAGTGTTTAAACCACCCTACGCTTTTGATTTGTTGTGTGAGAAAGACTGTAAACAAACTAAATGGAGTGGAAAAAACATTTGCAACTAAGCTGGAATCAAGGAACCATTTCATATAAGCACCTAGACATGTTGATGAAAGCCCATTTGTCCTCTGCCCATGTAGTATTTGTGAAAGGTATTGAAAATGCCAATGGTTACAACAATTTTTAACACCTTAGTGTCAATGTAATGATCTCATGGCCTTGGGATGTCCCTCGATTCAAACACTCATAGGCCGCTGTCCCTGTGGCAACATTGCCCATAAAGCCTTAACCCAAGTATGGCATCTCTTTCATTGGTTAACAACCAATGCATGCTGGGAGTTGTTGAATAAAATTAAAACTCAAGGTTCACCCGTGGATGACATTACTGAGATTTCTACAAGCAACGTGTAAACATCAACGTAATACCATGGAGAGAGGAGATGCTACTGATAAAGCGATTGGGAAGTTCTTTGTGTGCAAAATGAAACTAGACAGTTTTACCAAAGAGGAACTATTGGCGCTCCCTAAGTCATTCATTATTATGTGGCAGCCAATGCTGTGAAAGGAATCTGGCAACATGTACCAAAATCATGGACTCAAGACCCTGTGTTGAGTGAATTGCAACCATGTATGGATTACGATCATCATAAGCAAGTGGCCATGGCGAAAATACCCTCTATGCGATAGGGTGTTACTTGCCAGCTGGTGAAACTGCATCACGGTCATAAAAGTCTGTGTAAAGACTTTGTTTCCTCATTCCTCCACGGGTGTGATGGCGAGAAAAACAGCAACAACAACAACAACAACAAACATCGTTCACAGAGGAGGAGGAAGTTCAAACCTTTTCACCATCACTGGAAAAGGATATATCAAACTTGTACTGGCCATGGCCTCATTAACAAAGTCATTCAATACTTGCCTTTAAAAATTCATCTTCCTGGTTATCGTTTTTGTGGACCTGGAACTCGCCTTGAAGAATGATTGCAGAGTGGTGATGTATCCAATAATCTTTTGGATCAAGCATGCAAAGAACATGAACTTTCTTATCGCTATAGTCATCATGGACTCAAGACCCTGTGTTGAGTGAATTGCAACCATTTATGGATTACGATCATCATAAGCAAGTGGCCATGGCAAAAATACCCTCTATGTGACAGTGTGCTACTTGCCAGCTGGTGAAACTGCATCACGGTCATGTGGCGGATAAAGTGTTGTTGAAAAAACTAAACAACGTTTGGCATCCTGTGATGCCTCAGTGGGAGAGAGGTAGGCAGCCTTGATAGTGATGTGTGTTATGAAAGGAAAGTTAATGATGTGTGGACATAAACATTGAATAAGGAATGGTGAATTGGTATTTCTTTGCATTCTATTTTTGTAAAGAGCTATTGGCTATAAAATAAAAACAAGGTTTCCCAGAGCATAATGTTTTTCTTATTTAAAAAATGGTGATAGGTATAACCTAACTTAACCTTGTCACGTGACATGTTCTACAAGTTTATACTGGCTTTAAGACTGGCCATAACGTCACACATAGCTCACCTTACCTAATGTAACATATCATAACCCAACCTAACCCCATGTGATAGCTTTGTATTGGCTTATGTGTTGGCTTTTGTATTGGCTTATGTATTGGCTTTTGTATTGGCTTATATATCGGCTTTTATATTGGCTTATGTATTGGATTTTTTATTGGCTTATATATTGCCTTTCATATTGGATTATTCGACATGTTATTTTTGTCAATATAATTAGTGGATTTTTTATTGGTTTTGAAAAGTACCTCAAAGACTGTGAATATTTAAAGACTTAACCTCAACTCATTTAACATAACCTAACTTAACCTTGTCACGTGACATGTTCTACAAGTTTAGACTTGCTTTAAGACTGGATATGACGTCACACATAGCTCACCTAACTTAATGTAACATATCAGAACCTAACCTAACCTAACCCCATGTGTTGGCTTTTGTATTGGCTTATGTATTGGCTTTTGTGTTGGCTTTTGTATTGGCTTATATATTGGCTTTTGTGTTGGTTTATATCTTGGCTTTTGTATTGGCTTATCTGTTTACTGTAACTCTGCAGTCATTCTTGCAATTGTTTTTTTTTTCAATCATCACAGTCATGCTTTCACCAAGCATAAACGAATCACTGTATAGGCCTCTGAGATTCATGATTTATGAAATATCAATGAATACATTGTCAAGCATGGACACCGCATAAGCCTCTACAATCCATGATTCATCAAATAGCACATTCCTACACATGGATGATACCTTTTACCGACTCAGTGATTTACATCGAGTTCAACGACACCTCATTAGTCAAAATCCGATCATGCATTCGAGAGATATCTGCTTTTCCAGGTTAGTATGTGACTTCACCAGGAAAGTAGGGTATGCGTCAACATTTTGGGATTTTGGAATGGGGGCGTCAGCTCGAGTTCAACGACACCTCATTCGTCGAAATCCGATCATGCATTCCAGGTCAGTATGTGACGACACCTGGAAAGTAGGCAATGGGTCAACATTTTGGAATTTTGGAAAGGAGGTGGCAACCAGATTTCAACGACACCTCATTTGTCAAAATCCGATCATGCATTCGGGAGATGTCGGCTTTGCCAGGTCAGTATGTGACGTCACCAGGAAAGCAGGCTATGGGTCAACATTTTGGAATTTTAGCCTACTTTCCACTAACCAAAATGGCGGCTAACAAAAATGGCGGCCATGGCTTAACTAACCTAGCCTAACCTAACCTCACCTACAAGGTGTATTCGAAAAGTTCCAAAAATGTTAATCCATAGCCTACTTTCCTGGTATCGTCACAACGAGGGGTAATCGAAAAGTTCCAAAATGTTAATCCATAGCCTACTTTCCTGGTGACTTCGCAACGAGGTGTAATCAAAAATTCTAAAATATTGACCCATAGCCTAGTTTCCTGGTGACGTCACATACTAACCCGCTATACATTCAAGGGCAAAGCCGATATCTCCCGAACGCATGATCGGATTTTGACAAATGAGGTGTCGTTGACTCGGGCTGACATCTCCTTTCCAAATTCCCAAAATGTTGACGCATAGCCTACTTTCCTGGTGACGTCACATACTAACCCGCTATACATTCAGGGGCAAAGCCGATATCTCCCGAACGCATGATCGGATTTTGACAAATGAGGTGTCGTTGAACTCGGGCTGACATCCCCTTTCCAAATTCTCAAAATGTTGACCCATAGCCAACTTTCCTGGTGACGTCACATACTGAACTGGCAAAGCCGATATCTACCGAATGCATGATCGGATTTTGACGAATGAGGTGTCATTGAAATCGGGTTGATACCTCCTTTCCAAAATTCCAAAATGTCTACCCATAGCCTAATTACCTGGTGACGTCACATACTGACCTGGCAAAGCCGACATCTCCCGAATGCATGATCGGATTTTGACGAATGAGGTGTCGTTGAAATCGGGTTGACACCTCCTTTCCAAAATTCCAAAATGTCTACCCATAGCCTACTTTCCTGGTGACGTCACATACTGACCTGGCAAAGCCGATATCTCCCGAATGCATGATCGGATTTTGACGAATGAGGTGTCGTTGAAATTATGTGGACACCTCCTTTTCAAAATTCCAAAATGTTGACCCATAGCATACATTCCTGGTGACGTCCCATACTGACCTGGAAAAGCCGATATCTCCCGAATGCATGATCGGATTTTGACGAATGAGGTGTCGTTGAAATTATGTGGACACCTCCTTTTCAAAATTCCAAAATGTTGACCCATAGCATACATTCCTGGTAACGTCCCATACTGACCTGGAAAAGCCGATATCTCCCGAATGCATGATCGGATTTTGACGAATGAGGTGTCGTTGAACTCGAGCTGACGCCCCCTATCCAAAATCCCAAGAGGGCTGGAACGAGGTACACTCAGACTCGTGAGGTAATGTAGCGGCTAGCGTTCTTGGTTATCATCCTAGAGGTGTGGATTCGATTCCCGATGTGCAAAATACATTCAGATGTGAGGGCTGGAACGAGGTACACTCAGACTCGTGAGGTAAAACTGAGAAGAGGAGGGTTCGATTCCCACTCAGTCATTCTGGCTTCTCATTTCTACTATACTCCAGGCAAATGCAGGGATGGTTCCTAACTTAAGGCTACGGTGGCAATAATATTTTGTGAATCCGTGTTGAAACAACATGACCATTTGCAATTTGATTAACGCTTTATTCAATGTTAATGTTGACTAGATGCCATCGACAATGCATGTTTACAAATCTGTGTTAAAACAACTTAACCAATTGTGATTTGATTAACACTCTATCTAGTATTCATGTTCATGACTAGATGCTACTCGCAATACTATTTTGGGAATCCGTGTTGAAACAACTTGGCCATTTGTAATTAGATTAACGCTCTATAAATGTATTGATTAATCTATTGATTTACAGATAATTTCTATGAGGCGTAAAAGAATTCAAATAATCATTACCGACGCATAACAGCAACAAGTCAATCTCAAGTGGATTGCTGATAAGCAGTAGCGTAACTTGCCGCGATCTTCATTCTTTATGTCTTTTCCGACAAATACTCTTAAGTTCCTCTCCAGCTTACCTGCATTCTCAGTTTCACTGCCTCTCACACGAACATAGTCTTGGTACACGGTCAAAAAATGATTCACTCATGCTCATACCAATACACCGTACGGTACGCTACACTAACTCCTTCGTAGTTTCTACTGCACGACTGTGTAACAACCTGCCGCGCTCTGTCAGAGGAGCAACCCCGTCTAGCTTCAGGCAGCAATGCCAGCTGTACATATCACAAAAGAAATGAAACCTGAACTCAACACGCCAAGTATTTGAATCCTTATGCTGAGTTATATTCGTGTTTCTAATTTACGTTTTATTTATTTTCTGTTTAGTTACCTAAAGGTTTTCTTACATCCTTTAAATGCGCATTGCAAAATAAATATTAGGCTATAGTAATAACTCATCCATGATGCTTATCATCTTCATCAACATCATCACATCATCATCAGATTCTGTTTTATTAGTGTTTGTGTTTCCCTATTATTTCTTTACTTTAGCTATAATTAACTAATTACAATAATTTTTCCTACGCCATGCTTACCTGCCATTATATGTATTGTGATCAAATCTGAAATGTATTCCTGTTAGATTTAAGTACCATTGTTAAGTTTTGCAAATAATGTAATAATGTATTAATTGTAAAATCTGGTTTGATGGAAGAGAGGGCCCAATGGCCCTAATCTTGCCAAACAAAATAAATCTATCTATCTATCTATCATTATTTGAGAGGTAAGTATTTCATAGCATAACATTTTTATATATAAATAAATGTACAAGTCATGCATTGAAATGCATTAATTAACTGTTATTTTATTATTTACAGAAATAAACAGCTGAACTTCCTATTCCAAATAGTATCAACACGTGCAGTTTGCAGAGACTTCCTATTCCAAATAACATCAACACGTGCAGTTTGCAGAGTCGTTTGAGCATATTAATCTACATTGCTGTATTTTAAAACACATGTAAGACTTTTTTTTTTTTACAAAAATGACATGTTCTATGACTACAAACAATTTAACATGGAACCTTCTTGCTTCATGCTTTAAATCTCGTGTTTGTTCTGGCAGAATAGCTAATAGTAATGAAAGTATTATCCCCAAGACATTTTTATTGTCTTGCTTTAACGTAGTTAGAGATGAAATGTATAGGGCTTTGGAATTATACAAGGCTTTGAAAGTAAATATGGAGTTAGTGTGCGATTTTGTTGACATAAAAAATGAAATGGAAATCAGGGATAAATTTCATTTATGTTCAAAAATTCGAGAGCTTTTCGTAGCCCATAATTTAGAAAGCTGGTACGAAACCCATGTTGTGGAAGCCTTGCTAACAAAATTCGATACATTTCAAGAAGGACCCAGTGGCCTTGCTCTGGAAAAAATACGTTATTTGCCAATGAATATCTGTAAATTCAACCCTTTGAATGCTGGGTCACGTCATATTGCTACACCACCAGCGATTGAGTCTCGGAAAGCTGTGGTGAACATTGAAAATGTAGATGACTATTGTTTAATTTTGAGTATTTGTGCATTTTTACAACCAGTGCAGCGCAACGGATATCGGCCTGGAAAGTATAAGCAGACATTTGATTCCTTGATGCAAAATTTAAATTTAACAGACCTATCGTTCCCTATGGATCAAAGTCAGATTCACCGGTTTGAACAGAACAATCCTGATTATTCATTCATGGTCTATGGTGTTCAAGGAGAAGAGTAAATTATAGGCCCTTTATATGCTACAAAAGAATTCAAACAACATCACATTCATCTTTTATATTTGTCTCAGGGAGAGGTAAATCACTATTGCCACATTAAGAATTTGAGTAAATTGCTAGGTAGCCAAATGCCCAAGGACGTGCATATAAAACATATTTACGATCGTTGCCTGCAATATTTTACAACCCATACGCTTTTGGAACGACATAGGGTAGATTGTCTATCTCAGGCAGCAGTGAAACTCCTTTTGCCAGAAGGAAAGGATTCTGTGTTGAAGTTTAAGAATATTCATAAACTTGAAACAGTGCCCTTTGTAGTCTATGCAGATTTTGAAGCTCTGACTACACCCATGGCGGGATGTGAACCAGATCCCGCCAGCAGCTCAACCACACCCATTCAAAAACATGAACCCTTTGCCATAGGATTTAATGTGATGTGTGCCTATGACCCCACAAAATCCTATTATGACTACCGTCGAGGACAAGATTGTGCAAAATGGTTTTTGGATCAACTGGTCAAGTTGAATGATCATGTGCAGGAGTTATTGGACCACCAGAGGAATTCTTGAAATTATCGATGGCGGCTGGGTGAATTTTCCATTCGATTTTTGGATTTTTAAAGTTTATGGTATCCTCGCTAGATAGACTTGTCAATGGCTTGGATGAGGAGGAATTAAAATACACAAAAATCCATTTTAATAATCCTGAGCAATTTAAATTGTGCATTCGATAAGGTATTTTTCCATGATCAAAACTCCTGAACAGCAGCAGCGGTATGCACATGCCACGACATGCCATATTTGTGAAAAGCCGCTGGTCAGTGCTGAAGACACTGTTCGCGATCACTCGCACTTTACAGGGGAATTTCGCGGAGCTGCACATAGAAAGTGTAATGTCAATTTTCCTGCTCCAAGATTTATTAGTGTGTTTTTTCACAATCTGGCTAGTTATGACATGAATTTTTTAATTCGTGAATTGGGTCATGTGAGCAAAGGACGTTTTTTCATTATTCCTCAAAACCATGAGCGTTTCACCGCCTTGACATGGCGGCTGGGTGAATTTTCCATTCGATTTTTGGATTCCTTAAAGTTTATGGTATCCTCGCTAGATAGTCTTGTCAATGGCTTGGATGAGGAGGAATTAAAATACACAAAAATCCATTTTAATAATCCTGAGCAATTTAAATTGTGCATTCGATAAGGTATTTTCCCCTATGATTTCTGTGCAAGTTGGGATGTGTTAGAGCAGGAAAACCTCCCACCGCAAGAGAAATTTTACTCAAAGCTAACACGTACTACCGTTTCCGATGAAGACTATGCACATGCATGTCAAGTTTGGCGAGTGTTTAATATCAAGACAATAGGTGAATATGCTGAGCATTACCTAAAACTTGATGTATTGCTGCGCTCAGATGTGTTTGAAAAATTTCGTTAGTTGTGTCAACACGTTTATGGCCTTGACCCGGCTCACTATTATTCAAGTCCTGGCCTGTCATTTGATGCAGCATTGAAATACATTCAAGTGGAATTAGATTTACTGACGGATGCAAACAAGGTCTTATTCTTTGAAAAGGGTATTCGCGGTGGCTTTTTATCGCTTAACCAGCGGCATGCTAAGGCGAATAATGCCTACATTCCTGATTATTCACCAGAAAAACCAGAATCATACGTAATGTACTATGAAGTGAATAATTTGTGTGGTTATGCCATGAGCCAGCCTTTGCCCTATGGGAATTTTGGTTGGCTGACTGACAAACAAGAGTCAGAATTTGATGTAAACACTGCTAGCCAAGGAACAGGCCGTGGATATGTGTTAGAAGTGGATATTGAATATCCATCATCCTTGTATGATAAACATGCCGATTTCCCATTCTGCCTAGAGCGAATGGCTCCCCCTGAAAGTAAAGTGAACAGTCCAAAACTGATGGGCACGCTTTACAACAAAAATCGGTATGTAATACATATCCAACTGTTGGTGCAATGCCTAGCCCAAGGCTTAATGTTGAAGAAAATCCACAGGGGTATTTCCTTTGCCCTAAAAGCATGGCTTGAGCCATACATGCGACTCAACACTGAGCACTGACAAATGGCGACACAGCAGTTTGAAATCATTTTTTTTTAATTGATGAACAACTGCATTTATGGTAAGTCCATGGGAAATGTTCGCAAATACCATGAAATTAAATTATTCAATGTCTGAGAGGGGCATGGTGCCCAGCGGTACATTGCCAAGCCCAATTTCAAATCCATTAAAATTATTGATGAAAATTTGGCTACTATTGAAATGAGTAAGACCAGCGTGGCCATGGATAAACCCATACACTTGGGTCAAGTCATTTTAGACTTTTCCAAATCAGTCATGTATCGATTCCACTATGAGTTTGCCAAACAGCATTTCGAGGATGTATCTCTTTTGTATATGGATACGGACTCATTCATTTATCGCATCCACCACTGCAACCCCTATGTCGTGATGAAGGAACATAGTGACTGGTTCGACACCTCTTCCTACAGCGTTGACAATAAGTTTGAACTGCCCATAAAAATAAGAAGGAAATGGGATTATTAAAAGATGAATTTGGTGATTTGATTATGACAGAATTTGTCGGAATAGCATGTAAAATGTATTCTTATCGCACATTAAATTACAAGGAAGCAAAAAGAGCCAAGGGTACAGGTAAGGCTGTTGTAAAATCTCTTCATGTCGATGACTACCTGGAGGTTTTACAAACAGCTAAAGCTATGATGCATACACAGTGCAGGATACAATCTAGCAACCACGAATTGTATCTCGTTAAACAATGAAAACAAACACTGGCCTTGTTAGATAACAAACCCAAGTGGGGTGATGACCTGCTTTGCAGCATGTTATGGGGCTATTCCAACAAGGAGAGTGTATGATTTCTTTGTTTTATGGTGTTGTAAAATAGCTTTTTCATAGATAGGATAGGATAGATAAGAGTTTTTTTAAATGATAGACATTGTAAATATTAGCAAGTGTAAATTGTATAAACAACCTGCACCCTTGTCACTTTTTGTTTGAAAACAAAGCCTTGAATAAGATCCTAATTATTATGCTAGTCATTGTAAATTTGTAAATATTATTTCTTTATAGTTTATGTAAACGATGAAGATTCCTTGGATAAGCATGCATGAGAATAAATGTCCTTTAGGTAAAAATATAGTGGTTGCTTTCCTAAAATGACAGGTGTATGGAATTAAAAAGTGTAAGTTTAAAGAAAAGTGTGTGTATGGGTGTGTGTATGTATGCAAAATTATGCTACTAGTACTTGCCATTAGTTATTTAGCATTTGAACAAATACGGTGAGGGATATGGAAGTGAGAGGGTTTAACATTTTTTTTTTTTTTTAGTTTTGTTCATTATTTTTTTATTCATGTAGTCATAACTATGTCTTTTGTTAAAAGATAGTCTTATTTGTAAACCAAGGGGGTGGGTTTGCTAAATAACTTAAAAACCATGGGTGATTTTTGTTGTTGTAACAATATTGAGACTAGAGTGGCATAGTTACACTCTTTTGCATATAGATTACCATGGAAGGTTTGAATGCTATCGATCAAGCCTGTGGTCTTAAACTCAAAAAGATGAGCGACTTGCCTTTTCATACACCTTTTCGCATTCATAATGAAGGTAAAACAATCATCAATGTATGTTAAGTTTTGAATAAACAAAAAATCAATATAAATGCTTGTTTTCTATTTTTGAAATCATATCAGTGATGATATACATTTTGATTGTTTTTAATCCTAAAGTTTATAGGCAGATAAAAGTCGTTAGCCATTCATTCCACTAATAATTAACAATATATCTTAAAAAAACATCACTGTTATGATAGGCTATATCATTATTTCCCTCCTGCATGTCTCTCCTACCTCTCAAACAACCATCAAGCTGAGTGCTGAGATCACAAATGGAGTATCAAGGTAGGTACATTTTTCAAGGATTTATATTCAATGACTTTATGAATAATTCTATTGCTAGTATATCATATCCTTTCTTATCGCCACAGTCATCCTGGTATAAAACATGTGGCTGAGCACCCACTTTTGCACCCTCTTTTGCACCCACTATTGCACCCACATTTTGCACTCACTTCTTGAACCTACATTTTGCACCCACTTTTTGCACCCATTTTGCAGCCACTTTTTGCACCCACTTTTGCACCCACTTTTGCACCCACTTTTTGCACCCACTTTTGCCCTCACTTTTGCACCCACGATTTGCACCCACTTTTGCACCCACTTTTACACCCACTTTTTGCACCTACTTTTGCACCCACTTTTTGCACCCTCTTTAACAACCACGTTTACACCCACATGCCAAGTCCTGTGGCTCGACGATCATTCTTGCAATTGTTTTTCAATCATTACAGTCTTGCTTTCACTAAGCATAAGCCTCTGCGATTCATGATTCTTGAAATCTCAATGAATGCATTAAAAGCATGGACATGGCATAAGCCTCTACAATCCATGATTTATCAAATAGCGATGAATGCATTGGCAAGCATGGTCACCGCATAAGCCTCTGCAATCCATGATGTATGGTACATTTAGTGACTCAGCGCTTTACACTCTTGAACATTCAATCATCGTGCACGTGTATAGCTAAAGTTCAAGGCCAACACCTGCTCGAGGTTATGAGACACATCTCCTTGCATTTTGTCACGTACGAATCAAAAACAGGATAGGACTTGTTACCATACATGTTGTTTCACACGTGCATTCGTCAAAATCCAACCATGCGTTCGGGAGATATCTGCTTTGAACCTGAATGCATGGCGGGTTAATATGGGACGTCACCAGGAAAGTATGCTATGGGTTAACATTTTTGGAATTTTGGAAAAAGGGGGTGTCAGCCTCGACACCTCATTTGTCAAACTCCGACCATGCATTCGGGAGATATCGACTTTGCCAGGTTAGTAGGTGACGTCACCAGGAAAGTAGGCTATGGGTCAACATTTTTGGAATTTTTGAAAAAATGGGTGTCAGCCTCGACACCTCATTTGTCAAAATCCGACCACGCATTCGGGAGATATCGGCTTTGCCAGGTTTTGGAATTTGGGAAAAAGGGGGTGTCAGCCTCGACACCTCATTTGTCAAACTCCGACCATGCATTCGGGAGATTTCGGCTTTGCTAGGTTAGTAGGTGACTTCACCAGGAAAGTAGGCTATGGGTCAACATTTTTGGAATTTTGGAAAAAAAAAAAGGGGGTGTCAGCTTCGACACCTCATTTATCAAATTCCAACAATGCATTCGGGAGATATCGACTTCACCAGGTTTGTAGGTGACGTCACCAGGAAATTAGGCTAGGGGTCAACATTTTTTGGAATTTTGGAAAAAAGGGGGTGTCAACCTCGACACCTCATTTATCAAACTCCGACCATGCATTAGGGAGATATCGGCTTTGCCAGGTAAGTTGGTGACGTCACTAGGAAAGTAGGCTATGGGTCAACATTTTTGAAATTTTGGAAAAAGGGGGTGTCAGATCGACACCTCATTTAGCAAACTCCGACCATGCATTCGGGAGATATCGGCTTTGCCAGATTAGTAGGTGACGTCACCAGGAAAGTAGGCTATGGATCAACATTTTTGGAATTTTGGTAAAAGGGGGTGTCAGCCTCGACACTTCATTTATCAAAATCCAACCATGCGTTCGATTCGGAATTTTTGATTACACCTCGTTGCAAAGTCACTAGGAAAGTAGGTTATGGGTCAACATTTTTGGAATTTTGGAAAAAGGGGGTGTCAGCCTCGACACTTCATTTATCAAAATCCAACCATGTGTTCGGTTTGGAATTTGTGATTATACCTCGTTGCAAAGTCACCAGGAAAGTAGGCTATGGGACAACATTTTTGGAATTTTGGAAAAAGGGGGTGTCAGCCTCGACACCTCATTTATCAAAATGCGACCATGCGTTCGGTTTGGAATTTTTAATTACACCTCGTTACAAAGTCACCAGGAAACTAGGCTATGGATTAACATTTTTGGAACTTTTCGATCACACCTCGTAGGTGAGGTTAGGTGAGGCTAGGTAAGTTAAGCCATGGCTGCCATTTTGGTTAGCCGCCATTTTGGTTAGACGCCATTTTGGTTAGCCGCCATTTTGGTTAGTGGAAAGTAGGCTATGGGTCAACATTTTTGATCACCCCTCGTTACGACGTCACCAGGAAAGTAGGCTATGGATTAAATTTTTGATCACACCTTGTAGGTAACGTCACCAAGAAAGTAGGCTATGGGTTAACATTTTGGAACTTCTTGATCACACCTCGTAGGTGAGGTTAGGTTAGGCTAGGTTAGTTAAGCTATAGTCGTCATCATGTAACGTCATGTTCGCCATCTTGTGCGACGTCATAGCGACGTCATGCCGTGTGACGTCATGGCAACGTCATGACCGTGTGAAGTCATGGTGACATCATGGTGTGTGACGTCATGGTGACGTCATGTGACGTCATGGCCGCCATCTTGGATGACTTCATGGCCGCCATCTTGGATGACGTCACCAGGAAAGTAGGCATTGAGTCAGGACCGATACAGCCCCCTTACTCCAGCCGCAGAAATTTGTCATATTCATTAAGTTAAATTAGAAATAGTTACAACATCGGTCAATTGTTGGACTGAATGGAGACGTGACACATGTTACAACGAACACAGATGTGCAATAAAGCACTGCAGGCATTCAGAGCATATTGAGTATTAGCAGGTAACAACAATTTAATTAGATAACGAAGGTAATACGTAGAACCAAGCATTATCCTATATTGACAATGTTTTTGCCTCATACATTCAGCAGTTGGCCAACAGAGTTATGAAAAATAATAAATTCACCAACTTAGGCAAAAAAATGAACATGAGTTAAAAGGCGGAGCTTTAGCCAGCAAAGAATTTATCAAAATACATTTGCGTAGAAATATGACCCGTCAAATTAAAATGACCACATGTAATTGAGTATTTGGAAGGATCACATTTATTCTTCTTATTAGAAACACGATGGCAATAAATTTGCTACTTTGTACTTGTGGGTACAGTTGGGCAGAAGGAATGGGGGAGGTAACATATAAAGGAAATGAAGGGCGGATGTCTTCGCTATTTTGCCCTTTAAGTCAATTTAAAATCCAACTTCTATCTTTGAACTCTATTATATTTTTTCTTTTGTTTACTAACTTAAATCTTATATGATTCTTATACCTTTCGATTCATTTACACTATTGTTTGAATATAAGCTTTTAAACGGTATTTCATTCTTGCATAATCTGAAAACATTCCAAAAGCAGACTGCTTTTAAAACAGCTACGGTACTCTAATTCAAAGAATTCATCTTCAGATTAACAATTTGGAAGTTTACATGATAATCTATGTTTTTATAGCTTGTTCCCATGGCCCAACAAAGCACGTTATCTACTGCTATAGCATCGAAAGGCTCGAATTGGCTTCATTCAGTTGGATGGGTATAATACAGAGTAGGTGGCTTGGCCGTGGCCCTGAAAAAAGCACCATTGTGTACTGTGCCCTTATTCCTGGGATGATCAACCAAAATCCACAGATGGAGAAGGATCGTAGAATTTTGAAGTCCCCGGCTAGAAAATTTGCATAGAGCTACTGGCAAATACACCCCGTATAAAGTACAGAGGGAAACATCTGAATGTGCTATAGAAACTAACTACAAACAAAGGTTTCTAATTACTACTCGGGATTACGAGATTCACAAATCTCGGGCGTTAGGAAAATGATCAGGTCAATGGAATTACCTCCACCCTATAGCACATTCCACTACCAATAAACTACAAAAGATAATGCCAATTTATATAAA
This sequence comes from Meconema thalassinum, assembly GCA_946902985.2. Classification (NCBI taxonomy): domain Eukaryota; kingdom Metazoa; phylum Arthropoda; class Insecta; order Orthoptera; family Tettigoniidae; genus Meconema; species Meconema thalassinum. The sequence continues at coordinate 1,152,577,472 of OX336389.2, forward strand.
ATATCAGGGATTCGTAGCACACGTGCCAGTCTGTTTATTCAAGAGGCACGAATTGCATGTTAAAAATGTAAATATAAAATTTAAATAATATTACGCAAATATCTTCACACTAAATTAAACGAAATAGTTTCCCTTTGAAACAATAATGAAAATAGAGACGCTTATAATACCTCAATCATTTTGAAATAATTAATAATTGGCAACAAACTGCTGTACCCTAAATAACGGGAGTTTACAACAACAAATTATATCGTTAAATTACCCAGAAATATAAATGAATATACCCATGACGTAGGCCTCTGTCAATACAATATCTATTTATTACTCTATACTGTAATAACTCCCGTCTCTTACACTACCGTTAAATTCTCCTCAATTCCGATTAAACAATCCTGCTTTAAACATTTTAAATACCAATAAACGATTCATCATCTTAATAAACTGACTTAAATTAACACTACGGAAAATTCCTACACTTAATAAACATGTTCTATTTACAACAAAATTATTAACGAATTATTCCTTCAAATTCCGTAATTCCATCAAATACCGTCTCTAAACTGAGATTACTCAATATATCAAACTGTTAAAATCAAATCTCAAATATTTAAACAAATCCTCTCAAATCTTACGTCTTCCGTTTCATCTTAAAAATCTCATGAATCTCCACTTCGCTATGTCTTATCTGTAAAATTGACAATCCTGGATTCTATACTCCATACAATTAAGTAATGATATAGTTAAATAACTCGTACTGATCCGTCATCTTAATAAAGATATTAATTAAAATAACGTTTCTTCACACCTAATAATTACCATCATGTCTACATTCTTTCTTATGCGAACCATTTAAAAAGAATACAATTTAACTCAGCTTCGTAAAGGTCAGCTGTTCCTACTATTCCAAGGTTCAATTGCATTGTCTATCAATAAGTCCAATAATAATATCAAGAATACTTCTCTCGTTCCTGCTAAAAATCCTTTCTCAATAACCATAGGTATATTTCGCAGATCTGTCCACACAGATATCTATACAACAATAATGCAACAATGTCATCTAGCCCCTTGCCATAACTTCAATATTATCTTCTTTCAACCGGGAATACTTTCAAATACTTCTCATATATTCTCGCAGTTTCTTCCTCCATTATACAACACAGCAGTATCTTCCAAACAATCAACATAGTAATGCGAAAATCCCAATTCGTAGGTTACACAAATTTCAGAAAAATACTACGCTAAATCATTGGTCCCTTCGATGTCATATAATAACTGGTAATATAATAATCTCATACTTTTTCGCTCTTATATATTTTCAATCAATGCTAACATTCTGATACTAGCTTCAATCAGCTGATGTACTCCTCATGAGTATTTATTCCAAATATTCACAACGTTTCAAAAATCACGACGTTGTCGCAGTTTACTCTGCGTATTCAACAATATTACAATGTGTTATCTATCTTATTTATTTTCCTTCAATAACATACATTCTTCCTTAAACATGCGAGCAACTTTCACAACCAGATCTGAGAATAAATTATTAACAAGATAATTAAATTCTGATCTCAAAAGATCGCAATTTCTAAATAATCTCGTCAGTTAATTTAAATCCTGGAATCCAAAGTTCCAAAAAATTACAATCATACGTAACACTATAAAATCTCCGATTTCTCTTAGATAAATTCGAAGTCGAAATAGTAAAACGTTCTCAACTTCCAACAATGAATATTAATCCTCAAATCACATCATAAAAATATTAAACGTCGATGAAAGTCGATATTAAAAATCCTACATGGCATTACGATCAAAATATAAAGTCACAAATATAGAAAAGCATAAAAATTGGCAAAAATGACATTAATAGAAAAATGGTCGGATATTCTCCAATGTAACCAAATTACAATAATATGGGATACTTGAAAATTGGTCTTGATTCTACCTTTTGGAGCGTAAACATGTCTAGAAGTGGTTTTCCCTCGCTGAACTTCATAAACAGGGTGTTTCTGGGGTATCTCTGTTCATGCTGGATCATCCTGAGTCGCCATACGAAGTCGTCTTCTCCTGGACTGGGATTCGAACTCCATACATCATCGTGGTGATGTTTCAGCCTTCGTTCAGCATCGGCATCTTGTAGAGTCAGGTCCGCCCTTACTCTGGAATCGAACTGGGTCCACCCTACATGGAAATCTTCTTTCTTCTGTTCTTCCGCGTAGGATTAAATTTGTAGCTGTATCCATATTTAGTAGTTGTTCTTAATGACATGCATAGATTTTAGAAATGCAGGAGAGAAAGGTGTTAGCCTCCCCCGCGTTATCGTTTGTCATGTCATCTCGAATATCTTCGATGTCGCCCATAGGTCATGTTCCCAAAAGCATCTTAACGATTATTCATAGTAATTCCTTCAGTAGCAATTGTAAATGTCCCACCCAACTTCTGTTGGTTAACCATGGTGATGAGAAAATGTGAATGTCTTCTATCACCTTCAGATACTTCTAGATACAAGTTCATGTAGCTAGTGAGCTTTCTGCAATGTTCGTCTTCGCACTTTCAATAAGATTTCAATTATATCGTTGTGAATTACGCAATTGGGTTTTGCCGTAATTAATCGTAGACTTCACTTAATATCTCTTGCTGCTAGATAATATTCTGCGATGCTCTAAATTAATACTTTTAATCACACTGGTAACTATTGGGCTTTCGGAAGACACGTCATTACTTTGCAATTACTGGTTCAATTACATTCAAGAATGTCCTTACTTACTTACTTACTTCGTTGGCCACACGAACCGAAGTCGGTTCATTGCCTCACTCTTTAGCCTCGTCCATTGGTCTCTGTTGCTAGCCATGTTCTCGTTGGCTCCCAGTGTCTCCAGGTCTTTCTTGACTCCATCCATCCACCTCAGTTTCGGTCTACCCAGGGGTCTCGTACCTTGTGGCTTCCCTTCTAGCACTGTCTTTACCATGTTCCCTTCTCTTCTCAGGACATGTCCCAGCCATTCAATTCTTCTGCTCTTTAATACAGCTGTCACATCGGGTTCATTAAACAGCGTGTGTATTTCAATATTTTTTCTTCTTCTAATGATTCCATTTTCAGATACTGGCCCAAAAACTTTTCTTAATACCTTGTTTTCAAAAGTTATAATTTTTCTCTCCATTTTCTTGCTCAGTGTCCATTTTTCCGCCCCATACATTAATACTGGTCGCACGATTGTCTTGTAAATGCGGAGTTTCATTGTTTTCCATGTTGTTGTTGGCATTGACTGTACTCCCTAGGTATTTGAAAGACCTAGTCTTCCTAAATTCCATATCTTCTATTGCCAGTACTCCTTCTGTTTCCTCTTCATTGTTTCTGGTTACAATCATATACTCTGTCTTATCTTGATTGATCCTCAGACCCACTCTTTATGCTTCTTCTATTAGAACTTTAGCTGTTATTTTTAGTTCCTCTTCCTCCTCCGCTAAAACCACAATGTCATCGGCAAACGCTAAGAGTTTCACTTCACCACCTACAATCGTACCTCTTCCAATCGAAGATGCTCTTTTTAGTGCTTTTTCCAAAACCAAGTTTAACAGGCTGGGCGATATGCAATCTCCCTGTTTGACACCCGTCTCCACAGTAAAACATTCAGATTCCCTGCCTTCAACTCTCACTTTACATTCCGTTTTCTCAATGCACATTCTTGTCAGCCCGATCAGTTTCGAAGGTATTCCCGATTCTTCCATTATCCTCCAGATGCTTTCTCTGTTGACACTATCATAGGCCTTTTTGAAGTCAATAAATAGGCAGTATACCTCCTTATCAAATTCCCACGTCTTTTCAATTATCTGTCTGAGTATGAATAATTGGTCTGTTGTTGAGATGCCTTTCCGGAAACCTGCCTGGTGTTCTTCAAGATTTTCCTCTATGTATGGTAGTAGCCTATGTAAGAGAATGCGCGCAAGAATCTTGTATGTGCTACATAATAATGATATGCCCCTGTAATTCTCACACTTGGTTCTTTTTCCTTTCTTATATATTGGGCATATTACTGCTTGTAGCCATTCATTGGGCATCTTTTCATTTCTCCATACTTGCAGTATCAATCGATACAGTGCTTTTCTGCATGCTTCTCCACCTTGTTTTAGCAGTTCTATTGCCATGCCGTCGGTTCCTGGAGCTTTGCTGTTCTTCATTTGCTTTAGAGCTTCATCCATTTCCTTCATTGTAGGCTCCTCCACATTTGGTTGGGGTCCTTCATATGCCTTTGTTTCCTCAGTCACTTCTTTTCCCTCAGGGACATTCAACAATTCTTCAAAATAGTCCTTCCTTAAATTCAAGCCCTCTTCTTGACCAGCCACCAAATCACCTTCATTTTTTCCATTGCTACGATTCTTGGTCTGTACCCGGTCTTGAAATACCTTGCATACCTATAGAATTCCCTTACATTGTTCTTGTTTCTGTCTTCTTCAGCTTTTTCCAGTTGCTTGTTGATGAACTGCCTCTTTTCTTCGCGTATTACTTTCCTTGTTTCCCTCGCTGCCTCCACGTATTCTTCTCTGGATTGTGGGGTGTCGTTATCTAGCATCCTCTGTTTGTACTTCTTTCTCTTTTTAATCGCCTAATTGCACTCCTCATTGAACCATATCTTGTCCTGTCCTTTATTTTCTTTCCTCTTTAGGTGTTCCTTTGCAGTCTCAGTCACAGTGGATTTGAATATTTCCCAGCTGTTATTTACCCCTTCCTCTTTCCTTTCTCCTTCTTCTAGCTCCTCCAGAACTTGAAAACGATTTTGTAGCTTTAGCCGGTACTCACTTCGTATTTCCTCATCTTCCAGTAGGCTTACGTCTATTTTGCCTTTTAGTGTGCCTGCTTTCGTCATCTTCTCTCGTGATATTCTTTGTTTCACTTTAATTAATACCAGATTGTGATCACTTCCCACTTCTGCTCCTCGTACTGCTCTGACATCCTCGATTCCACTTGCATGTCTTGAATCCACCAAAACGTGGTCAATCTGGTTGGTATATCGCCCTCCTGGAGCGTTCCACGTTCCTAGGTGAATCTTCTTGTGTGGGAACATTGTGCTGGCGATCTTCATGTCCTTTGCAGTTGCAAATGTTACCAGCCTTAATCCATTATCAATAGACTCTTTGAGTGAAGGGTGTGCGGCCCGCTCACACCTCTATTTGCAGTTTCAACACCAACTTTTGCGTTTGTGTCCCCTATCACCATTTTCATGTCGTATTGCGGCATCCCGTCGTATACTTGTTCAACCATTTCATAAAAGCAGTCCTTTTCCTCGTCGTCCTTTTCTTCTGTAGGGGCATGTACTGCGAGGATGGACATGCTCTGAAACCTTCCCTTCATTCTCACGTAGCATAGCCTTTCGCTGATTGCTTCATATTTAACCACAGCGTGCACTATTTTATTGTTGACTGCTATTCCTGTTCCAAGTTGCCCTTTTATTCCTCCAGTCCCACTGTGAAATATAGTGTATTTCTCTCCCTTCTGTATGCCTTCCTCATTCCATCTGATCTCCTGTAAGGCAACCACATCCATATTATAATTGCTCAACTCCTCATCCAATGCCTTCACTGCTCCTGGTGCATTCAGCGTTCTGATATTCCACGTCCCCATCCGTAAATGTTTGTATCGTAGTCCCTGTCCTTTGCCATGTCCGTCAACATATGAATCCGTCTCCTAGGCTTGTTTTGAGTGTTTCGTAACAGTCGTTTTTTTAACAGGGTGGGTTGTCGGCCCGACGCCCAACCCCCAACCTGGAGGGCCAGGATTTGTGTAGGGTTTACTCCCATAGAGAGACTGGCTTCACTTCGCTTTAAAGAGCTCCCTCTACCCATGGTTTTCTGTTGGGGTTTGCCTTCCCTTAGCCTTTGGGGTGCGACCCTACCTGCAAGGCAGCAGGGGCAGCACTTATTTACTGGCGGTGCTTACTCGCCATGTCACAGGATCAGCATTGAGCTCGTATGGTATTTGTTGAGTGTATTCCTGCCATAGAATACCCTCCCACGCTCCCTTATTCTGCCGCCTCGGTCCGGGACTGCTTATTACGATTTCTCCGTATTCGCAGCTAACCCCCATATCTGAGGGCCATTCACTATCCGCCACCTGTGACCCGCCTGGTAGCTGAGGCTCGCCCCAGGGAATGTCCTTATATTTTTAAAATAATATTTGACGACTTTTCTGGTAGTCCAAGTTTCTTTAATAGCTCTCGCAACGAGTAATGCTAATTATGGTAATTGTTTTATCCTCGTATTCCATTGACTGTCGCTGGTCACGTGTCATTGTACATCAGTCACACTTCATGCCACGCGCGGGCTCTGTCGTGCGCTCTCCCCCTATTGAGCAAGTTATTTTTATCGGCTCGCCAACAACAAGGTAAGACCGGTTTCTCGCGCTCACTGCTAGTAGTTTCCAAGCTAATTTTCTCATTGGTACCATGACTGTATGAACTGGTTTGTATCATAAATCCAGCCTCGAACTATTTAAAATACTGGCTTCATTTCAATACACTCAAATAAAGAAAACTTTCACCTACGAAATTCGAGTACAGTATCTTATTTCTGCTCAGAGACGATCAGGGTATTTTCAAAATGATTTTGTTACAGCCCATACTGCCTGATTCTCTACATGGTTTGGTTATTTCTGAAGGATTATGGCTCCCTTAATCTCCAGATCTGACCGTGTTTGTCTTTTGTTTGGAGATATACTGTATCTAAAACAACGAGATTATATGAATTATACTCACACCAAAGAGAACGTGCATGAGCATATTTCTGGAAATATCAGGAACATAACAGCAGGCCAACGTACAGTTTTTCCATGAATGACAATTCCATCACAAAATGTCAAAATAGTGTGAATAAAGATGGACATGACTTCCTGCATTGCCTCTATCAATGATAGGATACATAATCCGTACACTTTATTGACACGAATAAAATGACTGGGACGTTTTAGATACATTGTCTCCGCTATTGACACGCCGTCATAAGCAGCGCTTGCTTCCGTTGTTCCAGTCCAAGGCCGAAAACTAACTGAAGTCCTGGGATCAAACTGAATAACATGCTTGGATGATGACGAGGTACACTGGAAGTCCGCTTAAAAGTTTAAATTCAATTCACTTTAAGGTGTATGTTACTTGAGGATCGTAACTCGTCAAAATAGTTCAACAGCAGTTGCATAGTGCCCCGTTAAGAAAATGAATTCTACGTTACCCCGCAGTGTATCCGTGCGCATCAAATAGCTCAACACGGCCGCATTGGACAGCTGCAGCAAGTACGAAGATTGGAGGATCGAATCCCAGCGTTGACTGTGGCTATCCTGAGTGTGCATTGTCCATATCAAGGAGCATAATTGAACGTTCGTTGATGTAGCTTTTTGAAATAGAACTATGCTGAGTATTTTCCTTATTTACAATCATTCCGGTAATTCTAGAATCTATTATCGACTCAGTGTGGTACTTTGGTCGAATGATATAGATGCTTGGCTCTGACCCCAGTAGCCGGGGTTAGAACCTTCTAAACAATAATATTTTTATCTGTGTTTTATTATATTTCTTGTGTTATAGTTTCTCATATAATTACATATCGTGCGTACTTTTCTAATGGAAAATACATACGAATTACACAGAACGTTTTATTGCAAGCTTTCACAACAAAGAGGTTCGTTCATTCGCTAAGGATTCCTACACCTGTCCCTTGGGCAATTTTCAACGAACGACCAAAAATACATTATAATAATACTAATGAATAATATTTGGTTTACTTCACACAAGCTATGTTGGCTGTTGTATACTCTATAGCGGTTCAAGGATGCTGGAAGGAAATGGCTGTGGTAGCGTTACGTAACAACGTGGTGCTATACATACATATAATATTATCCATTGGAAAATGCATACTGTACCCATTCCAACAATATTGAATATACAGGGTGCTTCAAAAAAATGTATACACACTTTGAACTTCCATAGAAAATTTATTTACCGTTCTACAAAGTTAAATTTCAGGAAATTAGAAAGCTGAAAGTCCAATGTAAATGAAACATAAATAACAAATGTTAATACTGTTCAAATTGGCGACCTGCAGCATCAATACAATTCTGAGTACGAGTCACCACTGATTCTGTACATCGTATCAAAACGTCCAATGAGATTTCTCTACACACGACTTGAATCTCATTCCAAAGAATGTCTAGGTTACGTGGTTTACGTTTGTACACCTCATCTTTTACTGTGCCCCATAAGAAGAAATCCAGTGGTGTAAGGTCTGGAGAGCGTGCTGGAAACTCGATTGGCCCCCTGCGTCCTATCAACTGGCCCGGCAAATTTTGATCCAGGTAAGCTCGTACGTCCCTGTGATAGTGCGGCGGGGCACCATCTTGTTGAAAACAAAAATTATCATTACCGTATAATGCACGAATGGCAGGAAATATGGAATCAGCAAGCATTGTTAGGTAAGTTATACCAGTTACAGTGCCTTCAAATCGAAAAGGTCCAATGAGTCCCCTTGAAGACAAACCGCACCACACATTTACACCAGGCAAATTTACAGCTTTTTCAATTGTAATGTGAGGATTTTCTTCACCCCAGTAAACACAATTGTGCCTATTGACAGTTCCATTAAGTTTGAATTGGGCTTCATCCGACCAAATGATGCTACCCATAAATCCCGGTTCACTTATCACCATCTCCTGAACCCATTCACAAAATTGCAACCTTCGATCTGGATCGTCGTCACTTAGCTGTTGCACCAGCCTTGGAATGTAAACACGATACTTGCCTCTCTTCAGAATGCGTAGCACGCTGCTAGCACTTACATCACTTTCACGTGCCCCTTGCCTTGAAGATTTGTTAGGAGAGCGTTGAAACAGTTCCAAGACTGCCGTTGATGACTCATCACTTGTAGCTGTTCGAGGTCGACCTGAATGACCTTTATGCACAACACACACTGTTCCATGAACTTCGAATTTGTCTCGTATGCGTGTAATTGTTAATCTTGAAGGTGGTTCTGTATCATACTCCCTTCTCCACTGTCTTTGAACTTCATTTACATTCTCAAACTTCCAGTACCACTTAATAACCTGCTTACGTTCTTCAAAACTCAAACGTACGTCCGCCATGTTGATATTACAAATTCCAACTGACAATAAAACATAGAAGGACGATTATGCTGCCACTTGGCGAAGAAATATAACATTAGCCTTGTAGAGCGGGAAAACTACGATAGTTTAAAGTGTGTATACATTTTTTTGAAGCACCCTGTATATGTCCTACCTGCTCCGTGCTCTGTCTCCGGGGCATGGTAAATTCTCCCACAGTCCGTAACACATACATGAGGATATAGAGCAAGTATCTGACCTCCCCCAATGATAAAAGTACACTTTCCTATCATCTAATTTATCCATAAAAACATCAATTTAAATTACAAAGGAAAGTCACAACCCTTTACACGTCGATTTCGCAATGAATCCACGATAACGTACGTCAGTTTATTCCAAACTAATTATTATTATTATGACATTTTACTGGAGTTTGTTTTTACAGGATTTATTTGTTTTGGGAAACCAACCCTGGTTTATTATTTAAACAGAGTTATTTAAAATTTCTCTGCATGACATTTTGAAATCAACATCTTTCTTAACACGGAACAGTGCCTTTACAGGAACGGGGCATGATGTCCGTCTTCTGTCTCCAAGTTGATTCCCTGACCCTTGTCGGCTGATTTACTGTCAGGCGGGTCCTTCCAAAATGGCCACTGGTCTGAATAGAGCTTGGTCTACGGGATACATTGACCCTGTTACACAAATAAAATACAATTCCCTTTCTCAATTACTGGTCTCACTTCACTCAAAACCTTTCACATACCACAACACTCTTAATTATTCATTTTCAATCCATTGAAGGGCATTAAACATGTAATTCCTATTCTGCTCCTTCTACTCTGGGATTCTGACTAAATACCTTTCCAACTAGGTGCAATTAACTAACCCTAGGTTAATATGCCGCCACCGGGCTTCTGCATACTTCATCAGACCATAGACAACCTCCTCGCGAAGCTGAATCGCTGCTTTTGATAGTGAGGTGAGCTCAACTCCACTCTTGAAGCTATCTCTCATTGCTGTAGATTCCAGAGACAGGAACTCTTCCCTCTCCTGGACTTTTAATTACGTATTCCATCCGTCCATACGGTATGGAGACTTCACATGACTCATACCAGCCTACATACTCCGACGATTGCGTGCTATACCTGGCACGTCTTCATTGAGTGTACCACAACACTTCACTGCTTACTTTACTGAGTGTATCAAAACACTTCCTTTGTTTACCTTACTTTCAGCTAGACTTCAAACCCTCGCCGAAGTATCTAGGTCCGGAATTTTATCTATTCCTATCCTCCACAATAATTCTTAGGCTACTTGTCGCCTCAATATCAACTTGTATCAAAACCCTTCAATCCTTTATTTCTCTTACTTCCTTTTTGTATTCTACAAATTGTTATTATTTTTAACGACTCAACGATTCATATCTTTAATTCATCATTAACTTACATTTTAACTTCCATTACATTCAACTGGGTCGGTTCCGTTGGCTTACATAATTTCTCACATTATACTATTCCTCTATTACCGGGTTCCATATTCCTACCTGTTGTACATTCATATCTACGCCAAGATGCATGGTTTTGTTCACTTAAATCAATTTTTGTACTTACATTGGTGATGATCTTTGATCCAGATATACGTTTAGCCTGCCCATATATGGCTTTGGGAATCCATCACTTCCATCTTCACGTTTACATCTTTCTTATACATAATTCACAATTGCTCTGATAATGCACAAATTAACACTGGTTTTATACACTTCTCAATTCTAACACATTTCATACCCTTTATAATTATTTACACATGGCATATAAGTATTTCATTGATGCCTTTCACTATCACTTTTACACTTTACTTTGTATTTCCCTCCTTGGTTACTCTTTAATCTCATCCGTACAGGTAGACTCGGTTCAAACTGTTGTCATCGCTCCTATCTCCTAACGGCATGAATGTTCCTGTAACCCTGGTTGAATTGTTCCTCAGTGTAAGACTCTGCTCAATCTGCTTCGAATGACTGCTGTAGGCTAGTTATGGTGCGATCTCTGCCCCTCTTATTTCTATTTTAATACGATTTATTAGTCTATTAAATAGCATTACACTGTTCTGCAATAAGCATCGCTCTCTATAATGTTCTCAACTTGCTCTGACAAGTACATTCTTGTTATGCGGTTTCTATCATATAATGTCTTGGTGATATTTTACACTTTATCGATTTCATCTCGATCAATTCGCGCGTGACACTCCTTAGATAGCGATGTATCGTGGACTGCTCCTTCTCGGATGCTATAAAACATCTTTATAACGGTGCAATAACATTCGTACCCCTTATCTCTACTTTGATTTCTATTCACTGTATACTATTAATATGTATTTCACTTTTCCTAATTTGCTACGTTATGTACGGTGTTATATCAGGTCGCGGAGTGACATAGCTTCCTCGTCTAATGGTTTCAAAACTTCTGTCTTGGTCTTCGGCGAGCGACTTCAGTTGTAATCCCATCTTGCTTGGAATTTCCTTGCAGTTTCAATGGTACATTTTGGAATCCAATCTGGTCATTCACTGATTAGATATGCACTTCGCGCCTTCCTGAATCAAGTGACGCTAAGCTGTGGTTCCTCCCAAACAATTTTATCAATCCTCCGCATTGTGACAATACTTATCGCAGTCGTGTTCTTCCTCGTCGGGTATTAGCATAACTACTTTTAATCCATATTATGGCATCATAATTATGCGCAAATTTTCTCGTTCTGACATGACTTTCTGTTTCAATATTTAACATATCGTTCGATTAAATTCCTTCATTTGTGGGCGTTCCTTTCCCCCACTATCTTCTTTTGCTTTGCCTTACTGGGTTTCTTGGTCAGTTTGGGGTTCTTTCTCGCCCGAAAGTATATCCGAAATGACCTCTGATGACAAGATACTCATCCTACTTCTCCAGGCAATTTGCCAAGTATCATCTCAACCTCTTGGTTTGTTCTCAAAATCTATTTCACAGTGTATTTGCTTCCCAAGTATAAATTCAAAGCTGTTTTTAATTTAATTCTGCAGTCATGCTGCGGTTAAATGATACCAAATTTAAATGATAATTTCTCCCTCGACATGTGTTTTAATCAAGCTTAACCTCTATAGGCTAGGGTTCTTTAATTTCGATTCCTTCTGTCCTGAGTTCACACCTTTGTACTTGCCTAATATTACGGCGTCTGATTAAGTTAAAAGCATTAAATACATGTATAATGAAAATCATGCAAAAATCTCAAACTTCGCTTTTGTTGAACCCCAGCTGAACCCCTGTTCGTCACTCTGACTGCACGGCCAAACCTGACCATTGATACATGAAGGTTATCAACAGCCTTAGATACAATTCCTTAATAAATAATGACTTGGAATATTTTATAATTTACAAGTTATACCCGGCATGCGTTGCAATGCCAATCAAAAAAAAAACGTTTTGGCATTGTAATTTTGTTTCTTGAAGTGCTTTTGGATACACAATATTTCCTTCAATTTCCGTTAACTGCCTCTAAGCTATAGTAAAATGGATTTACTAATTTATAAGCATTTGTGGGAGCGTGCACAACAACCCACCAATTTTTCATCGCAATCGGATGAATGGTATATGAAACGCTTCGCGCACCGTCACTCATTTGCTGAATCAACGTGTGCGCTACCTATTATACAATGGATTTACTAAGTCAGAAACCTACCCTGCAGTGTGCACAACAATCCACCCTAGTTTCATTACAATCGGATGAATGGAATACGAACGCAGATGGAACTTTGTTGAAACGATTCACGTCCCGTCACTCATTTGTTGAAACTACTTGTGCGCTACCTGTTATACAATGGAATTACTAAATTAGAAACGTTCCCTGCAGTGTACACAATAACTCACTCAAGTTTCATCGAAATCGGATGAATGGTATATGAACGCATACGGGATTTTATTTATACGATTCGCGCGCCGTCATTCATTTGTTGAATCTACCCGTGCACTACTTATTGTACAATGTATTTACTCAGTCAAAAATCTTCCCTGCAGTGTGCAAAAAAACTCACCCAAGTTTCATCACTACCGGACGAATGGTATATGAACGCGTACTTTGTTGAAACGATTCGCGTGCCGTCGCTCACTTGTTGAATCTACCCGTGCGCTGCCTATTGTAAAATATATTTACTAAGCCAGATACCTTCTTTGGAGTGTAGTCAACATCTCACTCAATTTTCATCGCTATCGGACGAATGGTATATGAACGCATAAGGGACTTTGTTGAAACGATTCGCGCGTCATCGCTCATTTATTGAATCTACTCGTGCGCTACCTAGAGAAAAGTGGATTTACTAAGCCAGAATCCTTCCTTAGAGTGTGCTCAATATATCACCCAAGTGTCGTCGCTATCGGACGAATGGTATATGAACGTATACGGGACTTTGTTGAAACGCTTCGCGCGTCGTCGCTCATTTGTTGAATCTACTCGTGCGCTACCAATTGTAAAATGGATTTACTAAACCATAAACCTTCCTTGAAGTGTACTGAACATCTCACCCAAGTTTCATCGCAAACGGATGAGTGGTATATGAATGCATGGGAGACATACACACACATCCACATACTATCTCGTAACATTGATTTTTATATATAGAGATTTATTATAATTTGTTTTATGTCCTCAGTAGCGGCGAAGTTAGGGCTCATTGCTCTCTCTTACACTCAACCACGCAATATGGTACCATTACATGTTTTTTTAATACAATAAATCATTTTGATGATAAATAAGGAGTAAATTAATGATGGCAATACTAATATTAATGAAAAGGGCATAATAATAATAATAATAATAATAATGATGATGATGATGATAATAGTAATAAAAATAATAACAACTATCACAATGCCACAGATCTTTCTATAATATTCTTAATAGAATCCTAGCACAGTCATACGTCCTACCATCCATCACCATTCACACGGGTCAATCAGCAGTATTCAACAGGTAATCTCGGCATGCGGCCATAAATATATTTATTGTTATACAATTTCTGATATCGGCAGGAATTGAATTCCGGAGTTGAGACCCAGCTACAGTAAAAGAGTGGTTGAACACAGATGAGTGATCGATGGGGATAGCGAGGTAAGAGCCAGATCAAGTGTTTCGGTTATGATATGAGTACATTTGAGGACAAGTAACGTGGGGGTGCTTTCATGCAGAAATGATAGATAAATGTCAATAAGTGAAATTTACGGCGTTTATCAGGTTTAAGCCAAAAAAAACAGGTACGGTAACTTAGGGTTATGAGGGCATCGTATCTTAGGTTAAGAGCAAACAGAAGACAAGAGTCCAATGCTTGTTGGAGTTTCATTGTTTGTTCATGAGTCGCGTGAACGAGTACGATGTGACAGTTGTGCTGAATTGGTATTGTTAGTGCCTGGATGAGTTAACTCTTAATGTCTAGTGGTAAAATGTTATTTTGGCACATGAGATTCATGTTATTGATGTGTACATTGCAAGTGTTTGAATTGATAGGAGGGAGGTGGGTCACCGATGAACACCCAGAGATACATGGTCATTTGGCCCGTGTAGATGTAATAAGTCAACTTTCCTTTTTTACCAAAATCGAAAGTAGGCTAATTAATCTTGCATAACCGATGTATCTAGCATATGGCCAGGAAGTTCTGGCACTTTATTTCTCTGTCCTATCATTGGATTAATTTGTTGATGAAATATTCCTACGAATCATTCATATCCTAAGAAATTTACTTAATTTTTACTGCTCTTATATGGGCATATTTAAGCATATTTTATAAATTATTTATTTAGCATTTTTAAGGGAAACTGAATGTTCAAACATTTCTTGTTCATTTCAATGGTTTTGAACTATAGTCTGCTAAACCTTAATTTTGAACGGTAAAGTTTCACCTTCTTGTGCCCCTCAACTCATGGTCTGCTAACACGGACTACAGATATGGTTTCAACATTTGGTGTTTCCTACAGTCTATTTTCACTTAGTACATATGGTCACTGATATTGTGTCATGTGTGACGAAATCAAACAAATACGAGTGCCAATGCTGTGGTTTTGTGTTCCGTATAAGCAGCTGAGGGTATAGTGCAAGGCTGGCTTGACTGGTGTAAACTATTTAGGGGTAATCGTCTTTTCTTGAAATATTTAGTTCTCTGTGTTATTTAATCGTGTCCAATGTTAAAGTAATGTGAAACCTTCATATAGACAGCAAGACCTTAAAAAACAAATTAAAAGGAGTTTATTTATACTAATAACAAATACGAGTGCCGTTTTTTAAGGCATGTGTGAAAAATAGACCCAGTGAGAAACAGTTTTAACCATTGCAACGTATAATCTATAGCTTAAAATCGTGATTTAAGTGATCCAAAGGTAAGCAGCTTGTGGAATGTTTCGGTGGTAAGGTAAATTATTATCCTATGGACTTGTGTAAAACGTTTCTCCCTATTGAACCTCCTCACTTTAAAGCGATACCTGAACTTAGACATATTCTTTAGAAATGCACACACGAACACCTATCTGATGACAGTACATGACGGAAAATACATATAACCCAGTGTTACAAGTGACAACAGAGTACTATCATAATACATCTAACACATTCGTGGCGGTACAGTTAATGTAGGCTACACTAGAACCTTCGGTACACCTCGTCATGTTTGTTAGCTTCTTTCTGAAGTTCCCACTACTATTTTCGCTGCAACGTGGTAGCTTCTTGAGGCCAACGGTTACGACTGCGCTCCGAAATTCGGTGGCTTCTTCTCACAGTGGACGTGATGTCATGGTCTCTCTTCTCAGCGCTCTAGGGTGGACGTGGTTCGATCCCAGTGACAAGCCCTGTTGGTGTGTTAGGGCTGTATGTGGCACCAGCTTGTGTATTATGTTCCTTTGGTCTCAGTATAGGTCACCAAATGTAACTCAAACGATATCCATCATCCCTGTGCTTATTGGCTGGATGGCACTGTAACACTACAGCGTCAGTCACGAGGCGTGGCATGTAACTAATTTCGATTTTTTGAACCTTGGCAGCGTAATTTTGATGCGATGTCCCATAGAGATGGCATGCTCCGCTAATTCAGACAGTGCTTTTTCATCTCTCATACCCACAGCATGCTTTATCAGCCTGTGTTGTACGGTCTTTCCAGTCTGTCATATGTAGACCTAATCATATTCAATGCACGGAACACTGTACACTCCAGGCTGTCCGGGGGCTTCGAGTATGAGAATAGTCAAATGTGTGGCTTCTATAATTTCGATGTAAACTCCCTGTTTCATATGTGTTGTTATCAGCTCCTTATAATTTTCCTTTCCACTGGGATGGAAACGATGTGAGGTGAAACCCTGCTCCAGACTAGTTGAACCTGCACTCCTCGATGAAATCGCATGTGTCCAATAGTGATATTTGTACAGTGTTGGCTTTAAGATAAATAATTCCGTTAGGAACAAGAGCAAGGCATTCCATACAAACTAGAATATTGTGGTTCCAACTAAGATATTAGCAATCGATTTGCATATTTTATATTATTATTTTATATGTAATATTTGCAAATTGGCAAATTGAATCGTAAATTCTTGAAACCGAATAAGTCAAAATCTTCATTTTTTTTGCTTCATTGTACGTTTTAGTCTAAAACCGATCGTTTCGTGTTGAAATCAAAGAAGTACACGTTCCCCTTATGGCTCAAACAAGGGACACGATTTTCCTGTTTGGTGTTGAAACCGAATATGTCATTGACTTATTTGATTTCAACAACTTCTCCTTATCAGCGTGCGCCAACTCTATAAGGCAGTGTAAAGTGAGGTTGGCGGTATAACGTCGTGATATTGGTACATCTGGTTTCATTATTATTGTTTTGGCGGTAGAAGCCACACTCAGTGTTTATCTTCTTTATTACGTGCTTATAATGGCCCCCAAAAGGAGTAATAACACTGCAGATTACGACCGAAAAAAATAAAAGTAGCCCGTGTAAAGGGAGTGGCGTATAAAAACTACAAAGGGAATTATGTACCAGGAAAAATAGTTGGTGAATCTTGCAAGTAAGAATACATTTATGCTTTATTAAGTCTAACCATTGCTATGTTATGTTACTTGAGCTGGGTTCTATAAAACACACATATTAAAACTTACTGTACTATTAAGTTTAATGCGTATTATCTGTTATTCATATAATTTATTTTACTTATTTGATTAATCTGGCATTCCTATTTTCTTGTCATTATTAGCATATATATTATTTATTTTTTCAGGTGTCGGTTGAACTGTTATAACTTTATTGATGGAGACAACAGTAATGACATTCTCACAAAATTTCCTGACTTGCCAACGAAAGATTCACAAGATTTACACCTTCAGCGGCTCATTGAATCTAAAGAAGTAAAACAAAGACGTCCTCGAAAAAGTGATCCTTATTCGGGTGATAAGAAGAAAGAAGCTACATTTTTCTACCATGTTGTATGTGGAAGTGAGAGGAAACAGGTATGCAAGAAAGCTTCTATGAACATGCATGCAGTGAGTAATTCACGTGTATTTCGTATCTGTAAATTGCTACTTAAGGGAATAACTCCAACAGATAATCGCGGGGAAAATCCTAATATTAATAAGACACCAGAATCAACTTGTAAGCTGATTCATGAACATACAATGCCATTCCCTCTCAAAGAAACACATTATTCAGGAAAGGAAATGAAGTATTTAAATCCAGAGCTTAATGTACGTGGGATGCATTCGCTGTACAACGAAAAGCATCCACATTGCACGGTAAAATACGACGTGTACCGGAACTATTTCCGAGAAAATTTCAATTACCCTTTCGGCAGACCACAAATAGATGTCTGCATGAAATATGAAGAACTTGGACTAAAGTTAAGAGCCCACATTTAAATGAGAAGGCCAGGCTTGTTGCCAGAGCGGAGCTAGCTGTTCACAAGATGATGAGTTCAAAGTTTTATCGTAGCCTCCGAGATGCTAAAGTAAAAGCCCAGTGTGACAATACTGTAGGAGCTATAGTTTTCGATTTTATGCAAAACCTGCCCCTTCCATACACCCCAATACAACAGATGTTCTATTTGTGGCAAATCTGGGTGTACTGCTTTAGCATTCATGACCTGAAAACCGAACACTCAACTGTCTATCTATATCACGAGGGTTTGGGAAAAAAAGGTGCAAACTAAGTTGCTTCGTTCGTTTATGATTACATTCAAAATGATCTGTCAAAAACTGTAACTGAACTACTTTTGTTTCCCGACGGATGCATTGACCAAAATAAAAATCATACTTTCATAAGAATGTGCATGGCCCTGGTTCAAGCAGGAATATTAAAGAAGATCACACATAAGCTTCCTTAGAGAGGTCACTCGTTCCTGCCATGTGACTGGGATTTTGCATCGTTCAAACGAAAAATCAAGATGCATGACCGAATTTATACACTTTTTCAATACCGTACCTGGAATTAATTGCCAATAGTAAGAAAAATGTCACAGTGAAACTAATAAATGGCCAGGAAATATTATATTTCGATAAATGGTGGCCCAACTATTATAAGAAAAACGTTGCACCATTTGAAGCACGAAATGAACAGCATAAGCAAACCTTTGCTACTAACACTTTTAAAGAAATAAGATACCTAGAAACTGGAGAGGTGGTAGGGCTACCATACATCGATGGACTCCTAAAATACACTTTCTATCTAAGAAATAAGCATGACGCCTTTATTCCAGATTAACTGAACAACATCCCAGGTCCTTACCCATCCGGCAAAGTTCCCATTGCAAGGAAAAAATTGGAAGACGTCAAGAAAGTGAAGGAATATGCGATATCTACAGCAAGGTGGTTTTATGAATAGCTTCTGGCTTGGCCAGTGTCAGATTAAATAATTCTCAGTTACTGTGATGATAATACATTACTATTGACTTAAAAAGAATCAAAAGTGATGTGAAATACTAGTACTAATTAGTTTATTATGGTTTGTGTTAATAAACTGACAACATTCAAAGAAATAGTAGTTTTATAGTTTCATTTTGTAATTAAGATGTTGAAACCAAATAAGTCACACAATTTTAATATTGTTTATCAAGAAATGCCTTTTCAATACCTGAGCTGTTTCACGTTCCCTAAAAACAGAATACAACTATCTTTGCAATAAAAAGTCATGTTGATAATAACAACAGAAGCCGAGATAATCAGTTTTTTGTTTCCCCTGAAAAATGCAAAAAATTGACTTATTTGGTTTCAACAATTGACGATTCAATTGTACAAATGCGGGAAATTACCAACAATAACATCAAACACAATATACACAATTCGAAATTTCAGAACTATAGTAATTACATCGTGGTATTTACACAAAATTTCAATCTTCTCTTAAAAACATCAATATATTTGGGGAAAGGCTCTGAGACTGAGGCAGGTAATGAGTTCCAATTATCAATACAACGGTTAATGAAAAAATATTTCCCATAATGTGTACGCTGTGTTCGGACTTTGACTTTATGTGGATGATCTGCCCTGCTCAGGTAGGTGGGATTTCCCATATGTTTGCTTAATTCTCCCCATGCTGGCCGATTAGTGTAAGTGTTAAACATAACGTATATTCTGGATTTCGTCCTTCTACCTTCCAGAGATTCCCACCCTAGATTTTTCTATCAATCGAGTTACACTACTTCTAGAATTAAAATCGTTGAGCACAAACCTAGCAGCCTTCCTTTGTACCATATCCAGCTCATTGATTAGGCTTACCTGTTATGGGTCCCAAACCGCTGAACCGTATTCCAAGATTGGTCTACCAAGGTTCAAATATCCCAATTCTTTTGTGGTAGAGCTACTGCCTTTTAATACCCGCATTACAAAATGAAGTGAATTGTGCGCTTTGGAGACGACACAACCCACAAGTGTACTCCATTTCGTATCATTCCTTACATGGATGCCCAAGTATTTGCACGAGTCTTTTTCTAAAAGTATTTCCGAGCCGATATTATATTGAAAATCATGCCTTCGCTCACCTCCTATTCTCATGAGACTACATTTACTCGTCTTTATCTTCATATTGTTGTCAAACGCCCGTTTATGAACCAGGTTGAGGTCAGTTTGCAACTGAGCGTTGTCTTGTGATGTTAGAATTTTTCGGTATATTACACAATCATCCGCAAACAATCATCAGTCATTTCGAATCTCATTCGGTAGGTAGTTAATAAGTGCCAGAAATAACAGGGGCCCAATCAAACTATCCTGAGGGACAACTGACGTTATCAAAATATCCTCCGAGAATACATTACCCATTTTAACCTTTTACGAGCGACCAGTCAAGAACTCTTGAATCCATACAATTATTCTTTTATCAATTTTCGTTGCCTCTAATTTACGGAGTAGTGTGCCATGTGGGACGACATCAAATGCCTTCGCAAAATCTATAATTACAGCGTCAACTTGCTCCCCCCTATCTAGCGAGTCATTAATATCATGAAAGTGTGATATCATTTGGCTCTAACATGAGTACCCTTGTCTAAATCCATGTTGCCTCCCAATAAGCCATGGTAACATTCCCCACTGTTCCTTTAAATAATCAGATATATGGTGCTCCATCAGTTTACGTATGATGGATGTGAGGCTAACAGACCTCTAGATTCCCATTACTGATCTGTTCCCTTCCTTGAATATTTTAAGTAGTGTAGCTCTTTTCCAGTCTTCGGGTATTTGTGTAATATTAATTGATACATTAAACAGCACCCCCAAGTATCGCCCAATGACTATACCTCCCAGGTTTAGCACATCCCTCCAAATATTGTCTGGGCCTTTCGATGTAATTCTACGTAGCTTTTTAATTCTTACTAGGATCAACGTTTTGTTTATTCGGAAAGGTGGGCTATCAGAAAAAAATTTAAGGTCCAACACACAGCTAACAAATTCATTAAAACACTACCATAGCATATAGTTAATTAATTATCAAATGCCTGTTTCTCAGTAATTAATTCACCATTTCCGGATATTATCATAGTCAAATCATTGGAATTTCACTTCCGCCTTCTAACGTAACTATATTTTTCACCCATCACCCCCTCCCCCTATTTAGTTTTGCATGTAATTATCGTGAGCAGCCTTCTTTTTGAGGACTATCTCTTTCGATAATAATCTACACTTTAATATAATATGCTCGTAACTATCTTGTCGTTTGTTATAATATTTCCTTAATTTCATTTTGAGTCCCCTGATTTCCCTTGTGTTTTATTCCGGATCCGGGTTTTGCTTCAGTAATTTAAACGGCACGAATTTCTATATAGAATGATATAAGATATGTACAAAAATTTCCCACACTATATTTATATGACACCCCTCCGAGGCTCATCTTACGAATAACTCATTCATGTAATCCTAAAATTTGCTCTGATCTGATCTGCTGTACTGAAAATTTATAACTGCATCGACATAGTAAAGTCTAATATTTAGTTCAGCACCGGAGTGGTCACGAATTCCAGGAACTTTCATACAACTAATATACGGCGCCACAGGTCGTACTGTGCCCAAATCCAGTTGCCTATATTGAAGGGTACAAGCCGTGAGCCTAGATTTGAGGAAACAGGCCACGATTCTATGTTCGGATATGGATGTTCGAATAGCGCACTCCAAACCTTCTTAGAAGCTTTCCGAAGGAATTTACAGCCAAGAAGTGGGTAAGTGACGTCGGAGGAGAGCGTCATAGTCGAGGCTATATGTCATTAAATATTTCCCGTTGAGATGGAAACATGAAACCTATATCAGATTACTGGCAAGATCAAGAGAAAAAGAATGAGCTTTGTTTCAAAGAAATTGATCGAACAGAAGCCGAGTTACGAGCGGTTTTAGTTCCAGCGTTTTCGCCGCAGTGACGTCGAGACAGCAAGCGGATGGGTATATAAGGCGAGCCTCGCAGGCAGAGGTATGTTCACTTAGTCACAAGCACTCCGTTGACTTGGTCGTGCTACGCTACGTAAGCGCTCTAGCCGCTTGACTATCACCGAACTTCGAACATCGTTATTATCGCCGAGCACATGGTTGCATTTAAACTTCAACTTACAGCACATGCTGTGGACTTAGAATTTTCGACAGTACATGGTTATTGAAAGTGTTAAACTATTTTGAGTGAGTTTAGAACTTTTCTTCGATTTCACAGAAGTGAAATAAGTCTGTGGCACTTGGTAACTTTTACCGCTACAACTTGGACATATGGTAGACTATGTCTACAACTTTTTCTTCAGTCCACATTCACTTATAGCTGGATTATTTATATCCAATAGTTGGACCAGCCAAGATAAGTCAGTAACTTCAAAACCAGTCTTGCATATTACAATTCGAAAGCCGAATGGGAATACAGGTTTAGCCTTGTGCGATCTGAAAAGTGAGAAGCTTTGCCCAGCCAACTCGACAGAATTTGTAATTGTGCTGAAAAGATTGTAAGAGTATTGGAATACTGATTGTATCACAGTGGGTCTTGGTAATTATTTCATCATGGATCGCTTAGATCAGACCCCTGTCAACTACACTTCAGCTCTTAAGTTGCCAACAATTTTCTGCAAGACATTATAATCGCCACTATGTCTGCGTAAACAGCTTGTGGGTATAACATGGAAGCTGATACGAGAATATAAGTACGCGTCCTAATGGGACAGACAACAGGAAGACTGAGTAGTCTGGTTCAGTCCAGATTTCTACCATCAAGACCTACAAGAATGTAAGCTGCAATTTACATTATTTCTATGCGTAGATAGTTGGATTTTCTCGTATTTTCTACAGTCTTGCCAACACATATTTTTTTCTCTATAGTCATCGATATGTTTATTTGCTTTTGCAAATATTTTCTTTCGAAACCTGAGCTAGGACCTGAGTTCATTTTTACTCAGATTTATACGATTCGATATTTATGGACGAGCAGAACGAGCATTTATTTTAGTTCGATAATTTTTTCTTATTGCTGTCATTAGCCGTCATAATTTGCGATTTAAGAATTAATCTAAGTTGAGGAATGGATAGTTATCCATCATTATGAAGTCGAGGGTGATATTCCCCGAACAGTTTGATAACTTTAAACCTAGTTTTGAACATAATAATAATAATAATAATAATAATAATAATAATATTGGGCTTTAATAATAATAATTATTTTTCTATTTTCTGGAATAATAATAATAATAAACATTTGTGGTTTATAATAATCATTTTCTGGTTGTATGATTAATTCAGTTGACATTTGAGGTCATACTCTAAATCGGATATTTGTTAATTCCGAAGGTTAGTGGTTAACATATGCCCACTTATAATGAACAGTTTAAATTCAGTGAATTTTTTTCACGTTTGCATTTCATATTTAAAACTTTGATATAGACACGGAAAGAAGTGAAATGGGAAGCTAAGCATGTATAAAGCAGTGTTTTGCTAGAGTTTATATAAAATAAAATCATTATGACGCAGCGTCTTTCACAACGTTTGCTAATATTAACACTGTGTGGAATTTCTGATGGTGAAATTATATTGGATATTGTCGTAAACTCATTGGTGAGGTTTACTGATTTTTGAATCTTCCATTTGTCATAACAAGCAAAGGCTTGATTATTTTGTATAATTTGGGTAGATGTCATTGTGTGTGTGCAGATAATTATATGCCATTCTGAGTGCGCAATTTAAGTCGCAGGAATGATGATGTGTAAAATGGAGCACCAATCAAATTGTAGGTTGGATGTTTTTGATGTAGTAGGAGAGTCGTTTTTCCCCACATTTGAGGATCCGTCTGGTTGAGGCGTGTTGTAATACCCGTCGTGTAAGACGTGGGAATAGTCCGCTTTATAGCGAAGAATTTTATCAAGTGTCATCGAGCACCATCGTATTGTGCATCACGATTATCAAAGTGTAGTGATCAGCACTAATAGTATTGTGAATTTATTTGAAACGTATTGTGAATTTTCTACGATTTTGTAGCACCGCATTTTGTACCCACGTGATTTGTGGAGGGCTAAAGCCTGGTGCCAAATATACAAGTAATCGTGATAACGTTGCATTATACGAGTGTTATATTAAATACGCTTCGTATATAAATTGCTACAGTGGATTTATCTGCAAGAATTCGACGCCAATTTCACGGATGCCACGTGATGGCAAAAATAGAATCTGTGCACGTGTGAACCAGCAGATCAGTGCATGGCCATTTATTTATGATATCTGCAAAGTGTAGAGGCTGTGTTGCTAGATATATGTGTAACGCCTTTGATAGCTACAAAGTACACCGCAATTTCAAGTGATAAAGAAATACATGATGTCTAATATTATCGACCACGTGTTCGACATTGATAACACCATGTTCGAGTCGAAGATGATGGGCTAGATACCGTCATGGTATGAGGGAGACGTCTCGGATGGAACGAGCATGATTAGGAACTTCAAGAACGTCGAACGAGAAGGAAGGAGTCGAGGATGCCCTTTCTAGGCATGTTCAACCCACTCACGATGTCAACTACGGGGACAGACCGAACCCTGATCTTTGGGAGAGCCAAGATGGAAGTTCTGATATGGATAAAACCAATCCTGAAAGTCGGAGGTGCTTTGTTCAACCCTTGTCGTTGGAAAGAGCTAAGTGTGGGCTCCTTCATATCGTGAGTTTGTACAACCCTTCATTGTTCTAGTCATTGGTGGTATATTTAGATTAGTGTAGATTGTAAATCAGCCGAACTTCGTGACAGGCATTTTATAGGCAGGGAATGTAATTAGTATAATTAGATTATTTTTTTTTTTAGCGTATGGCTTTTTAGTGCCGGGAGTGTCCGAGGACATGTTCGGCTCGCCAGTTTTGTAGCTGCTTCGAGACGGACACCCAATGGGTGAGCTACAAGTATGTTATTTATTTACAGTGATTGTGAGCCACCCTTGGGTTCGATATTTTGTTTAACCCTGGTGCAACCTGATGACGTCGTGGGACGCCAATTCCTGTCTATTGCTAAACGTGACCGTAGTCATTTCAGGGCTACTTTGTTTAACCCCATCTGGGGTGATTTTCGAGTCTTAGCAGACTCCCGACATGGTAAATTGATGCCATGGTAATAATTCTTTAACTGCACTCATAGCAGCCAGTCAACGTTACGCCCCTAACTTGATTAGAGAAGTCGTATCATTTAGTTAATCGACTGTAATTACCAGTTTTGTAACTGCATTTATATTTCATTCAGGATGTGCTCAGAAGCCATCCAGGTCGAGTGTAGACCTTGTAAGTAAAAGGGATGTTTCGTTGTAACCTAGCATCGAACCCAGTTCCCAACGTATCATTAAGTAAA
Source organism: Meconema thalassinum (assembly GCA_946902985.2). Taxonomy (NCBI): domain Eukaryota; kingdom Metazoa; phylum Arthropoda; class Insecta; order Orthoptera; family Tettigoniidae; genus Meconema; species Meconema thalassinum. Next base: position 1,152,602,877 of record OX336389.2, read on the forward strand.
TCCAGCAGAGTGAGGTTTGCGCCATAACATTATTTTGTTTGTGTCAAGTGTAAAGACACGTGATTTATTTGAATGTTTGATATAAGAAACAGATGAAGTGTTTCATCTTTGAGAGCAATGAGCTCCAGAAATGATAGACATTGCTATCTTTTAAACGTCTTTGCTATGAAAGACAGATTTATATATTTATATTCAGCTTTATAGCGTGCTCTTAATGCACACATTCTTTGATGTTTATAACCTATGGTATGGGTATTATTATGAGGCCAGTTTTATAGTTATTTTCTAGCCAAAACTGCCGGCCTAGTCAACGTGTTGTGTCAAATAGTACAGGGAGCCAGTAACCCGCTGTGACACGAAGACAGGTGTGTGAATATTTCCCAGCGCACGATTGAGAGCGCTTGCTTCCAAGTGAGACAGACTTATTTTTAACACAGGACGCAATGCTTGCAGCATTTTCTTTTTCATTGCAATTATAACTCATGGAACCCAATATCCATTTCTGTGTCTGAACACATGTTTCTGTAGATTGTTATTTGTTAGTTAAACGCCTTTTGCGTGTACAGTTGGTTCGACGAGTACAGTTATGTCAGGATTCTTATATTATGTTGGAGGCTAGTGACCCCCGTGAAGAGGCTTTTCATGTCAGAAGGTATTTTGTGTACCATGTCCGGGACAGTTCCCGTAGACCAAATATTTAGGGAGGGTAGCTGATGTGTTTCCAGGCCTGTCCCAAAGTTATTGAACGCGAGCTGCGCGCCGCTGGTAACTTGTGTTATTGTGTGTCCGAGATGTTATTACTCGTTGATCGTATCCCGACTTTTGAGTCGAGGCTCCTCGGCAGAGATGATCTCGCAGAGACGCTCCATGCCAGGCTAGTCAGCTGTTCTTCGCCATAAACCAACGATAATTCAAACCGACATATTAATAATAAAACGCATAATTTCTGATAAACAAAATATAACTAACAAATCCTTTCTATTTAACCTTGTTCATTTGCATTTGGAACCTGCTGACATAGCCGTGCCAATTGAAAGTATTTCCTGGAGGAAATGACCTTTGGACAGCTGACACTTTTTGTAACGACAGAGGCTTGCTTGAACCTATAGTTCGTAGCTGGTGGAGCTCAGGCCATACGATGTTAGACGTAGTTTCCACTACGCAGTCGTCACCGTAATTACACGCGTTAAATGACTATGGCTTACGAACAGTAAACCAAGGTGTAGGTAGGCTTCGAATAAAACTGTGGTCTTGTATTTATTGATTTATTGATGTGAAAATGTATAAATCCTCTATGTCACTTTTGTGTGCTGGTTAGCACCTAGTTTGTAAGAATGCCTTAGATGTTTTTTATGGCTTGTCATATAGCTTTGATTGTAATTGTTTGATACTACGGACGTCACCGCCGTAAATTTTGTAATTAATTGGTAGGACTTAGCTAAATGAATTAATATTAAATGTAAATAAGGGAATGGTATCATCCTAACTTAGATTTGTTTTGCTGCCCTGTTAAAGGTAAATTCCGTTATTAGCTTGATCTTGTAACTTGACCTAGGGTTTCTCGCCGTACCATTTTCCTAGTGTTGCTGTTGTTGCCTTAATAATTGTGAGATAGATCGTTCGCGAGGGTTTACAGTAACTTCTCAGGTAGGGACCTGCTCTTTATTTTTGATCATTTATTAGCTTGCGGATTAGCCGATAGAAACCCTCCGAACTAGGATAGGGGTTTGTCGATTTTAAAATAAATCTTTACGATGTTTTACATAAGTCTAGATGTTTCTTTTCTCAGTCTAGCTTTTAAGGTGAACCTTTCCTGAGGCAGTCTATGACCTTTAGTCACCATGTACCACAATCCCCGTGGATGATGGATTCTCGTGCCGCTTTGGCCCGTTTGGAAGTTCACCCGATCCTCTTGGCATTTAGGTCCGGCGGATGAGATGTTAGGGAAGTCATTTCGGTTGTTGGCTGTCCTGGCAGCTCCTCTGACGGGCTCACCCGGAAAATTATTATTCTACTAGTTCCTATCATTCAGGAAAGCTTTACCGTTGTCTAAATGCTGATTTATAATTCTGTGATTTTTATCACGTGTCAATCATATGGGCCAATGCTGTTGTTTGAAATTGTTACTTATTAACAACCACTATAAGCTGAAAGGATTTTCAGATCCTATAAAAATAAATATACATCTTCTTTAATAAGTTGATGCTGAACATATTTGACATTTTGTCATAATCAATTTGATAATAATAATAATAATAATAATTTGTATAATTATAAAACATGTTAAATGATGTTTCAAATTTCCTAATTAATGTTTTCAAGGAATAATTAATTAATTTGTTGACTGAATCCATATGGAATGGAAGTTATATTTGGGATAATTATATTTTTGATTAAGTCAAAATTATTTTTGACAGACTTTGGATTGAGATCTATGTTTCAATAGATATTTTCTGTTTTCTTTATCCACAAAAATGCTCAAGGTCCATGTAAATCATAGTGTATTTCACTTATTATGAACAACGTTATATTTGACAAATCCTAATATTAATATTGCCTAAGAAGTGTTAGTCGAAATGCTACGATAATAGTTTTGAGAAATGAACAGTGACAGTGATTTTCCAACCAGTAATAAATTTTCTTATTGATGTTCAACGTGTGAATGCTAAATAATTTAGGGATCCGTATGGACGATTGACTTTGCGCTGATAAAACCCTACCCCTGTACATAATTATGTTGAACGAAGTCAACAGGACTGATATTCTGACCTCTCGTTTCAATTTTGTTAGTTTTCATGTGTTGGCGATATTGTATATTGTGTAACTAATTTATTCTTTTCCAGTCATCTTTTATGCCATTTTGGGCATATTATCTTCATGTCATTTTAAAGTTTTAATAAAATGAGATAATTTTATGGTATGCAATCACCGTTTTCATGAATCTCCTTCTATCCTTATTCTTGCGTCGAGCCGAAAATCAGTTAAGCATTTTTTATTGGGTCTTTGCATTCGACTTTAACCCATCTGGCGCCCCGGGATATTTTGATTCTCGTTCTGACTGATTTTTGGTGAAATGCATATGTGGTCGACCGGACTCCAGTCCAAACGGGCACATAAAATAAGATAGAAGAGAGAAATGGCTTCGATCGTGGGCCGCGATTTTTATACGGTTGGTTGTACGCCGATTTGATTTTGCAATATATATTTTGGGAATAGGAAAAATGTCTGGTTCGGACAAATAAATTCATAGGAAACCCAATTAGTGGGGAAAATTAACTTAAATTAAATATTCAAATAGTTAGAGTAGGATTTGTTTTGTTGTATAATGGCTTATCCATTAGAGTGTCAAATAAAATTTTAGTATACGTTCGATGGTCAGAAAGATTGCATTACATTAGAATCCAGGTGGAGGATATTGACTTTGTATTTTTTTGATATTGTTGTTTAAATCTAACTGTTAATAGTAGAGAGTTTTTTTCCATCACGTCGATATTAGAGAATATCTCATTTTATTCTGAGAAATCCAAGTAGCTACGTATAATTCTTGTTTTAGATTTAAGTCTCTGTGTCTGCTTACATTTATACCCCTAATTTTGAATTGTATTCTGATAAATCATGGATGAGATCATGAGGATATTGAAATGTATGTAAGAAAGCTCCAAGAGCGCTACACTGCAAATGGCAGAAATTATTGACAAAACTGATCAAATGGAGGTTAAGCTTAAAGAAAACTCTGATACTTTATAGGAAAAATTAATGGAAAATTCCGATACCCTAGAAGATAGGTTAACCGCTTCATTAAAAATTAATCTACAGAATTCAATGGAAAACAAACTTAAGGAAACTCTGATTCTTTAAAATCTTCTTTAGAAAATAAACTTAAAGAAATCTCTGATGTTTTAGAAAACAGATTAAAAGTAAATCTTGAAAAGTCCTTAGAAGAAAACTCAGTAAATTTGAAAGCTAAAATGAGGGAAAATTCCGATACATTAGGAGCTTCTTTAGAAACCAAAATGTCTAAACTGTTCGAGAAAACTCATGAACTCGAAACTTCTTTAGCTATAAACACTAGTAAAATGGAAGATAAATTTCGCGATGCCGACCAAAAATCTCAGTCATTAGCTGATAGGATCAAGCGAGGTATCAGTAAAGTAGCTGAAGACATGGTAAACTTTGAAAATCGCGTTCAGAAAGAAAATACTGACCTGGCAAATAACGTCATACAACGTTTAACTGAACAATTTCAAGAACTGGTAGTAGGAGAGATTCAGCAGAGTGTAGTCAAGGAGTTGACAACTGAGATCAAGACAACAGCTATCCAGGAGGTCAAAGACGCACTTAAGACGGAAACTCAAGACGGAATCAAAGAGATTAGGGAAACTTTGACGTTACATGTCCAGGTCATTACGAAAGTTATCAAGATAGCCCAAAAAGACACCGTGGATATGACAAGTTCACTGAAAAATCATGAAAAGATGATGAACCAAATTTCCAATAACTTGAAGGAGAATTGTAAAGAAACAGAAGGAATCAAAAGAGACACCGAAGAGATCAGAAATAAGTCTGAAGAAAATCAGAAGGAGATCGAGGACATCAAGAATCAAGTTAAAGAGAAAAGTCAGGGTGATTATTTTCATAGCAAGGATGATAGCGAGGAGATAAATAGATTAGTAGGTGAGGAGAATGCCGAACTTAAGGAAACCATAAAAACCCTTAATGACAAATTTTTGAATTATCAAAAACAAGCGAAGATCATTGTAGAACCTCAGAGTAAAACTATAGCTACAAGTAGAGATAAAGACATTGAGGAAATAAATAGAGTAGGAAATCCCCATAGACCAGAGGTGTTTAGGACGATGATGCAATTCACACCGATAACCTCCTATAAAAATGTAGAAGATAAACCATCAAAATTCTCTGGAACCGGAAGTATGACACCTGTAGAATTTCTGAGAGAAGTAGGAGACTACCTAAAAGATTCCAAAATTGGGAAGGAGAGAGAGATTAGGGTGATAGGAAAATTTCTGGAAGGATCCGCCTTGACGTGGTTTAGGGCTTTTAGATTTACTCTAACCAATTTCGAAGAATTTTCTAGTGGATTATTAAAGAAAATCTGGTCCCCGGAAACCCAACAGCAAGTGAGAACAGAGTTGTACTCGAAAATATATTCTACTTCACAACCTACTCGTTACTCAACTTATTTCTCAGGACAGTTGTCCAAACTCCAACATTTAGATCCGCCGATGCCCGACAATGAACTGATTACTGCTTTGATCAGGCAATTTCCTGCAGATGTCCAGAGAACACTGATAGCAGCGGACATATACAGCATGGAGCAATTCGACGAAATTTTACAGAGACTGGATCACACGAACACCCAATTCTTTCATCAGAAGGCTGTAAAGAACGACAACAAGGTATTTATGGTGATGGCCGACCGATATTCTCAGACACCTTGCGACGGAAGAGGAGAGAAAACGCCGAGGGATGATCCAAGACAAGAAAGATGGAACCAGAGCAATTCTAGGTCACCTTAAGCAAGACCCGGAAACAACTACCGAAATCATTGGGGAAGACAAAGATGGGCGATATCGAGAGAAAAGATACTTTGGGAAAAGTAATGGATATTACCCAAGGAATGAAAATTGAAGAGAATCCAACGAAGGGTTCAAGCAGGAGGCGAGGAAGAACTTGGAAGAACGACACTAGGAAAACAAACAATACCTGGAACAATTGAGGCAGAGTGAACCCGGTACTTCAGGGACTTCACAAAATAAGGGTAAAGATGAAAAAAAAACTCCAAATGTGCAGTAGCAAATGGCTTCACTAAGACTTTCACTTATAGAATTACCAAATGGCAGGTAGAGGACGTGGTTTTAATACAAAATAATGATGAACGCAAGGAGATAGGAACAAGGATCAAATTGCCAATTATTGTATGTGAAATATTCGGCAAGCCTGTCGATACACTGATTGACACTGGGGCGATGTTATGCTTGATAAGTGAGAAATTGTATGCCTTATGGAAACTCACTGAGAATCTTGAAGAAATTCCTGTGTCCGGAATCAAGATCCAAGGAATCATTTCCAATAAGACATCCCTGGGTAAAACTCAGCTATACTTATGCATCAGGATAGGAGGACATGATTTTCGACATGTATTTTTGATTATGAAGGACATGGCCTTCGACATGATCTTAGTGGCAGATTTCATCCAGAAATATAAAGCTGTGATTGATATGAGTGCCGAAACGGTAAGATTTCAAAATACCGAGGAAATAAACTTCAGGGGAAACGAAGAAGAAGACATCGAGGGAGATGCCCAATGGTCCTTGATATTTCGCGAGTCCTCAGAAGATAGCAAGTCAGAGAGTTTGTCAGAGTTAGAAAATGTTCTTGACGAGTTCAAGGATATATTTCATATTCGACCTGGGGAAATTAAGGATTGCGAATACCAGATTCGAGTCACTGATGACGCACCCTACCATGCAAAATGGTATCCAGTAGCAGAGGAGCATCGAGACAAGTTGAAGGTACTGATCAAAGACATGGAAGATAACAATGTTATTGAAAAATTCACAACTTCTTGTGTGAATCCTTTGACAGTGGTGTCCAAACCAGATGGCAGTTTGCGCCTCTGTTTAGACGTACGGAATTTGAATTTGAGATTATTACCTGAATACGACAGACCACCTATTATTAGTTAATTACTCCGGAAATTCCAAGGCAAGAGTTGGTTCTCAAATATTGATCTCACTTCGTCCTACCATCATATTAGGCTTAGTGAAGACTCAAAAAAATTTACAGGGTTTATGTTTGACCAACAAACCTATGTTTTTCGACGTCTACCATTTGGAATCAAAACGTCTGGATCTGTTTTGATTAGAGCTCTTGAACAGAATTTGAGTCCTGCAGTAAAGGAAAGAGCAGTCCGATATGTAGATGATATTCTAATTGCATCTGAGAGCAAAGAAAAACATTTATTACATCTCCGAATGTTGTTCGAAGATTTGAGGAAGGCAAATTTTAAGGTCAACCTTCGAAAGTGTCAGTTCATTCAGAAAGAGATCAAATTTCTGGGACACATATTGGATGGTGAGGGCTACCGCCCAAATGAGACGAAAATTCAAGCTATTGCGAATTTTCCCAGACCTACTAGAGTGAAGCATGTTCGCAGTTTTCTAGGCACATGCCAATTCTTCGCAGGGCATTGTCCTAAGTACACTGAGACAGTCGCACCTCACCAGGAATTGTTGGAAAAGGATAATAAATGGAAATGGAATGAAGATTGTGAGCAGTCCTTTCAAGATGCCAAGAAGCTATTGGTAAATAGCATCAAGTTAGAGTATCCTGATTTCACGAAGAATTTTATTATAGAATCTGATGCGTTCACCATAGGGATTGGAGCGATTCTTTTTCAAGAAGACGACGATCATAGAAGACATTATCTGGCTTTTATAAGTAGGAAACTCCGTCCATCAGAGAGGAACTATTATACTACCGAGCTAGAAGCACTCGCAGTCATATTTGCTTTGGAAACATGGAAGAAGATTTTGATAGGACATTCGGTTATTGTTAAACCGATCACCATGCTCTAGAGTTTATTTTGAGACCAAACTTTGCAAGTGAAAGGACAATGAGATGGTCGCTCTTCATACAGCAATTCAACTTAGTCATTGAACACACTCCAGGGAAGTTGAATATAGGAGCAGATTTACTGAGAAGAGCAGTGGAATCTACACCGAAAGTTTTGCAAGTGACGTTAACCTTGGAAGATGAAGAAACTTTGAGGAAGCTCAGACTTTTGCCATTATCTCAGAGGAGAAATAGACCACTTAGGAACATTTACCGTTTTCTTCATGGTGACATGGATCCAGCTGATGCTGATTTTGTTACAACGGAAAGAATTTCCAGGGTTTATTTGGTATTGGATGGCCTGATTTATAAGTTTGTGTATCCAGACCATACCAAGTTGAGAGTTGGTGTACCTCCACGCATGCAAGTCCCCATCATCTCGATGGCACATCGAATGTCAGGTCACGTTGGAGTAGACAAAACCATTAAAGTGATTGAAGAAAGATTTTCGTGGGAACTAATGAGAAAGTCTGTTACAAACACCATCCGTGAATGCGACTTATGCCAGAGACATTGTGGTGTTTGAAGCCACATAAAATCACTAATCTATTCAAAAAGCAAGGGATATAGATAGCTTTCACGACGAAAAACACAACCGCTAGGCACCTCCTAAATAGTAATCTAAATAAACGTGTCCCGTATTCAAGGTCAGGGGTATATTCTATAACGTGCCAAGACACCGATTGTCAAGCTAATTACATCGGGCAGAGTGGAAGGCGAGTAGACACACGTTATAATGAACATAGGAATGCGATAAGATACGGAACACATTCAGCCGTGTGCGAACATATGTGTGACGCAGGGCACAGCTTTACCAACATAGAGTCGGACCTTAAAATAATCCATCACGAATCGAAAGGCAGAGCTCTTGACATAAAGGAAGCAATCGAGATACACCTAGCCAAACGGAACAATCCCAACAATCTAAATGAACACACGTTCATGGAGAGCTCACCCCTCTTCACGCTACTAAAAAACACACCCTGTCGGAAACAAAACACAATTTAGCGACACAGCCAAGCTAGATAAAAAGGGGGGAAATTAGGGGTTTTTTAAAAGGTAAGTGTTGTCTGGATCAGGTGTACGATGTACTTTTCTTCTGCAATAAACCAAGGCCCATATTCGCGGCAGTATTAAAGGTGCCGGGACGTCTTCATAAGACCGTCAACGCTTAGTTAGAATGGGTTATGCTCCACGCTGGCGAGGGCTAATCCACGGTCTTTAATAGTTGTAGACCCACCTCATTCAATAACATACATCTTATCTAGGTTGGCAACACCTCACATAAACACATCGCTATCACTCCCCACAGCACGTAGGGGCAGGGGGGAGAAGGCAGGGAAATACCAGTCGTTAAGATAACCACCGCAGTCGACCGCACAGTGAGTTCCAGTGATCACGAAAACTGCGAGTAGCTGTAGTACGGAAGACAATCAGATAAGTAGTTAGCCTAAAATTTTATAGTTTAACCATAGTTTACAACCATATAATCTCTCTAAAGTACAATCTCCGGATAGCTATCACCATTTAGCATTTCACCTAACATATATACTGCATTTTGCATACACTGACAGTTGCAGTACCAATACTGCAACTAAATAACCGTACATATTGTAAATATTTTCACCTGTATTTCAAACATAGATTTTGTAGCCTAAGTGTAATGGATCTGATGATGATCGCTTGACGATCGAAACTGGTCATCCTAGTGTTTTATTAATCTCATTTAATTTATTTCAGGATTAGGGCATAACCCATCTCTTTTGGGTACATTCGTGTTGACCGAGTGAAAAGCACTAAACTCTTGTTATGCCAGAGAAGTAAGCATAATTCCAAATTGTTAAGGGAAGCCCCGAGGCCTATTTTTCCTACAAAGCCTTGTGAAATCTTTGCTACCGATATTTATGGTCCAATTCCAAAATCGAGAGAGGAAATCGGTACATTCTTGTGACAATTGATGTTTTCACCAAGTACACTATATTGCCTCCTATGCAGAAGGCGAATGCAAAACATTGTGCAAACAGGATCAGGAATAACGTAATCCCGGAAGCAGGCAAACCGGAATTCCTTTTGTCGACCATGGACCCCAATTTACATATTTGCAATTCAGGATCGCCATGGATAATTTAGGCATCAAACAACTTCCATGTTCAATTAGACATCCAGAGAGCAATCCTGCTGAACGCGTTATGGCTGAAATATCCAAATTTAGCCGATTGTATTGTCCAAACGAGCATTGGAAATGGATGGATGTGATTCTTTTAGCAGCCGAATCCATAAATTCTACAGTCCATGAGAGTACTGGACAGATACCCATGTTGCTTCACCATGGAATCAAGCCAACGAGACTTTGGGATCAGATACTCTCAATTCCACCTGAAATCAAACCCAGTCGTCAAAGGAGGAAAATTCTAGCTTTGGACAGTTTGAGAAGCAGAGCTTTAAAGAGATAGCGCAGAATCAGACGGACACGATTCCGCAGACCCTTGCGTGTACGAACCCTTGTTTTGGTGAGACGACCAGAACCCTCTGATGTCCAAAACCGCATCTTTTCCAAATTTGCTAGTTTATACTCTGGACCCTACAGAATACATGAGTGTAACAACAACGGTAGTTACAAGATATCCAATACACGAACTGGTATCATCGTGGGAAATTTTAATTCTGCAAGTTTGAAGATCTATCATTCAAGAATCAGATAGCTTGATGTGTTAAAAAAATCTTTCCAATTTTTTTTTTGCTATGTGTGGGGTGGATGTGCCCAAATACAGTTGCCTAGATTGAAGGGTACAAGCCGTGAGCCTAGATTTGAGGGAACAGGCCACGATTCTAGGTTCGGATATGGATGTTTGAATAGCGCGCTCCAAACCTTCTTAGAAGCTTTTCGAAGGAATTTACAGCCAAGAAGTGGGTAAGTGACGTAGGAGGAGAGCGTCATAGTCGAGGCTATATGTCACTAAATATTTCCCGTTGAGATGGAAATATGAAACCTATATCAGATTACTGGCAAGAACAAGAGAAGAAGAATGAGCTTTGTTTCAAACAAATTGATCGAACAGAAGCCGAGTTATGAGCTGTTTTATTTCCAGCGTTTTCGCCGCAGTGAAGTCGAGCCAGAAAGCGGATGGGTATATAAGGCGAGCCTCGCAGGCAGAGATATGTTCACTTCGTCACAAGCACTCCGTTGACTTGGTCGTGCTACGCTACGTAAGCGCTCTAGCCGCTTGACTATCACCGAAATTGGAACATCGTTATTATCACCGATCACATAGTTGCATTTATACTTCAACTTACAGCACAAGCTGTGGACTTAGAATTTTCGACAGTACATGGTTACTGAAAATGTTAAACTATTTCGAGTGAGTTTAGAACATTTCTTCGATTTCACAGAAGTGAAATAAGTCTGTGGCAGTTGGTAACTTTTACCGCTACAACTTGGACATATGGTAGACTATGTCTACAATGTTTTCTTCAGTCCACATTCTCTTAGAGCTGGATTATTTATATCCAATAGTTGGACCAGCCAAGATAAGTCAGTAACTTCAAAACCAGTCTTGCATATTACAATAATTCGAAATCCGAATGGGAATACAGGTTTAGCCTTGTGAGATCTGAAAAGTGAGAAGCTTTGCCCAGCCAACTCGACAGAATTTGTAATTGTGCTGAAAAGATTGTAAGAGTATTGGAATACTGATTGTATCACAGTGGGTCTTGGTAATTATTTCATCATGGATCGCTTAGATCAGACCCCTGTCAACTACACTTCAGCTCTTGAAGTTGCCAACAATTTTCTGCAAGACATTATAATCGCCACTATGTCTGCGTAAACAGCTTGTGGGTAAAACATGGAAGCTGATACGAGAATATAAGTACCCGTCCTAATGGGACAGATTACAGGAAGACTGAGTAGTCTGGTTCAGTCCAGATTTCTACCATCAAGACCTACAAGAATATAAGCTGCAATTTACATTATTTCTATGCGTAGTTAGTTGGATTTTCTCGTATTTTCTACAGTCTTGCCAACACATTTTTTTTCTCTATAGTCATCGATATGTTTATTTGCTTTAGCAAATATTTTCTTTCGAAACCTGAGCTAGGACCAGAGTTCATTTTTACTCAGATTTATACGATTCGATATTTATGGACGAGCAGAACGAGCATTTATTTTAGTTCGATATTTTTTTCTTATTGCTGTCATTAGTCGTCATAATTTGAGATTTAAGAATTAATCTAAGATGAGGAATGGATAGTTATCCATCATTATGAAGTCGAGGGTGATATTCTCCGAACTGTTTGATAACTTTAAACCTAGTTTTGAACATAATAATAATAATAATAATAATAATAATGGGATTTGATAATAATAATTATTTTTCTACTTTTCTGGAATAATAATAATAAACATTTGTGGTTCATAATAATCATTTTCTGGTTGTATGATTAATACAGTTGACATTTGAAGTCATACTCTAAATCGGATATTTGTTAATTCCGAAGGTTAGTGGTTAACACATGCCCACTTATAATGAACAGTTTAAATTCAGTGAAATTGTTTCACGTTTGCATTTCATATTTAAAGCTTTGATAAAGACACGGAAATAAGTGAAATGGGAAGTTAAGCATGTATAAAGCAGGGTTTTGCTAGAGTTTATATAAAATAAAATCATTATGACGCAGCGTCTTTCACAACGTTTGCTAATATTAACACTGTGTGGAATTTCTGATTGTCATAACAAGCAAAGGCTTGATTATTTTGTATAATTTGGGAAGATGTCATTGTGTGTGTGCAGATAATTATATGCCATTCTGAGTGCGCAATTTAAGTCGCAGGAATGAGGTTGTGTAAAATGGAGCACCAATCAAATTGTAGGTTGGATGTTTTTGATGTAGTAGGAGAGTCATTTTTCGCCACAATTTCGTCGTAATATAACCACAGGTTATTTTGTGAACCATCATTATTAAATTACTGTTGATCCACGTGTTTTTCTAGTAATGGCTTACCCAGAAAATTATTATTCTACTAGTTCTTTTCATTCAGGGAAGCTTTACCGTTGTCTAAATGCTGATTAATATTTCTGTGATTTTTATCACGTGTCAATCATATGGGCCAATGCTGTTGTTTGAAATTGTTACTTATTAACAACCACTATAAGTTGAAAGGATTTCCAGATCCTATAAAAATAAATATACATTTTCTTTAATAAGTTGATGCTGAACATATTTGACATTTTGTCATAATCACTTTGATAATAATAATAATAATAATAATAATAATAATAATAATAATAATAATAATAATAATAATAATAATAATTTGTTTCATTATAAAACATGTTAAATGATATTTCAAATTTCCTAATTAAAGTTTTCAAGGAATAATTAATTAATTTGTTGACTGAATCCATATGGAATGGAAGTTATATTTGGGATAATTATATTTTTGATTAAGTCAAAATTATTCTTGACAGACTTTGGATTGAGATCTATGTTTCAAGAGATATTTTCTGTTTTTTTTATCCAAAAAAATGCTCAAGGTCCATGTAAAGCATAGTGTATTTCACTTATTATGAACAAAGTTGTATTTGCCAAATCCCAATATTACTATTGCGTAAGAAGTGTTAGTCGAAATGCTACGATAATAGTTTCGAGAAATAAAGAGTGAAAGTGATTTTCCAACCAGTGTGAATGCTAAATGATTTAGGGATCAGTATGGACGATTGATTTTGCGCTGATAGAACCCTACCCCTGTACATAATTATTTTGAACGAAGTCAACAAGACTGATATTCTGACCTCTCGTTTCAATTTTGTTAGTGTTCATGTGTTGGCGATATTGTATATTGTGTAAATAATTTATTCTTTTCCAGTCATCTTTTATGCCATTTTGGGCATATTATCTTCATGTCATTTTAAAGTTTTAATAAAATGAGATAATTTTATGGTATGCAATCACCGTTTTCATGAATCTCCTTCTATCCTTATTCTTGCGTCGAGCCGAAAATCAGTTAAGCATTTTTTTTGTTGGGTCTTTGCATTCGACTTTAACCCTGGCGCCCCGGGATATTTTGATTCTCGTGCTGACTGATTTTTGGTGAAATGCATATGTGGTCGTCCGGACTCCGGTCCAAACGGGCGCAGTACTAAATAAACATCTATAGTATTATTCCCTCTCGTGGGGAATTAAACCACCTGTGAGAAACCCCCTTCCCTTACTAGATTGTTTGCTGAAAGCTGAGCTTGGTTACCGCTAGTTGAATCACCGGACCAGTACACACTTGGAAGATTTAAATTCCCGGCAATTATAACATTGTTTTCCACAGTTTTACCCGTACAGTTGATTTCATAAAGAGTATCCAGTAGCGAGAAGTTGTCCTTCGGTGCTCGATGCGCCCCTATCAGCTGAAGAGAGTTTAACTTTGCTTCATCCAATATTTCTACACCTAACAGCTCATGATCCATATTGGTCCATTTTAAGCAACTTACGATTCCCTATGAACACAAATAAATAATCCACCACCTCTCTTACCTCGGTCTCTTCTCTACATTACGTTGTTTGTTGTTTAAGTCTACAGTCTTTTGACTGGTTTGATGCAGCTTTCCATGCCTCCCTATCCTGAGCTAATCGTTTCATCTCTACATAGCTACCACATCCTACATCCGAGGCAATCTGTTTAACATATTCTAGCCTTGGTCTACCCCTACAGTTCTTGTCCTCGACCCTTCCTTTGATAACTAAGCTTGCTTTTCCTGGGTGTCTTAGTATGTGTCCTACCAACTTATCTCTTCTCTTTATTAGCAGTCGCCAGAAACATCTCTTCTCTCCCACTCGTCTTAATAACTCTTCGTTTGTCACCCTATTTTCCGTATCTACATTACGTAAGTACCCTAAATTATTTAATTACTATTTACATCCTCATATAACCATGATTAAGTAGCTATGACAATGTCCGATGAATACGACTCTACTAGATTCCAAAATTATTTTATTTTATTCCCTATACTCTGACAATTAACCTGCAGCAATCATAGAGTCTTACCTCCATTTCAAAATTTCCGCAATCGCTTCTCCCGCTTGTGACGGCACCCTTCCTCCGGTCCAACTCTTCCTCAAGAATGCCGGCAGGAGTCGATGACTCTCTCGTGCAAATTCGCCAGGACGTTATTTATGGTACATAATAACCGGGCATAGCTTTAAAATCTCCGTGCACTTTTCAAAGTGGATTGTGATCAATGTTCTTCAAGAATCGGACGTAATTAATACCTACCTACTTAAAGTTAAAATTCTAAACCTCAACAATTAAAGCACTTTCGACAGAAGTATAAAATCAGTATTGATTTCCCAACCGAATGGCTCTCCTCTGACCTTACAAAACATTGATAGAGTTGGTATTCGGAAGATTGTGGAATCGCCTTTTGAGTTAGACCTACATAGTGACCATGTGAGTAATATTCCCAGGATACTGCATCAGGTCCTCTTGGACAGTTCCTCCAGCATTAGGATTCTGGTCACGGTCCTGTCTGTGAATGGCCGGCCCAGACTAGTCCTTTTTACGCAGTAATGGTCCGGTCCGTAACCCTGCCTAGAAGCTCAATTGGTGGAGAATTTATCTGCTTCGTTTTATTTTGCCATCTGTGGATATTTATAAGAAACAGTGGAATTTAATTGTTCCTAATTATCGTGGCAGCATGTATATGAGTACCGGTAATCTATTGTTTATTTGCTCACTAAGCACCAAACTGGAAACCACAACATAATGTTTGCATTTGATAATGATGATGCGTTCACATTCGGACTTGTCAGGATGCTCATTTCTCGTAGTAGGCTAGTTATTATACAGGTGACTGATGAAAAGAAATCACCCTAGTTCCCAAATGTGAAATAAAAATATCATCAACAACATGATTTCTATATAAATAATTCATGCTTTTGGGCTAATGCCGTGTGTATTTTTAATTTAAAACCATACGTTTCGGAGAAACCTTGCCTCCTTTTTCAATGGAAATAAACAATGTGGCCAAAGAAAGTATATCAATGAGATTACAAAAAATATAGATAAATTCCTCTGTTCGTCACCAGAGAGCAGCTGCCAGAAATAACTGTATGGACCATGGTGGAACGGCGGACAGAGTAGTAAGTAACAAGAAGGTAAAGGGGGCGGTGAGAAAATATAGAAACTCCTCGAAGAATGAGGAGGGAGGGGGGAGGTGGGAGGGTTAGATGGATATAAGGAAACATAAACAAAAGGGAATAGTAGCTGAACGATACCTTACGTCATACAGTCAACGGCGAATAAACAGATGGAAACTCCTCCAGTGACGAACAAAGGAGATCAAATCCAGGCTCTGAGCCCTAGAGGGAAAATGTACAATTTTTAATATGTGAAGAACAGAGAGACTGAGAGGAACTATCTCCCTAGATCCTTAATAACTGGTAGCCAAGTGTCACTTAGCTGATATCCAGTGTCTCTGTTAAAATTATTGGGATTTTTACGAATTTCAACTGCCTCCCTTATAATTCTAGACCAGTTGTGCTTAACAAGGGCAAGCGCATGAGCATCCTTGAAACATACATCGTGCCCTGAAGACAGGGCATGTTCAGCTATAGCTGATTTGTCAGGTTGGTTTAGACGGATGTTCCTTTGATGCTCTTTGATGCGAGTGGCAATGGATCGTTTTGTTTGTCCAATGTAGACTTTTCAGCAAGTACATGGGACTTCATACACCCCAGGTTGTAGTATTGGGGACAATTTATCTTTGTTTAATGCTAAACGTTGACCAATTTTCGTCATAGTGCCGAAAACTGTTTTTATCTTGTGCTTGCGGAGAATCTTAGCAACGCGGTCAGCGGTGTTGTGAATATAAGGGAGGTAAGCAGTTCCTCTCACGTCGGAGCTCTGAGAAGGTTGTCTATCCCTCCTTCTGGGATGTAAGGACCTATATATAGTGGATTCATTATAGCCATTACCCTTAAACATGGTTTGTAAGGCATGTAACTCTTCCTGAAGAGTTGATGCCTCACAAATACGTTCCGCTCTTTTGGCTAGAGTTGTTATAATTCCTTGTTTTTGTGCTGGGTGGTGGTGGGAGTCCGCATGTAAATAACGGTTAGTGTGAGTTGGCTTACGGTAGACGCTGTGCCCCATGGAGCCATCCGCTTTCCTCCTCACACGAACATCCAAAAAAGGTAAGCATCCACCTGACTCTAGCTCCATTGTGAAGTGGATTGAAGGATGCAGCTGATTTAGGTGGTTCAGAAAGTGGTTCAGTTTCTCAGAACCCACCTCCCACACCACGAACGTATCATCCACATACCTCCACCAAATCACAGGTTTGAAAGACGCCGAAGATATAGCCTCCCCCTCAAAATGTTCCATGAATTTTTTTTTTGCCACGACAGGCGAGAGTGGACTTCCCATGGCCACACCATCAGTCTGCTCGTAATATTTACCATCCCACAAGAAATAGCTGGAACACAAGCAGTGGTGGAATAATCGGGCAATGTCCTCAGGAAACAAATCCTTGATGAGTGACATGACCGAGTCCACCGGCACTCTGGTAAACAAGGACTCTACATCAAAACTCACCAAAATAGCATTTGGTTGAACGGCGATGGTTGACAATTTTTCGACGAAATGGGTTGAATCCCTAATGTAGGACTGTGTGCGCCCCAAGTGCGGCTGAAGCAACTTGCTGAGATATTGCGCAAGAGCATACGTTGGAGAACCTATTGTGCTAACAATTGGTCGAAGAGGGACGTCTTGCTTATGGATTTTTGGAAGACCATACAATCTCGGAGGAACAGCATCTCTCGGAACGTATTTGTGAGGCATCAACTCTTCAGGAAGAGTTACATGCCTTACAAACCATGTTTAAGGGTAATGGCTATAATGAATCCACTATATATAGGTCCTTACATCCCAGAAGGAGGGATAGACAACCTTCTTTGAGCTCCGACGTGAGAGGAACTGCTTACCTCCCTTATATTCACAACACCACTGACCGCGTTGCTAAGATTCTCCGCAAGCACAAGATAAAAACAGTTTTCGGCACTATGACGAAAATTGGTCAACGTTTAGCATTAAACAAAGATAAATTGTCCCCAATACTACAACCTGGGGTGTATGAAGTCCCAAGTACTTGCGGAAAAGTCTACATTGGACAAACAAAACGATCCATTGCCACTCGCATCAAAGAGCATCAAAGGAACATCCGTCTAAACCAACCTGACAAATCAGCTATAGCTGAACATGCCCTGTCTTCAGGGCACGATGTATGTTTCAAGGATGCTCATGCGCTTGCCCTTGTTAAGCACAACTGGTCTAGAATTATAAGGGAGGCAGTTGAAATTCGTAAAAATCCCAATAATTTTAACAGAGACACTGCTCTCTGGTGACGAACAGAGGAATTTATCTATATTTTTTGTAATCTCATTGATATACTTTCTTTGGCCACATTGTTTCTACTATTCCCTTTTGTTTATGTTTCCTAAGTGACACTTGGCTACCAGTTATTAAGGATCTAGGGAGATAGTTCCTCTCAGTCTCTCTGTTCTTCACATATTAAAAATTGTACATTTTCCCTCTAGGGCTCAGAGCCTGGATTTGATCTCCTTTGTTCGTCACTGGAGGAGTTTCCATCTGTTTATTCGCCGTTGACTGTATGACGTAAGGTATCGTTCAGCTACTATTCCCTTTTGTTTATGTTTCCTTATATCCATCTAACCCTCCCACCTCCCCCCTCCCTCCTCATTCTTCGAGGAGTTTCTATATTTTCTCACCGCCCCCTTTACCTTCTTGTTACTTACTACTCTGTCCGCCGTTCCACCATGGTCCATACAGTTATTTCTGGCAGCTGCTCTCTGGTGACGAACAGAGGAATTTATCTATATTTTTTGTAATCTCATTGATATACTTTCTTTGGCCACATTGTTTATTTCCATTGAAAAAGGAGGCAAGGTTTCTCCGAAACGTATGGTTTTAAATTAAAAATACACACGGCATTAGCCCAAAAGCATGAATTATTTATATAATAATCCGGGCCGTGAAAGCCTTAATATGCAAATTAGAAACCTCTATGGGGAGGAAGTTGTTCGACAATCATCTAAATTTAGTAAGTTGAGAAGAAGAAGGAGCTCTCTCCTTTCATCGTTGTCCTTCTTTCTTAGATGCAGGGATCATAACATCATTCCCAACTGTGTAAAATTGAAGCAAACTATACACACTCATAAAGCTATGAGAATTTATCAGCGCGCTAGCACGGCACTCGTTATCGAGAGGATCCAGAACTCTCGTACTGAATTGGACGCAGTTTCCCGTGAGTTGTTACACTTACATCTGCTTCTTAGTAGCATTCTCTCAGAGGAATTGTGGCGGTTCTTTGAACGTATCTCCGCTATTCAGGCCGAGAATAATTTTTGTCGGGCTGTAGATAGACAAAGAGCTAAGTTCCTTCGATTGTCCTCGAGAAAAACAGCTCCTCGTACGGTTCTTGATACTAGTAAAGTTGTAGTCAATCTTTCTAATACCCCTTTAGATGACTATCAAACAACTTTACTAAGCAGAGGTCTCAACTTTGCTCTCGCACCCTCCAAAATTCCTACAGAGGAGTTGATCACATCCGTTGAGGCTGCCATCTACAATTTACCTCCAGATGAAGCTGAAGAAGTTAGACAAGAAAGTGTGAGGATATTAAGATCCTCTAAAGTACCCACACCCAATTTAACTCGGGGTGAAAGAAAGGCATTGAAGGAACTAAGAAATAATGACACCATTTCTATTCTTCACGCTGACAAGGGAAATGCGACAGTGGTGATGGATACCGTTGAATATAAAAGTAAAATCTCGATTCTGTTATCTGATCCTGTCTACAGACTGTGCACTCGTGATCCAACCACTCGTGTATCCAATGCCACTGCTAAGCTTGTTAAACTGTCCTCTATTCCAAAAGAAGAGGGAAGATGTCTTATTCCGAGAGATGCTGTTCCTCCGAGATTGTATGGTCTTCCAAAAATCCATAAGCAAGACGTCCCTCTTCGACCAATTGTTAGCACAATAGGTTCTCCAACGTATGCTCTTGCGCAATATCTCAGCAAGTTGCTTCAGCCGCACTTGGGGCGCACACAGTCCTACATTAGGGATTCAACCCATTTCGTCGAAAAATTGTCAACCATCGCCGTTCAACCAAATGCTATTTTGGTGAGTTTTGATGTAGAGTCCTTGTTTACCAGAGTGCCGGTGGACTCGGTCATGTCACTCATCAAGGATTTGTTTCCTGAGGACATTGCCCGATTATTCCACCACAGCTTGTGTTCCAGCTACTTCTTGTGGGATGGTAAATATTACGAGCAGACTGATGGTGTGGCCATGGGAAGTCCACTCTCGCCTGTCGTGGCAAAAAAAAATTTCATGGAACATTTTGAGGGGGAGGCTATATCTTCGGCGTCTTTCAAACCTGTGATTTGGTGGAGGTATGTGGATGATACGTTCGTGGTGTGGGAGGAGGGTTCTGAGAAACTGAACCACTTTCTGAACCACCTAAATCAGCTGCATCCTTCAATCCACTTCACAATGGAGCTAGAGTCAGGTGGATGCTTACCTTTTTTGGATGTTCTTGTGAGGAGGAAAGCGGATGGCTCCATGGGGCACAGCGTCTACCGTAAGCCAACTCACACTAACCGTTATTTACATGCGGACTCCCACCACCACCCAGCACAAAAACAAGGAATTATTACAACTCTAGCCAAAAGAGCGGAACGTATTTGTGAGGCATCAACTCTTCAGGAAGAGTTACATGCCTTACAAACCATGTTTAAGGATAATGGCTATAATGAATCCACTATATATAGGTCCTTACATCCCAGAAGGAGGGATAGACAACCTTCTCAGAGCTCCGACGTGAGAGGAACTGCTTACCTCCCTTATATTCACAACACCACTGACCGCGTTGCTAAGATTCTCCGCAAGCACAAGATAAAAACAGTTTTCGGCACTATGACGAAAATTGGTCAACGTTTAGCATTAAACAAAGATAAATTGTCCCCAATACTACAACCTGGGGTGTATGAAGTCCCATGTACTTGCGGAAAAGTCTACATTGGACAAACAAAACGATCCATTGCCACTCGCATCAAAGAGCATCAAAGGAACATCCGTCTAAACCAACCTGACAAATCAGCTATAGCTGAACATGCCCTGTCTTCAGGGCACGATGTATGTTTCAAGGATGCTCATGCGCTTGCCCTTGTTAAGCACAACTGGTCTAGAATTATAAGGGAGGCAGTTGAAATTCGTAAAAATCCCAATAATTTTAACAGAGACACTGGATATCAGCTAAGTGACACTTGGCTACCAGTTATTAAGGATCTAGGGAGATAGTTCCTCTCAGTCTCTCTGTTCTTCACATATTAAAAATTGTACATTTTCCCTCTAGGGCTCAGAGCCTGGATTTGATCTCCTTTGTTCGTCACTGGAGGAGTTTCCATCTGTTTATTCGCCGTTGACTGTATGACGTAAGGTATCGTTCAGCTACTATTCCCTTTTGTTTATGTTTCCTTATATCCATCTAACCCTCCCACCTCCCCCCTCCCTCCTCATTCTTCGAGGAGTTTCTATATTTTCTTACCGCCCCCTTTACCTTCTTGTTACTTACTACTCTGTCCGCCGTTCCACCATGGTCCATACAGTTATTTCTGGCAGCTGCTCTCTGGTGACGAACAGAGGAATTTATCTATATTTTTTGTAATCTCATTGATATACTTTCTTTGGCCACATTGTTTATTTCCATTGAAAAAGGAGGCAAGGTTTCTCCGAAACGTATGGTTTTAAATTAAAAATACACACGGCATTAGCCCAAAAGCATGAATTATTTATATAATAATCCGGGCCGTGAAAGCCTTAATATGCAAATTAGAAACCTCTATGGGGAGGAAGTTGTTCGACAATCATCTAAATTTAGTAAGTTGAGAAGAAGAAGGAGCTCTCTCCTTTCATCGTTGTCCTTCTTTCTTAGATGCAGGGATCATAACATCATTCCCAACTGTGAAAAATTGAAGCAAACTATACACACTCATAAAGCTATGAGAATTTATCAGTGCGCTAGCAAGGCACTCGTTATCGAGAGGATCCAGAACTCTCGTACTGAATTGGACGCAGTTTCCCGTGAGTTGTTACACTTACATCTGCTTCTTAGTAGCATTCTCTCAGAGGAATTGTGGCTGTTCTTTGAACGTATCTCCGCTATTCAGGCCGAGAATAATTTTTGTCGGGCTGTAGATAGACAAAGAGCTAAGTTCCTTCGATTGTCCTCGAGAAAAACAGCTCCTCGTACGGTTCTTGTTCCTAGTAAAGTTGTAGTCAATCTTTCTAATACCCCTTTAGATGACTATCAAACAACTTTACTAAGCAGAGGTCTCAACTTTGCTCTCGCACCCTCTAAAATTCCTACATAGGTGTTGATCACATCCGTTGAGGCTGCCATCTACAATTTACCTCCAGATGAAGCTGAGGAAGTTAGACAAGAAAGTGTGAGGATATTAAGATCCTCTAAAGTACCCACACCCAATTTAACTCGGGGTGAAAGAAAGGCATTGAAGGAACTAAGAAATAATGACACCATTTCTATTCTTCACGCTGACAAGGGAAATGCGACAGTGGTGATGGATACCGTTGAATATAAAAGTAAAATCTCGATTCTGTTATCTGATCCTGTCTACAGACTGTGCACTCGTGATCCAACCACTCGTGTATCCAATGCCACTGCTAAGCTTGTTAAACTGTCCTCTATTCCAAAAGAAGAGGGAAGATGTCTTATTCCGAGAGATGCTGTTCCTCCGAGATTGTATGGTCTTCCAAAAATCCATAAGCAAGACGTCCCTCTTCGACCAATTGTTAGCACAATAGGTTCTCCAACGTATGCTCTTGCGCAATATCTCAGCAAGTTGCTTCAGCCGCACTTGGGGCGCACACAGTCCTACATTAGGGATTCAACCCATTTCGTCGAAAAATTGTCAACCATCGCCGTTCAACCAAATGCTATTTTGGTGAGATTTGATGTAGAGTCCTTGTTTACCAGAGTGCCGGTGGACTCGGTCATGTCACTCATCAAGGATTTGTTTCCTGAGGACATTGCCCGATTATTCCACCACTGCTTGTGTTCCAGCTATTTCTTGTGGGATGGTAAATATTACGAGCAGACTGATGGTGTGGCCATGGGAAGTCCACTCTCGCCTGTCGTGGCAAAAAAAAAAAAAATTTTCATGGAACATATTGAGGGGGAGGCTATATCTTCGGCGTCTTTCAAACCTGTGATTTGGTGGAGGTATGTGGATGATACGTTCGTGGTGTGGGAGGAGGGTTCTGAGAAACTGAACCACTTTCTGAACCACATAAATCAGCTGCATCCTTCAATCCACTTCACAATGGAGCTAGAGTCAGGTGGATGCTTACCTTTTTTGGATGTTCTTGTGAGGAGGAAAGCGGATCGCTCCATGGGGCACAGCGTCTACCGTAAGCCAACTCACACTAACCGTTATTTACATGCGGACTCCCACCACCACCCAGCACAAAAACAAGGAATTATAACAACTCTAGCCAAAAGAGCGGAACGTATTTGTGAGGCATCAACTCTTCAGGAAGAGTTACATGCCTTACAAACCATGTTTAAGGGTAATGGCTATAATGAATCCACTATATATAGGTCCTTACATCCCAGAAGGAGGGATAGACAACCTTCTCAGAGCTCCGACGTGAGAGGAACTGCTTACCTCCCTTATATTCACAACACCACTTACCGCGTTGCTAAGATTCTCTGCAAGCACAAGATAAAAACTGTTTTCGGCACTATGACGAAAATTGGTCAACGTTTAGCATTAAACAAAGATAAATTGTCCCCAATACTACAACCTGGGGTGTATGAAGTCCCATGTACTTGCGGAAAAGTCTACATTGGACAAACAAAACGATCCATTGCCACTCGCATCAAAGAGCATCAAAGGAACATCCGTCTAAACCAACCTGACAAATCAGGTATACCTGAACATTCCCTGTCTTCAGGGCACGATGTATGTTTCAAGGATGCTCATGCGCTTGCCCTTGTTAAGCACAACTGGTCTAGAATTATAAGGGAGGCAGTTGAAATTCGTAAAAATCCCAATAATTTTAACAGAGACACTGGATATCAGCTAAGTGACACTTGGCTACCAGTTATTAAGGATCTAGGGAGATAGTTCCTCTCAGTCTCTCTGTTCTTCACATATTAAAAATTGTACATTTTCCCTCTAGGGCTCTGAGCCTGGATTTGATCTCCTTTGTTCGTCACTGGAGGAGTTTCCATCTGTTTATTCGCCGTTGACTGTATGACGTAAGGTATCGTTCAGCTACTATTCCCTTTTGTTTATGTTTCCTTATATCCATCTAACCCTCCCACCTCCCCCCTCCCTCCTCATTCTTCGAGGAGTTTCTATATTTTCTCACCGCCCCCTTTACCTTCTTGTTACTTACTACTCTGTCCGCCGTTCCACCATGGTCCATACAGTTATTTCTGGCAGCTGCTCTCTGGTGACGAACAGAGGAATTTATCTATATTTTTTGTAATCTCATTGATATACTTTATTTGGCCACATTGTTTATTTCCATTGAAAAAGGAGGCAAGGTTTCTCCGAAACGTATGGTTTTAAGTTAAAAATACACACGGCATTAGCCCAAAAGCATGAATTATTTATATAATAATCCGGGCCGTGAAAGCCTTAATATGCAAATTAGAAACCTCTATGGGGAGGAAGTTGTTCGACAATCATCTAAATTTAGTAAGTTGAGAAGAAGAAGGAGCTCTCTCCTTTCATCGTTGTCCTTCTTTCTTAGATGCAGGGATCATAACATCATTCCCAACTGTGTAAAATTGAAGCAAACTATACACACTCATAAAGCTATGAGAATTTATCAGCGCGCTAGCACGGCACTCGTTATCGAGAGGATCCAGAACTCTCGTACTGAATTGGACGCAGTTTCCCGTGAGTTGTTACACTTACATCTGCTTCTTAGTAGCATTCTCTCAGAGGAATTGTGGCGGTTCTTTGAACGTATCTCCGCTATTCAGGCCGAGAATAATTTTTGTCGGGCTGTAGATAGACAAAGAGCTAAGTTCCTTCGATTGTCCTCGAGAAAAACAGCTCCTCGTACGGTTCTTGATACTAGTAAAGTTGTAGTCAATCTTTCTAATACCCCTTTAGATGACTATCAAACAACTTTACTAAGCAGAGGTCTCAACTTTGCTCTCGCACCCTCCAAAATTCCTACAGAGGAGTTGATCACATCCGTTGAGGCTGCCATCTACAATTTACCTCCAGATGAAGCTGAAGAAGTTAGACAAGAAAGTGTGAGGATATTAAGATCCTCTAAAGTACAAACACCCAATTTAACTCGGGGTGAAAGAAAGGCATTGAAGGAACTAAGAAATAATGACACCATTTCTATTCTTCACGCTGACAAGGGAAATGCGACAGTGGTGATGGATACCGTTGAATATAAAAGTAAAATCTCGATTCTGTTATCTGATCCTGTCTACAGACTGTGCACTCGTGATCCAACCACTCGTGTATCCAATGCCACTGCTAAGCTTGTTAAACTGTCCTCTATTCCAAAAGAAGAGGGAAGATGTCTTATTCCGAGAGATGCTGTTCCTCCGAGATTGTATGGTCTTCCAAAAATCCATAAGCAAGACGTCCCTCTTCGACCAATTGTTAGCACAATAGGTTCTCCAACGTATGCTCTTGCGCAATATCTCAGCAAGTTGCTTCAGCCGCACTTGGGGCGCACACAGTCCTACATTAGGGATTCAACCCATTTCGTCGAAAAATTGTCAACCATCGCCGTTCAACCAAATGCTATTTTGGTGAGTTTTGATGTAGAGTCCTTGTTTACCAGAGTGCCGGTGGACTCGGTCATGTCACTCATCAAGGATTTGTTTCCTGAGGACATTGCCCGATTATTCCACCACTGCTTGTGTTCCAGCTATTTCTTGTGGGATGGTAAATATTACGAGCAGACTGATGGTGTGGCCATGGGAAGTCCACTCTCGCCTGTCGTGGCAAAAAAAATTTTCATGGAACATTTTGAGGGGGAGGCTATATCTTCGGCGTCTTTCAAACCTGTGATTTGGTGGAGGTATGTGGATGATACGTTCGTGGTGTGGGAGGAGGGTTCTGAGAAACTGAACCACTTTCTGAACCACCTAAATCAGCTGCATCCTTCAATCCACTTCACAATGGAGCTAGAGTCAGGTGGATGCTTACCTTTTTTGGATGTTCTTGTGAGGAGGAAAGCGGACGGCTCCATGGGGCACAGCGTCTACCGTAAGCCAACTCACACTAACCGTTATTTACATGCGGACTCCCACCACCACCTAGCACAAAAACAAGGAATTATAACAACTCTAGCCAAAAGAGAGGAACGTATTTGTGAGGCATCAACTCTTCAGGAAGAGTTACATGCCTTACAAACCATGTTTAAGGGTAATGGCTATAATGAATCCACTATATATAGGTCCTTACATCCCAGAAGGAGGGATAGACAACCTTCTCAGAGCTCCGACGTGAGAGGAACTACTTACCTCCCTTATATTCACAACACCACTGACCGCGTTGCTAAGATTCTCCGCAAGCACAAGATAAAAACAGTTTTCGGCACTATGACGAAAATTGGTCAACGTTTAGCATTAAACAAAGATAAATTGTCCCCAATACTACAACCTGGGGTGTATGAAGTCCCATGTATTTGCGGAAAAGTCTACATTGGACAAACAAAACGATCCATTGCCACTCGCATCAAAGAGCATCAAAGGAACATCCGTCTAAACCAACCTGACAAATCAGCTATAGCTGAACATGCCCTGTCTTCAGGGCACGATGTATGTTTCAAGGATGCTCATGCGCTTGCCCTTGTTAAGCACAACTGGTCTAGAATTATAAGGGAGGCAGTTGAAATTCGTAAAAATCCCAATAATTTTAACTGAGACACTGGATATCAGCTTAGTGACACTTGGCTACCAGTTATTAAGGATCTAGGGAGATAGTTCCTCTCAGTCTCTCTGTTCTTCACATATTAAAAATTGTACATTTTCCCTCTAGGGCTCAGAGCCTGGATTTGATCTCCTTTGTTCGTCACTGGAGGAGTTTCCATCTGTTTATTCGCCGTTGACTGTATGACGTAAGGTATCGTTCAGCTACTATTCCCTTTTGTTTATGTTTCCTTATATCCATCTAACCCTCCCACCTCCCCCCTCCCTCCTCATTCTTCGAGGAGTTTCTATATTTTCTCACCGCCCCCTTTACCTTCTTGTTACTTACTACTCTGTCCGCCGTTCCACCATGGTCCATACAGTTATTTCTGGCAGCTGTTCTCTGGTGACGAACAGAGGAATTTATCTATATTTTTTGTAATCTCATTGATATACTTTCTTTGGCCACATTGTTTATTTCCATTGAAAAATGAGACAAGGTTTCTCCGAAACGTATGGTTTTAAATTAAAAATACACACGGCATTAGCCCAAAAGCTTGAATTATTTATATAATAATCCGGGCCGTGAAAGCCTTAATATGCAAACATGATTTCTTCCTCTTCTTTATTTTCTGGTGCTACGTTATTTGATATAGTTAAGTTAGAAGTAGTAAAGCATGAAAATCAACTTTTATGGTTGCCGACAGTGGATTTCCAACCGTCTATCTGTTTTTCTTCGGGGTTAAGTGCACTCCACTACAACATTCAAGCCTGGATTATAATTATATAAAACAAAGCCAAATATCGAAACTCGGCTGTCAGTGCACAGACTTACTGCACTTACCTAAAGCCACTCTATCGTGCCAATTGCCTTTATTCACACTATAGCTACTTGTCTCATTAGATTTGATCTCTCATAATCTTTATTATTCCCACGTCACTATTCTGTCTTTGTTCCCTATAACTCTTACAATCTTCCAATCGTGAGAGCACCTGAAGTAAATTGAAAACTTATTGTATTCACTTCCATTGTAACGGGAAATATAGCTGGGTGAGGTTCATATATTTATTTCTGGTGTCATTATTCAGTTTATGGGAGTAGTTTATCACCATTTGCGTTACAGCGATATTTGCACGCAGTTTACTATTGTAGAACTAGAACGGTAGTTCGAGGAGTTCACAACTCCCTCGACCGTACATAATCACGTGACGCATACATGAGTTATAAAAAGCTATTTTAACGTAAAAGTGATTCAACGTAGGCCTATTTCTTAATGTTTGGCTTCCTTAGACATTTTTCTTAAATGGTAATAACTAATTTTAATTCTTTACCATTTTATAAAGAAATTCCTACGTAACTCATGAAACATAAATCCTTACATAATCCAAGGACTACATGTTATGCAACTTGTAGGTTCTCTTCATACTTTAAAATACCTATGAATATTTTTTTTATTTTTATTTATTAATCAATGCACAAGCTACAGCTATGCTAGCCCTTCACGCTTGTACAAATAACAACAAAATAACAGTTTGAGATAAAATATAAAATAAATTTTACAAATCACCAAACAAAACAAGTCCATATCAAGAGCCGGTAGAATGACCTTGCTTGTAGCTGTGTCGTCAATGGCCAAGATGAAAGTTCTAAATACAGTTTATGTTCTCCTTCACCTGCTTCAGGAACGTCCTCTTGTTTGTTGATATGTCCAACTCGCGTTTACTTGCTATTCTATTGTACAGGGATGATATGCGGTTTTGGAAGGATCTTTGGATTAAGGAATGTTTAGTGTGTGTAATGTGCATGATATCATTGAGCCCGGTAGAACGGGAGGGGGCTCTTAGTTTGAAGAGTGACAGCTGGTGTATTCTTGAAATGCCCTTTGCTTGTTCATTTCATCCTTTTTCTCAAACACCAACAGTGATCTCCTAGTTTCTCTTTGGTGGTCATATCTCTTATGTCATTGTGAGTCTGTTCTAGATATA
The DNA here is from genome assembly GCA_946902985.2 of Meconema thalassinum. Classification (NCBI taxonomy): domain Eukaryota; kingdom Metazoa; phylum Arthropoda; class Insecta; order Orthoptera; family Tettigoniidae; genus Meconema; species Meconema thalassinum. The sequence continues at coordinate 1,152,631,487 of OX336389.2, forward strand.
TATCTTCCGTGACCCACCTAGCGTCATCTAGCAGCGAATCTCTGAAGCTCCTCAATTCTTCCTGGTGCTAGAGGACTTCCTTTTCCATTTGGCCATCAGATCTCGTCACCATCGCCAGCTATTATCTCCATGAGCAAGAGAACTTCGTCTACTTTTTCACTCACCATCTGTGCTAGTATCGCCTGCTATCAACTCTTTGAAGACCATTCATCAAGAAGAACATTTATTTTTGATAAGTTGTCTATTCTGATATGTTTTCCTTCTGTCTCCTACCCCCACTCTTTTCCCTTCCTTAGACCCTCCGCCCTTCGCTGAGTGGGTCTCACTTGTAAGTCGGCAGTTGACTTGATCAGTCAAGGCTCAACCAGAGACAGTCTCCTCAAACCAAGAGGCACTCTCTACATTCTACGCCATGTTGGCTCATTAAGTATTCGTCAAAGGGAACTTCACCTTCGACATGCAACCAAGATAAGTACAGACTTAAGGTTTTAACCTCATCTTCATCGGGTTTATTATCTACATGCTTTTATTGATCATTTTATAGACAGCGTGAGATTACTTATTTGGGGCGGTAATCATTCATCGCGGGATATGCCATGTTGGGATTTTGTCTGTCTAAGCCAACCTTAATAAAAAGTAGCTTTTCTTAAGCTATTTAAATGAGAAATCTTCTCACCACGTGGGATATTATCTAATACCCGCTGTCTATAAAATACCAAGCTAGTTCCTCCGCTGGATTAACTTTGGCTCCATTCTTCTATTAGGATCGTTCTGGAACCTCCCAGATCCTGTACTTTATCTACAAGTCTTGCCGTCATGTATTTTTCACTCACTTGTGAGAATACTATTGAAAATTGAAGAATCTTCCTTCTGAATTAAAGCTCAATAGCTAATTATCTTCCACCGTTGGAATGTTCTATGGCGCATTTAATTGCAATACACAACTTTCTCAAGCAATAGACTTTCGCCTATCTAGTGCTACCAGTCCTTTTTCATCATTGCAATAACTTTCTTTGCCATACACTTTCGTGTTACTACAGTGAACCTTTCATCCATTTAACAGACTATAATGATAACTAGTGCTTGTTCAACTTTTCTACCGCGTCGCGATCGTCCGTTTACCCTAAATAAGGCCATCAACATTCATCCTAAATCCCAATTGATCTTTCCTAAACCTTCTACTAACAAACCATATTAATAAAGTTATTTCTAGGTCTCACGAAAGGGAAACTTGCCCCATTTGTCACGTGATTCCTACTTGAACATAGGAAGTCTAGAACCTTCCTTTTGCCTTTCTCTTCAGGTTTCACAGTAAGTGACCTGCTCTATTTTGCATAGCTATCATAAAAGTAATTCTGTATAAATATAAGAAGTTATAGGAACTTCTCTTTCATTCTCCTGTTCTCTTTCTTTGTTATTTTGAAGTTGTAACTTTTTCTAAGATAGGTACTGTACCCGAAATACCTACCATCAGCATGTTGGAATCCCACGAAGACAGCTGGATCGTAGAGCCTGGAAACCCCGGCTATAAAATTTGCCAGATTCTACCCAACATAAGACGAGGAAATGGGGTACAGGAATTCCTAACTGAGACTACGTTAAGAAAAACCATGGTGAACGACATAAGAAAGCTCAAAAGCACAAGAATAATAATGAAAACAATCTCTGGTGTGTGGGAAAACCACTGAAATACCCACCGCTGGCCTTCTTAACGTGTTCTCTTATCGTTTCTATAAAGTACCACACTTCGAAGATTTTAAATTTATCAAAAAGAAAATTTATTCAGAAAAGGAAAATATAGTGTAAGTCACTATAGTATACTTCAAGGCAGAGTGCCCAACTTCCATCCGAAGTTTCATGAACATGGGAGAAAATGCCAGCCCCCACATTCATCAATGTTATTGACTGCAGTTTACCCAAGAATGAGTGAACACAAATCATATACATGGTCCAACATAAATGTTGACAGCAATTGGAACATTTAAATATAAACCCTGGAAATCTTCATATTTACAAGACATATATCATTTTATACCCTGAAAAAAAATATTTAAAGCTATAATACAAATGTACAGTCATTTTGTAACACTTTCTTAGTGTGTTTTCTTTTTATAGGATTCAGAAGTGACATCTTCCATGTGGTTTATTATATTTATGTTTGCTGGGTTTTCTGATTTTATTTATCTCTTCTGACCGAGCAATAAAGCTAAGTCAAAAATTAACTTCATTAATTTAATTTTAACACCCCTTTAAATGAACTGTCCTCACCAGACCGGAATTAGTGATTGTTAAAACGCCTGTTAAGCATTGCATTGATACAAATGGTCGAAAATTTTACCAGGTAGGTTTAATTCAACATGCCTAAAATGCATGATTTTCACAACAGATTATTTACTTGAACTGATACTGAAGTAAACTGCCCTAATTTCACAATCTATCTGAGTGGATTACTTTCCATACTACAACTTGGAATATTCCATTGAATACCCTTTTAATAATCAAGGACATTAGCCTTTACATGGCTTTGCCATTAAATATCATGCTACACTAAGCATTCATATCATTTATAATATCAGGCATTACTACTATCTCATTAGCGCTTCAATTAGTTATCTTTCTTAGTGAACAATGAATTCGGCTTAGTTGACAGATAACATTCACAATGAAATATTGTTGCTAAAATTATACAAGTTTCTTTACAGTTCAATTACTCACTGTTAAATTATTATTTCATTTGCTCTTATGTTATTATTATTCACGATCAATATGCATAGCTTTCAATAAGTGTTAAATAACAATTGCCGCTTTGGAGATATATCTACTTCCACATAAACCAAGTCTGGGATTCGCGTTAATAACATAGGGTGAATGTATTCAAATGTCTTCAAACTATGTTTAAAACATCTGTCTAGTCCATCAATAATGGATCTTGATCGAATCTAATAAAGCAAACGTAATGCAGAATCTCATAAAAAATTACGTTAGAAAGAACCTGGATCAAGTCAAAATTCGGAATAAATTCCTAGCAAATCAAAACGAATCCGCTTTCTTCACTGAACCTGCTCCATAAAGCTTACTGCAGCATTCGAAAATCAATCTGAATACTGAAATTTCACTTTCGAGTGTATAACAGTCTTCTAAGTAGACTTACGGAAGTAGAAACTCCAAATTGAGTCTACCCAAGCTCGAGTAATGTCATATGAAGGCATAAAACTAGTGTCCATATACAATATAAATCAAACACGAAAAATGATGAATCTTGAGTGGCCTAAAGTTCCTCTTCTCTACATTAAATAAATTCCCCATAAAATGAACTTGAATTTACAGTAATCAAAAGAAAATTAAACTATAATACATTTAATTACAATGGGTGCATTCTTTTAGTAGACTCAAAACCCTGTCCAGAATAGAACCAGTCTTGACACTAGGATCAAACCTAAACTCCATTCTTAGACGTTCTACGAAAAATCCTTAAAAAAATGTATATGTGGCAGGGTGACAACGTTAGAATAAACATGCTTAGCTACGATTGAAGATGGTTAATTCAGTACCTTAGATGATTCTTGTAGACCACGAAAGGACACAGTCATGTCCTTTATGACTGTTCCCTCCATGTAAGCAATAAAAGTCTTCACTGTCCAGGAAAGCGAGAAACGAACCCTGGATCTCCAGACATCTCCCATCCTGACTGAATGTTCCACTCTAATACCAACGACAGTTTCTTTCATCTTCGGATAACGTCCTATCAACCGCAGCACGCAATGATGTCTATATCGGCCCGAACACCAAAGTTCACTGGCCTCGCGCAATCGGTTCATTGCGAAACACACTGTATTGCAATACAACAGCTGTGTTCGCACTCACCAGGACGGGCCGCGCGACGTATAGCATCAGAATGAACGTAACGTCGCTCGCACAGTGACACTCGTGTGTTTATATCGCCTAGCCGCACATGGTTAAGTCATTGAAGCACATAGCAACCTTTCCTCTCGACATGAAATTGCTCAACATAGTTGCAAGATCACAGACATATGAGTTAGGCCCTATATATATAAAAAGTATATTCAAAATCCAAGCACTCGTATTGAGAAAAGCTTCTCAAATGGAGGTGCTAATTGTTCTGTCAACACACACGAAATGAGTGTATCGATACGGCCAGTTCCAAAGCGAAGAATGTCTACTGAAAGAACATTATGATTGTATGCTTGTCAAAAGCAAGTATTCACCTTTCACGAACACTATACGGCCGGCCTATAATGAACAGTTATCTAGCAAGACAAGCTGTGTTCTCATTTCGTTCGCAATGGCCTAATCGGAACTGATACAGGAGTCCTTCACGGCACTAAGGAAAACTCCCTGCTGTACAGTAATCGTACACTACTCAAGACGAACTTTCACTCACGGTGCAGGTGACATTTCGCCGCCGGTCACAGGTATAACTCGATACATGTGTAAACGTGTATGGTATATTCCAATCTACCCTCTCCGTTGTTCAAGCCAGAACGCGACTGCGAGGTCACCTACCGTCGCGCCACGAGTGTTCAAAACTGGAACTGATAAGATGCAAATATCTCATTTCCGTGTTCCTAAGAATCCAATTATGTGAAAGTAGTTAAAAATCCAACACCTGCTATAATTACAGACATGTTAAAATATGCCAGAACGTATAAAAAACTTGAATACCCATCCAAAAAGCATAGTTTATCTCTTGTTGCTGGTCGATAAAAATAATCATTACCCCTAACCAATCAGCTGTGACAACAGTACTTGCAACGCATGCGCCCCGCTTCTCTCGTCGAGATCGCTATCCAAAGTCAACTTGTGGGTCGCGAAACATATGATACTGACTCTCGCTTCATGTTCACAAGTAATTACATATTACCTTCCCATAAAAGCATTCCAGTCATGAGAATGAGGGTACAGTACGCAAAGATTTCTTATAGTACACTCCTTGTACTCAATTTAATGTTTAAACTTTAATCATTTCATTTGTTTTTTTAAATCTTAAAAAGATTTTAGTACATATATAAGGTTTGAAAAGCCTCCGTGGCTTAGGCGGCAGCACGCCGGCCTCTCACCGCTGGATCCGTGGTTCAAATCCCGGTCACTCCATGTGAGATCTGTGCTGGACAAAGCGGAGGCTGACAGGTTTTCTCCGAGTACTCCGGTTTTCCCTGTCACAATTTCATTCCAGCAACACTATCCACTATCATTTCATTTCATCTGTCATTCATTTAATCATTGCCCCAGGGGAGTGCGTCAGGCCTCGGCAGCCGGCACAGTCCATATCCTCGCCGCTAGATGGGGGCTTCATTCATTCCATTCCTGACCCGGTCGGAGACTGGAAGCAGGCTGTGGATTTTCATTATAAGGTTTGAAACCTAAAGAATTGTTAATTGCCTGGAGCAACCTTTAAATGTTAGGAGGTCTGCGACCCCAAATTGTTACTAATAATTGAAACTATATACTTGTCAAATTTATTAGACTCTTTTGCCTTGTTAAATAAATTAAATATTTGTTTTTGGATTTATCATTTCTCTAATACAACGGTTAGGCAAGATCCTGTCTTCCTTGGCTCTCCCTACTCAATGCCATTAAATCTATTGATAGGTCTTTCACCACTCTTTGCATTTGAGCAAGAACTCTTAGTGGTAATCTCGTTAAAGTTTCTCTTAGCTTTAATAGCTAATTCTAACTGGCCAGTAAGGCAAGTATAGCTCGCTACGCCAGCTACCTGCTTGTGGAGATCCTCTCCGAAAACTTATGGTTGGTTTTCCAAAAGATAAGTGTTTCTCTTTGTCTAAACTTTTAGCCGGCTCCTTGCTGAGTAAAAGCTTAGCCATTTCCAAATGCAACCATTGGTTCACTTACCAAAATTACTCCCCAAGGTATAATTTTTTATCACTATCCTTCTTGGAAGCACTTGGTCGCTTTTTCAAGAACTCTATAACTCCGAAAACTGGAAATACCAAACCTGATTCAAATTATTGGCATTCTTCGAATTACTTTGCAAAAACGAATTTCTTTGAACAGACATACAATAAATCTGTTACTCTCCGTCTTGCCAGACCATCACCCTTCCCCATAGTAAGCAGATGCATGCTTGAGAGGGAATATACTAAAGCCACTCTCTTGCAAACCGCCCAAGTCCTATCTGCGTTTCCCGTCAGCTTGGACCAAGTCCTTACCCACTTTAGGTATCAGAGAGCGGATTTGCGGTGGCAACCGCCTCTAAGTGCATTTAAAGTTAAATTCATAACTTTTGTGGGACTCTCCTCCTATTTTTCTATCCTTTTTCTCCGGTCCGAAACTTACCTCCTTTTCTTAATCATCTTCCCTTGGTGGTTAGGTTATTCCTCAGCCAATAATCTACCCAACAGCAGGTGGTCCGAACGGTAATGGCCATTTAAAATTGAATGTAGGAACGACAGGTCACTCACCTGGCGTGTCGTGCTGAGGGGAGGGATGTTTATGGCCGAAAGTACCTGCTGAGTGGTGAATTGTCTAAACCTTGGCATTCTGTTCCTTACAATGGCAGCAAAGAAGGATTGAATTCTGTTAAATTTTGCTATGTTTGACGGGCAAGAAGTGGTCCAAATAGGAGAGCAGTAGTTTGCAATGGGCTGGATTACTGAGAGGTAATAGAGGCGAAGAGCTGCGGGATTTGATATTTCTGTGAAGCGGTAGAGTATGCCAAGGAATTTCATGGCTTTGGATAAAGAATATTGTATGTGTTCATTAAATCGTAGCTGGCTGTCGAATATGACCCCTAGATCTCGCTGATGCGCAACTGCGGTAATGGGCCTGTCTAGTAAGGAATATGTTGTAGATACTGGTGAATTGCGTAGGGTAATTGTTAAAAAGTTGCATTTATCTGGGTTTGGTTTCAACTTCCATGTGCGGCACCTGTCGGACAGAACGTTAAGTGAGGACTGAAGTAGTGCGGCGTCGGCAGGTGTCTTAATTTCCTTGAAAATCTTGCAGTCATCTGCGAAGAGTAGGGTATCAGCTGTGTCAGAGAGTTTCGATGGTATGTCATCCATAAATAATGAAAATAAAATTGGGCCAAGGGCACTGCCTTGTGGGACGCCGGAGAGCATAGATAGCCAAGGGGATGAGGTGCCTGATATTACGACTCTCTGTTGTCGGTTCTGTAGAAAGCCGGCGAGGAGTGTTAGGAGATTGCCATGTATATTGAACCGTTCAGCGATTTTGTGGAGTAGTAGAGTATGGTCTATTGAGTCAAATGCTTTCGATATATCTACGTAGCAGAGATTGAGCTGAGATGTTTCTGCAATGGTATGTGTTGCATAGCTGTGGATAGTGGCCAAGTTAGTGAGGCACGAGCCTCCAGGAAGGAAGCCATGTTGGCTGGTTGAAATATAAGGTAAGGTAAAAGACAGGAGACGTTGGTGGATTATTTTTTCAAATATGAAGGATAGTGTGGGTAGTATAGAGATTGGTCGGTACGATGATACGTTCTTTTTGTCCCCAAATTTGAATATAGGGACAATGTTGACCTGTTTCCAGGCAGTGGGAAAATAGCCCTTGGCAAAGCACCTGTTGAATAGATTGGAGAGCGGTGTACAGAGAACAGTGGCTGTGTTTTTCAGGAAGATGGGACCAATATTATCGGGACCGGTGGCTTTGTTGGTGCGGAGAGATTGAAGTAGACTGAGGACTTCATTTGGTGTTGTCGTTATTTTCGAACAAGTGTAATTTGCTGCTGTTTCTACCTGTGGAAGGGGTTGATTTTGAGTGGGAGTGGAAAAGTTTTCAAAGAAATACCTGTTGAATAGCTTATTGCGGTATTGTCCCTCCGCTTTGGTTCCCTGGTGTTCTACGCTGACGGGAATCCTTTTGGTTCTCCTCCTCGAGTTGATGACTGACCAGTAGCGCTTGGGATTTTCCCGGACGTTCTCCGTGATGGCTTCTATATGCCCCGTGTAGTCTATCCTGCAGGGATCCGGAACAGAACTGAAATGCGTTACGTAACGCTGTGTTCCACGTTACGTTACGTATGCCATACCGCGCCCCCGAGCTGGCTTGCGGTATCGTTCCGGAACTGTAACTTGGAACTCAGTACGAGCATGTGGAACGTTACAGCGCTGGAATGGTACAGTCGGAACTCGACTCCCAACTGTACCGAGCATCAAGGTACGTGTTAGCGGAACGTTACGTATGGAACGGTACATGATTGGAACGATTCCTCAGCGTTACCAGTTGGAAAGTTACTCTGCGTACCGTTCTTGGTTATCGAAATAGAGTAACGTTTCCACCAGTACCCGGTTACACTGTGTACCGTTCCAGGTTATACCAACCAGCCACCCGGTATCTATGCGTAACGTTCCAGGTTCTCATGTTCCAACGGAAAGTGGAACGGTACAGAGCCTGTAACAGTACAGCAGCATTTCCCAAAATGTATGTAGGCCTACAGACTATTACAGGACTGTTACCGGTACTACTGTCCATTAGCTATTAAAACCATTATGGCTATTACACCAAATTTTTACGTAGACTATTATGGCTATTACACAGTCTATTTAGTTACCACGGCAATTGTAACACTGTGTTTATTACACTGTTACGCTGGTTGTTACAAACTGTCACATAATAGCCTAATTACACAACAACTACATCAATTACATACCTGTTATCTAATCTAGGGGCATTTCTTTCATGATATCGAAATACTCTATCTAGCCTAAGGATATTTTTCAGTATCTACTGTCCTACCTAGAACCCTGATGAAAAGATCCTTTTTTCTGCGTCAACAACTATCCCAGTTTGAACGATGCCATATGCAATTGCAGGCAAATTATTTATTCAAACATAGGATAATTACTTCTTGAAATATCAATAAAAATAAAAATAAAAATACTGATTTCAGTCTGAGTGCGTGCCGCATCAGACAGGGCAAGGCACGTTGCTCGTTTCGATCGCGGTCATACTGTAGCCTACGTTAGAAATATGTTTCCTGAAAACAATACGATGGATCCCATTGATTCGAAATATTTATTGTTGCTCCATATAGAGGTTTGGAACATAGGTTATTGTTCATCGGTCCATGTAGTTGAGGTTTTTATGGAATTTGTCTGATAGGTCTAAACTTTGTTACTGCGATGTCTGTAGTAACGTGAGTATTTGTAATGATGGCATGGCTTGGGAAGGAATAGGCCGTGGCCTTGACTTAGGAACTATCCACGCATTTTCCTGGAGTAGAACTGGGAAACCACGGAAAACCAATCTAAAATGGCTTAGATGGGAATCCAACTCACCTTCTCGCAGTGTTGCCATATAAGGCAGAGTGTAACCTACACAGCAATCTTTAGCTCCTTTGTGACCAATAATAGTATTTCTTTTCTAAATTAAACCTCCCGTTCTTGCTTTTCGTTTACTTGTTAGCCTATTTTCATTTAGTAGTGATAGAAGCCATTTTTCAGTGATGCTTAATTCTAATAATGAAGGCTATTCAGTCGTGTTGACCGACTGAAAAGCTTCCTTTATTATTTACATTTATGAAAGATAGACGTATGACATCACATATAGTCCGTGTGTGTACGTATGTGTGTGTTTGCATGTGCCCGTCGCCTCGCTCCCCTCCCTAATAAAATCTAAACTGCTGGAGCGATTTCAACGAAACTCGGTATGGTCATAGTACTATTTTGTCCAACTCCGACTGTGCTCTTCAAATTTTATTACATCTCACCAATCCAACATGGCAACTGTGCGAAATATTTCACCGGCATTCCATATCTCCGAAACTATTACAGATATCATCCTGACGTTTTGTATGAAGGAAAAAAGCACTAATAGAAGTGTTACGATGGGACTCTCAAAAACCTCTTTACAAAACGAACATGGCTATACCATACCAAATCATTTTAATATACAGTAATCAATATTTTATTAACACAACTCAACATCGCATCCAAAGACATTCCAAAGACACTAAACTCAAAGATAACAAAATCAAAACTATGTAAATCAAAACACTGTCTATTTTCTACATCAAAACACTGTCTATTTTCTACAGGAAGTAGATTGCTCGAAAGAGCTTTAGTTAACTTTCTCCACATTCTCCCACCTTGCAAAAGGTAGTTTTGCAACACACACTCATAAACTGAAGTAGACATTCTAAAATTATAGTTGAACATTGAGCTCAGGAATGTGAACCACTATAAGTCTAGTTTCTTGAGTTGCCTAACAGTTCTACCACAACGAGTCTTAAATTCACTCTCCTTTTCAGTTCCTGAGTTACTGCAGGGAATATCTTCATTAAGGACCGGCTCACTTAGTCGGTGTTGTGAAGTGTTGATAGAATCACCTTTGTTAAGACAGTTTACCTCTAACGAATAAAGTCGCTGTACTGGACGAAGTAGAATGCCAGTTGCTGTCTTAATTTTAACCAGACGAGTCACATTGTCTCTTCCAGGTGACAGCTCCACCACTCTCCCTAAGGGCCAGTTGATACGTTTCTTGTTGTCGCCCTCCACCAGTACTATGTCTCCTACTTGTATGGATCCCTGTTGCTTTTTGCTCCGTGATCGGAGAAATCCCAGGTATTTTTTTTGAAGCGATTTCTCAGGCTCTCCCGAACAGCTTGTAGATAACGCCATCTGTCGTTTAAACTGCTGGTTTGAATTTGGTCTAAGTCGGTTACATCATTACCCTCTAGGCTCTGTAGGAACATGGAGGGTCTGAGTGGCTTGAGTTCATCTTCTTCAGAAAGATAAGTCAAAGGTCGATTGTTCATCAGGTTCTCACAATCGCACAGAAGAGTACACATTTCCTCATAATTTAGGCAAGCTTTACCCAAATTACGGCGAAGCAAATCCTTTAGAATCTTAATCAACCTTTCCCAGAATCCTCCCCACCAGGCTGCAGTGGGAGGGTTCAGCTTCCATTTAATCTTCAGAAGGCTGCATATCCTCTCTATTTCAGTCCAATCCAATTGCTCCATGGTTCTGCGAAGTCCGGTGAAATTCGTCCCATTGTCCGAATACATGGTATTCACTCTTCCTCTTCTTGCCACAAATCGGCGCAGTGCTTGGATATACGCTACTGTACTAAGTGAAGTGATCAATTCCAGATGTACAGCCCGATAAACTGCACAAGTGAATATCACAATCCATCCCTTTTCTCCTCCTCGTAGAAACACAGGGCCGGCCAAGTCTGTGCCCGTGATCTGGAAAACATTCGATGCCTTGATTCGATCCTGTGGCAACGGAGGAAAAGGTACCTCAAAACCCTTAGCAGAGTTACGACGACAGATCACGCATTTCCGAACAACTGCTGCCACCGTCCTTCTTCCTCTAATTATCCAAACCCTTTGGCGCAACAAAACAAGCAGTGTGTGCGTCCCAGCATGGTTATGGAATCGATGAAAATGTTCAATCATTCTTTCAACCATCACATGTTTTGATGGAAGTACAACTGGATAGGTATACTCAGGAGTGTCGTCAGAATCAACAACTCTTGACTTCATGTGTAGAATTCCTTCATCGTCTGTGAACACCTCCAGATTCTTCAATTGTTCTTTTCTCTCTTCTTCATAAAGCGTTTCCTTCTGGATAAGGAAGTACAGTTTCTTCTCAGCATTGAGAAACTCTTCGCTAACAATTTCCGTTGATACGTGGTCTCGACGATTCCATTGTTTCAATCTCAAAATCCAAGCAATGGTCCTAACGATTTTGGTGTATCCAGAGAATCGTGAACTTAATTGCAGTAAAATAGTTTCCACAACAGTGTTCTTAGCAGCTACAACTGTCATCCTCCTTTCCCTGTTGACTTCTTCCAACAATGGTTCAGGACGATTAAATACCCATTCTTCTTCTTTACATTTAAGCCAAGACGGACCCTCCCACCATCTGGATCTCCAAAGTTGTGTTGGTGAAAACCCTCTAGACAGGAGATCTGCTGGATTGAGGCTGCCCGGTATGTGTCTCCATGAACTAGCCTTACTGTACTCATGAGTTTCCTTTACCCGATTCTCTACGAACACCGACCAAAGCCCTTTATTAGCAATCCAAGCCAAGACTACTGTTGAATCGGACCAAAACACTGTGTGTATGTCATTCCGGTGTAGGCATCGAAGGCTCAACCGAGACATTCTAACTCCAAGGAGCGCTCCCATCAGTTCAAGGCGGGGTAGTGTCAGTTCTTTGAGAGGCGCCACTCTAGATTTAGCCATCAGAAGACTCAGTTTGATCTTACCTTCTTCTTCCGTTCTCAGAAATATGCAACAACCAAACGCTCTTTTGCTAGCGTCCACAAATACATGCAAAGTGCTGTTGTCATTCAGGAAAATCCTTCTAGGTATCCGACAGTCATGTAGGTATTGCAACTGCTGAGTCCATCGACAGAATTCCTCACAAATGTCTCCTGGTAAAACCTCATCCCATCCTATACTTTTCTGCCATGTCTTCTGCAGAATGAGCTTGGGAATCAGAGTTACTGGGGCTGAAAATCCAATCGGATCAAATATTTTTTGCACGCTGGATAGTACCACTCTTCGGGTTACTAAACCGGTAGTCGGGCTGAAGTTACATCCAAGTTCATCTACGTCGCAATACCAACGAAGTCCTAAGACATTCTCAGTTTTACCAACACCACAATCAAAGGAATTCACCCATCCCCTCAAATTGAAACCTGCGGATAACATCAATTCTTGTGCCTTTAAAATAAAGGGTCCAATTTCTTCCTTTGAAGCGACTCCAGTAAGACAGTTGTCCACATAAAATGCAGGTATCATTTTTGTAGCTACTTCCTTCAAATGAGTTGGGGGCTCTTCTAGAAGGTTGTTCAGTACAGAAACCAATAGGAAGGGACTGGAACAAACACCAAAAACCACCCGGCAATGTCGAAAAGTGGTAATCTTATCATTATCCCACCAGAGAAAACGGAGCATATCCCTGTCTTCAGGATCAATTATAATCTGCAGGAATGCCTTCTCTATATCAGCTATTAGACCTATAGGATAGGTTCGAAAATTGGTCAGCACTGATGGAACAAGGTCGATGAGGTTGGTTCCGGGCTCGAGGCAATCATTCAAGGGATGACCATTTCTGTCTTTGTTGGAAGCATCGAACACCGGCCTTATCTTTGTAGTGCCACCATCTTTCAGCACAGCTCTATGAGGCAAATAATGTGTAGGTCCATCCAAAACCTCGTTTTCAACACCTTCGATAATCCCTTTGTTTACCCATTCATGTAACACCTCATCATAATCCTGAAATTTCTGCATTCCTCGTAACTTTCTTGAAGTGTTCAATAATCGTTTCTGAGAAATTTCACGATTCGTTTCCAGAGAAGTACAACCATCAATCCAGGATAGTTTGACAATGTAGTGCCCAGATTCCTCTTCTCTCTTCACAGTCCTATCGAAGAACATCTGAATTTCTTGTTCCCTTTCTTCCTTTTTTATCTGTTCGCCAGGATCTTTTATACCCAAAGTCTCAATTTCCCACAAATCCGCCACTCTTGTTGATTGAGTTAAAGTAAGTAGAGTGTAAGAGGAGGCAGTAGTTGAAGTGATCTCAGAAGAGCCCATAAGTGTCCACCCTAAACAAGTTCTCACAGCTACTAGACTCTTGTTTACATGTAGAAAGTCTGGCGTGATTATCTGAGCCCACACGTCAGCTCTTAACAATACCTGAATGTCAGTACTGTTGACACCATTATCTTGGCCAACATCACTAAGTTCAACTCCCTTGTCCCTCAGTAAATTAAACAAGTCAGCATCAACTAGGGGAGCACCTCCACAGATACTATTAGAGCCTAACACTGCAACCTCACATCTGTTTTCCTCGTTCATACCCAGCAATGTTATTTGATAGGACTCGAAACAAACAGGTGCTGTTTTCCTACCTCCAAATAATTCTTGACTTAGTGTTACCTTTTCAGTTTGTTCCAACTCTAATTTCTTAGCACAAGACTTCTTTATGTAGCTTCTCTGCGATCCACTGTCACACAGAACTCTTACTCTGTGCGTGGATCCACCAACAACTACTCTAGCAACTAAAGTCTGCAGATAGGTCACATGTCCTTTATTACTACCTTCCATCATGCTAACTGTTTTTGGAACCGAATTACCTTTTGGTTCATCTGAGTCTGTTTTCGCACACATCAAAGCGTAATGTTTCCCCTTGCAAAATGGGCACTTCACAAACATCTTACACTTAACACTGACATGTCCCGGTCGTAGACACCTAAAACAAGCTCCCTTTTTCTTTAATGTTACTTGGCGTTGTTCTTGAGAATAATCAATAGTTACAGCACAGTCTTGAGAAAGATGTGAGGTTCTGCCACAGAATATACAAGCCGTATCTTTGTTATTTCTGTTTCCCTTACTAACTGAAACATCCTCTATTGAAATTAAAGAAGCCGCTAAAGGTCTGTCCCTATTCTTAGTCTTGGTCCTATCATCTTGCTTAACTCGATCCGTCCTCTCGTTAACTTCAAAAGAACTATGTCTTAGCTTAAGCCGTTCTTCACCTTCTACCTCAGTCTTTAAGAAGGCTAACAATTCACTCAAGCAACAGTCAGGTTCCTTGGTAGGCGTTTCTTTTGATACACGATACCTGTCCCAAGTTCTAAACATAACCTCTGGCAAGGCACTCTCTACTAGTGGAAATAACATTGCAGCATATTTCTCCTTTGTTACTCCCAAGGAATCAAGTGCTCTCAACTGTCCCTCCAGACTGTCATACAGTTGGGCGCTGGATCTTAAACTATCCTTCTTTAACACCAAGGATAAAAGTTCCCTAACATAGTACTCAATGAGCAACTCATCCTTCCCATACCTAGACTTCAACAATTCTATAGCCTTTTTGTAGTTTTCCTTTGAAGGAGAAAAGTTTTCTACCAACTTCTGAGCACACGAACCAGGTTCCATACACTGAATCAAATAAACAAATTTATCTTCATCTTTAAGGCTGCTATCTTCATGTATTTTAGTAAATTGCGCCCAAAACCCAATCCAGCACTTCACGTTTCCGTCAATTTTTTTCAGTTCTAGTTTTGGTTGCCTTAGTAGTCTCTGATTAGAAGTACGTGAACAGTTACTCATTTTAGCTTCATAAACTGCTTGATCTCCAACTTGTAAGGCCTGCACCTTTTCCCTAACCTTAAAATATTTCAAGTCGTACTCACTGCAATTGTTGATCTCTGTTTCAAGCACGATGTCTTCAAGGTCTTCCTTTAGCAGCAGCTCATTGTAAACTTCATCATCCAGACGTTTTAACTTCTCGTAGCGTTCCACAAGTGAAGCATATCTGCTACGAATCTCCACGTGGTCACCATCAGCAAGCGCCAACAGTTCTTCAAGCTTGTTTACCTCACGTGTAAATACGCCACGTAATACTCGACGTTCGGTCATCGTTGTTCTGTTTTACTTGATGTTGAGATTGCCAGTAGTCCTGTCACGGTCGCCAGTTATATACCATACCAAATCATTTTAATATACAGTAATCAATATTTTATTAACACAACTCAACATCGCTTCCAAAGACATTCCAAAGACACTACACTCAAAGATAACAAAATCAAAACTATGTAAATCAAAACACTGTCTATTTTCTACAGGAAGTAGATTGCTTGAAAGAGCTTTAGTTCGCTTTCTCCACAATGGCGGCCAAGCGAAGTTGTTGTATTTAAATAGCCTTTTCTCGCATTTAAACCAAACGAGCGCCGTCACACATGGTACAGCAAATGGTATACACCTTGTAATGCACTGACATCCTATTCAGCTGAATTGTTTACATAACATCAAGATGGCGGCTGTGCGAAATTTTAAAATTAAGGTTTAATTTCTTGTGTCCTAATCATGCGATCGAAACCAACGTTTGAACAATGAAACTACGCAATAATCATCTAATACTACATAGCTCTATGGCCTACAAAGTATATAAAAATCCAATATGGTGGCCATCGGAAATATTTAGACAATTCTCAATGTCAACTAATCTGTGACAGCAATCAAACTTAATTGTTTTTTTAACCACGAAATGGCGCCAGCGTCAAATTTTAAAATCTCGCTTTTAGCCTATTTCTATTTATGAAAAAAATAGGCTTATGGGATCACCTTTCACCCATGTGTGTACGTCCGTGTGCGTGCCCCCCCCCCACACTAATAAAATATAAGTGGCTGGATAGATTTCAATTAAATTCGGTAAGGTCATAGTACTATTCTGGCCGACCCCGACCGTGCCCTTCAAATTTTATTACGTTTCAAAAATCCAACTTGGCGGCTGTGCGAAATATTTCACTGGCATTATATATCTCCGAATCTCAGAAGACTTCTCTTACTTAGGAACCAAATAACCAGTGATGGACGAAGGAAAGAAAATATAAAAAGTAGGTTGGCTCAGGCAAGAAAAGCATTTCTACAGAAAAGAAATCTGTTGGCATCGAGCGTGGGCTCTATGGAAGTGAAAATTGGCCTATTGGTGCAGCAGAAAAGAGGAGATTTGAAGCGTTTGAAATGTGGTGTTACAGGAGAATGATGAAGATCAGATGGGTAGATAGGGTTACAAATGAAGAGGTATTAAGACGAGTGGGAGAGGAGAGATGTTTCTGGCGACTGCTAATGAAGAGAAGAGATAGGTTGGTAGGACACTTACTAAGACACCCAGGAATAGCAAACTTAGTTAAGGAAGGAAGGGTCGAGGACAAGAAATGTAGGGGTAGACCGAGATTAGAATATGTTAGTTTGCCTCGAATGTAGGCTGTGGTAGCTATGTAGAGATGAAACGCTTAGCTCAGGACAGGGAGGCATGGAGAGCGGGATAAAACCAGTCAAAAGACTGAAGACTAAAACAACAACATCAGCCGATATGAATGAATTGATAAATATCAAAGACACAAGATAAATGTATAGCGTAACACTAAAAAGTCCCTTGGTATTAAACCTTACATGGTGCACCATAAAGAAGGATGGAAAATTGAACGCCTAAATCAACATACCGTAACATGATGTATGAAAATATGATAAAATAATCATTTGCAACAAATTTCAAACACATATTAAAACTCTAAAAATGCCTGATTTTCCTACAGACCACTGCCAGTGGAAGAACGTGGCTAGTATTAAGGGACTTTTTTCAAGAAACATTGTGTGTCTGTGTGTGTATATGTGTGCTCCCCCCTTTCAATTGAAACACGAAATTTTGTCCAGAGGTAGCACTAGAAAAGGGCACCTCAGTGTCATGTTTATTTTGCCGCCATCTTTGCCAAATCTCAATTGTGGCTACTCAATTGGTCAAAACTTAAGATTAATAAACGACTAAACTAATCATCAGGGACCCGGAACAGAACGAAAATGCGTTACGTACCGCTGTGTATCACTTCACGTAACGTATGCCATAACGCAGCCCCAAGCTGGCTTGCGGTATCGTTCCGTAACTGTAACTTGGAACTCGGTACGAGCAAGTGGAAAGATTCAGCCCTGGAACGGTACAGTCGGAACTCGACTCTGCAGGCATAGAATCATGTTGGTAGCACTGTCTTATATTGATTACTCCAAATTTATCTAGAATGCCAGGTGCTATACGTGTGGAAAATATGGAGCTGTTGGCTTGCATATTTTCTGATATATTGATCTTGGGGAAAGAATATAGACAGCATTTATTAACAGTTGGCAGCCCTGATTGCTCTTAAGAATAAGCATAGTCATATCTGTTAAGGTACACATAGCACATACGATATTTGGTTGAAATCCAACTGATAGTATAGGAGTTAATTGTATTTAAAAATTGGTGCTATCAGCAGGCTTAGAATCATGTTGGTAGAACTGACTATATATGTTACTAAAAATTAATCTAAAATGTAAGGTACTATACGTGTTCATAGTTTAAAGCTGTCGGCTTGCATACTTTCTGATATACAGGTATTTGGATAAAAAAATAGAGAGAGAATTATTAACGTTTGGCAGCTCTGTTGGTTCTTAAGAATACGCTCAGTAATATCTGTTTATGTCCACATATTACATACAACATTTGGTTGAAATCCAATTGATAGTGCAGAAGTTTGATGCATTTAAAAACTTGACTTATCAGAAAGCTTAAAATTATTTTGGCAACACTGTCATGTATGGCCTCATGGAAATTAAACAGAAATATCATTATCTACATCTGTGCCGATTTTGGAATAGCTCCCAAGCATACCTTTCAAGATATCCAACATGGAGCTCAAATTTCTGGTGCGTTTTTTCAGCAGTTGGTAGCAGTGACATTATTTTCAAATATGGGCTTGAGATATTCCGGTATACATCTTTAGTCATACTAAAAATTGTTTTTGATTGCTGCAGCCGTTTATGAGTTGATGGGGGGGGGGAGGACACACACAGCCAGCCATACAGACAGATAGACAGACAGACAGACACACAGACACACACACATTTTCCCGGATCGATCTCAAAAGTCTACTTTTTCCTCATTTTTGCAAAATGTGAAAAGTAGACTAATAATTCCTGATTTTCGCACAGATCACTGCCAGTGGAAGAACGTGGCTAGTATTAAGGGACTTTTTTCAAGAAACATTGTGTGTCTGTGTGTGTATATGTCTGCTCCCCTCTATCAATTGAAACACGAAATTTTGTACAGAGGTAGCACTAGAAAAGGGCACCTCTGTGTTATGTTTATTTTGCCGCCATCTTTACCAAATCTCAATTGTGGCTACTCAATTGGTCAAAACTTAAGATTAATAAACGACTAAACTAATCATCAGGGACCCGGAACAGAACGAAAATGCGTTACGTACCGCTGTGTATCACTTCACGTAACGTATGCCATAACGCAGCCCCAAGCTGGCTTGCGGTATCGTTCCGTAACTGTAACTTGGAACTCGGTACGAGCAAGTGGAAAGATTCAGCCCTGGAACGGTACAGTCGGAACTCGACTCCCAACTGTACCGAGCGTCAAGGTACGTGTTAGCGGAACGTTACGTATGGAACGGTACAGTCGGAACTCGCCTCCTAACTGTACCGAGCATCAAGGTACGTGTTAGCGGAACTTTAGCTCCTTAGTGACCAATAATATTATTTCTTTTCTAACTTAAACCTCCCGTTGTTGCTTTTCGTTTACTTGTTGGCCTATATTCATTTAGTATTGATAGAAGCCATTTTTCAGTGATGCTTAATGCTAATAATGACAGCTATTCAGTCGTGTTGACCGACTGGAAAGCTTCCTTTATTATTAACATTTATGAAAGATAGGCCTATGACATCACATAGAGTCCGTGTGTGTGTTCGTATATGTGTGTTTGCATGTGACCGTCGCCTCACTCCCCTCCCTAATAAAATCTAAACTCCTGGAGCGATTTCAACGAAACTCGGTAAGGTCATAGTACTATTTTGTCCAACCCCGACTGTGCTCTTCAAATTTTATTACATCTCACCAATCCAACTTGGCGATTGCGCGAAATATTTCACCGGCATTCCAAATCTATTACAGATATCACCCTGACGTTTTGTATGGTGGAAAAAAGCACTAATATAACTGTAACTAAGGGACTCTCAAAAACCTCTTTACAAAACGAACATGGCGGCCAAGCGAAGTTGTTGTATTTAAATAGACTTTTCTCGCATTTAAACCAACCGAGCGCCGTCACACATGGTACAGCAAATGGTATACACCTTGTAATACACTGACATCCTATTCAGCTCAATTGTTTACATAACTTCAAGATGTCGGCTGTGCGAAATTTTAAAATTAAGGTTTAATTTCTTGTGTCCTAATCATGCGATCGAAACCAACGTTTGAACAATGAACCTACGCAATTATCATCATCATTTAATAGTGCATAGCTCTATGGCCTACCATGTATATAAAATCCAATATGGTGACCATCCGAAATATTTAGACAATTCTCAATGTCAACTAATCTGTGACAGCAATCAAACTTAATTGTTTTCTTAACCACGATATGGAGCCTGTGTCAAATTTTAAAATCTCGTTTTTAGCCTATTTCTATTTATGAAAAGATAGGCTTATGACATCACCTTTTGTCCGTGTGTGTCCGTGTGTGTGCCCCCACGCCCCACTAATAAAATCTAAGTGGCTGGATGGATTTCAATTAAATTCGGTAAGGTCATAGTACTATTCAGGCCGACCCCGACCGTGCCCTACAAATTTTATTACGTTCTAATAATCCAACATGGCGGTTGTGCGATATATTTCACTGGCATTCTATATCTCCGAATCTCAGAAGACTTCTGTTACTTAGGAAGCAAAATAACCAGTGATTGATGGAGGAAAGAGGATATAAGAATTAGGTTGGCTCAGGCAAGGAAGGCATTTCTACAGAAAATGAATCTGTTGACACGGAGCGTGGCACTCTATGGAAGTGAAAATTGGACTGTTGATGCAGCAGAAAAGAGGAGATTTGAAGCGTTTGAAATGTGGTGTTACATGAGAATGATGAAGATCAGATGGGAAGAGAGGGTTACAAACGAAGAAGTATTAAGACGAGTGGGAGAGGAGAGATGTTTCTGGCGACTGCTAATGAAGAGAAGAGATAGGTTGGTAAGACACATACTAAGACACCCAGGAATAGCAAACTTAGTAATGGAAGGAAGGGTCGAGGACAGGAACTGTAGAGGTAGACCGAGATTGGAATATGTTAAAAAGTTTGCCTCGAATGTAGGGTGTGGTAGCTATGTAGAGATGAAACGCTTAGCTCAGGACAGGGAGGCATGGAGAGCGGGATAATACCAGTCAAAAGACTGAAGACTAAATCAACAACATCAGCCGACATGAATGAATTGATAAATATCAAAGACACAAGATAAATGTATAGCGTACCACTAAAAAGTCCCTTGGTATTAAACCTTATATGGTGCACCATAAAGAAGGATGGAAAATTGAACGCCTAAATCACCATACCGTAACATGATGTATGAAAATATGATAAAATAATCATTTGCAACAAATTTCAAGCACTTATTAAAACTCTAAAAATGCCTGTTTTTCTTACAGATCACTGCCAGTAGAAGAACGTGGCTAATATTAAGGGACTTTTTTAAAGAATCATTATGTGTCTGTGTGTGTATATGTCTGCTCCCCCTATCAATTGAAACACAAAATTTTGTACAGAGGTAGCACTAGAAACGGGCACCTCAGTGTCATGTTTATTTTGCCGCCATCTTTACCAAATCTCAATTGTGGCTACTCAATTGGTCAAAACGTATCATTAATAAACGACTAAACTAATCATCAGGGACACGGAACAGAACTGAAATGCGTTACGTACCGCTGTGTTCCACGTTACGTAACGTATGCCATACCGCGGCCCCGAGCTGGCTTGTGGTATAGTTCCGTAACTGAAACTTGGAACTTGGTACGAACGTGTGGAACGTTACAGCCCTGGAACGTTACAGTCGGAACTCGACTCCCAACTGTACCGAGCATCAAGGTACGTGTTAGCGGAACTTTAGCTCCTTTGTGACCAATAATAGTATTTCTTTCTAAATTAAACCCCCCGTTCTTGCTTTTCGTTTACTTGTTGGCCTATTTTCATTTAGTAGTGATAGAAGCCATTTTTCAGTGATGCTAAATTCTAATAATGAAAGCTATTCAGTCGTGTTGACCGACTGAAAAGCTTCCTTTATTTTCTACATTTATGAAAGATAGGCCTATGACATCACATATAGTCCATGTGTGTGCACGTATGTGTGTGTTTGCATGTGTCCGTCGCCTTGCTCCCCTCCCTAATAAAATCTAAACTGCTGGAGCGATTTCAACGAAACTCGGTAAGGTCATAGTACTATTTTGTCTGACCCGACTGTGCTCTTCAAATTTTATTACATCACACCAAACTAACATGGCAACTGTGCGAAATATTTCACCGGCAATCCATATCTCCGAAACTATTACAGACGTTTTGTATGGTGAAAAAAAAAGCACTAATAGAAGTGTAACGATGGGACTCTCAAAAATCTCTTTACAAAACGAACATGGTGGCCAAGCGAAGTTGTTGTATTTAAATAGACTTCTCTCGCATTTAAACCTTCCAAGCACCGTCACACATGGTACAGAAAATGGTATACACCTTTTAATGCACTGACATCCTATTCAGCTCAATTGTTTACATAACTTCAAGATGGCGGCTGTGCGAAATTTTAAAATTAAGGTTTAATTTCTTGTGTCCTAATCATGCGATCGAAACCAACGTTTGAACAATGCACCTAGGCAATAATCATCAGCTAATAGTACATAGCTCTATGGCCTACAATGTATATAAATCCAATATGGTGACCATCCGAAATATTTAGACGATGCTCAATGTCAACTAATCTCTGACAGCAATCAAACTTAATTGTTTTCTTAACCACGAGATGGCGCTAGTGTCAGATATTAAAATCTCGTTTTTTTGCCTATTTCTATTTATGAAAAAATAGGCTTATGAGATCACCTTTTGTCCGTGTGTGTCCGTGCGTGTGCCCCCAACCCCCACTAATAAAATCTAAGTGGCTGGATAGATTTCTATTAAATTCGGTAAGGTCATACTGTAGTAATATTCAGGTCGACCCCGACTGTGCCCAACAAATTTTATTACGTTTCAATAATCCAACATGGCGGCTGTGCGATATATTTCACTGGCATTCTATATCTCCGAATCTCAGAAGACTTCTGTTAAGTTACTTAGGAAGCAAAATAACCAGTGATGGTTGGAGGAAAGAGGATATAAGAAGTAGGTTGGCTCAGGCAAGGAAGGCATTTCTACAGAAAAGGAATCTGTTGACATCGAGCGAGGCACTCTATGGAAGTGAAAATTGGACTATTGGTGCAGGAGAAAAGAGGAGATTTGAAGCGTTTGAAATGTGGTGTTACAGGAGAATGATGAAGATCAGATGGGAAGAGAGGGTTACAAACGAAGAGCTATTAAGGCGAGTGGGAGAGGAGAGATGTTTCTGGCGACTGCTAATGAAGAGAAGAGATAGGTTGGTAGGACACTTACTAAGACACCCAGGAATAGCAAACTTAGTTATGGAAGGAAGGTCGAGGACAAGAACTGTAGGGGTAGACCGAGATTAGAATATGTTAAACAGTGTGCCTCGAATGTGTGGTGTGGTAGCTGTGTGGAGATGAAACGCTTAGCTCAGGACAGGGAGGCATGGAGAGCGGGATAAAACCAGTCAAAAGACTGAAGACTCAAACAACAACATCAGCCGATATGAATGAATTGATAAATATCAAAGACACAAGATAAATGTATAGCGTAACACTAAAAAGTCCCTTGGTATTAAACCTTACATGGTGCACCATAAAGAAGGATTGAAAATTGAACGCCTAAATCAACATACCGCAACATGATGTATGAAAATATGATAAAATAATCATCTGCAACAAATTTCAAACACATATTAAAACCCTAACAAGAAGTTCCGTGACGAACTAAAGAGCCTACTCTTCCTAAAATTAAGTTTCATACCAATGATTAAACTAGTGTATATGAACCTATCTAGAATAATGACGAAATTAAGTTGTTAATATCGAAATGTCTAATTAGTTCGAAATATACCTGGTATAATGTAGCCTAATAGAGCAGTACTGTTGGCAGCCCTGGCGACTTAATATATACATCTTCGTTACATCTCTTAAGGTAGAGAATACACAATTTGGTTGAATTCCAATGAACTTTACATGCAGTTAGACTCTGGATTTATCAGCACGCGTAAAAGCATGTTTGGCAACAATGTCATGCGTGTGCTGGTCAGAAATGATCTGAAATATTATGATATCTTGTTGTGCCGATTATGGATGAAATCCATTTTTAGTTTACAAGTTACATGTTTTTTTTAAATTGAACCTAACTGCAGGCATAGAATCATGTTGGTAGCACTGTCTTATATTGATTACTCCAAATTTATCTAGAATGCCAGGTGCTATACGTGTGGAAAGTATGGAGCTGTTGGCTTGCATATTTTCTGATATATTGATATTGGGGAAAAAATATAGACAGCATTTATTAACAGTTGGCAGCCCTGATTGCTCTTAAGAATAAGCATAGTCATATCTGTTAAGGTACACATAGCACATACGAAATTTGGTTGAAATCCAACTGATAGTATAGGAGTTAATTGTATTTAAAATTTGGTGCTATCAGCAGGCTTAGAATCATGTTGGTAGAACTGACTATATAAGTTACTCCAAATTAATCTAAAATTTAAGGTACAAAACGTGTGCATAGTTTAAAGCTGTCGGCTTGCATACTTTCTGATATTTTGGTATTTGGATAAAAAATAGAGAGAGAAATTATTAACAGTTGGCAGCCCTTGTGGTTCTTAAGAATACGCTCAGTCATATCTGTTTATGTCCACATATTACATACAAAATTTGGTTGAAATGCCATTGATAGTGCAGAAGTTATGTGCATTTAAAAACTTGACCTATCAGAAAGCTTAAAATTATTTTGGCAACATTGTCACGCATGGCCTCCTGGAAATTAAACAGAAATAGCATTATCTACTTGTGTGCCAATTTTGGAATAGCTCCCATGCATACCTTGCAAGATATCCAACATGGAGCTCAAATTTCTAGTGCGTTTTTTTCAGCAGTTGGTAGCACTGACATCATTTTCAAATATGGGCTTGAGATATTCCGGTATACATCTTTACTCATACTAAAAATGGTTTCGATTGCTGAAGCCGTTTATGAGTTGATAGGGGGGGGGGGACGACACACAGTGCCAGACAGACAGACAGACAGACTGGTAGCCAGACAGAAACACATTTTCCCGGATCGATCTCATAAGTCTACTTTTTCCTCATTTTTGCAAAATGTCAAAAGTAGACTAAAAATGCCTGATTTTCTTACAGATGCCATTAGAAGAACGTGGCTAGTATTAAGGGACTTTTTTTTTCCAGAAACATTGTGTATCTGTGTGTGTATATGTCGGCTCCCCCCTATCAATTGAAACACGACATTTTGTTCAGAAGTAGCACTAGAAAAGGGCACCTCAGTGTCATGTTTATTTTGCCGCCATCTTTACCAAATCTCAATTGTAGCTACTCAATTGGTCAAAACTTAACATTAATAAACGACTAAACTAATCATCAGGGACACGGAACAGAACTGAAATGCGTTACGTACCGCTTGTGTTCCACGTTACGTAACGTATGCCATACCGCGGCCCCGAGCTGGCTTGCGGTATCGTTCCGGAACTGTAACTTGGAACTCAGAACGAGCGTGTGGAACTTTACAGCCCTGGAACATTAGCCTACAGTCGGAACTCGACTCCCAACTCTACCGAGCATCAAGGTACGTGTAAGCGGAACTTTAGCTCCTTTGTGACCAATAATAGTATTTCTTTTCTAAATTAAACCTCCCGTTCCTGCTTTTCGTTTACTTGTTGGCCTATTGTCATTTAGTATTGATAGAAGCCATTTTTCAGTGATGCATAATTCTAATAATGAAAGCTATTCAGTCGTGTTGACCGACAGGAAAGCTTCCTTTATTATTTACATTTATGAAAGATAGGCTTATGACATCACATATAGTCCGTGTGTGTGTTCGTATGTGTGTGTTTGCATGTGGCCGTCGCCTCGCTCCTCTCCCTAATAAAATCTAAACTGCTGGAGCGATTTCAACGAAACTCGGTAAGGTCATAGTACTATTTTGTCCAACCCCCACTGTGCTCTTCAAATTTTATTACATCTCACCAATCCAACTTGGCAATTGCGCGAAATATTTCACCGGCATTCCAAATCTCCGAAACTATTACAGATATTACCCTGACGTTTTGTATGGTGGAAAAAAGCACTAATAGAAGTGTAACGATGGGACTCTCAAAAACCTCTTTACAAAACGAACATGGCGGTCAAGCGAAGTTGTTGTATTTAAATAGACTTTTCTCGAATTTAAACCATCCGAGTGCCGTCACACATGGTACATCAAATGGTATGCACCTTGTAATCCACTGACATCCTATTCAGCTCAATTGTTTACATAACTTCAAGATGGCGGCTGTGCGAAATTTTAAAATTAAGGTCTAATTTCTTGTGTCCTAATCATGCGATCGAAACCAACGTTTGAACAATGAACCTACGCAATTATCATCATCTAATATTACATAGCTCTATGGCCTACAAAGTATAAAAAATCCAATATGGTGACCATCCGAAATATTTAGACGATTCTCAATGTCAACTGATCTGTGACAGCAATCAAACTTAATTGTTTTTTTTAACCACGAGATGGCGCCAGTGTCAAATTTTAAAATCTCGCTTTTAGCCTATTTCTATTTATGATAATATAGGCTTATGGTTCACCTTTTGTCCGTGTGTGTGCGTCCGTGTGTGAGCCCCCACGCCCCACTAATAAAATCTAAGTGGCTGGATAGATTTCAATTAAATTCGGAAAGGTCATAGTACTGTTCTGGCCGACCCCGACCGTGCCCTACAAATTTTATTACGTTTCAACAATCCAACGTGGCGGCTGTGCGAAATATTTCACTGTCATTCTATATCTCCGAATCTATTACTCATATCAACCTGAAATTTTGTACGGAGAAAAAAGGCACTACTACAAAATCGTTCAAGGGACTTTCAGAAACCTGTTAACTACAAAACGAAAATGGCGACCATGCGAATTTGAAACATTTAAATAGACTTTTCTTGCTGGTTAAAAATCCGAACGCAGTGAAACTTGGTACAGCAATTCTTTATACACTTTGCAATGCACTGACATATATTTTTGTCAAATTGTTTACATAACCTAAAGATGGCAGCTGTGCAAATTTTTAAAATTAAGTTTTAATTTTTTGTGTCGCAATCATGCGATCGAAATCAACGTTTGAATAATGAACCTACGCAATAATAGTCATCTAATAGTACATAACTCTATGGCCTACATATGTTACTATCCAACATGGCGAGCATCCAAAATATTTAGACGGATCACAAAATCTGATAATCTGACAGCAGTCAAACTGACATTTTGTGTGTTGATAGAGGCTATAAACATAAGTTCACCTATGGAACTTTCATAACCTGGTGATCACAAATCCAACCTGCCGGCGACGCGAAATGCGAATATTGAAAAGGATGAGCACAGTGAAACTTGTTATGGTATATGCTTATACAAATTTTAATCCACTGGCATCTAATTTATTTCATTTTTTTTTTCAGAACCAGAAGATGGAGGCTGTGCAAAATTTTAAAGTCTCGTTTTTACCATTTCTTGTGTGTCCTAATCATGCAATTGAAGTTTGGATAATACTCTTACACAATAATCTTCATGTAATAGTACATAACTCTAAGGCCTACATATATAACAATCCAACATGTCGACTATCCGATATATTTAGACGGTTCTCAATATCTACGAATCTATTACAGCAATCAAACTGAATTTTGTATGTTGATAGAGGCAATTAACATAAGCAGGATAAATGAAACTGGGCTACACATTTCTTCACGGAAATACTTGTTATTTCTTGTGTCCTAATTATGCAATTGAAGTTTGAATAATACATTTACGCAATAATCTTCATGTTCTTATATTATATTTTTTAAGCGTATGGCTTTTAGTGCCGGGAGTGTCCGAGTACATGTTCGGCTCGTTCAAGTTTGCAGCTACTTCTATGCGGACACCCATGGGGTGAACTACAAGTACCGTTCCGTGTGGTGGTTGTTGGCGAGGAAAGTGTGAATGTAAGGATGAGGAATTGGAAGGTAGAGGCTGTGGCCTATAGTTGGGGACTAACCCCGGCATTTGCCTAGAAGGAAGATAGGAAACTACAGAAAACCATCTTCAAGGTTGCTGGTGGAGGGTTTCGAGCCTCCTCGCCTACCGGATGTGAGCGACTGCCTGCAGTCACGCCGTAACGAGCACGGCTAACTCAACCGGTATCTTCAGGTAATAGTAGTCTACAAAACTCTATGGCCTACATACCGAACGGTCCACTGGCCCCTTGCGATCCAGTTTCATGCATTCTGTCACATGTACTACAATTCTGAAAGACATAGGTCCCTCTCCCTAAACCGGGGTAATATAACGAGATGTGTGTTTACGGGCTAGAAGACAGCAGGAATCGTGAGCGCCACTATTAATTCAGTATGGGTACCTCGAATGAACCCGTTAAACGAGCCGAGATATGCAGAACACACACTTGAAAACAAGAGGTGCACGCACACACCGAGAGCAGGTATTGTATAGACCGGGAGGTGCGCGCTGCAGGTCAAATATCGCAGCAGCTCACATGGCACGCGCGCGATTGGAGTTGCCTAGCAAGTGGCAAGGTTATATACTTAATCGTTTTCACAGACTGATTAGTTTTTTTTTTCGTTATCTTTTTACCCTCCTGGGTTGGCTTTTCCCACGGACTAAGCGAAGGACGGTGTCCTGCAGCTTGAGGCTCTGAATCAGGGGATACAACTGGGGAGTGTGACTAGCAATTCGCCCAGGCGGCCTCACCTGCGAAGTGAACAGGGGCCTGATGAGGGGATGGGAAGAGTGAGAGGGATAGGCAAGGAAGAGGGAAGGAGGCGGTCGTGGTCTTTGGTTAGGTACTGTACCTTTCCAGCATTTGCCCGAAGACGAAGTGGGAAACCACGGAAAACCACTCGAAGATGGCTGAGGTGGGAATCGAACCCACTCTACTCTTCTCCCCGAGGCTGAGTAGACTCCGTTTCAGCCCTCATACCACTTGTCAAATTTCTTGTTAGAGCCGGGTATCGAACCTCAGACCTCCGGGGTGGCATTTATGCACGCTGACCACTACACCACGGAGGCGAAACGATTGGTTTATTTGGCTCTGTAAAAGACCATGTCACTGCGGAGGCCCGGGTTCAAATCTCGGCTCTGCCACGAAATTTTGTTCCTGGTCTGAGGCCTGGAACGGGGTTCACCCAACCTCGTAGGGCACACAGACTTAGTAGAGGCAGGTTCGCTTCCTGCCTCAGCCATCCTAGAAGTGGTTTTCCGTGGTTTCCCACGTCTCCTCCAGGCGATTTCTGGGATGGTTCCTTTCGACAGGACCACGGCATATTTCTTCCCACTCCCTTCGCTGCCCTTTCCTTCATTAGACCCAAGTTCGTGGTCACTTAGGCGATTGGCTTGTCACCATCCCCAGTTGTATCTGCTGTTAAGGTGTGTTCAGCTCCGAAGCACTGTCCTGGAATTCGACGGTAGAGGACTGATCCCTCGCAAAGTCCGAGGGTAAAGCCGGGCTTGGAGGGTAAGCGATCAAATAAAAAGAAAAAGAAAAGAAGACCGTGTGTATCGTTGCATAAGCTAAGGTGCTGGATTGGACAAGGATGAGGAGGTGATTGTCTCTGGCTAGGGCACAGGCAACCAGTTAGCTACGTCGTACATGTTCCAAGCTTCGTAGACCACAGTTAGGGCAAAGTGTGCCCCATTGGAACTAAAACAACATGCGATGGCAAGTCAGTATGTAGCTGCGCGAACTCGCTCCTTCGACGTAATTCACAACACGAAGCGTATTCACTGCCTCGAGATGTATTCCATGTATTCCAGCGAAGAGCATATGAATATGTTCAGGCGCGGATCTAGAGTTTGGCTTGGGGGGGTCAGCGAATCGAAATAGTTAAGCAAAATGGTATCACTAAAAACGCAATCACAAAATAACCAAACGTACAAAACCAGACCAATTTTTTGCAAGCTACACGGATAGAAATTTGATGCGTTTAGCGCACCTAAAATATTCGTACAAATTGAAACGGCGTGTTTTGCGACTTTTACGTCGAGCTTCGAGAAAAATACCAAAGTACGTTGCAGTTTCGGCAAGTCGGGGTGGTACCGACAAAGGGAGAAAGTCACAGCTTAAATTGCCAGCCAAGCTTGCAGTTTGGACGTCTGAAAAAATTTTTGGTGCGAAAAAAGCCCCAAATTCCTATTCGTGCATTGCTGCACATTCATCGTGACATCACTATAAACATCGATTCAGTAATCACAAGGTATGCTAAACAAAATAGACGAGTTGATTTTGTTATATAAATACTCGTTTTTATATAACAGGTATGAAGTAGTAAATAAGTACAGTTGTAACAGAACATAATAATTGCAATAAAGACATTTTCAGTATTGAATAAAATGAAAAAAAAAACTGTTTTTCAGTTAAAATTCGTTAAGTTTCATTTGTCTGGTTATTATGTTTTGTTTTTTTGAGTTTGTAAAAAATTTGTTCTCCGTTTTGGGGGGGGGGGCATGACCCCCGTGACCCCCCCCCCCCTTGAATCCGCGCCTGAATATGTTATATTAATGGAGGAGCTCGACAGAATGCATACCAGGCGCATGGCCTGTACCAAGAACTCTATCCTGATAGACAACGACCGACAGGCATGGTATTTCGGAGTGTGGAAAGACGCCTGGGAGATACTGGATCCCTGGGAAAAACACGGCCTGTTTGAGATCATCGCGTGACGTCTGCTCACAATGAAGAGGTTGTGTTTGACGATATCCGGCGTCACCCTCATACTACCACATGGGCCATTGCACTGGGGACGAACATCAGCCGAGTGTCTGTTATGCGGATAATGCACACCCACTGGTCTCACCCGTACCATCTGCACTTACACCTGGAGATACATGGTCATGATTTCGAAGCACGGGTGGCGTTCTGTGGAAACTGATCCGGCTTTTCTAGCGACCATCTTATTTACGGACGAAGCACGATTCCACAACAATGGAACCGTTTATCGTCATAATATCCATTACTGGAGTGTGGATAATCCCCATTGGGTGCGACAGACATCCTTTTAGGTACACCCCCGTGTGGGTTGCGGGTTAGAATACACACACGGTATGCTCTGCTTGTCGTAGGAGGACACTAATAGGGCCGACAAGACAGACTGACATGACTGACTTTGATTTTGAAGACTCCCTGTTGATGGGAAGAGAAAATTCATCTACGGTATCCCCTGCCTGTAAAAGGTCTTTTCCGACTTCCGGTCTCATTTTTAGTTTGACCCTTAGAAATAAACGTCATGCTGCCTGCGGAAGGGCCACCAACTTGGCCATCTGGCCAGAAAGCCTGGACGGTATTCCCCATCCCGTCAGGTGGGTGCGCCATGTACCCTTGCAGTGGTATCCGCCTCACAACGGAGGTCCCTGCACGGCCGAATAATTTCGCCAAACATACAGGCCGGACGTTTGTTTTAGACGAGTGAAAAATCTTAATGGAAGCCTGGAGGCGAGTTACTACAGTACCTGTGTTGTTATCAGCTGCCCCAAGCGCTCCGATGATTGATAAAGCTGTTTCACACTATTGCTGAAGTATAGTCACTGGCAAATATAATGACGTTCTGTTCGTAACTACGTAACGTGTACTTCCGTGTCACACAATACTTCGACGTGGACTGTACTGTCTGCTCAAGTCTGGAATTCCATTACATCAGATCGGTGGTGACAAATGTGAAGTGATAGGGTGAGAGAGTGACTGTGTACAGGCTCACCCGCAGGCTTCAAGGTCAAGGGCAATCGTCTAAAACAAACGTCCGGCCTGTATCACTGTGCATGCCGAGGGGGAAGTGCCTATTCAAGGCACTGGGACCCCGGGCAATACCTGCTATGCCAGGTAGGTATTGCCTTTCCTGGGTGGCGCCCACAGTGATGACCCTCGTTCGGAGTAGGTTGTATTCGGGGAGGGTGATTTCGGGATGACGCGAAAGCGGCCCAATAAATCATCAGAGGGTGTCCCCCTTAAATAGCCGTCTCTTGAATGTCGGATCAGGGATAAAACTTTCAATGCACGTTTCCCTGTTGACAAGTCACATCGCTACCTGGTAGCTATCAGGACAGACGGGAATTATTTCAAAGTGGTGAAATCAATGATCTTTTCCGAGGAATTCGAGGGGAAATTTGGAGATCTAAACGGGATTTCCAAGCTCCGGAACGGACAGCTCCTACTGCATACAATTAGCCGACAGCAAACCGAAACGTTGCTGGAATGCACGCATTTCAGCGAAATTCCCGTTAAGGTCCCAAAACACGAAACGATGAATGAGGTCCGTGGAGTTATTTTCCAACGTAAATTCATTTTGAATAGCGATGCGGAATTGTTGCGGAATCTGGGGAAGATAGGCGTCACCAAGATTGGGCGCATCACCCGAAAGATTGGAGAGAACAGCGTCGATACCGGCGCTTTTATTCTCCATTTTGAGGGTGATGTTTTACCTAAGTAGATGTAGGTCACATCGAACCACTGCGATGTTCGACCGTACATCCCTCCACCTATGTGATGTTATCAATGCCAGAAATTCGGGCATGTTTCTGCCAGGTGCACTGCCAAGGCCGTGTGTAGAGAGTGTGACAAGGGGACACATGAGGGTGAGAGGTGTACGCCTCCCCCGATTTGTCCTATACCAGACCCAAAACAACTGTGAACATGGGCTCGCCCATTAGCGTGCGTCCAGCGGAGCGCTGTTGCCACAGTGAGACTGGCAGAGATGACACAGCTCTACGCTCGCAGTATACACACGACCTTCCCCCAGAACACAAGGCGCTCTGAATGCAAGCGCATGTACGAATGTACCAGCTGGGGGACCTAATCCTACGAATATCTATCCTCACAACGGATTGCACACAATGTGATATGAGGCAGATATAAGATGCCACACAAACGTTATTCGTGAAAGTGACCACCAGCGACCAGCATTCTTGGCTGTCGCGCAGGAGGTTCAGGTTCGATTCCCGGCTCTGCCAAGCTATTTAATTTTAGTCTGAGGGCTAGAACAGGGTTCGCTCAATCTCGTGAGGCAAAGCTGGGAAGATGTAGGTAAAATTCCTACCTCAGTCATCCTGAAAGTGGTTTCTCATTTATACTCCGGGCAAATGCCGGGATGGTTCCTAACTTAAGGACACGGCCGCCTCCTTCCCAATCCTCACCAGAATAATAATAATACACACACTCTAATACAGACACCACAGTAACCCAGATTTTCAGACAAGTACACGGGGCTAAAGTACCAATATGTCCAAGCCCCTCAAATGAAACAACAATTACAACGTTATTATATCACATGACGTAATCTACACCCCAAGCCATTCTGAGTAACATTGCTTGGTAGCCCTTTATAAGGTAATAGAAACAGAGAATACAATTTTTGGGATCAGTTTTTGTTTATTGGAGACCACCTTGTGGTGTACTGGCTAGCACATTGCTGTCCATTCTTGGCTGTCACCGCGGAGTCCCGGGTACGATTCCCAACAAATGTAATTCTGGTCTGAGGGCTGGAACACGGTACACTCAGCCTCGTGATGCAAACCTAGGAATATGTGGGTTGGATTCCTACCTTAGCCATCCTGGAAGTGGTTCTTCTGTGGATTCGCACTTCTACTCCAGGCAAATGCCGGGATGGTACCTAACGCAACGAGCTAGAGAAAGGTATATAGAGAGGCAAGGAGCCGCGTAGCAGCGCTCTGGGCGGAGGCAACTTGAGTTAAGGCGGCCATGATTCAGAACGTCGTCTGACAAGAGCTTGTTGTGATTTTTCACGTTGAGCGGGAACATGTGTTGAATGAAATTTATTTAAAAATACATTGACCATGCCATCAGTGTGTTCGTCATTCAATTGTACGAATAGAAGTTATAAGACAACAGGAGTGTAATATTTCAGGTAAGAAATGTCATCCAAATTCATAAATTAATGAGGTAGACCCTTTACGAAAACGTGATGCAGCAGTTTAAGTTTGTGTGATATTTACATTTCAGATTCCCTTTCCAGAACCAGGAACTAACAAAACAATGGGTTGTCAACATGAAAAGCAATAAATGGCACCCCACGAGATACAGCTTAACTTGTTCTCTACACTTTGAAGATATATATATATATATATATATATGAAAGGCGACGTCTACTAGCTAATGCAGTACCTACAATTTTCAATTTTCCTGCACATCTGCAGAAGAAGCAGGCCTGTAGATTTTCGCCGAAGAAGCGTAGTTTCCAGGAAACTACAGAACACTCGCATTCAGATATGGTAGCATTGTTGCAGAAGACCTTGATATCAGTAGGTAAATATATTAGGCTGTCTTAAAATTTAAGCAAAGATAGTTGTGAGCCATAATCATAATTACGGTAATAATACTATCGTATGGCATCGGGTGCCGGGTGCAAGCTTTGTTATTTGACACCCAGAGGGTAGCTTGCATGTCGAATTTCGTTGTTCCTTGAAGCACTATGAAAGTCAAGGAGGTTAGATAACTAAGCTCCTTGACATTATAGCGCTTTCTAGTAGAGAAATGAGGAACTTTGTTTTGCCGGAAAATCCCGAGATTAATTTTGCCATTATGAACACGGCCTACTGAATTCAAATGGGTTCTTTAACATGCCAAAATCGTATGACATGTGTATCGTGATTTTTGCCGCCTTTGAAAAATCAATTACCATGGCCAGGAACGAACATGTAAGCTTGGGGTTAGTAATCCGACACGATAACCACTCACCCACCGTGGCAAGCTATAAAATAAAATATATTGTTCAAATATCAATCTTCGTAAGCCAACGAGGTATACTTTCTCTAGTTCGTTGTTTTGAACTAATTATGGGAAACGTAACGGGCTTTACTAATCTTTTATTTTTTCTTTCTTTCTTTCTTTCTTTCTTTCTTCTCAGAAATTTCAGATGGAAAGCTTATTTGCGATTCCAGCAGAAATATGCCAATATACGGTTTGATTATTGATCTCTTAAGTGTGATACAACTAGCAGAAACATACGTGTGGGGACAAAGTTCTGTACTGAGATACTTATTAACACGCAGATTGAGTCAGGATCACTTAAGAGCTATTTTTTTCTTCTATTCGCTCCAGAAGTGGGAATAGAAATGATCCAAATGCAGTACAATTTAATTCAGCTAATAGGACGTGTTTAATTGCGAGGGTACACCCATCCATGAATTCCAACTGTAAGCCTAATGAGTGTGACCTACTTGTGACAACTGCAACAGCAAATATTCATGGTGTCAATGGGAAGGACGATACTATGCTGACAGACAGATCATGGTTACTGTGCACATTATAATTCACCGAGCTTGAATGTAGGAAATGTTGTTCATTACATAGCAGGAAGTGTCGTTCGCCAAGTGTCTAAAAAAATTTACTTGTATTGAATGCCTAGAAGTGCTTTTATCAGGTCAAGATGTTCAGAAAGAAGGAGTTATTAAAGAGAAAGACGTGAAAGAGTGCCCTTTGAATCCATCAAATGATGTAGTGAAATTATGTAAAACAGCTGAGAGGGTCATCAGGAATAATGACAGTATGTTGCGAAAGAACACGAATAATCTCATGCTGAAGTTGCAGACAGATATCTATGATATGCTGCCGGGTTATCTGTTTCTGAAATCTGACCATCTATTTACAGCTACTGAACCTGGGGAAAAGCCTCACTATGCTTCACTCATTGAGCGAATTGTGAAACAGTATTATAAATGCAGGCTTCACACTTCTGCAGAAATAAAGCTCAATGTGAGAGGTCAACAGGTGCGTCAGTTGTACACAAAACGTTTTATTTTTAAAGGAGAATGGAATCATGCTATGTACTGTGCATAAGCAACGTAGCTTATTGTCTTGTAAGATGATTGTGTTTGTTTTCGTTCAATGTACAAATTAAATTGTCAGGCCTTACGTAGGCCTAATCTTACGCCTTGTTAGTCACGCCTCTCCCTCCCTGCCTCCCACCCTCTTGACAGATTATATCATGGCGGCTGCAAGTTCAACCTTCTTCAAATATGGCGGCGCCATTTCCACTCTATATACCTTTCTCTAGCTCGTTGACCTAACGTAAGGCCACGGCCGCTTCCTACGCAAATCCTTTCTCAATTACAAATATTCACACTAGTAGAGACATCACAGTGTCACAGGTTATCAGATAAATTCCACACACACCCAAATACACGGGGCTACATGACCACGATGTCACAAATCCCCTACAACAATAATAATCAACAACAACAACTCTTGCTGTCACCCATGATGTCCAGATTCGATTCACGGCTCAATCAAGACATTTAGTTCTGGTCTTAGGGTTAGAACCGGGTACTCTATGCCTCGTGAGGTAAGACTGTGAAGAGGTGAGTTTTATTCGACTCAATTTTAAAAAAGAAAACATATTTGCCGACAACACAACAACACAGGTTATCAGATTTTGTGTTTTCACGTACTTCTGTATTCGAAAGATTCTTTAAAAGGCCGTATACCCTGAAAAATATTGTTCTTGCCTCGCTGTTCGACTGCCACTCTACTTGCTACGGAACATTGTTATGAGTTCAAAACTTCAGCTCACAGCACTAACTTCTATAAGCTCCACTACTGAATTGATACAGCCATGCTGTCACTGTTATCTTCCCCAGCGAAACTAAATATTTCAACACCTAACCATTCTTCGCTCTAATTATCCCTTCAGTTCAAGAGCAGATGATATCTCCCGAACGGCTGGTCGTATCGTCATGGGGTTTGCACAGTCAGCTTCAAAATGTTTAGCTCTGTAACATAGGTTCATCTAAATAATTGGATAATTAATGATTTTCGTGCGTGGAGAGAAATAGGGATTTCGTACGGCACAGCGAGCCCAGATTGCGTAGTTAACTAGGCAACGCCCCGCTATGCAATTGGCTGGCGCGGGTGAGCGCGTGAATCTGGCTCCTCCCTCATGTTCACAGTTGTTTTGGGCCTGGTATAACTGCCAAGGAAGCCACTCTCCACGATCGGAGCAGTGCCCTGAGTTCTGTAAAGAAGCCACAATCCAAGAAATCAGAACATTGCATCGGCTTTCATATCACGATGCTCGCAAGAGGTACCGTGATATTAATGCCCCCGAATTTCGGGTGACGTTTGTGGCCGCAGCGACGCCCTCATTCACCCCTGCTGTCACAGTTCCCAGTGTAGTACCCTCGACGTCCGGTAATTCAGCAGATTTGAAATCACCCCTCGCTGTGCCAGCGAAAATTGTCTGCCCGAAGGAGGTCCCACAACCTTCTTCGGGCAAGGAAAAGAAGGCGACAGTTATACCATCTAAACCGGCGAAATCGGAGAAGTCCTCTTCTTCTTCTTCGAACCGGTTGGCTAACATGTCTTCCTCAGTTAACAGGGGAAAGAAGAGTTTGCCGACCAGGGCTGGTCCTTCTTCCAGTCCACCCGATATGACAAAAGTAGTAGTGGAGATGAGAGAGAAGGTTCGTCGCCATCTCTCTCGCCCTCCTCCTGACAGAATGGCTACTGACTCTGCTGGCCTTCCCGCTCCCACGACCATCAAGGGAGGGAAGCCGGCTGAAGCCAAACTCGTCCGTATGGAGGAACTCCCCTACAAATAGGAAAATACATCAGCGGAGGAGAGAGGAACGGTTCAGCGCCGTTTCTCTTCCTCTCCTAGAGACAGGGCTGCTCAGGTATCTGCTGGCCATTCCACTCCCACCACCACCAGTGGAGTGGTGTCAGCAGGAGCGGCCATGTTTTGTAAGGAACTGGCGTCTGTGGGGAAGCGACCATCTACTTCCCCAAATAGACGTCAGCGCCGATCAAGAAAGAAATCTCTTCGGGACATGTCGGGGACAGACACCCAGTCTTCGGACCGGGAGAAAGTCCCTCGACACCGCTCTCGCTCTTCCCCAAGAGCGAGACTCGTGAAGTCCGACGAGGACCGCGCGCCATCCAGGGGACTGCCCGCTCCATTTTCTTCGTCTTCGGACCGAGATGTGGAGATTGAGGTGCGCTCTCCTGCCCCATCATATCCAACTGGAGATGGGGAATGGTGGCAAACGGTCAAGCGTAAGTAGAAGACCCACTTCTACTTACAAGGGAACTGTAATAGCTATTCTGGTCATCTCAATGAGTTACGTCAATTAATATCTTCGTTTTCGGCAACCATTGTCTGTCTTCAGGAATCCAGGTTTCGTCCTGGACGTGAGACAATAATGCGTTACTTCAACCTCTTCTCTGAAGACCCGGTGGATGGAGCTGTGGCCGTCGGTGGCGTCTGCATTCTCGTCCACTCTAGCCTCTTTAGTGAAGAGGTGCCGTTGCGTACTCAGCTAGAGGCAGTTGCAGTTCGTACTTCGTCGCCAGTAATGGCAACAGTATGTAACGTGTACATTCCACCTGATTCTCAACTGGATTGAAACCAGCTGGTGGATCTAGTCTCTCAGCTCCCCCCCCCCCTCCTTTTCTCCTTCTGGGATATGTTAATGCCCACAACACCATCTAGGGCTCCGCTACCATTAGTGATGGAGGGAGAGATTTTGAGAGACTGATCAGGCGCTGGAGCTGTATTTGTTAAACACAGGGGAACCTACGCACTTCTCTATTGCACACGGCACTTATTCAAATGTCGATATCACCTTGT
Organism: Meconema thalassinum; assembly: GCA_946902985.2. NCBI lineage: Eukaryota > Metazoa > Arthropoda > Insecta > Orthoptera > Tettigoniidae > Meconema > Meconema thalassinum. The sequence continues at coordinate 1,152,669,783 of OX336389.2, forward strand.
GCTGTCGTGCGCTGGTTCCCCTGCTACAGTGGGGTGTACACGACGACCTTTGTATTAGTGACCATTTCCCGATTATCGTTACTCTTCCGAACCAGAGAGCCATCGAATTACCAAGTCGATGGCTTCTCCGTCGGGCTGATTGGACAACTTTCACAGCACGTGCTGATTTTGCCAAAGATACCTTTGAGAGTGTCTATGATCATACCATTCACATAACGCATGGTATTTCGGCTGCTGCTGAGGAAACAATACCTTCCTCATCCGGCAACTCCCACCGGAAACTTGCCCCTTGGTGGACAGCCGAGATTGCAGCAGCCTTTAAAGATCGTCGACGTACTTTCAAATGCTATCGGAGGCAAAACACTATGGCCAACCTTATCACCTTCAAAAGGATGCGTGCTAGAGCCCGATATCTGATTCGGGAGAGTAATAAAACGACGTGGGAAAAGTATGTGTTGTTTATGACGACACATACTCCTTCATCTCAAGTGTGGACTAAGCTTCGTCGGATCTCCGGACTCCCGATATCATTGATGGCACACGGAGTCTCCATCATCGGAGACATCATCACGGAACAACTCGCCATTGCCAACCGTATTGGATCGCACTTCAATGATGTATCCTGTTCTGGGAGTTACGATCCTACGTTTCTGACTCTGAAGCGGGAGGCGGAGGCTCACCCCTTGTCCTTTGCCACTGCTGCTTTGGAGTCCTACAATGTACCATTCTCTGAAAGGGAACTGTGCAGTGCGCTTTCACTGTGTAGGGATACGTCTCCCGGACCGGATAACATACAGAATCAAATGTTAAAACATCTGTGCGAATCCAGTATAAAGCAATTGTTGGTCCTCTTCAATCGTATATGGATTGATGGGCAGTTTCCATCTCAATGGCGAGAGTGGATCATGATACCGGTTCCCAAGGCTGGAAAGTATCCCAAACTTGTCAGCAGCTACAGGCCTCTCAAATGCCCTATGTAAGCTGCGAGAGAAGATGGTGAACCATCGACTGGTGTGGTTCCTGGAAGAGAGAGGCTTACTGTCAGGGTACCAGTCTAGATTTCGCTCCCATATGTCCACCACCGTCCATCTGGTGCGACTTGTGAGCGCCATACAGGAGGCATTTCTCCGAATTACCTACGACACCATATGGCGCTACGAGATCCTTTCCACCCTTCATGAGTGGGGACTCCGTGGTAATCTACCGACTTTCATTACGAATTTCATGTAGTCCGACTCTTCCGTGTAAGGGTCGGTAGAACATATCGCAATATTATACCCAAGAAAACGAAGTTCCTCAGGGTTCTGTTCTGTCACCTTGTTCGAGGTTGTCATATCTTTTGGCCAAAGATGCTACATTAAGATTGTTATTTTTTTCTCTATTATCTTTTTTCCACTGTTGTAAAATTAACTGTCATGGCATCCAGAAGTGTCAATAAATGGTTGTTTTGAATTGATATATTTTCCTTAAATATAATAGAAGAAAGAATCTGCGATACGCCGGTGAGCGTAAAAGTAAAATAAGTGGCGACCAGTGATAGGATAAATATATCAATATATTTTAATTATTGAGACAACCCAACGTGAACTGGATCGAGCGATAAAGCTACGTAAGGTAACACGGGCGGCGTTTTCGAGGCAGTTGAATAACCTCAAAGGTGAAATTGATGACGTCCAGATGACAGCTCATGAAAAGCGAAGGAAAGTTCAGGTTTCCCTTTCTTTACTTCGGAAGAAAAATGATGAGCTCCTGCAGCTGGATGGTAAGGTCGTAAGTCTAAAATTTGACGTCGGCCAAGAGGACTTGGACGACGAATGTAGACTTGCCGATGACTATCAACGTCAATTTCTTGATATAGAGGTGAGTGTTGAATATATTCTACCTTCAGGAGGTATCGCTCAAGACAACAGTGATTGTAGCAGTGTAGATCTTGTGAGTAAGAGAAAATTCAAACTACCTAAATTAGAACTAAGGAAATTTGATGGCGATGTAAAACAGTGGATACAGTTCAGGGGCCAGTTTGGAAAGATAGACAAGGATCCGGATATTGCACCGGAAGATAAGTTTCAATACTTAATGCAAGCTACAGTGAAAGGGTCTCGTGCTCGAGAAATTACTGAAAGTTTTCCACCTATTGGGGAAAATTATACGAAGGCAGTAGAATGTTTAAAGAGCAGGTTCCGTAGAGATGATCTGTTGGTTGAAGTTTACGTAAGAGAGTTGTTATCTTTAGTTCTTAAGAAATCTTCCACTCCCGGTGATGGCAATTCAATGTGGTAACTTGGAATCGCACATACGGTCACTTGAAACCTTAGGTGTTACAACAGATAAGTGTGCATCTATGTTGTATCGTTTAGTAGAGTCATGTTTGCCTGAGGAGTTTCTTAGGGCCTGGCAAAGAAGTTCCAATTTTGCACACACACGTGATTCGAAAGATAGGTTAGACAATCCTGATAATATTGATAGTGAAGTACTTAAACTAGGAGGTAGGGCCGTGGCACGATACTTAGAGGTGATGTTTAATGTGACCATAAACAATGCGCAAATCCCGGATGACTGGAAAAGAGCTACGGTAGTCCCAATATTTAAGGGAGGGAGCAGATTTGAATTGGGCAACTACAGGCCGGTTAGTCTTACGTCCATCGTTTGTAAACAGATGGGGCATCTCATTTGCGACTACTTGAGGGAACAGTGGGAAACATTATCATGGTTTAATGATAGGCAACATGGATTTCGGAAAGGTTACTCATGCGAGAGTCAGATGCTATCACTTTTTCAAGATATTAGCGAATCGTTAGACGATGGAGTTTCAGTCGACGCCGTAGTTATAGATTTTACGAAAGCATTTGATGTCGTGCCGCATGACATACTACTCCATAAATTAGCTTCGACGAAGATTGATAGAAGAGTAATTTTATGGATCCAAGAATTTTTGACGGGTCGTTCCCAGAAAGTGAAAGTTGAAGGCCGATTCTCGGATGAAATTACCGTAACGTCGGGTATCCCTCAGGGCAGCGTAATCGGAACTTTGTTATTTTTGGCGTTTATAAATGACTTACCAAATGGGATTCGCAGTGACTGTCGATTGTTTGCGGATGATTGTGTAATATATCGAAAGATACATGACTCACAAGACAATGCAGTACTTCAAGATGACCTGAACCTGGTCTATAAGTGGGCGATTGAAAATAAAATGAAAATAAACGCAAGAAAATGTAGTCTAATAAAAATAGGGAAAGTGCGAAGGCAAGATTTTCAATATAACATTGGCTCGGAAATTCTTGTAGAAGAAGATTCTTGCAAATATTTGGGCGTTCACGTAAGAAATGATATGAAATGGAGTAGTCATATAGGATGTGTAGTTTCTAAAGCTTACAAATCCCTGCACTTTGTAATGAGGGTATTAAAAGGAAGTAGTACCTCTGCTAAAGAATTAGGATATTTGTCACTTGTAAGACCTATTCTGGAATACGCCTCGGCGGTTTGGGACCCATATCAAGTAGGGCTCATAAATGAGTTGGAAATGGTACAAAGAAAGGCCGCTAGATTTGTGCTCAGTGACTTTAATCCCAGGAGCAGTGTGAGCCGTATGTTAAAGAAACTTGGGTGGGAATCACTTGAGGCTAGGAGAATGAAATCTAGACTCTGCGCTATGTACAACACGTATACAAATCAACCAGCATGGGGTGAGCTTAGCAAACGCATGGAAAAGCCTACTTACATGGGTAGGAGCGATCACCCTTTCAAGGTTAAGGGCCGACCACAGCGAACAAATTATGGTAAATATTCTTTCGTAAACCGTGCTATTGAGAATTGGAACTCTCTACCTGCCGCAGTCTAGAGCCTTTTCCCAAACATATAGGTGTGTTTAAGAAAAGACTGACTATTCGTGTAAATACTCCAGTTTAATTGTTAGTGAATTGTTATGTACAATTATTTATTTGTTATGTATATCTAATTTGCCACCGGGGGACACACCCCCAATTGCAAATAAACGAATGAATGAATGAATGAATCTCATGCTATTCATGAAAAGGGATGTGGCAGCCGAGGAACGGATCAGTTTAGCAATTTCCGGTTTTGGAATCAAAGATAATAACAGGAGTAGAGACCAACCCAAATTGTCAGAGCACATTGCTACTGCAGCTGACTTGTTAAACACTAACCCAGTTGAGGAGAGGAGAGGGTACTGTATTTTTTGTGGAGGTCAACATGATGCCCTTAATTGCTTTAAAGCACACTAATTAGGTCTATCTGAGAAACAGAAGGTCCTAAAGGACAAGGGTGGGTGTTTTAAGTGCTTTAAGAAGGGACACTGTGTCAATAAATGTAAAGCCGTAGTACGGTGCATTATTTTTAGTAAGAGCCACCAAGTTCTGATGTGCCCTGATTTACCTCAGAATAAACAAAATGTATCCCATAATAATGTCGAACACAGGCAATCCGGGGGGAAGAATGAACAAAAGACAAATTCGCTGAGTAATATTTCTAAATATCCTTAAGTTATTTTGCAAACTTTGGTTATAAAGAAGAAAGGTATTGGCTCTTCCTTCTCTGTTAGAGCCTTAATTGATCCCAAAGATCCTACGTTAAGAAAGACATTGTTAAAAGATTAGGTTACACTCCAGTCAGAACTGAAACAATTAAACATGACCTTTTTGGGGGAGTGAAAACGAGTGTTAATGAACATTCATGTTACAAAGTAGAAATTGAAAGCCTGGATGGAAAATATCAATGTAATTTTGAAGTATTGGATCAGGTTTTAATATGTAATGGCATCCCTTCGGTCAAGAAAGGACCTTGGTTGAATGAACTTGAGGAAGGGAATATCAGCCTAACAGATATTGGGGATGAGTCTAGGCCTGTGGACTTGCTGATTGGAGCGGATGTAGCGGACAAACTTCTGACAGGAAATATTAAAGTTCTATCTTCTGGTTTGGTTGCTGTGGAAGCAAATTTAGGCTGGACTTTGATGGGGAAAGTTCCACAACAATCTTCTGTTAACTTGGCAGAAGAAGTTACAGCTCTGTTTGTTAATGAGATCAACGATCGCTGGAGCCTAGATACCATTGGAATCTCAGACTCAGCTGTTAAAATGTCCAAAACTGAAAGACAGCTTCAAATTAGAGATGATTTTCTAAGAGATATTACTGTAAATGATGAGAGACGTTACGAAGTTTCATTGGTATGGAAAGAAGATAGCTTGGCTCTTCCTAGTAACAGGGAGCTAGCACTCAAAAGGTTAGAATCTACCACTAGAAAGCTTCAGTCTCAAAATCTTCTCCTTTCATACGATGCAGTTCAAGCTGAGTGGGAAGAACTGGGAATTATTGAAGAAGTACCAGTCAAAGAAGTAGGGAATTATGGACACTACCCACCACATCGAACTGTTATTAAGGAGAATAGCACCACCAGAGTTCGTCCTGTATTTGACGTGTCAGCAAGAGGTAGAAATGCTCCTTCTCTCAATCATTGTTTAGAGTGTGGACCCAATCTGATTGAACTGATTCCTTCCCTGTTACTAAAATTTCGGGAAGGGAGATTTGGGGTGACAGCTGATGTAGAAATGGCTTTTCTACAAATAAGTGTTCGTCAAGAAGACAGAGATTTTCTTAGGTTCATCTGGTGTGATCCAAATTACTGGAAGAATATAAAGATATTTCGGCATCGGAGGGTGGTATTTGGATTAAAATGTAGCACTTTCCTTTTAGGAGCAGTTCTTGATTACCATTTGGACAAGGCAATGGAAGATTGTCAATATAGTAAAGGACAGATATCAAGACTTAAACAGAGCCTTTATGTGGACAATGTTGTAACCAGTGTTGATACTGAATCAGAACTGAAAGAATTCATTAATGAAGCACGTGATATAATGCAGGAAGGAAAGTTCGACCTCAGAGGTTGGCAGGCCAACAATGATGCTTTCATTCTTGTAGGACGGACAGCGGTGCTAGGTTTACGATGGGATTTGGAATCTGACAATTTATTGTTAAACTTGGAATGGTTACAGAACCATGAATTGGGAGTGATCACGAAAAGATCCATTCTGTCAGTTGCACAAAAGATATTTGATCCGATTGGCATAGTTAGTCCAGTACTTCTAGTTCCTAAATTGTTATTACAAAAGATATGGCTAAGTGGTATATCTTGAGATGAAGAGGTTACTACTGATATTAAGGACCAATTTGTAACCTGGTATTTAAGCCTTTTTCTCTTGAAAGAGATGATAATTCCACGCTGGTTTCATTATTCCAAGAACCACAGGGATGTCAGTCTACATATTTTGTGTGATGCTAGTGCACAGGCCTACGCTGCAGTAGTCTTCATACGACTACAAATTGACGGTGAGAGTAAGGTACACCTTCTTGCAGCCAGAGCAAGAGTAGCCCCATTAAACACAGTCATCATTCCCCGACTGGAACTAATTGCTGCAACAGTGGGAGCTAGATTAGGTAATTCAGTGCTAGAAGGACTAAACTACCAAGATGTCAAGTTGAATTTCTAGACTGATTCGACAACGGTTTTAGCATGGATTCTATAGGAAGAAACATGGACTGTGTTTGTCAACAACCGTGTTAAAGAAATCCATCGGTTGACTTTACCAGAAATGTGGAGATATGTTCCTGGCCATTTGAATCCTGCAGATCTTCCTTCAAGAGTTGTCTGGCAGAAAAATTGTTAGCACTTCAATGGTGGGAGGGGCCAGAGTTTTTACGAAAGGACCGGCCAGAGTGGCCTGGTGAATTTCCACCTGCAGAGGCAGAGCTGATTTTGCAAGAAAAGAGAAAATCAACCCAAATAATGAGTTACTTTGTAGATACTTCATGTAGCACCCCAAAACATGTAAATAATGATCAGTGCAGGTACCACGATTTTAATTGGTATTACTTATATTTTTCAAGCTATGGAAAAATAATTCGGTTGGTTGCTTGGATAAAGAGGTTTATCCAAAATACGCGAAGAGCAAACCTTACAAGAGCTCGTGGAGAATTATCATGTGAGGAGATAATGTCAGCAGAAAAAATAGTCGCAAGATTGGTACAGGAAGAGCCTTTCTCTTCAAAAAATGACAAAAGTCTCATTAGCCTAAATGTGTTTAGGGATGAGAAGGGATGTCAAGAGTAACCACTAAAAGTGGTAGAGCTGTAAATACGCCAAAGTGATTAGATTTATGATTACTGTATTTTGAGGTAATTATAGTTATTTATGTAAGGTTGAGTTGTTCTTCCACCAACTCAAGGTGGGAGTGTGTCATATTTTTTGGCCAAAGATGCTACATTAAGATTGTCATTTTTTTCTTTATTATCTTTTTTCCACTGTTGTAAAATTAACTGTCATGGCATCCAGAAGTGTCAATAAATGGTTGTTTTGAATTGATATATTTTCCTTAAATATAAAAGAAGAAAGAATCTGCGATACGCCGATGAGCGTAAAAGTAAAAGAGGTTGCCATAAACGGCATTGTTACCGCCATCGGGCCCACGATAGTTCCATCGCTGTATGTAGCCGATTTAGCTCTGCTTTACAGCTCTGGAAGTATGTCAATCGTGGAACGGCAATTGCAGATAGCTATTAACCGGGTCGACAGGTGGGCTCACGACCGGTTTTCATCAGCGAAATCCTCCGTCGTCCATTTTTGTCGGCTCCGAAGGCAACACTTACACCCTGAACTACATCTCAGGTATGCTGCGTTGCCGTTGGTTGACACTTATCGCTTTTTGGGGCTCCATTTTGACAGCAAATTAACGTGGCAGCCCCATATACGGCAACTAAGAACGACGTGTCTCAGGAAACTGAACATGCTCAAGTTTCTTAGTAGCACTACGTGGGGGGCTGACGGAGCGGTGCTGCTACGGTTCTACCAAGCCCTCGTCGTGTCCCGGCTAGACTATGGTTCTGCGGCTTACGGTTCAGAAAGACCGGCAACCTTGAAAATGCTGGACAGTATCTACCATAGTGGCGTTAGGCTGGCTACTGGTGCCTTCCGGACCAGCCCGATACCCAGCCAACTCGTCGAATCGGGTGTTCCACCTCTAAATTATCGACGCCATCTTAAGCTTTTGGCATATACTACTAATGTGCGTCAGTACCCAATACGACCAGAGGTACGCCAGCCAGCCTCGAACCACTCGGCCTGTTGGTATTAGACTCGATAGCTCGTGTACTGAAATAGGAGTGGCTGTGGGCCCTAGCCTACTTTTCACATTTTGCAAAAATGAGGAAAAAGTAGACTTATGAGATCGATCCGGGAAAATGTGTGTCTGTCTGTCTGTCTGTCTGTCTGTCTGGCTGGCTGTGTGTGCGTCCCCCCCTATCAACTCCAAAACGGCTGCAGCAATCAAAACCAAATTTAGTATGAGTAAAGATGTGCACCGGAATATCTCACGTCCATATTTGTAAATGATGTCAGTGCTACCAACTGCTGAAAAACGCACTAGAAATTTGAGCTCCATGTTGGATATCTTGCAAGGTATGCATGGGAGCTATTCCAAAATTGGCACACATGTAGATAATACTATTTCAGTTTAATTTCCAGGAGGCCATACATGACAATGTTGCCAACATAATTTTAAGCCTTCTGATAGGTCCAATGTTTAAATGCATATAACTTCTACACTATCAATGGAATTTCAACCAAATTTTGTATGTAAAATGTGTACATAAACAGATATGACTGAGCGTATTCTTAAGAGCCACCAAGGCTGCCAACTGTTAATAATTGCTCTCTCTCTATTTTTTTTAATCCAAATACCAATATATCAGAAAGTATGCAAGCCGACAGCTTTAAACTATGCACACGTATATTCTGACATTTTAGATTAATTTGGAGTAACTTATATACATCAGTTCTACCAACATGATTATAAGCCTGCTGATAGTACCAATTTTTAAATACATGTAACTTCTATACTATCAGTTGGATTTCAACCAAATTTCGTATGTGCTATGTGTAACATAACAGATATGACTATAAGTATTGTTAAGAGCAATCAGGGCTGCCAACTGTTAATAAATGCTGTCTATATTTTTTTACCCTAATATCAATATATCAGAAAGTATGCAAGCCAACAGCTCTATACTTTGCACGCGTATAGCACCTTACTTTCTAGATTAATTTGGAGTAATTAATATAAGTCAGTGCTGCCAACATGATTCTATGCCTGCTGATAGGTCCAATTTTAAAATACATGTAACTTCTATACTAACAAATGGATTTCATCCAAAATTGGCACAACAAGATATCATAAAATTTCAGATTATTTCTGACCAGCACACGCATGGTATTGTTGGCAACATGCTTTTACGCGTGCCGATAGATCCAGTGTCTAACTGCATGTAACGTCCATTGGACTTCAACCAAATGTTGTATTCTGTACCTTAAGAGACGGAAATAAGAATATATTCAGTCACCAGGGCTGCCAACTGTAGTGCGTTATTAGGCTACATTACACCAGGTATGTTTTGAACTAATTAGATATTTCGATATTACCAACTTAATTTCGTCATTATTCTAGATAGGTTCATATACTGTAGAATAATCATTGGCATGAAAAGTAGGCTGTATAGTTCTTCACGGAACTTCTTGTCTTACTTACGAAACCACCCAATCTTCTTCTTTCCTGGCGTTTATCCCAGTACAGAGTCCGCTGCTCTACCACCCAACCATCAGAATATCATAAATAGGGGCAGGATTTTGGTGGTTTTTAAAATTGTCATTTTAGGTTTTCAAAAACATAAAATTGTTCTTTTTAGTTTTTTATTAGGTAGAATGGGTTTTTACAATAGGTTCATATGTTTAAAGGGTAGCGAAAGTTGACATACATTACATAAGACTTAAAATTAATACCTCATTGTTAGTAGACAATCTGTTTGCAACGAGAGAGTAAATATTTTATATAATGATGCGTAATCAACTCGCCTCCGTGGCTTAGGCGGCAGCACGCCGGCCTCTCACCGCTGGGTCCGTGGTTCAAATCCCGGTCACTCCATGTGAGATCTGTGCTGGACAAAACGGAGGCAGACAGGTTTTTCTCCGGGTACTCCGGTTTTCCCTGTCAAAATTTCATTCCAGCATCACTCTCCACTATCATTTCATTTCATCTGTCATTCATTTAATCATTGCCCCAGAGGAGTGCGTCATGCCTCGGCAGCCGGTACAGTCCATATCCTCGCCGCTAGATGGGGGCTTCATTCATTCCATTCCTGACCCGGTCGGAGACTGGAAGCAGGCTGTGGATTTTCATTTTCATGCGTAATCAAATTATCACCGATAACTTTACACTTTTAGGGATTGCAATAAAGCCAAGGATGTCAGAGATGTTTTTCACACTCTATCTCGTTCAAATAATGTTGATTCTTTACAATATTGGATTCTTGGGAATAATAAGAGATTTATTCGCTCTTTCCTCTCGGTAAATAACCAAACAATAATATATAAGCTGGAAAGTGCTGAAAATATTTCATTTTTCCATTAGGTAGGATTGCTTTCAATCAACTGGAGCTAGGAATAAACACTATCTTCACATTTAATTTCAAGGATTATGGAAACAATTTGAAATATACTACAATAAATGGTACAAAACTGCAATTAGTTATTTTTAGGTACTCGCGTATTATTTAGTTTATTAGGTAGTACGGAATTTCAGTGTGATTCGTAAAAGTATTTAGAAGTATGGGAAAAATAGATAAGAACCTAAGAATCCGGTTCCTAATAATAGGCTAACTGCGCCCCGATAGTATAAGGTAGTTTCTCTGTTGCTGGATAGCGAAATTTTGTACAAACTCAATTGTCTAGAATAATGAAAAATATAACAATAATAGTATACTAATAATAATCATTATTGACTAATAATTATGAAAATAATAATAATAACTCTCTAATGATGATAATAATAATAATAACAATAGTCTAATAATAAGTATTTCGCTGTCCTCTTGGAGTGACGATGTGGGTAGTCATAATATAGCCTTATTCTGAAAGCAGAGACATGAAATGATTGTCAATGATATGTAAGCCAACCAAAATTTGATTAAACTAGAGAATCGTCTGTACTCCCCTCTCCAACTCCAGGCAGCTTGAAATGTATAAATTTTATATGTGGACTCAAACCTCATCTCTCGGTGATAATCAACGTTGAAGTACAAACAAACATTACGGTGTTCCCGCAACTTAGATCTACTTAGTTATATACGGAAAATGTGCCACGGAACCGCTTGATAGCACTGTGCTTTGCCCATTGCCCTACCTCACAAATCGTGTACGGTATCCCAAAGACATTTTGATCAACCGATCACAACGAGGGGACGGAGTCGCGCAGCTTCTTTTGGGGTACAGGATCTCTACATTAGCAGAAACAGAAGGCTGGCGTGCTGTGAGGTGAGCGGGAAAATGGGATTGAGTGAGTAAATGCATGCACGTCGTCCCAATAAAAATAACAGCTACATCGCACGCCTTCTGCTTGACCTTGAGACGTCATAATGCAGCCTTGTAACAATACAATCCCGTTAAATTTGTAACGTTCCGTTCCGTCTGTTTGTTCCGTTATTATAAGTAGAATGTTCCGAACTGTAACGTATCGGATATTCCTCTGTTCATTTCGGTACGGGACAACGTAACGTTCCACCCGTCTCCAATACGCTGTACCGGTACAGGCTCGGCTAACATTCCACTGTTCCAGATACCGGGTACGGTTTCAGAATCAGTTCCGTTCCAGGACGGTAACGTTACGCTTGGAACAGACAGCGGTAACGTTACAACTTGGAAATAACCTTGGAGATAACGGAATTTCTCCGTTCCACATAGACAAGAGTTCCATTCCGCGTTACGTTCTGTTCCGGGTCCCTGCTATCCTGAGCAGACGTCTTGCGTGTCGGCGAATGAAATCGAAAGTATTTCGAGTGTGGGGGTTGGGGAAGTCCTTCCAAAGCCGCCAGGCCTTCTTCTTGTTTCCCATGACCAGCCGAGTTTCATGGGAAATCTGGAACGGGTACTTGCTGTTGGTAGGCTGCCGTACCGGCACGAAGTCATTGATGCTGGCAAGTAGCCAGTCGTACAGCATGCCAATTGCCGACTCCACGTGACCGTTGCTTGCAATATTTTGGAAACCATACGCTTTTGGAACGTCATAGGGTAGACTGCGTTTCTTAGGAAGCGGTAAGACTGATATTGCCACAAGGGGACAATGCTGTGTTAAAGTTTAACAACATTCACAAGCGTGACACTGTCCCCTATGTGGTGTATGCAGATTTCGAAGCATCCCATGGCGGGATATGAACCAGATCCCTCCATCAGCTCAACCACACCCATCCAAAAACATGACCCCTTTGCCATAGGATTTAATGTGGTGTGTGCCTATGACCCCACACAATCCGTTTAAAAATCCCGCGAGGGACCAGATTGTGCCAGATGGTTTTAAGATGAACTTGTCAATTTGGCTCATCGTGTACAAGGATTACTGGACCACCCAGTACCAATGAGCCTATCTCCAGAACAGCAGCAGCAGTATGAGCATGCCACGACATGTCATATTTGCGAAAAGCCACTGATCAGTGCTGAAGACACCGTTCGTGATCACTCACACTTTACGGGAGAGTTTCGTGGAGCTGCGCATATTAAATGCAATTTGAACTTTCCAGCTCCTCGTTTCATCAGAGTCTTTTTCCACAATCTGACCAATTATGACATTCAGTTTTTGAATCGTGAATTGGGTCATGTCAACAAGGGCTCGTTTAACATTATTCCCCAAAACCATGAGCGTTTAACAGCCCTGACATGGTGGTTGGGCCAATTTAGCATTCGATTCTTCGATTCCTAAGTTTATGGCAACCTCGCTAGATAGTCTTGTGAATGGCTTGAATGAGGAGGAATTAAAAAATACTGGAATGCATTTTAATGATCCTGAGCAATTTCAATTGTGCATTCGGAAAGGTATATTCCCGTATGATTTCCGCAACAGCTGGGACGTGTTAAAGCAAAGAAAACTCCCACCACAAGAGAAATGTTACTCGAAACTAACACGCAGTACCATTTCCGATTAAGTCTATGCACATGCATGTCAAGTTTGGCGAGTGTTTGGCATTAAGACGCTAAGTGAATATGCTATGCATTACCTAAAACTGGATGTATTGCTGCTCACCGATGTGTTTGAAAAATTCCGTGAGTTGTGTCAACACATTTACGGTCTTGACCCGGCTCACTATTATACGAGTCCTGGGCTCTCGTTCGATGCCGCTTTGAAATACACTCAAGTGGAATTGGATTTACTCACCGATGCAGACATGGTTCTATTTTTTGAAAAGGACATTCGTGGCGGATTTGTGTAGTTTAACCAAAGCCATGCCGAAGAGAACAATATCTACAAGCCTGATTATTCACCAGACAAACCAGAATCACACTTAATATACTATGACGTGAATAATTTGTATGGTTACGCCATGAGTCAGCCTTTGCCCTATGGGAAGTTTGCTTGGCTGACAGACAAACAAGTGTCAGAATTTGATGTGAACATGGCTAGCCAAGAAATAGGCCGTTGATATGTGCTAGAAGTGGATATTGAATATCCCTCATGCTTGAATAATGAACATGCCGATTTCCCATTCTGCCTTGAGCAAATGTTTCCCCTGATCGTAAAAAAATAAATTGAAAAACTCATGGGCACCCTTTACAACAAAAATCGGTATGTGCTACATATCCAAATGTTAGTGCAATGCCTCGCCCAAGGTTTGGTGTTAAAGAAAATCCACAGGGGTATTTCTTTTGCTCAAAAAACATGGCTCGAGCCATATATGCGACTCAACACAGAGCACCGACAAATGGCAACACAGCAATTTGAAATTATTATTTTTAAATTAATGAACTACTGCATCTATGGCAAGTCCATGGAGAATGTCCGCAAATACCGTGACATTAAATTGGTGAATATCTGGGACGGGCGGTGGGGTGCCCGGCGGTACATTGCCAAGCCAAATTTTAAATCGATTAACATTATCGATGAGGATTTGGCTACTATTGAATTGAGTAAGACCAGCATGACCATGGATAAGCCCATTTACTTGGGCCAAGTCATTTTAGACGTTTCCAAATCGGTCGTGTATCGATTCCACTATGAGTTTGCCAAACGCCATTTTGAGGACGTCTCTCTTTTGTATATGAATACGGACTCTTTCATTTACCACATTCGCCACTGCAACCCCTATGACGTCATGAGGCTGCATAGTGACTGGTTCGATACCTCTTCCTATAGCGCTGACAACATGTTTCAGCTGCCCATAAAACAAGAAGGAAATGGGTGTTTTAAAAGATGAATGCGGTGATTCCGTCATGACGGAATTCGTAGGTTTGGCCTCAAAAATGTATGCTTAACGCACACTACACTGTAAGGAAGCCTAAAGAGCAAAAGTTGTAGGTAGGGCAGTGGTAAAATCGCTACGTGTAGACGATTACTTAGCGGTTTTACACATTGGCAAAGCTATGTCTCATACACAGTGCAGGATACAATCCAGCAACCATCATTTGTATCTTGTGGAAAGGAGAAAACGCACCATCGCCTCCATGGATAACAAACGTGAGTGGGCTGATGACCTACTCACCAGCCTGCCCTGGGGTTCTGACCGCAAGGAGGAGGAGGTGTCATTTTTCTGTTTGTTCGTTTAGGGACATGGTTCTTTTGTAACTCGTAGATTTAGTATTTTGTTAATATTGGTTTTGTCATTGTAAATAGTAGATTTTGTAAATAGTGGCAACCTACTAGGACCTTTTGCTCTTTAAAAAGTTCCATGCAACCTTATTTTTTTTTGATTTGTAAATAGTTTGATTCTTTTTCAAGCCGTACAAAGTTGTAGTTTTTTTGTAAATGTGAAATAAGTAATATTTTTAGTAACTTTTTTCTTTTTGAACTGGTAAAATGTTAAATTTATAATAAAAAGTTATTTTGGGATAAGTGTGCATGACGAGAATGTGCTTTGGGAATAAATAAACTGGTTGTGTTTGTTCCCAAAAGCAGGTTTTTATGTATGAGTAGAGTAAAAGCTGGTGTGTATGCATGACCAGAGCAAACACGGTGAGGTAGGGTGGGTGGGGAGGGGGAAATTGTCACTTATATACTCAGTTTGTTTTCAATAGTTTTGTTTTAAATAGTTTTGTTTTCTTTGAAATGTGGCAGAAAATAGACATTATTTTTGTAAAAACTGTCAAACCTGCCATAGTCGTAGACCTCGAAGTTTCTCCAAACACGCATAAACACATTGCAGTATTATCAAGGTCAAGCCCTCGCATCAACATCATTGACAAATCTCAACTTTCAACATACATCAAATAGAAAAATGTGAAAACAGCAAAATGAAAAATCCATGTTTCGATATCGACAAAATTCATAAAACGTAAAACTGTTATTTTAAACACTGGAAATGGCCATGTGTGAAATATGAAAAATCAGAAAAACTTCAAACGGACATTGTTTAAAAAGTGTCTTCAACAAAATGGAAAATCCATATCATGAAAAACACAAAAACTTGAAACAGACATTTTTAAAATCTGTAAATTGAAAATTGGCAAATAGCAGTGTGAGAAATCATCATGTGTGAAATGTGTAAAATGAAAAATCAGCCCATTAATATCATGATTTTTTAAATAAGAAAAAAACACCGTGCTCTGGTAAACTTTGTTTTTATTTCATAACCATAAGGGGATCGACAAATGAAAATAGAATACAAACACATCCCAATTCCTCACTCCTCAATTCCTCAATGTTTATGTCCATGCATCATCAACTTTCCTGTCATAGCACTCATCAAAATCAGGGCTGCCATCCTTTCACCCACTGAGGCATCACAGGATGTGAAACGTTGTTTAGCTTTCTTCAATAACAATTTATCTGCCACATGTCTTAAACCAGGATAACTATGGCGATAAGATAGTTCATGTTCTTTGGATGCTTGATCCTAAAGATTAATAGGTATATCACCACGCTGCAAACGTTTTTCAATGTGAGTTCCAGGGCCACAAAAACGATAACCTGGAAGATGGATTTCGAAAGGTAAGTATTGAATTACTTTGTCAATGACGCCATTGCCAGTACAGGTCTGGCATATCCTTTTCCATCGATGGTAAGAAGTTTTGGTCTTCCTCTTCTTCTGTGGACGATATTTGTGTTTGTTGTTGTTGTTACTTGTTCTCGCCATGACACCCGTGGAATGATTCAACAAAGTTTCACTAGCTGACAAGTTGCGCACTGCTGCATAGAGGGTATTTTTGCCATTGCCACTTGCTTATGGTGATCGTAATCCGTACAGGGTTGCAATTCACTCAACACAGGGTCTTGATTCCATGATTTTGGTACATGTTGCCAGATTTCTTTCACCGCGTTGGCGGCCACATAATAAATGAACGACTTGGGGAGCGCCAAGAATTCCTCTTCGGTAAAACTGTCTAGTTTCTTTTTGCACACAAAGAACTTGCCGATGGCTTTGTCCGTAGCATTGCCTTTCTCCATGATATCACGTGCTGTAGATGTTTCACTTCGCTTGTAGAAATCTTACTGGCGTCATTCACAGGTAAATCTTGTGTTATAATTTTATTTAACAACTCCCAACAGGCATGGGTGGTTAACCAATGAAAGAGATGCCACACATGAGCTAGGGCTCTATGGGTAATGTTGCCACAGGAACAAGTATCCATGAGCGTTTGCAATGAAGGGCAGCCCAACTCCATGAGGTCGATACATTGATAGTAAGACGCCAAAAATGGTTGCTACCAATGACGTTTTTCATTACCTTTCAAAAATACCACATTGGCCGAGGACAAGTGTGCTTTCATGACCACGTCCAAATATTTATAGGAAATGGTTTCTTGATTCCAGTCTAGTTGCCTATGATTTTCAATCCTCTGGGTTTGTTTGCGGTCTTTTTCACACAACAAATCAAAAGCATGGGGCGGTTTAAATAGCAAATGCGTAGCTTGCGATATCCAAAAAGTGATACAATCGATAATGGCCACTTGTTTAAATATAAATTTGTTGTCACCAATTTTAAACCCTTGGCAATCCACAATGAGTGTGCGCAACATGTTGACGCTTGCCTGGACCAAGTTCAACTGATGGCTGAGTGACGATCAATGACTAAGTTGTGACCATGACATGGACTTACCTACCATGCTAGTTTAAAAAAAATTGAGGTTAGGGTAGGACAGGGGGACATGAAAAAATAACAATTTAAGAATTACATCATTTTATTGTCATAACACGTCTTACAGGCTTTTGTCATTTTGGGATAGGGGCGATACCAACTGATACAACAATATAGTCTTTTGTGTTTGTAACGTCCATAACACCGATGATGTCCCAATGTCTCTAAACTAGGCGTTTTTGACGGTGTGCTGCTCGCCGAAGCACCATGGACACCATACAATCCATACGTATCGTAACTTGTTTTTTTTATCACCCAGGGGCACGAGTGGGGAATAGCTTGAATGACAGGGTATATTTCCCACTTCCATTCTACACAGGTAGGGGCAGGCGGGTGACCAGCGCTGATATTCCTGCATGGATTCATCGCCCTTCTGCCATTGGTCTATGAAGATGGGACAAAAGGCACATTTCACTTCATCTCTTGTTTTTAAATAGTAGAATCCACGGCTACCAAGGCTTGTGGGTTTATGAAAGGCACTGGCCACGTTGCAAAAGTCTTGAAACGTTGTTCCTCAGAGCTTACATTCATGGATGTGACTTCTCTTGTTGCTTTAAAGCAAGACATGACTGAGCGGCTTGACGGGGGTTGACCTGTTATATATACACTCGTCACTTGGTTGGACAGTGTATAATAGTTGACTTGTTTGTGATGAATAATCAAACAGTAGGCCGTTGTATTGGCTGGTACATTGTAATGCGTTTCAAAATCTAGTCTAATGTCAATATTGGATGGCTTGACAGACTCTTCCAGGTAAGGACAGTCAAAGACAATCAGTGGTGCCCTTGTCTTAAACGCTTGGGGTAGCAGCATGGGGCTGTTCTCTTTTTGATAATACGACCATCGAAATTTAGAAAACAAGTCGTACAGGGGGCCAAATTTATTTCTTGAAAAATCCAAATCCAGTCCTTCATAGGGAAACACAGCTCCGTTGAGGAAAAGACGTGCATTTCTCAATTGCAGGTGATCAAATTGCGTGGCATCTTTGGTTTATTGATACTTGTGATTCGTTTGAAAACCCACGATCAGGTAAAGAGGTCTCTCTGTATAGCGAGCTGTTTTTACAGACCAACTGTGTGTGTTGGTAGTGGGCAATAGCGGGTACTCATGGAGTGCCCAGCTTCTAAATTCCATGGGTAGAGGCATATCTCTCTTTACCTTCTCGAGTATGTCCAGTTTTTTGCTATTGTCAAGGGTCACATGGGGCACTTTCCATAGCAAGCGTTGTAGTTGATTTTTTGAATCTATGGGGGCATTATCGGCTCCCTTGTGTGCATTATTATCACTCCTGTCTCTCACTAGATCAAGCACTTGCCTTGCATTGACCACAATGCGCTGGTGGTCTTCGGCAAAGCATAAAATCAGTTTAAGGGGTAAATATCCAGTAAAGGTTCCATCGGTGTGTACCATCCAGTCATTGGTCGAGTCAGGACACCAACCTGCCATGCAAAGTGTTTTACCTTCTTCCTCACTATAAGAGGGGTATAGTTTCATGACACTGGAAATACCCACATTTCGAGTGCTATCCACCACGATATCGTTAATGACATAACGTACTTCAGAAAACAGAAAGGCCAAACCATGGTTGGCCAACTTGGATGTTGTGGTTGTAGAGCCATCGGCTATGGTGAGCCTATCTTCAATCTGAATGTCACTTTCATGCGTTAGGGTGTAAATATCTTGGTTGTTGATAACAAATTGAATTTCATCATTGTTAATGAGTCCAGGTGTTTGAGCTTGATAGTAAGGGAGATCAAATCTTACCATCCCTGGTTGCTCCTCGATGCGGTTCCCTACCACTAGGATAGAATTCATCATGGGGGTTGACGTGGTAACCCAAATGCTGTAAAATCTGTTTGTCTTGAGATGTTAACGTGTATTCATGTGGCAAACAACTAACGCCATTCCTAGACGGTGTTGATGTATTATACACAAACTTCATAGTGGCTTTAGCACCAACTTGTATGTCACTGGTGTGGTAGAATCTAGATCAATGAGTTGTTGATCTCTATTGATCAGTCTTAATGTTATATTACTAATACTATCGACAGCCAAAGAATGAAAAACCACCACTGGAGGGTTTTCACGAATATTATACCCTTTGGGCGATGTCACAATAAAGTCATAAAGAGAATGCGATGGTTCTTGATTGGTGTACACTTGGCTAATAATATTACACGTTACCGACACATGATGGTCCTCAATGAATTTCACTTCATGGTCCGATTCATGTTTTTTGTTGGGCTCCAACATGCGTGGTTTAAATTCTAATAATGGACCAATGGAATCGGGGCGTGTTTTAAAGTCAATGTTGAATGTAGAGAAAATACTGCAGCGATGAGTGTTGGTATTTCCTACAAGTTCAAACTTGCGCGTTCCATCGAGAAATGACTTTAAACCATATTCATTGATCAACACCACATAAATGTGTTCATAAATGTCATCGATTGTGTATCCACCAGAGTTCAGGGTGAGCACAGGATCGTCATAGTAAAACTTGATGTTCATATTTTCACGTATGTTGTATATTCGATTGTACGTTTCAAGAGAAACAAGTCCTAAACCATAGGGATTTTCACTCAATTCGATAGGCAGGTAAAAGTCTAGGCTGACTTCAGGTCCACGTCCATGCAGTGTAAACGTTTTACTTTCTGCTGACATACTGTTGGCGTTTTTGCTTATGCTGCGTCTTATATAAAAAAATTAAACACTAACGTCCACACTGTTGGCTGTTAAACGTTTGCTCACGTTTCATATTATAATATATCTTGATCCTGTTTCCAAAATAGGTCACTAGTTCCATGGGCGGGGATAAAATCTCAAAACTGTCAAAGTACCATACGGTGGATCCCTCTTTGACATAAACTACATAATGCGTTCCTGGTCCTCGGTGATCATCCAAATTGACAACAGCGCATTCCTGTTTCCAGGGTCGTGGGGGTAATTGGTTTCGCATAAACGCACCCCGAAAATGAGAAAGCTTTAGTTGTTTAGCATAGCTTTCCACTTGTTGATGCATCAGGGCTTGTCTTGCTTTGGCTGAGGTTAATTTTCTTTTTATATTTTAAAATGGTGAACTCCCAAATCCTTGTTGATAAAAGGCTGGCTTTAAATTGGCATTTCTAGCCCCCATAGCAATCGCTTCCATCATTTCATTGTGTCGCTGACTTTCTTTGAGTTGTTGCTTGCCCTATTGCGTGGCTTTAATGGTTTTCGCTACTGCACTGGCACCTCCCAAATGTGAACCCAGAGCAGCCAAACCGGCAAATAATGCAGGTAAAAATCCCGCTCGTTTGGGGACGGGAATCACTCGCCCTTGTTTTGAACCCTGTCGCTGACATTTTGGAGTAACATGACTCTGTGCTGCTCGAGGAGCTTTCCTTATGATCAATACATTATTTTTTCTTTATTTTTTTCGCAAGGGCTTGTCCATGAATGTCGTAAACTCAGGCTTTGCCAAGGACAGGGTCTTATTTATAGTCTTTCCCACAACATACCTTTGTTTCACCATGATGATAATGACCAACAACCTTTCACAAGAAAGTTTAAGTCACAACTAATGTTAGATTGTTATTTCATGGCTGTATATTCCAATTCCACATACAGTGGGAAATCGTTTATGGTTTTTCCCGCTTGCTTTTCATTCCTTGTCAACATGAGATGAAAGGATAATTCGTCACCTGCATTGACCATTTCATGGTTATGGCAACATCCTATGACCATTTATCTTTATTTGTAAATGGTTCTCATCAGGTATGGCATATTTGAAGTGAATGGTTCCATCATAGTGTAATCGATAGTGGCTTAAACCCGAAGCATGCACATAGGTCAAGTGCTGGTCATGGACTAGCGGTAAATGGTTTCTGTCATTCACAGGTTTTTCATTTGTCAGATATACTAAAAATACAGATGGGATACATTTATGAAGCCTTTTCATTTCATAGGTCCCGTAACGCTTGGTACAGACATCGTCTTCGTCTTGCGGGTCTTTCACGTGTATAATCTGATGGTGATTAGCGCTATAGCCATTCACTGTAAGCTGAGGCACTTTGTCATAAAATTCATACACTTTGTTATCCACATACGTTTTTGTAGTAACGTCTGTAGACACTTGAGGATGTTTTACATGGGTTAACCGCTTTCCCTTAAAGTCATAATCTCCCTGTTTTGTGAGTGGCACTACAGACCTATCCACATAGTGTTTATTAGCAGGATCTGTTTCTTGTTTAGCATCATGTATGGGGACAGACCTAGCTTTGGCCATCAACGCACGTCCAAAGACATCCATCGTACACCTGTAGTATGAGTCTACTGTTTCTATGACAAGGCTCGGTGTCCTGTATATAGACAGCCTGCTAGCCTGTCTAAGCCTTAGTTGATATGAAGATTATTAAGCAGCAAGAGTCATTCCCCGTGGGGACATGGTTTCCCATCTCTGTCCCACATCACGTGAACAACGCCATGGTTCACTGTTTCCATCTTCCATTCGCTGCATCATTGTGGGACCTTCCGGCTGTGGAAAGACCAATCTTTTGCTGACGCTCAACACAGCGCCCAATGGCCTGCGTTTTCCAAATATTTATATTTTTGCAAAATCTCTCTACCAACCCCTCTATGTGTTTCTGGATCAAGTCATGTCTGGATTACAAAAAGAGAATATGTGTTATTTCACATTTTCCACGCAAGAAAATGTTATTTCACCGGATGAGTTAAAGCCTGATTCACTCATGATTTTCGATGATGTATCCACTGAACGTCAAGGCATTATTCAAAGCTATTTCAGCATGGGTCGACACAAACATATCGATTGCTTTTATCTTGGACAAACGTATTCTAAAATGTCCAAACAGTTGATTCGTGACAATGCCAATATCATTGTTTTATTTCGCCAGGAGGAGAGAATCAGTCATCACATTTATAATGAACATTTGAATCCGGATATGAGCTTTCAAATGTTTACTGAATTGTGTGGCAAGTGCTGGAACACTCAACGTCATGCCTGTTTAGTGATTGACAAACAAAGTGAACTCAACCAAGGAAGATATCGCTTAGGGTTTGATAATTTTATTTCTATATAAGGCCCTGTCTCATTCCCTCTCAAGTCATTTGTCAAGACACCATGGTGTTAGCAGAGAGTCAATTGAAAAAGCATATTATTAGAGCAAAAAAACTATTCGCCAGAAGTTTCGACAATTGAAACGATCACGTGCAGATCAACATTATTTAGCACCTCCGCTAAAAGCCATGTTGAAACCCTCTTTGAAGCCATCTGAAACGCTACCCACCGTTGCACAAGTCACTCAGACGCTGCATGAGGACCCTGAGGAAGAGGAAGAGGAACAGGAACAGGAAGATTTGACTAGTGTTAGCGAAGTTGAGGGTGAGGAGGAACAAGTGTTTATGTCTCAAGAAAAGACCGCACCCCTTGCAGAGTTTTTGAGAAAAAAGAAATCCTTGGCCATGGTCGAAACACCTTGCCCTTCCAAATCATCTCCGTTTTCACAAGACTTGGCCAACCCTCAAAATAAAGCTCAACTGAAAAACATTTTAATAAAATATTATGGATCAACACTAGAACCCTGTCTCAGTGATCTATTTATTGGAAACACAGATACCACGTATGGTGCTCGCTATGAGGATAATAGTTTTAAAATTGGGGATGCATCCATTAAATTTGCTCGTACTAAAGCCGTCATTAAAAACATCAACTATAAATTGACGCCAGGACTGTTAAAACTGCTCTTTTCTCGAACACCCTCATTCCATGATTATAGTCAGAGGACCTTGACAAATATAAATCCATCCTATTGAATACCCATGCCCACAAAAGACAGTATGATCCCGCACAACAAGTGAATGCCAATACATCTCAAAAATATAAAACCATCATTGCAAAAATGTTTCCCACGAGTCAAGTACTCGTCGTAAGGTGTCTGCCTCGGGAGTGACATTTAAACCATTAAAACCCTGTGTGGATGTTACCTACCGGCACAATCCCAATAAGCTCGTCCAGCGGCTACAATGTTGCATGCTTCATGTCAAGCCCGCCATACCGGTCACGATTGGGAAATTCAAGAAATTGAACAAGAACTTCGAAATGCCAAACTTATTGTTTAAGCCATCACCCATTAAAATGGGTATTGCTCACGAGTTGCATCGCCCAGCTAGGCGTTACTATCCGCGACTCAAGGTGATTTCACGAGGTATGGATGAACTTTGGCAGGCTGACTTGGTTGAAATGATACCCTATGCTGGCGTTAACGACGGTATACTCTATATGTTGACCGTCATTGATGTCTATTCCAAAATGGCCTTTGTTGAACCTGTGCGTCGCAAGTCTGGTTCACTAGTTACCAAGGCCTTTCAACATATTATTCAACACTCCTAACGTCAACCTCAGTTGCTAAAATCCGACAAGGGGAAATAATTTTTCAACACGGATTTCTCCAGTTTTCTCAAATCTAAGGATATTTACCATTAGACCACATACAGCAATCTCAAAGCCAGAGTGGTCAAGCGGTTTAACCGAACATTGAAAACCCATATGTGGAAAGCGTCTACCGCTCAGGGCACGTATCGCTGGTTGGACATGTTACCAGAGCTAGTGTCACGTTACAATGACACTAAACATAGAACGATTGGGACCAATCCACGCCTCGTGGCCAAAAATATTCAGCGATTGGATAAACTGTTTAACCCCATAAAAACAGCCGATCCTAAACGTCACCGACTGAAAATTGGTGATTTTGTTCGTGTGAGCAAATTTAAGTCTGCCTTCAATAAGGGCTACACACCTCAGTGGGGGACTGAACTATTTCGAATTCGTCAAGTCAACTTGGACAGTCCAGTCACCTATTTATTCCAAGACCTCAAACATCAACCCATAAAAGGAAGATTTTATCTCCATGAACTTCAAAAAACAGCTTTTCCTAAGCATTATCTTGTGGAAAAAGTGTTGAAACAAAAAGGAAATAAACTATATGTCAAATGCTTAGGATTTAACTCAACGTTTAATTCTTGGTTCATTAAATTACATGTTGTGTGAACCTGAGCACTTTTTATTTATTTATTTATTTTATTGAATCATGTTGTACGAGAGCTCCGTGTACGGCACACCGCGCTTCATGCATGCCCATACATGTTTGTCTTTCTCTCTCCACACCTGTGTCTCACTCCTTCACTCCATGTTGACATACAACTTGTTCAGCTATTGGCTGTCATGGGTCCTCCACTCCTCCCCTCACCTCGCCGCACTTCTGGCCCCACCCCCACACCGCTCTGTAGTGGTCACGTGATTTCCTGTTCTCTCTTGGTGTCAACCCCCCCCCTCTCCCTTTTCCTCTCTGTGGGGCCCTACCCACCGCTGTCTGCTCGCCTGGCTAGCCGTTATCACCTTTTTACAGAGTTGCCACATTGATCCAACTTGTTATCATATGACACCAATGTTGTCAGCTCTCAACCACATTCCATTCTCTTAGCTGGCTAGCCAGGCACCAAGCAGGTCTCTCAAGCAGGTATTCTGTTTTCCCATTCTGGCTTCCAGCAAGACATACAAAAGCAAGTTCTGTTGTTTTCGACTATTTTTATTCGTCCCATAGCATTATGATTTTTTTCTGGTTACTGGTCAGTGTTTACTAACCTATTTTAAAAATCGCCATGAGAGATTTTCGAAAATCTTCGCCTTCATTCATCTTGTAATGTTTCCTTACTTGGGCGGACTGTTCACCAGAAAATACTACTGCTATGTTTGATCTATGTTGGGCGCCAAGCCGGATACACTGTGTTCCAAGCTAAATTTATATACTTAATATCGACCCCTAGCGTGAGTAGAACATATGAGAAACTCTTAATGACTAGGCCGTGGGATGATTGGATCATCAACCCAGACAATATTTGATTGTGGAGAAGGATGTGGTATTACAACTATTGCTACCTACTGGAATCAAAGAATCTACTTTGTAAAAATTGAATTTAATATACTTAGAAAACATGATAGCATCTTGTTTAAAATTAACACTATTAACGGAGCATACTTTTTTAACCATTGCCACGAACAAAATTACTTAATACGCCGGTCGGGAGAATAACGTGAATTTAACTTATTTCCAAATTTATGCTTAAAGAATTTATATTGGCCCTATCGAAAAACAGAGAGTGTGTGTCCTTGATTACATGAGCTCACCAACGGAAACATTGTCTCCCACGTGCTTGAAGTCTCGCTGCGTCTGATGTTCTTCATTGGAGTTGACGGCCTCCGGTTCTTCTTCGTAGATTAAAAGTTATCGTTACTGCTTGCGGTGGAGTATAATCCATGAACCACAACACGTCGCCTGCCTTAGCACTGCAAGACGCATGGAACCCATGATCTGATGTGATCAGCGGAGTTAGCGTGAACAAATTGTCCCACTTGGGACTTGCGAACAAAGTACGTGCTTACTGCACCAAGCGTAAAGTCTCAATGTATGTCCTTCTCCTCAACCAGCGCGTTCACTATATGGACTTCCAGCTTCTCCCACCAGAGTCTAGTTTCACACCGCGGCCTCGCTGCTTCGACCAATCCGCGTGCGTCACGTTTCTCGCCATGCCCGTCCTAAGTTGCTTCTTCTTCCTTGACTGGCTGGTCACCTCACTTGGCTCTTCGCGCCATGAGGTTCCTTCCCCCGGACAAGACGCGTCCCTGTACATTTTCCGTTTTACCGGGCAAGACGTAAATCATACCACGTTTTCTTGGTTTGAAGTGTTCCCTCGGATTTCGTAATTCTATTGTACTCCAGTCTATTCTCGTATTGAAATAACCAGTGAGTCACACACCACTCTCTCTAGCCCTAATGATTAAAATCCCGTCTTTACGAATCAAATGATTTGCCGTGCAATTTATATATTGGAATCATCCAATATAGATGATTTCTACTAGTAGAAATCCTATCTGTAATCTTCCAAATTTAAAAGCTCCAAAGAATGACGTAATAAATATTATTAATAATAATAATAATAATAATAATATGAAATATAAAATTGAATAAACTGAAATAATTTAACTTGGCCGGATTATTGCCGCGTTTAACAAATATGATATAGTCCAACTAACTTGTGTTAGTGGCATAAAACCCCCTAGAAAAACATGTTACATTCGCCTCGAATGATCATGTGCTTTACCATGCATATGGCACAGCACATGATGATTCCAGACACGTTAGAAAAAAAAACCCAAAATACAACTTACACAAATGAAATGACCCTTTACACATATGAACACATAAAAACGCTCAATCGTGCGCTTTGCGCTAATGTTCGTCTCGTTATGACGTGTTCTTATTTTGTCATTTCAAAATGTTTGTCATTCTCACAAATGTTCATTCTACCACCCCCCATTCTCATCATTCTATGTGGGAAAAATTACATATATAAGTGTGTTCCCTCTGTATCCACAATTCACTACACACGCATTTATGGTGTTCCGTAGAAAACCACTGCGGAACTCTTCTAGAAATATTAGGTGCTCCACACCTACCGTATACCAATATCATGGTACACGATCTCACACGATCACACACTCGCGGTAGAGCAAAGTGATCTACTTCCAACCTTCTCTGTGAAATTTTTAATTAAAAGGAAAAACATGACTGTAAAAAAAACAATAAGTACCCATTACTTATAACACGAAATATTCCTGTGCCGTATGTGCCCTATCTTACTAAGTACATGTAAACTAAAACCCACCTTACTCTAGATCACAATTTCTCATATTCGTCGCTCAGCCAGTAGTTCACAACCCAGACCAGTCCACCTATCGAACCTGACCTAGTTGCCACAACTTTTTATCTGTTACTTATATACAACATCTCATGAGGTCTAGTACCTCGTACACAAACTACCTTAATTATATTCAACCCTGATCTCACATAGCTAGGTCGTAAGCAGGAATCACGTGTGCTGATGTGTATGAGCTTCATGGAGGACTGACTCGCCTTCTGATGGCCCATCTTTTATCCCGTGGACGCCTTAAGCTAACAAGCCCTATACAAGCGCTTCCCCATCTCTTGGAGATAAATGGGAATCCATCAGCGCTGCCAAAATGGCCTTGGTGCATCGAGACAATTTAGTGCTCAACAGCATCCTCCACTCCCTTCATCTTTCCCTGTGCCTTAAAAACTCTCATTTACTTACATTCTACCCCCCTGTGTGACTTCTGATACGCCTGCCTGGAAGACCAGATCTTCCACGCACCAAATACCACGCTTACTCATTTGATAGGCTGGTCGCCAGCTAACCACACTTACTTTATGACACATACTTAATGTCATCACGTTGCTCCACTAGCATATTTCTCAGTGTCTGTAACGATGCCCCGTTGCTACTGTCCACACATGCTAACCCTACTTTCCTCTGGTGTCACACCTCTACTCGACACTCTATGACCTAAAAATGTCACTTCTGACTGACAGAATGACGACTTGGACAGTTTCAGAGTGAACCCTGCCTGATCTAACTTTTGAAATACACTGTCTAAATGACGTAGATGCTCCTCAAAACTGCGTGAACTGATTACCATATCATCGATGTAAATAATTACAAACTCTCCCGTGTCATCTCCTAATGCGATGTTTAAATCCCTAATTAAAGCTGCTGTGCTACTTTTTAACCCATAAGGTACCCTGCAAAACTGATATAGGTTATATTTATGACTAAAATCTGTAAATGGCCGATCTTCATACATAAGTGGCACTTGCCAGAAACTGGAACTTAAATCTACACATGTGAAATACTTTTTACCCTCAAATGTCTGCATCAACTCTTCAATGGACATGGACTTCAGCTGATCTGAACTGATTCTATTGTTAACTAAACGAGCGTCTAAATAAATTCGGACTGTACCATCAGCCTTCGGTACTGTAATTAAAGGATTAACATATTGACTATTTGAGTACTCTATAATGCCATCTTCAAGCATCTGGTTAATTTGTGCCTCCACTGCACCCTGATAAGCGAAAGGTATAGGATATCTATGTCCTGTGAATACTGATCTATCAATAACGTTCAATGAATGTGTATAGCAATTGGCCATGCCAATGCGATCCTCAAAAACTCTCTTATTATACAATAACACATCATAGAGCAGAAAACACTGGTCTACCTCTATATGCCCCTGAATTGCAGCATCACGTAACGAGTCCTCTAGACTACCGTTCGTAATCAAACTGCCCACAAAAATTTGAGTATCCGGCTCTTCGGCTGGTGATATCTCACTTAAAGAACAAATCACACCTATAACACTACTCCCCTGAACATTGTCGTTGAACGCTACCTCTACTTCAGAATTATTCCATTTAAATTTCAAACTACCTACTTCATAACATAAGTTACCAGACACTCTACTTAGCCAATCTGAACCCAAATAACACTGAAAACTAAGTTTGGAATTACAAGGCAAATCTGCTTTTCGATATGATTATTAATTTTAATGTCCACTAAAACTTGCTTAGAAATAACTTTAGACCTCTTCCCTACAGCTGTGATAACAAAAGTACTTTTAATTGGCATCTCCTCAAAATTTACACCAGTTCCTTTCATTTTATCGTAATATGTACTACTTATGCAGCTATTCATACAACCACTATCAATTAAAACATCGGTGTGCGCCTCGGACACGTTAAATTTAACTATGGGGCTTTTACTAGCCACCTCCTGAATAATACGTTCATCATTTAATTCATGCAACAATTCATTTCTTACATTTAGGTCATAGTGTTCCTGTATAATTGTATGGACAGGGCATGCTACAGACTGAGATTCTGACCTTACTTCGCAGCCTGGTTCACGTTTAAAGAACCGCTACAGCTGGCTGTAGTACTACTAACTACTGCACTGGTCTGGTTGTTCTGGGCTGTGTTGTCATTGTTTGGCTGTATATTACTACCACTAGGCTGTCCTCTTCCTTGACCCCTATTCTGGTTGTAATTATTGTCATTATAATTTCTCCCTTGATTTCCCCTGAAATCATTATTTCTCCCTTGATTTCCCCTGAAATCATTGTTCCTCCCTTGATTTCCCCTGAAATCATAGTTCCTACCTTGGTACTGATTACCATAGCCATTTCCTCTGTTCTGATTTTCCTGATTATTATTATTATTATTTCTATTTTGAGCGTTGGCCCCTTCGCCACCGTTCCCTTGAACTTCCTGATGCCTGGCTTCATTAGGCCTATTATTATTATTACCCTGGTTCCTATTGAAATTGTCCTCATAACCCCCTCTCCCTAGTGCATCAAATGTGCTTAACAAATTTTCTACTTTTGATATTGTCTTTACATTCTGGATACAAGCAGCCTCCTTGATCCTATAGGGAAAGTGCCTAAGTAGCAACCTCACCACATCACTTTCCTCCTTCACGCCATCCAGATATTTACACACTAATACCTGCCCTAAAAAGTATTCGGTCATGGTGGAGCTTCTTTTAGGGTTATATTTACTACTCCCTCACGATGCTACGACTGAATAATCTCATTCCAGAACTTTTCACAGAATTTCATTTTAAAATCATTAATATCAGTAAACTTGTCTCTATAGACAGCAAACCAATTCCTCGTTTCCCCCACAAACACCTGTTCCAAGATCTCCACTACCTGGCACCACTCAATACTACCATCTTCCAATCTTTCCTTGAATCTATTCTCTATAGCATTCATGAATTCCATTGGGCACCCCTGTCGATTGCTGAACGTACCCAGTTCTACCTCCCTGTGTGTGCTATTCACAAAAACTGGCCTATTCTGACTATTTTCTTGCCTGATACTAGCTTTTAATTTTAATTTTAATTCAGCGATTTTCTCCTCAGCCTTCCTCTCAATACTGTTTACTCTTAATTTAATGTTTCCTTCTGATTTTTCTACTTTATCATATAGCTTTGCTTGTTTCTCCTCAATCTTGCTAATGCTCTCTCTATTACTCTCTCTTAAATCATTACTTCTGCAACTATTTGCGAGTGGACTTTCTCAATTCTACCCCCAGCTGTTCCTTAACCTCTTTAGTTGATACCTGAATCTTGTCAATTCCCCCCCCCACCCCCAATTTCTTTTTAACCTGCAGTGTTTCTAATTTAACTAATTCCTTTAAATTTTCAGCCTGTGTGCTGATTCTACTTTCCAACTCCTCCTGTACTTTTCCTAATTTCTTGTCTACATCTGCAATGATCTCTTTAACCTTCTCTTCCATTACTCCTCTGATTTCTCCTCTAATCTGATCCATTTTCACACTAATTTCCTTGTTGTTCTTTTCTAATTTTGCATTATTCTGTTCTAATTTTTTATTTAAAGCTTCTGTACTTTCTTTATTTTCCCTACTGTTTTGTTCTAATTTTGCATTTAAGGCATCTGTACTTTCTTTATTTTCCCTACTGTTTTGTTCTAATTTGGCGTTTAAGGCATCTGTACTTTCTTTATTTTCCCTACTGTTTTGTTCTAATTTTGCACTTAAGGCATCACTACTAAATTTGTTCTGAAACATGAACTCGAGAAGTTAAGTTTTTAATTCTGGTTAGCCGCCTACACTCCCTGTTTCAGTGTCGGGATTTACTTCCACTACCCCAGTACTACCATCACTCGACATACTGCTCGTTTCATCACTCTCCAGTTGATGACCACTACGTAACCTCATCTGTCTTTCTTTCTCATCCCTCATAATGATATACACTGATAAAGACAAATAACCCCCAAAATACCGGCACAGAAATATGTCTCCTTCTCCCTCCTCAAATATTCCTGGGTTTTCGGCCCAACGTTGTCGGCGAAAAATTTAATGTTTCCTTACTTGGGCGGACTGTTCACCAGAAAATACTACTGCTAAGTTTGATCTATGTTGGGCGCCAAGCCGGATACACTGTGTTCCAAGCTAAATTTATATACTTAATATCGACACCTAGCGTAAATAGAACATATGGAAACTCTTAATGACTAGGCCGTGGGATGATTGGATCATCAACCCAGACAACATTTGATTGTGGAGAAGGATGTGGTATTACAACTATTGCTACCTACTGGAATCAAAGAATCTACTTTGTAAAAATTGAATTTAATATACTTAGAAAACATGATAGCATCTTGTTTAAAATTAACACTATTAACGGAGCATACTACTTTAACCACTGCCACGAACAAATTACTTAATACGCCGGTCGGGAGAATAACGTGAATTTAACTTATTTCCAAATTTATGCTTAAAGAATTTATATTGGCCCTATCGAAAAACAGAGAGTGTGTGTCCTTGATTACATGAGTTCACCAACGGAAACATTGTCTCCCACGTGCTTGAAGTCTTGTTGCGTCTGATGTTCTTCATTGGAGTTGACAGCCTCCGGTTCTTCTTCGTAGATTAAAAGTTATCGTTACTGCTTGCGGTGGAGTATAATCCATGAACCACAACACGTCGCCTGCCTTAGCACTGCAAGACGCGTGGAACCCATGATCTGATGTGATCAGCGGAGTTAGCGTGAATAAATTGTCCCACTTGGGACTTGCGAACATAGTACGTGCTTACTGCACCAAGCGTAAAGTCTCAATGTATGTCCTTCTCCTCATCCAGCGCGTTCACTATATGGACTTCCAGCTTCTCCCACCAGAGTCTAGTTTCACACCGCGGCCTCGCTGCTTCGACCAATCCGCGTGCGTCACGTTTCTCGCCATGCCCGTCCTATGTTGCTTCTTCTTCCTTGATTGGCTGGTCACCTCACGTGGCTCTTCGCGCCATGAGGTTCCTTCCCCCAGACAAGACGCGTCCCTGTACATTTTCCGTTTTACCGGGCAAGACGTAAATCATACCACGTTTTCTTGGTTTGAAGTGTTCCCTGGGATTTCGTAATTCTATTGTACTCCAGTCTATTCTCGTATTGAAATAACCAGTGAGTCACACACCACTCTCTCTAGCCCTAATGATTAAAATCCCGTCTTTACGAATCAAATGATTTGCCGTGCAATTTATATATTGGAATCATCCAATATAGATGATTTCTACTAGTAGAAATCCTATCTGTAATCTTCCAAATTTAAAAGCTCCAAAGAATGACGTAATAAATATTAATATTAATAATAATAATAATAATAATAATATGAAATATAAAATTGAATAAACTGAAATAATTTAACTTGGCCGGATTATTGCCGCGTTTAACAAGTATGATATAGTCCAACTAACTTGTGTTAGTGGCATAAAACCCCCTAGAAAACATGTTACAATCTGTCATAGGAAAATATCGAAAAACGACCCCTCGTTTTGCTATACATCGCCCAGTCGAAATAGCCATTTCCTGTATTCACCATGGCCAGTCATAGCCTCGTTGTAACACACGCTCAGCGCTACCGGCTCTCTCTCTCTCTGTCTACAATCACGCTTTATTTTTAAAAAATGTTTTAACATGCATAGTTTTTGCCTTAGAGACTCAAAATTTGATATGGGGCTAGAGGGGGTAGGGCCTTTCAATTATGTCAAACAAACTCTTTTGTACAATTCCTAGTTTCCAAAATAGTAGAAATTCAAAATTTCAGTGTTTTCAAAAAATCTGAAAAAAAATTAAAAAGTTTTATTATAAAACAATAAAGAACATAGAGACCATTCGTTTCAACTATGGCATAACGTTCTATCTGGTTTGGTTTCCAAACTATCGCCTACGTTCAAAAAAAAAATCTAAAAATTTTTAAAATATCATACAGGGTCCATAGCAAATAGGACGTCACCCCGAGTCCTTGGAACCCTCGTACACGCCTCTAGCATGATTGGCTCGCGAGACATAACAAAAAGTCTAAAATCACGTTTTTACCCCCCAAAAAACAAGTTTCCAGCATTTCACCTTTTGGACACCTACATTCCCGTAAAGAGCACAACGAGACGAAAAAACGAATCTACGCACGCCCTCCTACCATTACTACTTCCTTCCCAAGGTCGCCAGGGGATCACAACTTCCTTTGGAAGCAGAAGTCCCATTCTAGCACTACTACGTCAAGTTTGTATCCTAGAAACTTGAAATTTATTTCAGGAGTAGAGGGCGTAGGGACCTTTCATTTATGTTGAACAAACATTTTTGTAAACTTCCTAGTTTCCAACATATAGGTATTTCAAAATTACACTTTTTTCAAAAAATGTTAAAAATAGAAAAGTTTTATAATAAAAAATAAAGGACATAGAGGCCATTCGTTTGAGCCATTGCACAACATTCTATCATGTTTGGTTTTCAAACTATCACCTACTTTTTAAAACAAAAATTTTCAAATATATAACGAGTGGTCCATAGGAATGAGGACGTCAGCTCGAGTCCAACGACACCTCATTTGTCAAAATCGGACCATGCGTTCGAGAGATATTCATTATTTTAACATGTACAGTCGGGTACAAATAAAATGGGTGGCCTAGAACGCCCCTTACTAACCTACAAGGGTGAACAAAAAATGACGCAATTGGAGGTCGTTATGCGGTTCTTCGTCAAAATTCACGACAAATGTTTATGTTGCAAAACCTAGTCCCGCGAATAGGTTTAACAGAAATGCGTGTTCAGAAACGAGGCTCTGGCAACGCTGTAACTGCAAGCAGCGTGGCCAAAAACAGGTCGCAGAACTTGGCGCTCTGCCGGAGCTTTCTCTGTACATTCCGATGTACCGCAGGATGTGACAGTGTTGCCAGCTCCTCGCATTCATACTTGTGTTTTCAAACAGCACCCGATCCGATTTTGCTATAGAAACTTGTCTTGCAATTTGATGAGAAATCGCATGCCGACCTCCAAGTGCGGCATATTTGTTCACCCTGAATAACGCATATGGCCTACGACTTATTCTTGAGTTAACCAGCGTGTGCAAGGACATTGAACTGCACCATTCCACTGCTAATTCTAGAATGTGTGCGGAATATTATGGTCATCGAAATAATATTGCTATTTTTTACATTATGACTATGGGAATGCACTAAACACACCAGCGTTGGGTTAGATCGGAGGATGAAGGTGGCGATCCGAGACCACGTTCCAGGAGACCAGGAAGTCCGAATTGAACCATGCAATGGAGTACCGTCGGTGGTCACTGCCATTCTGGTGTATTCTTTGAATACACGGTACCTGAGATATAATTTTTTATTGCTCTTTGCATGTTCATTTCTTCCTTCCTCCTTGTCAAACACCAACAGTGATCATCTGTTTTCTCCTTGTTGGGCATATCTCTTATGTCTTCATAAGTCTGTTCTAGATATATAACTTCTGTGACCCACCTAGCGTCACCTCGCAGCGAATCTCTGAAGCTCCTCAACTCTTCCTGGTGCTAGAGGACTTACTTATCCATTTGGCCACCAGATCCTGTTACCATCGCCAGCTATTTTCTCTTGGAGCAAGAGGACTACGTCTACGTCTTTACTCACCATGCTGCGCTAGTATCATCTGTTATCAACTCTTAGAAGATCAGCTCAGCAAGAGATTAATTTTCTGTTTTAAAGTTGGTAATGCTTATATGTTCTCCTTTTGTCTCCTACCCCCCACTCTTTCCCCCTTTCTTGGTCCCTCCGTGCTCCGTTGAGCTGCTCTCACTTCTCAGTCTGCAGTTGACTCGTTCAGTCAAAGCTCCGCTCGAGCTTGCCTCCTCAAACCAAGAGGCTCACCCTCTTCTACGCCATGTTGGCCAAGTAGTCATCAACGGAAACTTCGACTTCAACATGAAATCAAGATAAGTACCATTTTAAAAGTTTTAACCTCATCTTCATGGTTTTAACTTCCACGTGCTTTTAATTATAATTTATAGACAGTGTGAAATTATTTACTTTGGGGCAAAAATCATTCTTCGTGGGATTTGCCATGTTGAGCTTTTGCTTGTATAAGCCAACCTTACTAAAAAAGAGCTTTTCTTAAGCAATTCAAATGAGAAATCTTCTCGCTACGTGGGATATTATCTAATACCCGCTGTCTATAATTATAAAGCTAGTTCCTCCGTTGGATTTTCTCAACCCCATTTTTCTGCTAAGGTCGTTCTGGAACCTTCTAGATCTTGTACTCTATCTGCGAGTCTTGCCGTCAAGTGTTTTTCGCTCACTTGGGACAATGATATTTAAAATGAGGAATCTTCCTTACAAATTTTTGCAATAGCTAACTTTCTTCCACCGCTGGAACCTCTGGAACATTCTATGGCGCATTTAATTGTAAATCACAACTTTTTCAAGAAATAGACTCTCACCTATATAGTGCAATCAGTTATTTCCATAATTGCAATAACTTTCTTTTTCATAAACTTTAGTGTTTCTACAGTAAACTTTGCATCCATCTTCATAGACTACAGTGATAAACAGTGCTTGCTCCACGTTTCTACCGCGTCGCGATCGTCCGGTTATATTAAATACGGCCATGAACATTGATCCTATATCCCAATGATCTTTCCTCAACCTTCTACTAACAACCATTATTAATAAAATTGAAACTTTTCTATAAGGTGTCACTCACGAAGTGCCCTTCCAACTTTGCTAGTTTAACATTAATTAAATTCTGCATAATTGCTTGTGTGATACAAGTTTTAAATTCACGTTGTTCCTTTCCCATAATCAGGGAAAACAATTCTTTAAACTCTTGAGCGAGTCATGTTCAGGTTTCACGAAATGGAAACTGTCCCATTTGGCGAGTGATTCCTGCTCAAGCTTGGGAAGTCTAGAACTTTCCCTTTCATTTTCTTCAGGTTTCACAGTAAGTGACCTGCCCTCTTTGTATAATTCTCATATAGTAATTCTGTATAAATATAAGAAGTTGTAGGAACTTCTATCTTATTTTTCATGTTGTTATTATTGTTATTTTCAAAGTTGTCACTTTCTCTAGAACATTCTCTCCAGAATTTCTTAAGGTGCACTCTTTGTACTCCAATTCACGTTCAAGCTTTAATTATTTCATTGTTCATTTGTTTAAATCTTATAAAGATTTTAGAAACATGTAAGGTTTGAAACCTTGTAAATTGTCAATTGCCTGGAGCAACCGTTTAATGTTGAGAGGTCTGCGACCCTATTTGTTAAAAAGTTCAAATGAACTATGTTTATTAAAATTATATTGCATAATTGTTAATTTCCTCAAACTTCTTCTAATTGTAAAATAAACGAATCTTTTCCCTTCGCTTTTTCATTTACGAATATAAAGTTTAGGCAAAATCCTGTCTTCCTTGACTCTCCTCACTCAATGATATTAAAATCATTAATAGAGCTTTCACCATTTGTTGCATTTGAGCAAGAACTCTTAATTTTCACCTCACTAAAGTTCTTCTTAGCGTTAATAGCTAATTCTAATTGGCCAGTAAGGCAAGTAAAGCTCGCTAAGCCAGCTACCTGCTTGTGGAGACCCTCTCCGAAAACTTATGGTCAGTTTTCTAAAAGATAAGTGTTTCTTTTTGTCTAAACTTTTAGCCGGCTCCTCGCTGAGTAAAAGCTTAGCCATTTTCCAATGCAACCATTGGTTTATTTACCAAGATTACCCAATAAGGCATAATCTTTTATCATTTTCCTTTTTAGAGACACTTGGTCGCCCTTACAGGAACTCCATAATTTTGGAAATTGAAAATACCAAGCCTGAGTTAAATCATTGGCATTCTTCGAATTACTTTGTAAAACCTAATTTCTTTGAGAAGACATACAGTAAATTTGTTCCTCTCAGTCTTGCCAGACCAGCACTCTTCCCCATAGTAGTTTTATATATGCTTGAGAGGGATTATACGAAAGCCACTCTCTTGCAAACAGCCCAAGTTCTATCTGTGTTTCTCGTCAGCTTAGACCAAGTCCTTACTCATTTTAGGTATCCGAAAGCGGATTTTCGGTGGCAACCACCTTTAAGTGTGTTTAAAACTAAACTTATTAATTTGTGGGACTCTCCTCCTATTTTTCTATCCTTCTTTTCCAATCCAAAATCTACTTCCTTCTCTTAATCATCTTCCCTTGGTGGGTGGGTTATTCCTCAGCCAATAAACTACCCAAAATTTGGTGCCGAAACCCGGGAGAGCCCATTTTTTCTTTTCTCTTTTTAAAATAGTGTCATTTGACAATACTTTGCATATTTCTAATATCTGAGTTGAATATTTCAGCTATAACCACATCGTGCAAAGCCTGTGAACGGGAAAGAGGCCGCTCCTGTCTCCTATGGTGTGTCCCATTCTTTCTACTCATTCGCTGCTGCCAGCTTGACAGCATTTCCAAGGTTCCACAGTTTCGTGAGTTACATTTTCATTTACCTTCTTTAATATGGCTCCCACTGATAGGGATAAGGATGAAAAACTTACTTCTAAACGAGCATCCTATAAAGGGCAAATTACCCGATTCAGAAGGTACATAAAAGAATTAGATCCCTCAGACGCGCAATTAGACTTGTTGAAACATCGTGTAAAGGATTTTGAACGTTCATATGAAAACTACTGTAACATTCAAACTGAAATAGAAACTTGCATGCTCAATCAAACAGAAGATCGTGTCGAAGTAGAAAACTTATATTACGAAGGCATAGGTTCTGCTTTCAAAATAATACGCCAACTCGAAGAGGAGCAGAAAAAGGACGCTTCTGTTCCTGGTTCCCTTCACGAACCCCAAACTTCTTTCCGCGAGGGCACTCACAAGCCCAAACCTACTTTACCGAAAATTGATTTACCCCATTTTTCTGGAGATGAATCTGCTTGGGATTCTTTCTATGAGTTATTTTGCTCCCTTGTTCATGACAATGAAGACATTCAAGTCATTTACAAGTTTCATTACTTGAGATCTATCCTTCGAGGTCAAGCTTTGCAGTTGGTTGAAGCACTTCCTCTGCGTGCCGAAAATTACCCCATTGCCTTTAATTTATTAAAAGAAAGATATGGAAATTTACGTTTACGTATTCAACGCCATATGAAGGCTCTATTTAACCTACCTGCGTCACAGCACAATGACGTCACTAGTTTGCGTACTTTAATTGACACTACCCAACTCCATGTTAAAGCTTTGTCCCAATTAGATCAACCTACTGAACATTGGGATACTTTCCTAATACATTTAGTAGTCTCTAAAGTTGATGCTGCTACCCTCAAAGCTTGGGAAATTGAACTTTCTAAAGAAGACGACTACTCTTAGGAGCATTTAGTCACTTTCATAAACGCTAGATGCCAACTTTTAACCGCTCTAGCTAATCAAAGTGAACCTTCATCTCCTAATTCCAAATTCGAATTAATGTCCATCAAATCCAAAAGTGAACGCTCAGCGTCCAATACCCAAAAACCCGGGTCCAGCTCATCCAAATTCAAATCAAACTCCACTGGTTACCCAACTAGGTCTAGTGAACGTCGTGTTGCTAGCTCTATTGTTTTAAACACGCAAAGCGAACCTCGCAAAAGTTTAAACGAACCTGTAAAGTGCATACTTTGTAAAGATCCCCATGCCCTATACCTTTGCAAATCTTTTAAAGAAATGTCAGTCGATGACAGACGAAAATTAGTCGCTCAAAACAAACATTGTTTCAACTGCCTAGCGCCCACGCATTCTGCTTCTAACTGTAAGTCCACAAGACTTTGCTACCATTGTGAAAAGGCTCATCATACTCTGCTACATCGTCATGATCAGGCAAGGTCATCGACAGCATCTACTTCGCAGAAAAATGATAGTGCTAACAATTCTAATGCTTTATCTTATATTCAAAATGCCAAGTCCATTCGCAGTGCTCAAGTATTGTTGTCTACTGTCCAAATCGAAGTTCAGGATAACTTTGGCAACTGGGTCCGTGCACGCGGTCTTCTAGACTCAGCGGCAACTCATGATTTTGTGTCCAATTCCTTGATTAGAAAACTAGGCCTACCTGTAAACCCCACTTCTATCAACGTGTCGGGCATCAACAGCTCAAAATCGCAAGCTTTACAATTCTCAAAGCTAACTATAAGAGATACTTGTCATAGAAACAACTTTCTTAAACTTAATTGTCTAATTCTTAATAGCATTGGAGAAGACACTCCAAGTCACTCTGTGGATATTTCAGGGTTAAACATTCCCTCGCATTTAAGGCTAGCCGATCCTTGTTTTAATATGCAGAACCCTA
This sequence comes from Meconema thalassinum, assembly GCA_946902985.2. NCBI lineage: Eukaryota > Metazoa > Arthropoda > Insecta > Orthoptera > Tettigoniidae > Meconema > Meconema thalassinum. The sequence goes on from OX336389.2 coordinate 1,152,709,001, forward strand.
TTGACATACTCTTTAGTGCCAATGTTTTCTGGAATTGCCTACGTAAACAGGTTCGTAAGTTATCCTCAAACGTGGTCGCCAGAGACACTAATTTTGGATGGATCGTCACAGGGCAACTTCCCCATTATTCTCCTCAACCCGCATCGCAATGTTACTTCTCCAATACTGACCTGGAACAGTTCTGGAGGCTTGAAAATGTCGATTCTCCTAATGTAACCTCTTTAGAAAATGAATTCTGTGAGCAACTTCTTTTGAACACCACCACTCGTTCTTCTGATGGCCGGTTCGTCGTTCAAATGCCAAGATTACATAATCCTCCTAAACTTATCAACTCTCAGCCTAAAGCTCGAAAAGCTCTTTTCGCCATCGAGAGCAAATTCAAAAAGGAACCTCTTGTTAAACAACAGTACACTGATTTCATGGATGAGTATGAAAGCTTAGATCATATGGAAGTTGTTAACAAATCCAATGATGAATTGCAACCCCCAATTGAAACGGTTTATTTAAATCATCATCCCGTGTGGAAAAACCCTCTTGTAAAAGATAAAATTCGAGTTGTTTTCAATGGTTCATCACCCGACGTTAATGGCAACAGCTTTAACGACACTCTTTATTCTGGTCCTGCTATTCAATCAGATTTATCTGCTATACTCTTAAACTTTCGATTATTTCCCATAGCTGTCATAGCCGACATAAAACAGATGTACCGTCAAGTGTTAATTCAACCAGAACAACGAGATCTTCAAAGAATCTTGTGGCGTGATGAAACCAGTAAGCCCATTAAGGTATTTCGCTTGAAAACGGTTACTTATGGCTTAAAACCCTCTGCTTTCCTTGCTATCCGATCCCTACACTTGCTAGCCTCTCAAGATGGTCATTTATTTAACCCCAAAGCCTCTGAAGCACTAACTACGTCATTCTATGTTGACGATTATTTGCAATCCTTCCCCTCTTTGGAGGAAGCTTCTTTTGTATCTTTAGAACTTCAGGCATTACTAAGGAATGGAGGTTTCCCACTCCATAAGTGGAACTCCAACTCCCCTGAGTTTCTCGCTCAGTTTCCCATCGAAGACGTAGATCCTTCTTCTGTCGAAATTTGTGGTAACTCCGAATCTATAAAAACTCTAGGAGTTCACTGGTGCACTAGCACTGACACTCTTATCTATAAAGTTTCGCTCGCAGAAGAGCTTCCTAATACAAAAAGACAAATTCTTTCTGAAATTGCCAAAATTTTTGATCCACTTCAATTCCTTGCCCCAGTTATCGTCAGAGCCAAACTCTTCATGCAAGAGCTGTGGTCGCTTAAATGTGAATGGGATGACACTGTCCCTCTTTCTTTTCTTAATCGTTGGCTCTCGTTTCGCAGCAATTTGCTGGATCTTTCCCTTATTGAAATTCCCAGGAATTTAATCAGCTCTCATTTTAATGCATCTTTTTTCCTTCATGTGTTCGCGGACAGTTCCGAAAAAGCTTATGGTTGCTGTGCATATTTAGTTTATCACGATTCACTCTATGGATCTCTAGTTTCCAACCTTGTTTGTGCCAAATCGAAGGTCGCTCCTCTTAAAACTATCACTTTGCCTAGGCTCGAACTGTGCGCTGCACTCATGGCTGCAGAACTTGTCAAGAAATTACGGGAAGTGTTAAAGGTCGAATTCTCGCAAATCTATCTCTGGAGCGATTCCATGATCGCCCTTTCTTGGATCGCCAAGAACCCCTCTCACTGGCAAACTTTCGTTGCAAACAGGGTTTCCAAATTTCAAACTCTTTCTTCTGGATGTCAATGGAGGCATGTTCCCAGTGCGGATAATCCAGCTGATATTATCTCTCGTGGTTGTTTACCCTCTCAATTGGCAGCTTCCCAATTGTACTGGCATGGGCCCTCGTGGCTAATCGAAGAATCTTCCTCATGGCCTTCTAAACCCCCAGCTACCAACTCCAACTTGCCTGACGCTAAAGTACCTCTACCCATTGCTTCGTGTCTTGTTTCCAACGCTTCTCATCCTTTGTTGTCCCGCTATTCTTCTTTTCATAAATTACTACGGATTGTCGCCTATCTCCTTAGATGGAAATATCTTGTGGTTGACCAACCTCTTCTCCCTAAACCACACCTTACCAGTCATGAATTGAATCTCGCTACCGTTAAGGTTTTACAACTGACACAACAAGAAGCCTTTTCTTCTGAATTTTCTTTGCTTTCTTCTAAAAGAGATCTTCCCAAATCCAGCCGTCTTCGTGCTTTAGCCCCGTTTCTTGATGACCATGGGTTACTCAGGGTAGGTGGAAGGCTCTCGCAATCTTTACTCTCTGAAGACAATAAGCATCCTGTTATTTTGCCTTCCAAACATCACGTAACTTCCTTAATTATACGTGACTTTCATTACCGTAATCTTCATGTTGGTACACGTACTCTGCTTTGCCTCTTAAGGGAAAAGTACTGGATTATAAATGGAATTCATGAAGTTTCTTCTGTAATTCATAAGTGCATTCCTTGTTTCAAAGCGAAACCTAAAATCAACACTCAATTAATGAGCGATCTGCCCTCTTTTCGTTCTTCTCCTATACGCCCATTTGCTTTAACTGGCGTGGACTATATGGGTCCGTTCCAATATCAACGAAACTCTCCTGAAGCTAAACGCAAATTGTTTGGTAAGCTTTATGTTTCTCTCTTTGTTTGCATGGTTACCGGCGCAATCCACTTGGAACTAGTAACGAATGCTTCTACTTCTTATTTTTTATCAGCTGTCTCTCGTTTCACCGCTAGGCGTGGTGTTCCTTCTGAGATGTTCTCTGATAACGCTTCCACCTTTCAGGGCGCAGCTTCCCTGTGGAAGAAAGCTCTCACTTCCTCTCCTGCCATGGAACAAATCTCTAATTTTTCTTATTCAAAAGGTTTCAAATGGCGCTTCATACCTCCTTACGCTCCGCATCATGGTGGTAGGTGGGAATCTTGCGTAAAGCTCACTAAACGTAATTTAAGAAAAGTCTTAGGTAATCGAATTCTGACTTACGAAGAATTCAATTCACTGTCTGTTCTGATTGAAGGTGTTGTTAACTCTCGCCCTTTAACTCCGCTTTCCAATGACCCTGATGACCTACTTCCACTCACCCCTGGTCACTTCCTTATCGGCACTTCTCTTTCTGCCCCTCCTCCTCTTCCCAATTCTTACAGGGATTTTAATTTACCTATTGTTTGGCGTAAACTTGAAGCCCTCCGTAATTCTTTTTGGAAGAGATGGAACTTGGAATATTTAACTTCCTTGCAACGGAGGCAGAAGTGGTTTCTTTCCAGTCCCGACATTAAAGTGGGGGACTTGGTCTTGGTTAGGGATGTTTCTCCCCCTCTAGTCTGGACTTCCGGTAGAGTGACTAAGTGTTACCCTGGAAGAGATGGGAGAGTCAGGGTGGTCAGAGTCTTGACCATTAACGGTTCGATTACAAGACCCCTGTCTTTGATCGCTCCTCTTCCTTTAAATGTGTAACTGTTTATTTGCTCTCTGTTGGTGTTAAACCCCCCAGTATGGTGTATTCTTTGAATACACGTTACCTGAGATATAATTTTTTATTGCTCTTTGCATGTTCATTTCTTCCTTCCTCCTTGTCAAACACCAACAGTGATCATCTGTTTTCTCCTTGTTGGGCATATCTCTTATGTCTTCATAAGTCTGTTCTAGATATATAACTTCTGTGACCCACCTAGCGTCACCTCGCAGCGAATCTCTGAAGCTCCTCAACTCTTCCTGGTGCTAGAGGACTTACTTATCCATTTGGCCACCAGATCCTGTTACCATCGCCAGCTATTTTCTCTTGGAGCAAGAGGACTACGTCTACGTCTTTACTCACCATGCTGCGCTAGTATCATCTGTTATCAACTCTTAGAAGATCAGCTCAGCAAGAGATTAATTTTCTGTTTTAAAGTTGGTAATGCTTATATGTTCTCCTTTTGTCTCCTACCCCCCACTCTTTCCCCCTTTCTTGGTCCCTCCGTGCTCCGTTGAGCTGCTCTCACTTCTCAGTCTGCAGTTGACTCGTTCAGTCAAAGCTCCGCTCGAGCTTGCCTCCTCAAACCAAGAGGCTCACCCTCTTCTAAGCCATGTTGGCTAAGTAGTCATCAACGGAAACTTCGACTTCAACATGAAATCAAGATAAGTACCATTTTAAAAGTTTTAACCTCATCTTCATGGTTTTAACTTCCACGTGCTTTTAATTATAATTTATAGACAGTGTGAAATTATTTACTTTGGGGCAAAAATCATTCTTCGTGGGATTTGCCATGTTGAGCTTTTGCTTGTATAAGCCAACCTTACTAAAAAAGAGCTTTTCTTAAGCTATTCAAATGAGAAATCTTCTCGCTACGTGGGATATTATCTAATACCCGCTGTCTATAATTATAAAGCTAGTTCCTCCGTTGGATTTTCTCAACCCCATTTTTCTGCTAAGGTCGTTCTGGAACCTTCTAGATCTTGTACTCTATCTGCGAGTCTTGCCGTCAAGTGTTTTTCGCTCACTTGGGACAATGATATTTAAAATGAGGAATCTTCCTTACAAATTTTTGCAATAGCTAACTTTCTTCCACCGCAGGAACCTCTGGAACATTCTATGGCGCATTTAATTGTAAATCACAACTTTTTCAAGAAATAGACTCTCACCTATATAGTGCAATCAGTTATTTCCATAATTGCAATAACTTTCTTTTTCATAAACTTTAGTGTTTCTACAGTGAACTTTGCATCCATCTTCATAGACTACAGTGATAAACAGTGCTTGCTCCACGTTTCTACCGCGTCGCGATCGTCCGGTTATATTAAATACGGCCATGAACATTGATCCTATATCCCAATGATCTTTCCTCAACCTTCTACTAACAACCATTATTAATAAAATTGAAACTTTTCTATAAGGTGTCACTCACGAAGTGCCCTTCCAACTTTGCTAGTTTAACATTAATTAAATTCTGCATAATTGCTTGTGTGATACAAGTTTTAAATTCACGTTGTTCCTTTCCCATAATCAGGGAAAACAATTCTTTAAACTCTTGAGCGAGTCATGTTCAGGTTTCACGAAATGGAAACTGTCCCATTTGGCGAGTGATTCCTGCTCAAGCTTGGGAAGTCTAGAACTTTCCCTTTCACTTTCTTCAGGTTTCACAGTAAGTGACCTGCCCTCTTTGTATAATTCTCATATAGTAATTCTGTATAAATATAAGAAGTTGTAGGAACTTCTATCTTATTTTTCATGTTGTTATTATTGTTATTTTCAAAGTTGTCACTTTCTCTAGAACATTCTCTCCAGAATTTCTTAAGGTGCACTCTTTGTACTCCAATTCACGTTCAAGCTTTAATTATTTCATTGTTCATTTGTTTAAATCTTATAAAGATTTTAGAAACATGTAAGGTTTGAAACCTTGTAAATTGTCAATTGCCTGGAGCAACCGTTTAATGTTGAGAGTTCTGCGACCCTATTTGCTAAAAAGTTCAAATGAACTATGTTTATTAAAATTATATTGCATAATTGTTAATTTCCTCAAACTTCTTCTAATTGTAAAATAAACGAATCTTTTCCCTTCGCTTTTTCATTTACGAATATAAAGTTTAGGCAAAATCCTGTCTTCCTTGACTCTCCTCACTCAATGATATTAAAATCATTAATAGAGCTTTCACCATTTGTTGCATTTGAGCAAGAACTCTTAATTTTCACCTCACTAAAGTTCTTCTTAGCGTTAATAGCTAATTCTAATTGGCCAGTAAGGCAAGTAAAGCTCGCTAAGCCAGCTACCTGCTTGTGGAGACCCTCTCCGAAAACTTATGGTCAGTTTTCTAAAAGATAAGTGTTTCTTTTTGTCTAAACTTTTAGCCGGCTCCTCGCTGAGTAAAAGCTTAGCCATTTTCCAATGCAACCATTGGTTTATTTACCAAGATTACCCAATAAGGCATAATCTTTTATAATTTTCCTTTTTAGAGACACTTGGTCGCCCTTACAGGAACTCCATAATTTTGGAAATTGAAAATACCAAGCCTGAGTTAAATCATTGGCATTCTTCGAATTACTTTGTAAAACCTAATTTCTTTGAGAAAAGACATACAGTAAATTTGTTCCTCTCAGTCTTGCCAGACCAGCACTCTTCCCCATAGTAGTTTTATATATGCTTGAGAGGGATTATACGAAAGCCACTCTCTTGCAAACAGCCCAAGTTCTATCTGTGTTTCTCGTCAGCTTAGACCAAGTCCTTACTCATTTTAGGTATCCGAAAGCGGATTTTCGGTGGCAACCACCTTTAAGTGTGTTTAAAACTAAACTTATTAATTTGTGAGACTCTCCTCCTATTTTTCTATCCTTCTTTTCCAATCCAAAATCTACTTCCTTCTCTTAATCATCTTCCCTTGGTGGGTGGGTTATTCCTCAGCCAATAAACTACCCACATTCGATCCAGGGAGTCAGGCAATCGTGGAACCTTACTTCACGGGAATGAACCTGAACCATGCAATTCATCACCATACAGGAGGCCGGATCGAGATCCTCCAGTTTCATAGAGTAAGACCATGCCTTGGTAGTCTAGTGTATAGCGTAGTCATGTATATTCTAAAACTTTAGTCATGCTTATTTTAGTATTCTAAACCTTTATTCATGCTTACTGGCGTATTCCCAAGCTTTAGTTAGTTATTTCTTCTACGTATTCATATCAAGTGATTGGAAGTTCTAGAAAGTTATATTTGATTAGGTGGCTTTTGATTATGAGTAATATTAGGATTTTCTTCCGGGTGCGAAATTCAGCGGAGAGCATCTCAGGGTTATATGCGCCTCGTGATTCGTAGCCATTTTTGTAAATAATAATAATTTTGGGTATTTAGGGTGATTTTGAACAGGAAATTTTTCATAACTAAATGCTTATGTGAAAGTTTAATATATTTAAGTTAATGATGAAATAATGAAATACCGTATTTGACTAATTTGTCTATGACAATAGTGGAAAGATGCGAATCAGTAATATGCTAGATAATAATTATTAATAATAATCTCAGATTGATTTTTATGGGTTGATAAATAATTCAGTGTCACATAAACTGAATGACTAATGAATTCTAAATTGATAGTAAAGTTGATTATCACATGCAATGAAGGTGGTAAATCATAAATAATAATTTGAGTGGAATATTCTAGAGCAGTCGTAACATTTATTTGTGTGGTAAAATTTTGCATTCATTGGGAGCAGGTGTTAGCCTCAGTTGAAGCGGGCATGTCGGGGACATGGCGCCGTAACATTGGATAATTATCAGGCCTCAAGCATGGTGAATTGAGTGTGTTGTTGATGAAATAGGAGTTGTTTAGATAGTATTGGAAGTTGTGGTATTTTTGAATTACACATGTATTCTTGAGAAATATGAATGCTCAGTATTTTTGAAAGTGTAGCTTTCTGGAATTTTATGTCACGACCTTGCTAAACTCATGCCACTCATGCAAAATCAGTTAAAATAAATTGCAAGGGGTGTTTTTCTTTTTATGGGGGATAATGATGGCGCAGGGGCTTAGCTGATCGCCTTTTACCCGGACAGCCAGGGTTAGAATCCCGGTGACAGCGGGGTGGAATTTTCACCTGAAATATCACGTGGCGTAAGGAAGAGCATTCGGCCTAAAATCCCCGGCCAAATCCAAAATGAGCCTGGGTGGGTCCGGCGACCCCAATTAATTGGGAAAAGCCGAAGAAAGAAAAATATTTTTTTCTTTTTATGATGAGCTTATGGTTTTCTACAGTCAATTCTGTATTTAAGCAAACATGTGGTTGAGTCAGTCACTAAACGTAAAATCAGTGAGATTATTACATAATTTTATTGGAATATTTTTTTTTTTATAAAATCTGATTCTTCATAATATATTTGACAACATAATTGATTAGTGATAAATTTGATCCAAATCTTATAACAGTGCTATGATGTGAACCGTGTGATAATTAGAAAGTGTGTAAAACCAGTGTGATGCGTGATATGGACACGTTTTGGACATTTATTTAGTGTATACTCTCTTCTCTTTAGAGCGAAGTGTCATTCATTGAGTATAGATAGTAGGAATTTCAGGACAAGAGACTCCATTATTAGCTGCCCTCAAGATTTAGGCAGGAGTGCCATGACATTCATTTCTTTCATTTAATAAAAGTGGAAGGTTTTTATTAATCTAGTGTGTCCTATTTTTTCATCCTTCTTATATTCAAGCACGGATCTCGAATTCAGTTCGCACCATTAACCCATACCCAGTTTCTTTTAGTCTCGTGCTGAACTGTTTTCAAGATTCTCGCATATGTAGGCGTTAGTCTCCGGACTAACGGACACATAGTAAGATAGGTTATTTTGGCTTATCCATACGTGGGGATCAATTGGTGCGCATTTATGTGTATCGATCGTGTTCACACATTTTTTATATAGGGCACTTGACGTTTTTAGGTCTCGCACTTTGAATTAAGCGGTCAAGTTTCAAATATTTTAGGTTTGAGGTTTGACCATCTGTCATTCCTATGTTGTTATGTTTGATATTTTGAGTTTAATGTAGATTTATATCAATATATTAAGGTCACACAAGATTGATAGGTAGATTTGTCTGTTACGTTTCAGTTTAGTTAAGTAACGTCCACTTTAATTTGGAATACGCATGACTACAACATGGATTTGTGTTTTAGGAATTAGTCTTTCTTCCTTTGACTTCTGTTTAAACTGTAGATTTCTCAAATATTTGAATGGAAGAACTAAGGTTGTTGTTAGAGAGTATGACCGCTAAGATATCAGAAAAGGGTCGGTCTTTAGAAAATAAAGTATGCGAACAAAGTCAGAAAATGGTAGAACAAAGTCAGTCGATAGAAAATAAGTTAAAAGTAAATATAAATGGTATTGAAGATAAAGGTTTTCCCTTCAGAAACCAGATTAAACGACCACACATACATGGTGCAGGAAAACTTACTTAATTTAGAGGCCCGCATGAGAGAGAATGCTAAGCAGGGGCAGGAAATAACCAAGATGAATCACGAAGCGATTTCCAAAGACCAAGCCACTCTAGAACGTAGTATTGACAAGAGCATGACTCAGGTTCAGAAGAGCTTGGCTTCGGTAGAAGTTAGGCTTGTGAAGAACTCGAACGACATGTTCCGGAAGGTGACTGAAAAGATAACGAGGGATTTTCATGACATCGTATCGGAAGAACATAGGAGCAGCATAGTGCTCGAATTAAAAACAGAAGTAGAGGAAAAGTTTCTAGAGGAAGTCCCGAAGGAATTTATGTCCAGTACCAATGATGAGGCACTCACAGACCTACGTAACTCGGTTGAGACGAATGTAAAGGTTATTACCAAGGATGTGGAGACTTTACAGCCGGACGTGAGGCACCTAAATAAACAAGTGGCGGATCACCTCACACAACGGGGAGAGTTAGGTGGAGCACTAGCTGAGGAAGTTCGGAAAGACATTGACGAACTCAAGACAAGTATTAGGCAAACGTAGGAGAGATGTGATAAGATCACGCTGACACCTTCCCAAGTAAACGAATTAAGGCCAAATTTGAACAACAGTATTTCAACAATCAATCACGAAAGATTAGTGCAAATTGATGGGACAGTTCGTCAGATCGAAGAGAAAATAGCTGAAATTAGATCTCAATGGGGTGAACCGGAGACACCATGGAACATTATCACAGGTATTGTTGATGCACCCTTAGCAGTGTCTACACACGTGACGATTGTTAAAACGTCAGAAGACTGGGGTCGGCACGATCACGCCAGTGGAGTTCATTACGGAGGTTAAGGATTACCTGAGGGATACCAAGGTGACAAAAGAGAGAGGGATTAAGGTTATAGGCTAACTTTTATATGACCCTGCTCTCGTCTGGTTTCGCGCGTTCAAGTGAGTAGTGTATTTGTAAGAGTTCAGATGCCACCGCCACCGCTGGAATACTAAAATGGCAATATCTCGCGAACCAATCAGGCTAGAGACTTGTACGAGGTGTCAAATTACTCAGGCGAACACTCCCTTTCTATTGGACAACTTATTTCCACCCTAAAATAAAACCTACCCTACTAGGGGGTGAAATTGAATTTTTTGGAGAATCTCTCTTTCCAATTGCAACATGTGAGAGTTTGAATGCCGATAAGGATGTAACGTTGTTCTGCAAACCAATAATAAAGAGGGGCATGTTAGGCCTTGAGGTGAGAGCCCCTGTTATTGTTGACGAGCCCCCTGCTGTCGGGCCCCTGTTGATGGGTTATTGTTGACAGGTCCTTGTGGACGAGTCCTTGTGGACAAGTCCTTGTGGACAGGTCCTTGTGGACGAGTCCTCGTGGACAAGTCTGTGTGGACAGGTCCTTGTGGACGAGTCCTTGTCCCTTTGGACTGATCCCTTTGGACGGGTCCCTTTGGCCTGGTTCCTACGGACTAGCCCATGAATTTATTTAAATTATGTCAAAGGGCCTAACTACATTTGTGTGTGTGTTGAAATGACGTTGTTCACTAATCCCCCACTACTATAATGGGATAACGATATGAAAGGAAAGTGACGAAATACATGTGAACACGTGTGAGATGACCTTATTACCGTCCTCCTTGTGAAACAAGTCACATCCTGTTTTGGTTCATACGTGAGAAAATGCAAGTTAATGTGTACTATGACCTAACACACAAGTGTACACATGTGCACGTGCACGATAAGAGCTAACAAGTCACAACCTGTTTTGACAGTGGTGGGAATAAGGCTAGAGACATGTACAAGTAGTCAAATTACTCCGGCAGACAACCCCTTTCCTATGGATAACTTATTTCCACTCAAAATAAAATCTACCCCTACTAGGGGGTGAAATAATAATTTTTAGGTAAAAGTCGCTTTCCATGTCCAACATGTGGGAGTTTGTATGCCAATATGAAATTAAACTCGTTCCACATAAAGTGCATGCATACAACTGAATGCCGCTATGATTTATCATTTTTGTTTTTTGTTTTACAAATGCGCAATTGTTTTTTTTTTGTAAGAGGGCGGGCTTTTTGAATAATGATTTATAGATACGTTTTTTTTTTACAAATTAACCAAAGATCCAAAAACGAATAGGTCATCGGCTTTTTAATATCTTATGAACTAAGAAAGCTAGGGTCTTGTATGAGGGGTCGTTGGACTTGGGGTGACGCCCTGTTTTTGAATGTATTATTCATTTTTTGTCAAAAGGGCCTAACTGCACTTTCGTTAATATCTCGCTAACTAATAATCACAGAGGGTCAAGTGAGGTGTCATATGACTTAAAATGGCCAACCCCTCCCCATGAACAATGAATTTACCCCCCAAAAAACAGCAAGGTCATTAACCTAAGATTTTATCAACTAATAATCAGAGAGGGACAAGTGAGGTGTCACAAGACTCAGGATGGCCAACCCTTTTCCATGACCAACGAATTTACCCAAAACACCCAAAACAGCAAGGTCATTGACCTAAGATTTTATAAACTTATCAGTAGAGAGGGTCAAGTGAGGTGTCATAGGACTACGAATGGTTAACCCTTTCCCATGACCAATGAATTTACCTCAAAAATTCAAAACAGCAAGGTCATTGACCTGAGATTTTATAAACTAATAATCGGATATCAACATGTGAGGTGTCATAGGACATAGAATGGTCAACCCTTTCCCATGGCTAATGAATTTACCCAAAAATACCCAATACATCAAGGTCATCGACCTGAGATTTTACAGTGAGTGATGAAACATAGCTAGGTAGTGAAAGAATTATTGTAGGCTACATGTATGGTGACTGACAAATCTTTCACCATTGGAACTTGTTTTCAGATCAAACTGCAGTACAGAGAGAGTATAGGTGGTAGGTATGGGATAATAAATGACAAATGGTGTATACAGAATCTGATTTATCGATTCAAGAAATAAGAGTAGACAATCTTTAATTGATTGATTAAAGAGGATAGCTAAAATCTAAAATGGTGACTACATTGAACTAAACTGAACCAAGCTGAATCAAACCCAACCAAACCGAACCAAACTTAATCAAAAACAAACCAATGGTTTAAGTGTAAAACTTGTGGGTGAATGTGGTCATTGGTAATGTCCGAAAGGAAAGGGATAACGCTCTACCTATAGAGGGTAAGGTAAAGCTAGTGCATGATGCTAATGCACACACACAAGTACATGAACCACACACAACTATCCTATGCAGTTATTATGGGTTGACTGTTAAAACTTGCTCAGTGGTTACTGGGACAAGATGGTCGCTACACACAACAAGCTTTAAATACCTGGGGCTAATAATCTATGCACACACTCACACACACTTGTCCTAAACTAAACTGTCTTGCTGGCAGAGCTCGCACAGTAGGTAAATGACAGAAATGCTTGGCTAACAGAAATACAATCATTTTCGGTTGTCTAATGTTACCAGATAAACATTACGTGCTATAGTGGTGAGCACATGTGCCTCTTTCACTGGAGATCTTAACTCGATTTCTAGCTCTAAGGCCTAGAACGAATAAAACTAAGAAAAAAGGGTATGGTGACGCAGTGGTTAAACTGTTAGCCTTTCACTAAGGTAGACAAGAGTTTGATTTTAGGTTAATATGCATGTCATAAACAAACAAATAAAAGCAGAGATAATGTTTAAAACTGATTACACTTGTCTCTTTTCAAATTATTACTTAGATTACAAATACAAACGTGGACTGGGTTTGACATACAGTTAATGCTTCCTATCACATACTAGACTGTAAGAAAGCCAAACAAGCAAAAGGCGTAGGTAGAGCAGTGGTAAAATCGCTATGTGTAGAGAAATACCTAACGGTTTTCTGAACTGGCCATGGTATGTCGCATAAACAGTGCAGGATACAATCCAGCAACCATAATTTTTATCTCGTGGACAAGAGAAAACATATATATATATATAGAGATATATAGAAAGCTTGTGTGTGAGTGTGTGTGTGGGTAGCATTGGTTGTTTGACCAGAGAAAATACGGTGAGGTAGGGTGGGGAGAGGGAGAATTAGCACTTATATATGAATGGAAAATAGATTTTTTCAATCGTTTTGTTTTTCAAATGCAGTGGTAGATAGTCGTTTTTTGTAAAACATTCTTACTTGCAGTAGTAATAAGCCTCTATGGTTCCGCTAACACATAGATAGACTGTATTATTGCCATGGTCAAGCACTCAAATTAAGATCATTTACAAAATCATAAAATGAAAAATAAAAATCTTGTTTTGGAAATATCGTTTTTCAACATACACACAAAATACATATATAAAAAAATTGTCAACAGCAAAATGGAAAATCCATGTTTCCATATAGACAAAATTTAAAAACCTTAAACGGACATTTAAGAAAATATATGCAAATGGGAAATTGACAAATGTGTAAATATGAAAATGGAAAAATCCATGTTTCCATATCATGAAATTGAAAAACATCAAACTGTCATTTTAAAAAATGCAAATGGAAAATTGACAAATTGCAATGTGTGAAATGTGAAATTGAACAAATGGCTATCATTATTTAAAAAAAAAAAGAACATGGTGCTCTATGGTTGAGGTATGAATCAAACCCTCTCAACTTATTTGAACCCCTCGAGACTGAGTAGACTAGTTTTAGTTGTCATACCACTTTTAAAAGTTTGTGTTAAATCTAGGAATTGAACCCAAGCGCTTGTAGGGGGATCCAAGGTTATATGTTAAACAGATAGCCTTGAATGTAGGGTGTGGTAGTTATATAGAGATGAGACGTTTCGCTCAGGGCAGGGAGACATGGAGATCTGCATCAAACCAGTCAAAAGACTGATGACTCACACAACAACATGTAGAGCTCACCAAAATAATGTTGTGTAACGGTAAATGTTAGTCAACGAACAGTAATGCATTACTAAAACCCATGACACGATACCTAAGAGCTTTTCTAAAATTATTTTAAAATGCCTTTAACCCTATATTAAACACCCAGTTTACAAGACTCATAACTGCAATGTTTTGGTCAAACAAAACAAAATCTATATTTCAAAACAAACAAGTGGTTTAGTCAATGTATGCTGGACAAAGTTTTATAAACACTCAAGTCCGCAAAAATAATTAAATTAGTAACTGTCAGGTTGACCGAGTGGTTATGGTGTTTGACTTAAGTTCAAATTTTCTGTACAAGAAAGCAAGGGTTCGAATCCCTTACCTGATATAACTATTACCTCAACATGGCTTGACCACACTGTGTTATTGTGTACTCGGTACACAAACCATAGATAGAGTGTATTGTTTAAGGTCACTCTCTTTGCGAACATAGTCAGAGACTATTGATGGTTAACAATTGCATTAATAGTGGGACATAGGGATAGCAATTATGTAAAACAGACAATACCCATACACTATTTTTATTTATTTAATGTAAGTACTTGTACAATAGTTATATACAAACTACAACTCTCTTTTATCTATTACTATCTAGTCCTTTTCGATCCACTTGCATAACAAGGCAGATGACTTTGTAGTTCAGCCCCTTAAAACAACAACAACACTACCTCTTGCATAGTCTGTGATGTTGATGACTCTTGAGGCGTGGAAGATGGATACAACATAACTTTTACAACAGGGGTTAAACGTTGCTCAACAAACAATGCACTATTTTGAGTAGAAACATCTGTCTCTTGTACTAACTTATTAGCATTCTGATGATTTTTTGCCAACACCATCAGTGTTTTGTCTGGAGCACTACATTGATGATCACTCACACTTAAAACCACACCATTTCTACTTTTCATATTGCCTCGACATTTTGTTGACCTCTGTTTTGAGCATCGCCAGAATATTATTCCTTTTACATTTTGTCGTCTCTAGTTATAAGAGTAGCCTTTATAGAGTACACGTTGTTTACCTCGGTTAGTTGTAGTAAGTTCCATAGTAGTAACTAACCTGTTAGTATGATTTGCACACTACAAAGGTTATCTCTGTTCTGGTAATAGAATTATTTAGCGTTGGCTTTTATAATTAATATGTACAGTTAAAAGTGATAGAAAAGTGGTAGAAACGTGGTAGCAAAGTGTTAGACAAGTGGTAGACAATTGGTAACATAGTGGTAGAAAAGTGGTAGCAAAGTGGTAGCAAAGTGGTAGAAAAGTGGTAGAAAAGTGTCAGGAAAGTAGTAGAAAAGTGGTAGCAAAGTGGTAGAAAAGTGGTATCAAACTAGAAAAGTGGTAGAAAAGTGGCAGAAAAGTAGTAGAAAAGTGGTAGCAAAGTGGTAGAAAAGTGGTAGCAAACTAGAAAAGTGGTAGCAAAGTGGCAGAAAAGTAGTAGAAAAGTGGTAGCAAAGTGGTAGAAAAGTGGTAGCAAACTAGAAAAGTGGTAGCAAAGTGGTAGCAAAGTGGTAGAAAATATTACATGTATTGTTATGAAATAGTTTAAGCGGTTACATGGATTCATTACACTATAATTTAAGCATCACGAAGCTCATTTTCTATATCCAAAAGTTCTTCCTCATATTTAGTATGACCAGCCTGTTTACAGGTATGCAAGTACTGAAGCCGATGGATTAGCTTATTGGGATTGTTCCAGTAAACAAATTTAACAAATGTTTTTTTGGGTGTAAACCATTATCATCATCATCATCATCATCATCATAACCATCATCATCATCATGGTTATCATCATCAATATAATTATCATCAATATAATCATTACTATTACTATCTAATCCTTTTTGTTCATCTTGCAATGCAACAACCTTTGGCATAGTTTGTGTTGTATTTGATAGTGTTAGAGGTTTCTTAGACGTTAACGACTGTCCTAACATGTCTTTTTCAGGAGATAATAAATGCTCTTTAACAAACAAAGCACTATCTTGAGCCACACTATTTTTTTCTTGGTCTTGCTTTTTTACCTTGGTTAGAGTATTTTGTCCATTTAAATGAGTATTATTTTGAGATTTACAATGATGATCGATTGAAATAAGTATGTTGGAGCCTTTTGTTGTAATCATTCCTCGACACTTTTTAGATCGTTGTTTCGAACAGCACCAAATAACAGTTCCATTTTTATTAGTTCTTTTTACAATATATGCATATCCTTTATAGTAAGCACATGGCTTACCATAGCTAGTCGTTGATACTTCCATGTCAACTGTTAAGCATAAACCAATCTCTAGTAAAGTTAACTAGATAATAAAAATGATAGTTTGTAGTATGTGCAGTTTAAAGTAAGAGCAAAAGTGAGAGAAAAATGGTAGAAAAATGTTAGCGAAGTGGTGGAAGAGTGGTAGCAGTTTATAGTAATCATGATCTTTTTTACCAGAATGTGATTTGAGTAAATGTAATTTCGAAACCTTAGCAGTGAGTAGTCAGTTAGTCTTGGTTCAGACAAGCGTAAACAGTTCTCCAATGAATCAGAGATCAAGATTTTCATTATGAAACAGTTGTGTAACCAATTAGGTATCGGTACTTGATAGCTTCACACATGAACAAAAATTCCAACATATCTGATATGAATTACATGATTTGAAAGTTGACAAAGAATATCCAATCAACCATTGTAGTTGCAATGTCAAACACAAAGACAAAATCAGCATGAACTTTTAAGTTACAGGAAAATTCTATGAAATAGACTATGCAGGAAATTTGGAAATACACATCAGAAGTTTGCAACACCATCCTTCTAGCCCATATAAATTATCGACATGGAAAGTGTGCACTGCCCCTAACATTAAACCAATTTATCAATAACGCAAGTCAACAATCAAAACATTTTGTGTTGATTCTATCATTTAATGCATATATTCTGTCTACATTGAACAGTAACAAAAAACGCCATTCATAATTAATTAAGTTTGCTTTAATTCTTTATGTAATGATAATTATATATTTAAAGTTTTGGCTGACTGTTCAGGGTGAATCGGCTTTGAACACATAAGAGAGGGAATATTTTAAGACTTAACCTCAGCTCACCTAACATAACCTAAATTTACCTAACCTAACCTTGTCATATAGGTAAGAAACGGGTCAAGCTATGGTTTCGACTAACGAGTTTCAGCTACTTTTCAAGGTTACTCTCCCGAACATTGCCGGAGACTGCTGATAAACACCTATGTTCCCACGGCGGCGGCGCGCAACGACTTACATGACGCGCTTCCCCCTTTTCATTGATCCCTGTTGATTTGTCCCTTTGGACTGGTCCCTGTTGACTAGCCCTTTTGGAAGGGCCCTTTTTGAATGGAGTCATTTTTGACGGGTCCCTGTGGACAGATCCTTTTGGCTGATCCCTTTGGACCGGTCCCTTTGGACTGGTACCTATGGACTGGCCCATGCAATTATCCAAATTATGTCAAAGGGTCCGGTCAGCCAAAACTTTAAATATGTATTTATCATTACATAAAGAATTAAAGCAAACTTAATTAATTATGAATGGCGTTTTTTGTTACTGTTCAATGTAGACAGAATATATGCATTAAATGATAGACTCAACACAAAATGTTTTGATTGTTGACTTGCGTTATTGATAAATTGGTTTAATGTTAGGGGCAGTGCACACTTTCCATGTCGATAATTTATATAGGCTAGAAGGATGGTGTTGCAAACTTCTGATGTGTATTTCCAAATTTCCTGCATAGTCTATTTCATAGAATTTTCCTGTAACTTAAAAGTTCATGCTGATTTTGTCTTTGTGTTTGACATTGCAACTACAATGGTTGATTGGATATTCTTTGTCAACTTTCAAATCATGTAATTCATGTCAGATATGTTGGAATTTTTGTTCATGTGTGAAGCTATCAAGTACCGATACCTAATTGGTTACACAACTGTTTCATAATGAAAATCTTGATCTCTGATTCATTGGAGAACTGTTTACGCTTGTCTGAACCAAGACTAACTGACTACTCACTGCTAAGGTTTCGAAATTACATTTACTCAAATCACATTCTGGTAAAAAAGATCATGATTACTATAAACTGCTACCACTCTTCCACCACTTTGCTAACACTTTTCTACCATTTTTCTCTCACTTTTGCTCTTACTTTAAACTGCACATACTACAAACTATCATTTTTATTATCTAGTTAACTTTACTAGAGATTAGTTTATGCTTAACAGTTGACATGGAAGTATCAACGACTAGCTATGGTAAGCCATGTGCTTACTATAAAGGATATGCATATATTGTAAAAAGAACTAATAAAAATGGAACTGTTATTTGGTGCTGTTCGAAACAACGATCTAAAAAGTGTCGAGGAATGATTAAAACAAAAGGCTCCAACATACTTATTTCAATCGATCATCATTGTAAATCTCAAAATAATACGCATTTAAATGGACAAAATACTCTAACCAAGGTAAAAAAGCAAGACCAAGAAAAAAATAGTGTGGCTCAAGATAGTGCTTTGTTTGTTAAAGAGCATTTATTATCTCCTGAAAAAGACATGTTAGGCCAGTCGTTAACGTCTAAGAAACCTCTAACACTATCAAAGACAACACAAACTATGCCAAAGGTTGTTGCATTGCAAGATGAACAAAAAGGATTAGAGTGATGATTATATTGATGATAATTATATTGATGATGATAACCATGATGATGATGATGATGGTTATGATGATGATGATGATGATGATGATAATGGTTTACACCCAAAAAATCATTTGTTAAATTTGTTTACTGGAACAATCCCAATAAGCTAATCCAGCGGCTTCAGTACTTGCATACCTGTAAACAGGCTGGTCATACTAAATATGAGGAAGAACTTTAGGATATAGAAAATGAGCTTCGTGATGCTAAAATTATAGTGTAATGAATCCATGTACCGCTTACACTATTTCATAACAGTACATGTAATATTTTCTACCACTTAGCTACCACTTTGCTACCACTTTTCTAGTTTGCTACCACTTTTCTACCACTTTGCTACCACTTTTCTACTACTTTTCTGCCACTTTGCTACCACTTTTCTAGTTTGCTACCACTTTTCTACCACTTTGCTACCACTTTTCTACTACTTTTCTGCCACTTTTCTACCACTTTTCTAGTTTGCTACCACTTTTCTACCACTTTTCTACCACTTTTCTAGTTTGCTACCACTTTTCTACTACTTTTCTGCCACTTTTCTACCACTTTTCTACCACTTTGCTACCACTTTGCTACCACTTTTCTACCACTATGTTACCAATTGTCTACCACTTGTCTACCACTTTGCTACCACGTTTCTACCACTTTTCTATCACTTTTAACTGTACATATTAATTATAAAAGCCAACGCTAAATAATTCTATTACCAGAACAGAGATAACCTTTGTAGTGTGCAAATCATACTAACAGGTTAGTTACTACTATGGAACTTACTACAACTAACCGAGGTAAACAACGTGTACTCTATAAAGGCTACTCTTATAACTAGAGACGACAAAATGTAAAAGGAATATTATTCTGGCGATGCTCAAAACAGAGGTCAACAAGATGTCGAGGCAATATGAAAAGTAGAAATGGTGTGGTTTTAAGTGTGAGTGATCATCAATGTAGTGCTCCAGACAAAACACTGATGGTGTTGGCAAAAAATCATCAGAATGCTAATAAGTTAGTACAAGAGAAAGATGTTTCTACTCAAAATAGTGCATTGTTTGTTGAGCAACGTTTAACCCCTGTTGTAAAAGTTATGTTGTATCCATCTTCCACGCCTCAAGAGTCATCAACATCACAGACTATGCAAGAGGTAGTGTTGTTGTTGTTTTAAGGGGCTGAACTACAAAGTCATCTGCCTTGTTATGCAAGTGGATCGAAAAGGACTAGATAGTAATAGATAAAAGAGAGTTGTAGTTTGTATATAACTATTGTACAAGTACTTACATTAAATAAATAAAAATATTGTATGGGTATTGTCTGTTTTTCTTAATTGCTATCCCTATGTCCCACTATTAATGCAATTGTTAACCATCAATAGTCTCTGACTATGTTCGCAAAGAGAGTGACCTTAAACAATACACTCTATCTATGGTTTGTGTACCGGGTACACAATAATACAGTGTGGTCAAGCCATGTTGAGGTAATAGTTATATCAGGTAAGGGATTCGAACCCTTGCTTTCTTGTACAGAAAATTTGAACTTAAGTCAAACACCATAACCACTCGGTCAACCTGACAGTTACTAATTTAATTATTTTTGTGGACTTGAGTGTTTATAAAACTTTTTCCAGTATACATTGACTAAACCACTTGTTTGTTTTGAAATATAGATTTTGTTTTGTTTGACCATAACATTGCAGTTATGAGTCTTGTAAACTGGGTGTTTGATATAGGGTTAAAGGCATTTTAAAATAATTTTAGAAAAGCTCTTAGGTATCGTGTCATGGGTTTTAGTAATGCATTACTGTTCGTTGACTAACATTTACCGTTACACAACATTATTTTGGTGAGCTCTACATGTTGTTGTTTGAGTCATCAGTCTTTTGACTGGTTTGATGCAGATCTCCATGCCTCCCTGCCCTGAGCGAAACGTCTCATCTCTATATAACTACCACACCCTACAGTCAAGGCTATCTGTTTATCATATTATAACCTTGGATCCCCCTACAAGCTCTTGGGTTCAATTCCTAGATTTAACACAAACTTTTAAAAGTGGCATGACAACTAAAACTAGTCTACTCAGTCTCGAGTGGTCCAAATAAGTAGAGAGGGTTTGATTCACACCTCAACCATAGAGCACCATGTTCTTTTTTTTAAATAATGATAGCCATTTGTTCAATTTCACATTTCACACATTGCAATTTGTCAATTTTCCATTTGCTTTTTTTTTAAATGACAGTTTGATGTTTTTCAATTTTATGATATGGAAACATGGATTTTTCCATTTTCATATTTACACATTTGTCAATTTCCCATTTGCATATATTTTCTTAAATGTCCGTTTAAGGTTTTTAAATTTTGTCTATATGGAAACATGGATTTTCCATTTTGCTGTTTACAAATTTTTTATATATTTATTTTGTGTGGAAGGTGGAACTGAATCTATAATTTCAATTTTCCAAAATCTTTCTAAGTTTTCATCAAGACTTTTATTAACAAAATGCCATTCTGAGAAACTTTGAAATTACTTACGAGGGACTTGACCCGTTACTAACCAGCCAAATTTGGTATGATGAGCGAAATATACTGGTGATATTTTTACTTTAGAGGTAAGGAGACATTGCCAAAATACATGGGCACTGAGAAGTATGTCTACTGGAGCACTTGTATTAAATGTTGGAGCTGCCAACTGAATGTCATGAGGAAATTGCCAATTTCTAATCTCAAAAGGAGTGCTAGGGGTGTTACTGCCAATAGTATCAATGGCAAGACAATTCAATAGTAATATTGTATTACAATGAACAGCATCTTGATATGAATTCTAACAAAATATAAAGATTTAACATTGCTATTGTTGATACCAGTAACCTGAATCAATGTAGGTTGTTTTGGAAGACCAATTATTTTAATAAGGCGCTCACTTATGAAGTCGTGAGTGGCGGCATTGTCCAATAAGGCACGTGCTTCAAGCCATCTACCAGAAGAATCTTGAACCTTCAATAACACGGTTGAGAGCAGCACCTGGGAACTACGAATCGAGCTAAAGCTCTGGGTATAAGAATGCGCATTGGCTACTGGGGATGTATCTTTTGAACTTCCAGGGGAAGGAGCCTGATGTGGCTTTTCAAACCTGTGAAGCAAGGTGTGATGTTGAGCCTTGCAAAGTAAACAAGTATTTTTGGAACTTCCAGGGGAAGGAACCTGACGTGGCTTTTCAAACCTGTGAAGCAAGGTATGATGTTGAGCCTTGGGGTGTAAACAAGTATCTTTGGATAAACAATCAGACAACATATGCCTAGCTGACAGACAGTTGAAGCAATATCTGTTTTGAGCTATAGTTTGCGTCTTTCGTCGGTAGAAAGAGCTTTAAAGTCAACACTGGAATATAACCTGTGAGGTTTTTTGCAGAGATGCAATCTATTGACTTATGTTGAACAGTAAAGACAGCAGATTTATTTACTTTCGTACTGACTGGTTTGACAAAATTAGATTTGTTATCTGCACTACCTGAAGTATGAGAGGCTACGGCCGAGAGAACATGACATCTCTTGTTTATGATTGCAAGCAAAGAATCATAAGTATATGACGAAGTATTTGGTATTTCGATCTCCCATGCTTTTAAGCTTGCCGGATCAAACTTGGAAGTAATTAAATGAATTAAGAATAAATCCCAATGCTCGACTGGCTGTTTCAGTCTTGCCAATGCTCTTACATGTAACTTAGCTGTATCCCCTAAGGCCCGTAATGTTGACAGATTGTCAGCACGTAAGGAAGGTAGGTTAAATAAATCCTGTATGTGTCTTTTAATGCATAATCTGTCATTGCCATATCGACCAGTAAGTAAATCTATGGCTATATTATAATTTTCTGCTGTTAAGGGAAGTTCTTTAACACAGATTTCAAATAGTGGAATTTTTGAATTTCTGGAATTGCCTTGATTTCATGCACTAGTGAACAAAACAATCCAAAAAAAATATTGCCACCTGTCTTCTTTCCCAAAATAGTGTGGAATTTCAATTTTAGGTAATAATGGCTTTATATTGTTCCCATTATTAACACTCCCTAGATATTCTTCTGCCTTTAAAGCCATGGTCAAAGCGCGAACACGGGCTACGGCATGAGCTTGTGACTCAAAATAATTATTTTCAACATCTTCTCTATCTTATTGCCGCTCTGGACTTTTAATTTCAATTTCAAGCTGTACGAGATCATACTACTCGTAAGCTTTCAAGCGCTGGGAAATGATGTCAAGATTTTGTTCATCCTTAGGTAAGGAGGCTAGATATTTTTGGAAACGGGTAAGATGGTCCATGTAGGCAGCTCGGGAATTTAAAAACTTATCATCTATTGTTATTGACATGGCTGGAAGTTGGAATGACTCACTCACCACTTCTGCTTGGAGCGCCAGGCTAAGACCCGCTTTCTGGAAATAAATCTCTTTGTACTGTAGGATGGGATTGTTTACATCTCACCGCAGATCTCCTGCGTTTAGCGACGGTTAACTGAAATATACAAGATATATATTAGATTACACAGCTTTTGTCGCATTATGTGGTATCAGGGTAAGGATAACGGATTATATCCAGGGTCAATGTACTACTGGAGGAAGCAATAATGGGTTTCAGGTACCATGGAAAAGGATGGGGTCACCCTTGTAGGGATTTCGAAAGGATGTCGGATTTTAGACACAAGTATTGCATTTTACATGATGGTGATGGAAGAGACCAAAGATTAAGATTTGCCTTTATGCTTATTAAATCTCTAAAGAACATATAAAGATTCTTTGAATAAATATGGTCTAAAATTGACAATAAGAACGATAAGAATGCAAATTTACTAGTTTCTCCGGGAAACGAAATAGGTTAGCAAAATTCCCTTATGAGGGATTAAACTTTATATTGTTAATAAAAGGAGCATGATTTTAATTACATAAAAAAGAACCATTAATGATTAAGCATAATAAAGCTGAGTGTCGATTAGTATATGATACCAAAATACAAAACCAATCTGAGATAGGCCAGCAAACCCTTAGCTGGAAACAGTTGGGTTGCCCGCATAGGGCTGATGACCTAGGTAGCAGTTGGGTTGCCTGCATACGGCTGATGATCGAAGTAGCAGGTGGATTGCCCGCACAGGGCTGATGATCGAGGTCAATGCGCACACACTCCAGAGGTCCGGTTTCTGAGCCAAGGTTTTGGCGAATTTTAGTCTTGCTGACGAGAGTTCAATGGGGTATAAATGACAGGCTTGAAGATCTGGATTTCGCAGACGACATTTGTCTTATGGCACAACGGTACCGAGACATAGAAGATAAGCTGGGGAGGTTGCAGAGAGAAGCAGAACGTGCAGGACTGACGATCAACACCAACAAGACCAAAGAGATGAGGATAAATTCTGACATCACGACTAGTTTGACAGTCGACGGAAAGGACATTGAGCGAGTTGAGTCCTTCCTCTACCTTGGAAGTATAGTCACAAATGATGGGGGAGCAGAGGAAGATGTTCGAAGCCGTATCAGGAAGGCAAATGGTGCCTTTGTCCAGCTCTACCCCATCTGGAGAAATAGAAACATTTCCAGGAAGACCTAGCTCCGCCTTTTCAATAGCAACGTAAAGTCGATTCTTCTCTACGGCTGTGAAACATGGAAAGTCACAAAACCGATCAACAACCAGCTACAGGTGTTCATTAACAGATGTCTGCGTCGCATCATGAATGTGAGGTGGCCAGACATAATCTCAAATGAAGATCTTTGGACCATCACCAATCAACAACCGATTAGCATCCAGATCAAGGAGAGGAAATGGCGCTGGATTGGTCACACACTAAGGAAGCCGGACGGAGCTATTGAGAGGGCGGCGCTAGACTGGAATCCTCAAGGTGCCAGGAAGCGAGGTCGACCTAGGAAGACCTGGAAGAGGACGATCGAAAATGAAATTGCAGAGGTGGACAAGAACTGGAGTCAAGTGAAGAGAATGGCCAGGAACCGTACTGCGTGGAGAAATTTCGCCAAGGCCCTATGCTCCGGAAGGAGCGGCAGGAATTAAGTAAGTAAGTAAGTGACGAGAGTTGACCAGCGGAGAGATGTCTGTTGATAATAACATCTCAACTGGTTCGTGAAGTTACATTTTCATAAAGCAGACCTTAAACTGGGTAAGCGTTGTACAAAATTGCTCAGCTGTGAGGGGGAGAATGGATTAGCCTTTGCAGCCGGAACCCGTGTTGTAGTAGAGCAGGTGACAGGTGATGGAGAATCGACACATTAGGCCCGTTGACATGAGGATGTATAGCGGTAGTGACGTCATGGCAAGGTGCAAAATCCACACCAGAGGGGGAAGGCAGACAGCCAATCAGCTCATAGACAAAGAAGAAACGTGCGAGCGGCAATCTGGGGCAGCATAGTGGTTTTGACAGTACGCGAGAGAGGAACAATAAAAACAAACTTCAGAACAGGTGAGTAACGATACATAAATAATTGTAAAACATGAATACAATTAAAATATAAGTCGTACTTAAAGATTAAATGTACAAGAACCGCGTTCTTTCGGCAATTACGCCAAAGTAGAAAATGGGGCAAAAAACAACAACAAATGTTTCAAACCAAACGGGAAACTAACCACTAACAAAACTATTCGCAGATGCGAACACCTAGGGCTTCAATCGCCTCCCTGAATTCGCCTGAGGTAAATTGTGCCCCATAATCTGAGAGCAGATATTCCGGGATTCCGACTTCTGGGATTACACAGTCCCTGATTCGTTTGATGACATACTTGGATGTGGCCTTTTGCATTCGATGCAACTTCGTGTACTTACTTAATACTTCGATGGTGACCAAAACATACCTATTTGCGCTTTTCGATTTTAGTAATGGATCAAAAATATCTGTTGCATATATTTCCGGGGTTTTGATGGAATGATAGGTCTCGGTACCTCTTTCAGCAGATGTGATGTGTACTAGCATCGTTGGCACAAATCGAAAGACCTAATTGTGTTCTTGATAGTGTTCCGCGTGTCATCCCACGTGAACATTTCCGGTACGGTGTGTAGCGTCTTGTCCACCCCTGCGTGTCCTGTTGCTCTATGTGCTAGCCTAATGACAGGTTGTCGTAATTTTGGTGGTACTGCGTTCCGAAGTTTAACGTGGTCTGCATCCAAAAATTTGCATAAAATTCACTGATTCAATAAATTATCTCTCGAGATTCTCTCGGTCAAGGCATGTTCAACATCTGTGGGATTCATATCTCGGTGCAAAAATCTGTACAGCTTCCTATAAGGCAAATGTCTCTTCTGGGATTGTGCTATTCTCTGGAGCTTCGTCAAAGTCCCCTGATCCTCATTTAGTAGAGTAAGCTGCAAAACTTGAGGGTTTGGTTCGGGGAATCGACTTGGTATATCCGCCCTACAATATTCTTTCCTGGCTTGTGCTGGATGGTAATATTGATTTGTTGCGCAAATAAAACCCATCTGGTGACTCATTCGCTGGCAAAATCAGTTTTCATAATAAATTCCAATGCCTTGTGATCCGTCCGAATAATCGTAGCATGTCCTATCAACAGCTTCTTCCAGGCTTCGAGCTCGTAGATTATGGCCAAAGATTCTAACTCAGTGGCATAATAGTTTCTTTCAGCCGGTCTCAGATTACTGCTAATGAAAGCAAGATAATGACGAGTGTTATCATAATCCTTCTGCAGTAATATTGCCCCGATTCCAACCGTTGAAGCATCAGATTCAATAATAAAACATTTATTGTAATCTGGATATTCTAATTTCACGCTGTTCATCAGTAATCTTTTCGCCTCTTGAAAAGCCTGTTCACAATGGTCGTCACAATTCCATCGGTTATTTTTGCAACAGCTCTTGTAGACATGCCTCAACCTGAGTGTACTGATGGCAAGGCCCAGTAAAAAGTTCACAAGTGCCCAAAAATTGGAGCGCGTGCTTAACTTTGGTAGTTTTAGGAAAACCCACAATGGCTTGGATTTTCGACTCATTCGTTCTGTACCCTTCTCCATCCAGAATATGTCACAAGAATTGAATATCTTTCTTGAAAAATTGACATGTTTAAAAATTGATCTTGATGTTGGCATTTCTTAGATCTTGAAATAGTCCTTTCAAATACACCAAATGCTCCTCTGCTATCTCCGAAGCAACCAGTATATCGTCTATGTAACAGATTACATATTCCTTCACTTCCAGACCGAAATTCTTATCCAATGCTCTGATCGAATCTGAGCCTGAGGTTCTTATGCCAAAAGGTAGACGCTTGCAGACATACGTCTGTTGTCTAAACAGAAAGCCTGTAAATTTCCTGGTCTCGGGACTTAATCGAATATGATGGAACGATGATGTCAGGTCTATGGTTGAGAAGAATATCTCTCCTCGGAAGTTCCTCAAGAGCTCCTTTATGACAGGTGGTCTATCGTACTCCGGATGCAATCTGGCATTGAGAGATATGGCATCTAGGCATATTCGTAGGCTCCCATCACGCTTCGGGACAACTGCCAGCTGGTTAAGATAAGTAGTGCAAGTTTTCTCAATGATGTCATTTCTTCCCAAATCCAAAATGATGTCCTTAACTTGGGCTCGATATTTTTCAGCTATTGGGTACACTTTGTTTTGGTATGGGGCCTCATCGCTAACTTGGATCTGATATTAAAAATTTCCTATTTCCCCTGGTTTGGTGTCAAAGATGTCTTTGTAGATCTCCAATAGTTCCTCAAGCTCTGGGCTTCTTCTATCATCCTTCGGCTGTTGTTCGACCTATACCTCCATCGGTTGGATGCCGCCCTCGATTACTTTCTCTTCTTCATCCGGGTTATCATTTCCATTGAGAGGTATGTTCTCAGCACGATGAAATGTGATACTATCGGTCCTCATATCAATAACAGATTGATTCTCTTTTATGAAATCCACGTCTAATATCATGGCATGCGCTATATGTGTCATGACAACAAAACATGCTGAAATTCACAATTCCCAATGCGTAACTTTAAATACAACTGGGTCTTACAATTTGTAGTTTTATCAGGGATGATCCCTTGGATCATGATACTGGCTACAGAGATTTCCTCCAAACGCTCTGCTTTCTTCCATTTCTCATACGGCCTCTCAGCAACAATGTTTAGCATGGACCCTGTAGCAACTAAAGTATGGATTGGTTCCCCATAAACCTCACACAAAATAATAGGCAACCTCCTTCTGGGCTATTCTTTGACATTGTTATTTCCTTCCTCTATGAGATCTGCATCTTCAGTCTGCCAATGAATGATCCGTGTGACGAGCTCCACTATTCTTGGCATTGTTGGTTGTGATGGCTCTGAATTGGCGTTTACCCCCTTCATTTCCTGTTTGTTGTAGGGCTGATGGTTCTGGCTGTGAATTATCATACTGCCTCGCTCTCAGCTCGCCTAGAAATGGCTGGCTTTCACGATGACGCTGTTCCAATTCTTTTCGCGAAGTCTGAGCTCTGTTGTCATTTGGACGTTGATTCTGGTTGAATCTCTGGTTGTTAAAATATCACCTATCCCTCTGCTGGTGCCGATCATTCTTATTCGGGAAATTCGTGTCCCGTCTCCTGTAGTACGGGAAATCTCTTCGGTGGTTCCTATTGCAGAACTCCCTTCAGGGTAAATATGCTCCATGGCTGGGTCTCAGATCTCGATTTTCCCCAGTGTCTCTCGTATAACCTGATGATCTGTCCCGACAACATTCTAATGGTGATTATCACATTTTACATTCTCTGGTAAAAATGTGTGCTAGAATGATCGAGCTGTTGTAGGATCTCATCAAACTCCTCTAACGATCATATCCCGGCAGCAATCAGCGTACGCAGCACATCAGCTGTTCATATTACACTTGAGTAGTGTATTTGTAACAGTTCAGATGCCACCGCCACCGCCACCGCTGAAATACTAAAATGGCAATATCTCGCGAACCAATCAGGCTAGAGACTTGTACGAGGTGTCAAATTACTCAGGCGAACACTCCCTTTCCATTGGACAACATATTTCCACCCTAAAATATAACGTACCCTACTAGGGGGTGAAATTGAATTTTTTGGAGAATCTCTCTTTCCAATTGCAACATGTGAGAGTTTGAATGCCGATAAGGATGTAACGTTGTTCTGCAAACCAATAATCAAAGAGGGGCATGTTAGGCCTTGAGGTGAGAGCCCCTGTTATTGTTGACGAGCCCCCTGCTGTCGGGCCCCTGTTGATGGGTTATTATTGACAGGTCCTTGTGGACGAGTCCTTGTGGACAAGTCCTTGTGGACAGGTCCTTGTGGACGAGTCCTTGTGGACAAGTCTGTGTGGACAGGTCCTTGTGGACAAGTCCTTGTGGACGAGTCCTTGTCCCTTTGGACTGATCCCTTTGGACGGGTCCCTTTGGCCTGGTTCCTACGGACTAGACCATGAATTTATTTAAATTATGTCAAAGGGCCTAACTACATTTGTGTGTGTGTTGAACTGACGTTGTTCACTAATCCCCCACTACTATAATGGGATAACGATATGAAAGGAAAGTGACGAAATACATCTGAACACGTGTGAGATGACCTTATTACCGTCCTCCTTGTGAAACAAGTCACATCCTGTTTTGGTTCATACGTGAGAAAATGCAAGTTCATGTGTAATATGACCTAACACACAAGTGTACACATGTGCACGTGCACGATAAGAGCTAACAAGTCACAACCTGTTTTGACAGTGGTGGGAATAAGGCTAGAGACATGTACAAGTAGTCAAATTACTCCGGCAGACAACCCCTTTCCTATGGATAACTTATTTCCACTCAAAATAAAATCTACCCCTACTAGGGGGTGAAATAATAATTTTTAGGTAAAAGTCGCTTTCCATGTCCAACATGTGGGAGTTTGTATGCCAATATGAAATTAAACTCGTTCCACATAAAGTGCATGCATACAACTGAATGCCGCTATGATTTATCATTTTTGTTTTTTGTTTTACGAATGCGCAATTGGTTTTTTTTGTAAGAGGGCGGGCTTTTTGAATAATGATTTATAGATACGTTTTTTTTACAAATTAACCAAAGATCCAAAAACTAATAGGTCATCGGCTTTTTAATATCTTATGAACTAAGAAAGCTAGGGTCTTGTATGAGGGGTCGTTGGACTTGGGGTGACGCCCTGTTTTTGAATGTATTATTCATTTTTTGTCAAAAGGGCCTAACTGCACTTTCGGTAATATCTCGCTAATTAATAATCACAGAGGGTCAAGTGAGGTGTCATAGGACTTAAAATGGCCAACCCCTCCCCATGACCAATGAATTTACCCCCCCCCCCCCCCAAAAAAAAACAGCAAGGTCATTAACCTAAGATTTTATCAACTAATAATCAGAGAGGGACAAGTGAGGTGTCACAAGACTCAGGATGGCCAACCCTTTTCCATGACCAACGAATTTACCCAAAATACCCAAAACAGCAAGGTCATTGACCTAAGATTTTATAAACTTATCAGTAGAGAGAGTCAAGTGAGGTGTCATAGGACTACGAATGGTTAACCCTTTCCCATGACCAATGAATTTACCTCAAAAATTCAAAACAGCAAGGTCATTGACCTGAGATTTTATAAACTAATAATCGGATATCAACATGTGAGGTGTCATAGGACTTAGAATGGTCAACCCTTTCCCATGGCTAATGAATTTACCCAAAAATACCCAATACATTAAGGTCATCGACCTGAGATTTTATAAACTTATAATCGGATATGGACATGTGAAATGTTTACAGTGAGTGATGAAACATAGCTAGGTAGTGAAAGAATTATTGTAGGCTACATATATGGTGACTGACAAATCTTTCACCATTGGAACTTGTTTTCAGATCAAACTGCAGTACAGAGAGAGTATAGGTGGTAGGTATGGGATAATAAATGACAAATGGTGTATACAGAATCTGATTTATCGATTCAAGAAATAAGAGTAGACAATCTTTAATTGATTGGTTAAATAGGATAGCTAAAATCTAAAATGGTGACTACATTGAACTAAACTGAACCAAGCTGAATCAAACCCAACCAAACCGAACCAAACTTAATCAAAAACAAACCAATGGTTTAAGTGTAAAACTTGTGGGTGAATGTGGTCATTGGTAATGTCAGAAAGGAAAGGGATAACGCTCTACCTATAGAGGGTAAGGTAAAGCTAGTGCATGATGCTAATGCACACACACAAGTACATGAACCACACACAACTATCCTATGCAGTTATTATGGGTTGACTGTTAAAACTTGCTCAGTGGTTACTGGGACAAGATGGTCGCTACACACAACAAGCTTTAAATACCTGAGGCTAATAATCTATACACACACTCACACACACTTGTTCTAAACTAAACTGCCTTGCTGGCAGAGCTCACACAGTAGGTAAATGACAGAAATGCTTGGCTAACAGAAATACAATCATTTTCGGTTGTCTAATGTTACCAGATAAACATTACGTGGTATAGTGGTGAGCACATGTGCCTCTTTCACTGGAGATCTTAACTCGATTTCTAGCTCTAAGGCCTAGAACGAATCAAACTAAGAAAAAAGGGTATGGTGACGCAGTGGTTAAACTGTTAGCCTTTCACTAAGGTAGACAAGGGTTTGATTTTAGGTTAATATGCATGTCATAAACAAACAAATAAAAGCAGAGATAATGTTTAAAACTGATTACACTTGTCTCTTTTCAAATTATTACTTAGATTACAAATACAAACGTGGACTGGGTTTGACATACAGTTAATGCTTCCTATCACATACTAGACTGTAAGAAAGCCAAACAAGCAAAAGGCGTAGGTAGAGCAGTGGTAAAATCGCTATGTGTAGAGAAATACCTAACGGTTTTATGAACTGGCAAAGGTATGTCGCATAAACAGTGCAGGATACAATCCAGCAACCATAATTTTTATCTCGTGGACAAGAGAAAACATATATATAGAGAGAGATATATAGAAAGCTTTTGTGTGTGTGTGTGTGGGTAGCATTGGTTGTTTGACCAGAGAAAATACGGTGAGGTAGGGTGGGGAGAGGGAGAATTAGCACTTATATATGAATGGAAAGTAGATTTTTTCAATCGTTTTGTTTTTCAAATGCAGTGGTAGATAGTCGTTTTTTGTAAAACATTCTTACTTGCAGTAGTAATAAGCCTCTATGGTTCCGCTAACACATAGATAGACTGTATTATTGCCATCGGTGAAACGGTGTAGATTTGTGTCAAATGGCCTAAATGCAGGGAATGGAGTGGTCTGTCTGAAATGTGATGTAAACCGTGTTACTCGCAGGGTTCCAAATGGTAAGTATACAACTTTTGGATCATATTGGTGAAAGGGTGTAGATTTGTGCCAAAGGGCCTAAATGCAGGGAATGGACTGGTCTTTCATAAATTTCATGTAGGCAGTGTTACTTGCGGGGTTCCAAAGGGTAAGTATACATATTTTAGTTCTGATCGGTGAAACGGTGTAGATTTGTGCCAAAGGGCCTAAATGCAAGGAATGGTGGGGTCTGTCCGAAATTCCATGTAAACAGTGTTACTCGCAGGGTTTCAAAGGGTAAATATACAAATTTTGGTTCAGAGCGGGGAAGAGGTGTAGATTTGAACCAAAGGCCTAAATGCAGGGAATGGTCTGGTCTGTCATAAATTTCACGCAGACAGTGTTACCAACAGGGTTCCAAAGGGTATGTATACGAATTTTGGTTCATATAGGTGAAACGGTGTACGTATCACTAACCATAACGCCAGCACATGCGGATAGAGTTGATCGGGAGCGCTTGTTCTACCGACTTACTGAACATAAATCAATCTCTAAGATTACCTGAGAGGTGTAGTCTAATGCTATATAGCCTAAACTATTCCTCTCGAATCTCGCTATCGTATAGAAAAAGAATTTTTGGAATCGGACGGGTAGTTCCAGAGATTAGCGCGTTTAAACACATACACATACATCTCACAAACACACAAACTCTTCAGCTTTATTATATTAGTATAGAACATATCTTGCATGCGTCCTATCATCTATGAATTGATTCCCAGCACGGAAACAATACAATCTCGTGAAAGAAATTCGTCTAGTGCAAGTTCCCACTTCAAAACAAGGACAAGTCTCAAATTTAGTCGATACCAGTATACCATCCTCTATATCCGCTATTACCCTCACCAATAACGTTGAAATGCATTTGACACCTGGTGATGAGATATCCAAATATGTAAATAACTTTATTGAGCTTTGTGAGCGATATGAGCAAATCCCGAAGAGATTTTTTAAATTTTTACGAACTCAGACCATAATTCCTACAAAACACTGAGGGGTGGGATCCTTACAGCTTTTATTTTCAACATATACCGACAGGAAATCGCGTTCTACTAGTTGAGAGAAAACGCTACTTCACCACGATATTGACACGAATCTGGCCGTCATTATAATCCAAATTAACCCAAGACTACTCTGAAACTACGATCTGATGCTATTTCGCATGCCATTTTCTGTACTCCTCCATGTATTTTAGCGTGAGATGTTGCTGGTTCTCAGTCAAGGAAATCTCCTTAACAGAATACTCAACTGTATTCCATACCCAAGCATCGGCTGTCAAGCCACTGAAGCAGACCACGCCATTCTTTCAGTTGTTCGCTATTGCAGTTCTGACAGTCGAAAGTAAGCCTTACGGTTTGTGATTGCCACGTATATGTAGTTACAACAAACACGTGGTGTCATGTCATTGTTTGGTCAGCATTTACATTTTAGGGTCCATTGAATCCCTATGGTCCACACAGCTTCAACACCAGTACCACTGTCGTGACTTCTTCCCGATACCAAATTTTCTTTCTCGTAGGACCATCATCCTTTGGCACAAGCAAGGGGGTGGACAGAAGTAGGAGGGGGGCTATCCCTTTCTCCCCTCCTCCCGAGAATTCTGAAACATTGATATTTGTATATGTATAGATTTGTTGCCATTCTATTACAGTGTTGCGTATACCAAATTGTCATTTGTGGCTCTTCAGTCGGTTAACACGATTGCGCCCAAGGAATGGGTAGGGTACAAGATATAGATATGTAACCACCCTCCTTAAAAATTACATGTATTAATTAGATCATCACAAATAATAGGATTACGCATTTCGGCCCTCAATTGGCCAACATCAGATCCTGATAACAGCGTTGCGGTTAAATTTACACTAAATAATGAATTAATTAACTTAATTTAAATTGCTACTGCGGTAATGTAGTAGTTCGTCTTGGTTGAATTGATTCAAGGTGAATTTCGTTTTTGTATAGCCGTTTCTTTAATATGAATTAGGTAATAAAAATGTTTAAATGTATATACACGTGTGTACAAATAAAAAATATGGTAGTAGGCCAACAAACAAACACGAAGCTATCAAAATACTGTTTGCACTGTACTTACTCGTCTTGTGAAGTATCACTGTCTTGATTATCGCTTGGCCGGTTACTAGCCAACTGATGAGATACGCGTACAAGCTACGTTAGGTGTGCGTGATGTCATGTAGGACCTCTGTTATCCGACCTTTGTAACTGAGGCTGTAAATTGATTGCCTTTGTGACTGAAGTACAGTAATTAACTGAATTTGGAATGACTTTTTTTTTCAAAAATAAGCGTATGTTATAAATTCTGGAAAACTTTCAGGCCAATTTACATCGTCTGCCACAGCATGAGAGATGTCTCATCTAGACTGCCAGCCAGTCTAGTAGACTGTTATAGGTTCCATGCGATACTACCTATATTCAGGTTTCGGTTTCTACAGTATGAAAAATAAACACATAGTGCATCCTTCTCCTTTAACTCATTTCCCATTAATACCCTTCCCGTGCGCATTCATTGCCTCGTGTTTCATTACTGTGGATTTATTCATTTTATTTATCAGCGTGTAGATAAGTGGATGACGTTATTTGCATATAAGACACAGAAGTAGCAAACGAAGACACATTTCTTCAATCAATCAATATCTTACACCAATTCATTACATTCACAACGGAAACGGAAAACAAGCAGCGCAAAAATTCTTGAGCCAGTTGTTTTTAATTAATAAATTCATTTTAATTACATACTCTGAAATTCCTGATTGGTTGGTCGACTTGGTCACACCACGACGTGAGGTAAGAGATTCTTTTGGCTCTACTGCATCATTCTTATTATTATTTCATGTTTATAAGTTAGGTCTACTGTGTGTGGTACCCTAGCGCCGGACAACTTATATATGCTTATTATTATTATTATTATGATTATTATTATTATTATCATAACCAAGTATCAGGTAAGCTACAAAACACTTCATTTGACACCCAAGCGTGTGGCACGAAAACCAACCAGTATTTATAACGGGAGTGTGTGATATTTCAGTGCATGAGTAAGTGATTTTGGGGGAAGTGTCAGCGATTATGGGGGAATTGAAAGTGATTTTGGGAGTATTTTAAGTGTATTTCATTATGTCAGACACAGAGATGAAACTTTGAAGTGATCGAGTCTGTGGCGAGAACGGTGACATTATGCATAGTGATGGTGAGAGTGGTAGGGTTGATGATAATATTAGGATGGTGGAGGTAAATCCTGGTACAAGTAGTAAGGGGAAGGAAATTCCTGATGATATTAAGAGTATGTTTATGATGATGTGTCAGAGGTTTTATGAGATGTTTAAGGAGAGTAAGAGAGATAATCAGGAATGTATGAAGGAAATTATTGAGAAGTTAGGTAGATATACTAGGGATATAAGTGAGAAATTAGATTAGAAATTGAATAGAAATATCAGGAAATGAGTGAGAAATTTTGCGAGAATACTGGGCATTGAGTCTTAAGTTAGACAGAAATAGTAGAGAGATGTGTGAGAAATTAGATAGAAATAGCAAGGAGATGAATGTAAAGTAAGATAGTGTGGTTAAGTTGAATGAGCAATTGAAAGGAAGTATGGGATGCTGCAGGAGAGTATTGAGGGGGTGAAACCGGCGATCAGGGGTGAATTTAAGAGTGTGTTGGAGAAAGGCTAAAGATCTCGTAGAGGAAGTAGATGAAAGTTTAGGTGAGGAAAAACAGCAGTTAAAAGAGATGTTAGATGAAAGTAGAGTAGATGAGAAGAAGCAGCAGATGGAGAAGACGTTAGATGATAGTAGAGTAGAGGAGAAGAAACAGCAGTTGGAGAAGACGATAGATGATAATAAAGTAGAGGAGAAGAAACAGCAGTCTGAGAAGACGTTAAATTATAGTAGTGGAGATGAAACAGCAGTTGGAGGAGACGTTACATGAAAGTAGAATAGATGAGAAGTAGAAGCAGTTAGAGGAGATGTTAGATGAAAGTAAGGTAGATGGAAAGGAGCCGCAGTTAGAAAAGATTTTAGATGCAAGTAGAGTGATTGAGGAGACGCAGGAGTTACAGGAGATGTTAGGTGAAAGTAAGGTTGATGGGAAGAAGCCACAGTTAGAAGAGATGTAAGATGAAAGTAGATTAGATGGGAAGAAGCAACAGTTCGAGGAGACGTTAGATGATAGTAGAATAGATGAGAAGAAGCAACATTTAGAGGAGATGTTAGGTGAGAGTAAAGTGGATGAGGAGAGGCAGCAGTTAAAGGAGGTGAAAGTCAACAGGGAGATCCTAGTAGACAGAAAGAACTGAAGGTGGAAGTCAAGAATTTTAAAAGTAAAAAAAGCGTTGGGAGAGGAATGGGAAAGTAGATCTAGAGAGAGGCATAAAGATTAAAATGTAGAATGGAGCATTGTAGCAGATATGGTAGGGGATGCTGTAGGAGGTGAAATTAAGGATTATGTCACCTTAGATTGATGTCATTATAAGGATATAGTCACCATTAATATGAGAGGAGAGAGTGATAAAGAAATTGGTAATAATAAGAGAGAAATGCAGGTAGGACAATAATGCCAGGTAAGGTTGGCAGTCTGAGTCTGTCCCAGCTCACACGATTTGGAGTGAAACGTATGACCTAGATATTCGTAGAGATTTATTTAGTGATTTGGTGGAGGTGGCTACAGAACCTAGCATTGATAATTTAAATTCTGTTGTCAAGGTACACGTGTTAGGGGCATGTATTAATACACTTTTAGAGAGTGGGTGTCAGAGGTCCTGTATCAGTGCAGCAATTTATTCTAGGATGAGAGAGTCTGGTATAATTTTTGAGGAGATTCCTATTAAATCAACGTTTGTGGTAACTGCTCTGGGAAACAAGTCACACATTATTTCTAAACGGGTTGTTGCGGAGATTTCAGGGGAACGTATGATTGGAACACAGGTGTGCTTGGTGATTCCTAATCTGGTATATGACGTCATTTTGGACTGTGACTGGATATCACAGCACTCGGTTCTGCTGTGTTATATGGATGGTAAGGTTAAATTCAAGTGGGTGGATGGAGACATGATCATGTCATGTACAGTAGTGATCCAGGTAGTTAGGTAATGCTTCGAAGATTATATATGTACGCTTAATGAGGTATTTACGACTTGTGGAATCGATATTGTTGGTGATATTTGTGGTATTGTTGGTGATGTTTGGATGACTCCTGAGAGGGAACCTCGTTCTTTGTGTTTTAGGCAGTATTGTGCCCGTGAGAGGAGATTGTCAGGGTACCCCTTCCCGACAACCCCATTCTCCAAACACAAAACCCGAGAGGATCAGATGCACTTC
The DNA here is from genome assembly GCA_946902985.2 of Meconema thalassinum. Lineage (NCBI taxonomy): Eukaryota > Metazoa > Arthropoda > Insecta > Orthoptera > Tettigoniidae > Meconema > Meconema thalassinum. The sequence continues at coordinate 1,152,746,168 of OX336389.2, forward strand.
TCTTAGGGCTAGCCGGCACGGGTGTCCACTTCCCAAGGGATCAGGTCCTGCACGGTAAAATTGTCAGAGCCACCCAAACAAGTACACCCAGGCTTAAGTAACATCCGAAACAGATAATTTATTGAATAATCAAACCACTATCTTACTTCGGAGGGTTCAATTCAGCTAATCCGTAAGGCTATAATTAAAAAACGAGCAACCCCTAACTGAAATCTAAGTAAAAACCCTCTCGAAAAATCCTGCTTACAATATGAAAACAACAGCAAAGAATGGAACGTAGTACGTAATGAAACCCTGATTGAGAATACAAACAAACATGATGAATCGAGATAGAAACATCATAAAACAACAAAGTCAAACTTGACAGCAAAATCTATATTAGGTTGGTAATACTCCCATTGTTACATTTAACGTTTATCTTATTTAACTAATTCCTGACTGATAATAAAAAACAGCGATAAGCGCTCATAAGAAAAAATAATTCAAGTCTAAGATAACAACATTTGTCATTACAAACAACTTGTAAAATGATTATAACAACAAGAATATCAACACTGGGGAAAGTGAGGTTGTACACATAAAGAAATATATTTTACACACTCATGTTCTTTTTAATAAAGCCTACTTACACAAATCGGAAATCTGTTTGCTATCAATTGCCATCTACATCTGCATCGTTATGGTGGCGAATACGCAGTAAAGACTGCGGCTTACAACACATGTGATCACACGGCCCACAAGTTGCAAACTAATGGTTGCCAGTGATCTCTTCGATCAAGAACTATGTCAGTTGTCTATAGTTTCCGTAAAGAAAAATACTAAAGTGATGTGTTGGTTGGCATTCAGAATCATAAGTCAAATTAAGATAGAGATTATTTAGAAGTCGCATTAACATCGTAGATTTACGGTATTTAGGATATTATGATATAGAGATAGGTTTAAACATCGTCGGTTTAGTTATCATTTAATGACAAATGACCAGTGACACAAGGCAGCAAAGAAAAACCTAATCGTAGGCCCACACTGGATGCTTACGAGGTGTGTGACCCGAAATGTCACAACAACACCTTGAGTTTTCGAAAGAATGGCTCCAATAACACGTACACTGCGGCTACAAGCTCGCGTAAATACACCATCGGTCAGCTGGGCTCTAAAGCTCCAATACTGCCGGAATAAACTCAGAGCAAAACCACTCTGGCAATGTGTCAAAAATAGAAACTACCTTGACAATCACAAAAATCTGGCTGGCCTGATACAAAGTATGGTCAATACAATATAAAACATCTCCTCATGTGTCAAAACATGGTATGAATAACTGCAGTCACTTTCACATAGCGATCTTTCAAATATGGGGCTTACAGCATCATAAGAATCCGTACACAAACATGGCATTGGATAGTCATTCAGAAGTCTAGTCTCACTATAAGAAACACTGGATCATGGGTAATACAAACGATTTTATAAGGCCTTGACAGAGTCGACATCGCGACTCTTAACGGTGTGTCACAATTCCTGCGCTAGGCAAGGTAGTATACATTACAGACAGCACGCATAAAGTCCAGGCGTGTCCCTTACCAAATTCACACACAATAAATGAAGTGTCCTAGCTATTACCAGAATGGCCTTAGTAAAATATACATAAATATCTAACAGACAATGCTGTACAAATAATCCACAGCTACATTCCACTTTTCTGGATTTCTTTGACATTCCGAAGATATGTTACTCAGCTGTTTCTTTGAAATTGTATAACTTTCAGTGTGCGGTCTATCTCGGCACAAAATAAATTGAATTAAAACCACGTTCCACTCCTAGTGTTCTGTAAAAGATACCCTGAAAGGTTCTGGGTTCGAGCTGAGCTAAATTGCACTACTCTTTTACACTTTTGTATCCATCTATTGGGAATATTGGGGCTATACTGCTCCACACAAAGCTTAACAAAAATTCATAAGGTGATGATTATAACTCCTATCATCAAATGATACGCAAACAGTAGTCTTCAAAATAACTCATTATAATTCGACACAGGGTGTCTAATAAACTTGAACTAGGGAATTCACATGTCCCTTCACATTGTAGCACTAACTGGCTGAAAAATATAGCTTTTGAAGCTGAATAAAAAACTATGGGTGCCTGTCATAGGAAAATTACACACAAAATAATTGCACCTGCGTACTAGACGCTATCAGGTGACTCACCAATATTGCAGACCATGATGCATAAGTTGCTAATCATAAATATGCATCTAAGAAAAGTGTCTACATTAAAAAATACTATCTAACAATGGTTGTCATCATCTGGCTGCTAAAAACTAATCCACCACAGACCTATGCCAAGTACAAGTAGGAAATTAAGATCAGAATTCACGGCGGATCGTAGATCACCTCATGGTACCAAAAGATTGAGGGTTAATCATCTCCGGTTGGAGGGTAAAACATCCATCCTGGGACTATTGGTCCTGCCCTTATTTTCTCCTCTTCTTCCAATTCAAAATGCTGACTATGCTTCAGACATCTCCCTCACATGAATGGCTTAGGTCAAGGTAGACATCATGAAATCGTAGGTGAAAGTGACATCCACGTGGTAGATTTGAATCATGCCGTGAAGTGGAAAATACACGGATTCGCAGAATTTAAGAACTTCGTTAGATTCATCAAACACTGATTTGACACCCTTGCAGACTTTTATACAAAATTCGTCATATGTCTGCCACAGATCAGCTGGTTACGATAAACTGGCAATATCCTTTTGCCTACTGTTCACATTTTGCAAAAATGAGGAAAAAGTAGACTTATAAGATCGATCTGGGCATATGTGTGTCTGTCTGTCTAGCTGTGTGTGTGTCCCCCCTCTCAAATCCTTAACGGCTGCAGCTATCGAAACAAAATTTGGTGTGAGTAAAGATCTATACCTGAGTATCTCAATGCCGTATTTGAAAATGATGTCACTGCTGAAAAAAACGCAATTAAAATATAAGCTCCAAGTTGGATATCTTGGAAGGTATGCATGGGAGCTATTTCAAAATTGGCACACGTATAGATAATAATATTTTAGTTTAATTTCCGGGAGGCCATAGAAGAGAGTGTTGCCAAAATGATTCTAAGTCCGCTGATATGTCAAATTTTTAAATGGATATTACTTCTACACTATCAATTGGAATTCAACCTAACTTCGTATGTACTATGTGTACATAATCAGATATGCCTGAGCGTATTCTTAAGAGCCACCAGGGCTTCCAACTACTAATGAATGCTCTCAATTTCTTTTATCAAAATACCAATATATCAGAAAGTATGCAAGGCGACAGCTTTAAATTATACACACGTATATTACCTGACATTCTATATTAATTTGGAGTACCTAATACACGTCAGTGCTACCAACATGATTCTAAGCCTGCTGATAGGTCCAATTTTAAATACATGTAACTTCTATACTATCATTTGGATTTCAACCAAATTTCGTGTGTGCTAAGTGTACCATAACAGATATGACTATGCGTATTCTTAAGTTGCAACCAGGGCTGCCAACTGTTAATAAATGCTGTCTATATTTGTTACCCTAATATCAATATATCAGAAAGTATGCAAGCCAATAGCTCTAAACTTTGCACACGTATAGTACCCGGCATTCTAGATTAATTCGGAGTAACTAATATACGTCAGTGCTGCCAACATGATTCTAAGCCTGCTGATAGTTCCAATATTGAAACGCATGTAACATCTATACTAACTAATGGATTTCATTCAAAATTGGCGCAACAATAGGTCATATTATTTCAGATAATTTCTGACCAACAATTGCATGACATTGTTGCCAACATGATTTCACGCGCGCTGTTAGATCCTATGTCTAACTGCATGTAACGTCCATGCCATCCATCGGACTTCAACCACATTTTGTATTCTGTACCTTAAGAGATGGAACTAAGAATATATTCAGTCACCAGGGCTGCCAACTGTATTGCTCTATTAGGCTTCATTATGCCAGGTATACTGTAATTTTAACTAATTAGAAATTTCGATAACACCAATTTAATTTCGTAATTATTCTAGATAGATTCATTTAGATTAATCATTGGCATGAATCTTAAATTTTAAGAAAAGTAGGCTCTTTAGTTCGTCACAGAACTTCTTGTTATTTCATCAGTTCGGCACCAGTCTGTCACAAATCTACGTCCCCAGTGTGAAAGCCAACGTATGCTATGCATAACATTACTCCAATTCAACCAGCGACGAAGACGTAAAATACGTCACACATAATAGAAAACAACAAAGTGCATTACGATGTATATTTTTTCAGAAATTAGTTATGTACTGTGCCCATATCCAGTTGTGCATATTGGAGATCACAGGCACATATTCTAACTCCAGGCGCAAGGTTTGAATAGCGTGCGGCTTTTATTCTCGAAGGAATTCGAAACTTAATGCAGGCAACAGAGAGGTTAGTGACGCGGGCCGCGTCATCATCAAGGCTATATTTTGATTAAATAGTTCCTGATTTTATGGAAACATGGAATGCATATAATTTTACTGGCACGGGGAAAAGTAGAATAATGAGCCATACCAGAAGAAGATCGGATCAGTGGAAGCCGATATATGAGCAGTTTAGTGATACAGGATATATCCCACTGTGACGTAAGAGGATAGATCCGTGCAGTATAAAATGAGGGCCCGGCCAGGCTCAAGGTACAGTACAATTCACTTATTCGCAGTGCATGGTCGCTGAGTCTTCGCCGAGTGAAATCTTCGCAGTACATGGTTACTGTTACTACGCTACAGTTTATACTTGGGCGCATGGTCACCGTTAATTCATACTTTGAAACATCGGACCAAGTGATGGTCAAAAGTGTTAGTCATTTTCGCGTACAGTGGAACATAGAATATTTTCCAAAGATAATAATTCAAGTGATAGGCATTAACATGCAGTCAACATTTCGTGAATTTCAACTGCATCATGACATATGGTAGACTTAGTCTAAAAAGCCACATTTAATTATTTGGAGTATTTTACTTCCAACTCACCAGAGACAAGCTTTGTCTTGGTAACAGCAAGAAAAACCACGACATCATATCAGTACTTTATTAGATACCAGTCTTGCTTGGTAAGATCACTTAGTCGACGTTAGGAACAACTGTGTCTGACGCTGTGTGGGGAATGCATAATTCCACCCGTAGGGTCATCAAGAACATCAGGTCTTTACCACAGCAAAATAAGTTTGTAAAAGTATTGAAATCGTACTGAATGTGTCACTGTTGCGCGTATGTTACGTCTGGTATTCCTTACCATGGATCTCAAAGATCAAGTCCCTTTAACGCAAATAGCCACAGCTATTACAACATTCATCATGAACATTATTATTCAAGAATATTTCGAAGCAACGAAGAAACTAGCCGTTATGTCTTGCTAGACTGATTGCGGGTAGAAAATGGAGGCCGATGCCAGGATTTAGGTACGGGTCCAAATGGGACCGAAGAATGGAGAATTCTGGTTCTAACCAGATTTTCATCGTCAACATCTACAAGAATGTAAGCTACATTTGAATTATTCTTATGCTTAGTTATTCGGAATTCTCCATTTCTACAGATTTATCAACACAAATTTTTCTTTTGTAATTTGCTGTCGCAAATTAGGCTTCGAGGCACTGGAGGCCTAGGTCTGGAAATTTCCGGTGTTCAGATATTTAGATTCAACGATTTGAATCTATGGACAGCATCATCAGCATTCAGTTTGATTTTGTCATTTTTCTAATCACGGTCATCAGCCCTAGGATCTGTGGATATTCAAATTTATTTAGGTTGAGGAATGGATATTTTCCTATTTAAGAATTCGAGCTTGATCGTTCCCGAATTTTTTTGTGAAGTTAATTCCAGTTATTAAGTAATAATAATAATAATAATAATAATAATAATAATAATAATAATGATTTAATAATAATAATTTTAATTTTCTGATATATTAATAATAATGTTACGGCTGTGAGTTTGTTTCGTCGCCTCGTCGCGTGAGTCAACGCCACCCCAGGCTATGCTCTGCCTCTGTGTGTTACCTGCGACAAACGCAACGGGGCTGCGAGAACAAAAGGGATGGACCAGAATATTCGTGACGCAGCTAGTGATGGAAATCCCCAGAAGTCGTGAATCCTTGACGGTTCTAGAAGCATTCAGTCACCAGCCAGCTATATAAAGTGGCCTCACCAGCGAGGGAGAAACAGTGTTTTTGAGCGAGTGCGACAATAGTAGGTGACGTGACGTGCGACACCCAAGTGAGGCTATTGCAGCGCGGTGAAGTGCTGTGTGGATTGCGAAACGCAGTGAAATGTTTCCTAGCCTGCGGACGGCGAGACAGTGTACCTGTACATTTAGAGCAAGTGAGTGTGGCTTGTTTACTTGAGGGAGAGTGCCGTTACTTCTAGCCGAGGACACGGACCTCATTACGGTAGGATTAACTGCATGACTGAGTAAAAGGGTGAGTCGAGCTCCGTAGAGGCAGTTTCTGTAAGACAGTTAATTGTTTCTATCTGCTTATTGTACGGTGAATAATTCTGACCTGCAATTAACCCAATATTTCTTAAAAGGAACAATTGTGTTGTGCTTCTACCCACCGTAATTCACTTAACGAAAGTGCCACTAGGGGTGGCACGTTACAACTGGTGTCAGAAGTGGGATTACGAACTCAAGCACAAGCACAACACTTGGAGGTCCTGGTTTCAAAACCCGAGCAGGTCATTTTATCACAGTTCTCTAATTCTCCTGTAAGTGCGTGCCCTTCACAAGACAAACAGCTAAAATGGATGCACAATTACAACTACTGCTAGAAAAGTTAAGTAGCATGGAAACCAAGATGGAGTACGGCCAGAAGAATTTAGCCAAGGACCTGAAGGACGGCCGTAAGAAGATGGAAGACGGCCAGAAGAATTTAACCGAGGACCTAACTGCCAAATTAGAAGACGGCCAAAAGAAGATGGAAGACGATCAGAATAAGTTAGCACAGGACCTGAAGAAATTGGAACAGGGTCTGCGGGAGGAAGTCAACACCATCTGCCAGGACCTACGTGAGGAAGTCACGGCAGTGGAAAAGAAGTTCGAAGGTCTACAAAAGGAATTTGATGAGCTGCGCCGACGCCCGCCGACGGGGGTGGATGAGAGAATCAAAGCTCTACAAGGGGAAGTTGCCGAGCTGCGCCGACGCCCGCTGACGGGGGTGGATGAGAGAATCAAAGCTCTACAAGAGGAAGTTGCCGAGCTGCGCCGGCGCCCGCCGACGGGTGTGGATAAGAGAATCAAAGCTCTACAAGAGAAAGTTGCCGAGCTGCGCCGACGCCCGCCCACAGTTACACCGGGAATATCAGGAACGGGACAGAGCAGAGTGACGCCCCCAACCTTCGACGGAAAGGTCCCGTGGAGCACCTACTTACGTCAGTTCGAGGCAGCCTGTTCCATAAACAAGTGGAACAGCACGGAAAAGGCTACAGCTCTCATTGCAGCGCTGAGAGGGGAAGCCTTTAACGTCCTTCAGTCCATCCCGAATGGATCCCAGGACTACGCTTCACTAATCGCCAATATGGATCCCCGATATGGAGATAGCCATCATCAGCAGGCCTATATGATGCAGCTCCGGAACCAGGTGCAAAAGAACACGGAAACCCTGCTGGAGTTCGAGATGGACATCGGGCGCCTCGTAAGGCTCTCATATCCAACAGCGCCTGCTGACATTCTAGAACAGATTGCGACACAGACCTTCATTGACGGACTACAGGACTCGCATACTCAACTGGCACTGCGACTTGCGTGCAATAAGACACTTGCAGATGCGCTGAGCCACGCACTTGAGTTCGAGATGGCAAAGCAGGTATCTAGAATGCACGCGCGGGTGCGTCAAGTGGACGTCGACGAACCAGCCAAAGCCGACGAGACCAAGATCCTGGCCGATGAATTGATGGAAGCGCTAGGCCAGTTCTTCAAGAGTCGCAGTGCCACCAACAACGACGTAGCCGAATGACATCCGGAGAGGCGGCCTGGAAGAGGACCACCGACCTGCTGGACCTGCCGTAAGAGAGGCCACCAGAGAAAGGACTGCGGTGATCGCCGCCGCCAAGGGTTTCCGTCGGGAAAGTCAGTCATAGGGAAACCGCGCGACCCAGGAAAGCAAGTATCAGCCAGCCTTGGGGGGCAAAGGTCGGCTTGTGACAGTCGTCAAGCCCCGGCAGTCGAAGTTCGTGTGACGAAGTTACGGAGGGACGATAGCAGCCTGATGGTCGACGGAGTCGTCAACGGATTGAGCTGGCCCATGCTGATCGACACGGGAGCATCGAGGACCATCGACAATCCCACCGTGATCCCGAAGTGGAGAGTGCAACCCACGCAAGGGAACCTCCAGCTAATAACCGCGACTAGAGAGACCGCACCAGTACATGGCGAAGCATCACTGGAGTTCATCATTGGCCGACGGGCGGTGAAGCATCCACTGCTCGTGACTGATGTAGCACGGACTGGACTTCCTGGACCAGAACAACATCATCTTGGACCTGAGCACCAACACTCTCCGCTACGGAGGTGAAGAACTTGCTTTGCAACCAGCACACGAGGTCATCACAACACGACGAGTAAGACTAAGAAAGGACGTCATCGTTCCCGCCAAGACGGAGGTCAGCGCTGCCGTAATTGTCGACGGAACTGCTGAGTGAGTGGCGGCTGTCATCGTGCCAAAATATGATATCCAGACAAAAGGATTGCTAATTGCCAAGGCCCTCATCAACACGACGCCTCGGCCGTACGTCCGCCTGTCCAACCTGACCGACTACGACATTATGGTTCACCAGGACACCAACCTAGGAGTCTGCGAGCCCATTACCTGGATTGCCTGCATCACAGGCACGACGGACGGACACCTGCAGACGGACAACCGAAGAAGACGCGCCCTGCCAGAAGAACTACAGAAGCTGTACCAAGGATCCCAGGACCATCTATACGAGGAACAATCACGCCAACTTAGGGACCTGCTGCGCGAATTCCAGGATGTCTTCTCTGTGGGGAGCAAAGACTTCGGCAGGACAAGCTTGGTTCAGCACAGAATTGAAGTAGGGGGCAGCGCACCGATTAGGGCCCCATTCCGACGTTTCCCGCTCGCCAAGCAAGCTGAAGTCGACCGGATGGTGGAAGAAATGAAGGAGCAAGGGGTGATCAGGCCATCACATAGTCCTTGAAGCTCTTCGGTCGTGCTAGTGAAGAAGAAGGACGGCTCCAACAGGTTCTGCGTGGACTACAGGCGGGTGAACGACGTCACGAAGAAGGACAGCTACCCTCTACCTCGGATCGACGACACGCTGGACACCATATCAAAATCAAGATGGTTCTCCACCTTAGATTTGAAGAGTGGCTACTGGCAGGTGGACGTCCACCATAAGGACCACGAGAAAACGACGTTCGCTGTGGGCAGCGGACTCTGGCAGTTCACCGTCATGCGTTCGGGTTGTGCAACGCCCCAACGACCTTCGAAAGGCTAATGGAGTCCATTCTGAGGGGACTACACTGGAAGACCTGCCTGGTCTACCTAGACGACGCCATCGTTCTGGGGAGAAGCTTCGAGGAGCACAACAGCAACCTGAAGGATATCTTGATGAAGCTACGGGCTGCCCAGCTGAAGTTGAGCCCCAAGAAGTGTTAGCTCTTCCAGAAGCAGGTCCAGTACCTTGGGCATATCGTCTCCGAGGAAGAGGTGCGCACCGACCCAGAGAAGACCGCAGCTGTGAGGGAGTGGCCAGTTCCGAAGGACAAGTCCCAACTACGAAGCTTCCTGGGAATCTGCACATATTACCGTTGCTTCGTGAGAGGATTCGTCGACATCGCCAAACCACTGCATCGACTGACCGAGAAGGACCAACTCTTCACGTGGACAGCGGAATGCCACAGTATCTTCGAACAACTCAAGCAGACTCTGTGCACCGCACCTATTCTGGCCTACCCCAGACCTGGAACAAGGTTCATCGTCGATACCGATGCCAGCGACTTTGGTATAGGGGGAGTCCTGCCGCAAGTAGTGGACGGCGAGGAGAGAATGGTGGCATATTTCAGCAAGGCCTTGTCAAAGCCAGACAGGAACTACTGCGTCACCAGGAAGGAACTGCTCGCCATCGAGAAGACCATTGAACACTTCCTCCAGTAACTGTACGGACAAGAATTTCTCATCAGGACCGTCCATGCATCCCTGAGGTGGCTCCTGAACTTCAAGCAGCCCGAAGGTCAACTCGTGCGGTGGTTAGAGAGGCTCCAACAGTGCAACTTCAAGATACAACACAGGAAAGGCCAAATGCATTCTAACGCCGACGCCCAGTCACGAAGACCATGCCCCGAAGACTGCACCTTCTTTGCCAGGAGGGAGGAGAACACCAGGATACAGTGCCCAAGGACTACAGTGGAACTTCAAGGGAGCTGGAGCCGCGAATCTTTCACGCAGGCACAAGCAGAAGATGATGACCTAGGACTGAGAGCCGAATGGAAGAGGGCCTGTGTTTCCAGACCCGAGTGGAACATTGTGAGCGACTGCAGACCAAAGTTCAAGTCCTACTGGGCGCAGTGGGACTCGCTGATTGTAAGGGATGGCCTCATCTGCCGTACCTGGGAGAGCACCGACGGGAAGACATCTCGGTAACAAGTTGTCGTTACAAAGGCTATGACGGAGGAAGTCCTGAAGGAAGTCCATGGAGGATCATCTGGTGGACACCTAGGGATAAAGAAGACCCTGGAGAAGCTGAGAAAGCGATTCTACTGGATCGGATGCCGAGCATACGTGGAGAACCACTGCGAGAGGTGCCACGATTGCGCAGCCAGCAAGGGCCCAGGACGAAGACGACGGGGTATACTGAAAACCTACAACGTGGGCGGCCCCGTGGAGAGAGTGGCCATCGATGTTGCTGGGCCTTTCCTATTGAGCGAGGCAGGGAACCGATACATATTGGTCGTCAGTGACTACTTCACCAAATGGCCAGAGGCGTATGCACTCCCTAACCAAGAAGCCGCGACGATCGCAGAGACCCTGGTGAAGGAATTCGTCAGCCGATACAGAGTACCCTTGGAGCTGCACTCCGACCAAGGCAGGAACTTGGAGTCGCAGGGGTTTCAGAACCTATGCCAGCTGCAGGGAATCCGGAAGACAAGGACGACACCGCTACACCCTCAGTCCGACGGGATGGTAGAGCGTTTCAATCGCATCATCGAGAACCATCTCCGAATAGTCGTCAGCGAGCACCAGAGGGATTGGGACAAACATCTTCCACTATTTCTCCTGGCCTGCCGCGCCGCCGTGCATTAAGCCACCGCGTGCACACCAGCCCGGCCCATGTTTGGGAGTGAACTCCATCTACCTGTCGATCTTGCCTTCGGCCGACCTGGGAATGATCTGGTCCCGGTAAGCCAGTATTGTCAAGAACTAGTCGACCAACCGGAGGACGTTCACGCGTTTGCAAGGAGGAGACTGCGGATCAAGACCGACTGAATGAAGACCCGATACGACCAGCAGACGGATGCCGGCGGATTCCACGACGACGACCTGTTCTGGCTCTTCAGCCCATTACGGAAGAAAGGCCGGCCACCCCAACTGCAGAAGTCCTGGGAGGGCCCATACCGAGTCGTGAAACGGATCAACGATGTCGTCTACAGGATCAGCGGAGCCCGAGGGCGAAGATGAAGATCGTGCATCGAGATCTCCTGGCAGCCAATGGAGGGACACAGACGGACCAATGATTGATCGGGACGATCAGTCTTTTAGAAAGGGGGTGGTGTTACGGCTGTGAGTTTGTTTCGTCGCCTCAGGCTATGCTATGCCTCTGTGTGTTACCTGCGCCTTACGCAACGGGGCTGCGAGGACAAAATGGATGGACCAGAATATTCGTGACCCAGCTAGTGATGGAAATCCCGAGAAGTCGTGAATCCTGGACGGTTCTAGAAGCATTCATTGAGTCACCAGCCAGCTATATAAAGTTGTCTCACCAGCGAGGGAGAAACAGTGTTTTTGAGCGAGTGCGACAATAGTTGGTGACGTGACGTGCGAAACCCAAGTGAGGCTATTGCAGCGCGGTGAAGTGCTGTGTGGATTGCGAAACGCAGTGAAATGTTTTCCTAGCCCGCGGACGGCTTGTTTACTTGAGGGAGAGTGCCGTTACTTCTAGCCGAGGAAACGGACCTCATTACGGTAGGATTAACTGCATGACTGAGTTAAAGGGTGAGTCGAGCTCCATAGAGGCAGCTTCTGTAAGACAGCTTATTGTTTCTATCTGCTTATTGTACGGTGTATAATTCTGACCTGCAATAAACCTAACAGTTTGATATCTGAAACAGTTTAACTACTTCGGATAATTTCTTTTCCGAAGGTTAGTGGTTAGACGCACACCCACATTCTGAAATAACAGAATAATATTGGAAACATTTAATAATTGCGTTATACAGTCAAATCTTGTGGAGACTCGGAAGGTTATCAATATGGGAAATAAAATGAATGTATGAATTAGGGTTTGCCTGAATTTACATACATAGTAAATTATTTGGATACCGGTAACGTCGTTATATGAAACGTTTGACCATGAGTAGACACGAAATAAAGATACCAGGAATTAATGTAATGGTAAAACTTTGTAATAAATCATTGGAGGAGCTTACTAGCTTCCTAGTCTTCCAGTTGGATAACAAGCAATGGCTTGATTATCATAATAATGTGTGATATGAATAATATGAGGAGAATTGTTGTGTGTGGAAATAGTAGAATTTTGTCATTCAAATTGTGTAATTAAGTAGCAGGAATGAAGTCATCGTTACGTGAATCATCAACCATTGTGAGGGTTAAATGGCTTTTATAAAATATGTTGAAAAAATGGAAGTAAAAATATATAATTACGAATCACACCTTCATCGAGTTAAATAACCAATGGTTATTTCATGCAACCATCGCAGTTAAGTTTCACATTTGATTTTCTCGTGTTCTACAGATATTTTCCCAGTACTTGTCAACCCGAGTTTATTGTAGATAAACCTTCAAATTCAACGATACCTTGCCGTTTGTCAAGCACAAAATGTGATCAGATGATTATTGACACATTAATAGAATGGGCCGGTGCTAAAGATTATATTTTCATTTTATGAACAGCCACTACCATCGCAAGGATATTTGTGATCCTATTCAAGTTATAAATATTATTTAAAAAATTGTAAAGATTTTTTTTCATATTCTGCTGAAGAATAATAATTTTGGTGATAGTATTTGTTACTATTTTTGATGAGAATTTTCAGAATGATATTTTCAATAATTTGAAAGCTTAATGTTTGAATTGAGGAAAGTAATGGCAAACTACCTCACTCCTCTTCTTGCCTAGAACGCCTCAAAATAGCGCTGCCTTGGGTTTTTGTGGGTATCTACTAACATAACGTAACGGCGGTACTTTTTGAGGATCCAACCAGCCTTCGGGCTGACTACCTAACAGACAATGTTTGAATGATTTAGTTAACATTGGGATTAATGTTTTGGGTTAATATTTTGATCCATAAATTTATAGTTGAGTCATGCACTCATGATTGTTATTTTCGGATCGAGAACAGATGATGTAATAAATATTTTGCTCACCATCGAAGTTCTTCGAATCCATGCTCATAGTGTTTAAACATGGTTGTTTAATGATGCTCACATGTCCTACAAATCGTTATTTTTGTAATTAACTCATTGCTATGATATTTAATGTACCGATTTTGAAAGCAAATGATGATCCTTGGAAAGTTATAGTTATTGTTTAAGCAATTGAACTTATAAACAAAGTGATTTTTGACAAACAAGTGAATCAAGTAAAAACATAATTTCTTTCAACAAGTGAATACTAGTCAAGTAGGATTCACGCTGGACGATTGAATTTGCCCTGAATAACCTACCGTTGTATATAAAATATTTGAACAAAGCCAACAGGACTGATATTCTGGCTTTTGTTCAAATCAAACAGTGTTCATGTGTTGATAATTCCGTCTTGTATATAAAGTGTATGAATCTTTTCATGCATACTCAATGCTTTATGGCATTCTTTTAGATTCAATTTTAAATCAAAAATTAAAGAGATTCTTTTATGAATTGTGGTATTTTCGAAGTCTCCCTTCTATCCTTATTGTTGCATCGAGCCGAAAATCAGTAAAGCATTTTTAGATCTTGTTTGTTATTGTAATTTTAACCCATATGGCGCCATGAGATGTTTAGATTCTCGTGCTGACTGATTTTTGGTAAAATGCATATGTGGTCGTTGGACTTCGGTATAAACGGGCACATAAAATAAGATAGAAGAGAGAAATGGCTTCAAACGTGGGGCCCGATTTCAATTTTGACTTTTGAATAGATATTTTGGGATCTGGAAGATGTCTGGTATGGATAAATGGATTGATAGGAAACCCAATTAGGGGGAAACTTAAAAATTAGTTTGGTTTAAAATTTAGTATGGTTTTGATTGTTATACAATGGCTCATCAATTAGGGTGTCAAGTAAATTTTGTGGAATTCGTTCGATAGTCTGGAAATACACAATTTCATAGCAGCTAGATGGAGGAAATTTTGAACTTGCATTTTTTGGATATTGTTATTTAAATTAGTAGATTTTAGAGAATTTGTATTTCCATCACGTCGACATTAGGGCATATCTCGTTTTATTTGGAGAATAATTCATGTTCTAGTTTCATGTTTTAGTGTCTGTCATCATTCCTACCCCTAAATAAATATATTATTGTGTGAAATTATGGAGGAGATGATGAAGATTTTGACTCGTTTGGAGGAACACTCCAAAAGTGTAGAACTGCAGGTTACAGAAGTTATAGAGAAGTCCATTAATTTTCAGGCCAAACTAAAAGAAAATTCTAATATTTTAAAGTATAGATTATGTGAAAACTCAGATTCCTGAAAACTAACTCTTGAAAATTCATTAAGAGCCTAATTAAAAGATAATTCAGATTCCTTATAAAACAAGGGTATTCAACATTAAACAATTGTATGCTTCTGAAATATATAAATACATTTACAAAGATAGAAATAGAATTCAATTTGTTAGTCACGGGTATGAAACCAGAAGTATTACAGAGAATCACTCTATTTTATATCAACCTAAGTTAAGTATAGCCAAACATAAGGTTCTGTATTTCTCACCAAAATTATATAACATTCTCCCAATTAAATTAAAAGAATTTAAAGGAAATCAGTCAAGCCTGAAGATTCATATAAAACATTGTCTCAAAGAAAACAAAATTAAAATTGAAAATATAATTAGTTGAGCCTACGCAAATCAAATGTTCCTTCTTATTCATTATTTGTTAGTGTATACATCATTTACATAGAACGTGTTATTCGGCTAAGCCATTATACAATTTTTTGAAATAGTAAACAATGATATGCTTGCCACACACAAGGTTGCACCTTTTAGTGGCATACGTGATATCTCTTCCTGCTTTGTATGAATTTGATATCCTATTTCGACCTGGCTTTATCATATTGTAACAATATAATTTAATAATTGTAAATTTACAGGTTAAACAATGAGTAGGAAGTGTAAAGAAATTCATAAAATGTGTACAGTTATTCTGAATTTTGTAAAATGTGTGTATTTGTAACGATTTAATAAATAATAATAATAATAATAATAAAAGAAAATTCAGTTTCCTTAGAAAGTAGTTTAACGGATTCTTTGGAGGCTAAATTAAATGAAAATTCAATTAACGTAAAGGCTAAAATGAGAGAAAATTCAGATTCTTTAGCAGATTCTAAGGAAACCAATTAAAAGAAAACTCAGATTCATTAAAAATGTCTATGGAAAACAAAGTAAGAGAGAATCAGATTCTCTAGAAAATAAATTAAAAGAAAATTCTACTTCATTAGAAAGCAAATTAAAAGAAAACTCAGATTCTTTAAAAGCTTCTTTGGAAGGTAAAATGACCAAACGTTTTGAGAAAACTCAGGAACTTGAAACGTTGTTAGCGGTTAACGGGAGTACTATAGATAGTAAATTTCATGATGCTGACCAGAAGGCTCAATCATTAGCTGACAGGATAGAACGCGGTCTTAGGAAAGTAGGAGATGAAAAGGTTAATTTGGAAATTCGCGTCCAGAAGGCAAATAACGAAATGGCAAATCAAGTAATCCAACGCCTGACGGAACAATTCCAAGAATTAATAGTATGTGAGATAAAAAAAAGGTGTTGTCAAGCAATTGAAATAAACTGAAATAAAGACTGTTGTGATCAGCGAAGTGAAGGAGGCACTTAAGCTGGAAACTCAAGATGGGATTAAGGAAATTCAGGAAACAGAAGGATATTAAGGAGATGAAAAGTTTCTTGAAAAACCATGAAGAAATTGTGAGCAAAGTATCGATTGATGTAAAGGATAATTTCAGGTAAACCGAACAATTCAGGAAGGACACCGAACAAGTTAGAAAAGATACAGAAGGGTTTAGAAAGAAATCCGAGGAAAACCATCGAGAGATAGAAGACATAAGGAAGCAAGTCGAAGACAGGAAACAGGTTGACTGCTCTCACAGTATAAATAGCATTGATGAGATAAAAAATGTTAGTAGGGGAAGAAAACGCAGATCCAAAAGAAACTGTCAGGAGACTTACTAACAAATTCACTGATTATCAACAGAAGGCGAAAAACGTTGTAGAAACACAAAGTAGATCCACAGTTACTGGTATGGATGTAGTTTTAGAGAAAACGAGCGAAGCGAGCAAAGCAGATAATTCTCAGGAACAAGAGGATGTTATAAAAGTTGTTCAATCCACTCCTATTGCCTTGTATAAGAATGTTGAAGATAAACCTTCGAAATTTTCAGATACAGGAATTGTTACACCAGTAGAGTTCCTGAGGAAAGTGAAAGACTACCCGAAAGACTCGAAAATTTCCAACGAGCGAGAGTTCAGGGTTATTGGAAATTCTTAGATGGTCCCGTACTTATTTGATTTAGAGCGTTTCGATCAACTTTAAACAATTACGAAGAGTTCTCTAGAGGATTGTTAAGGAAGTTCTGGTCACCCGAGACTCAACAACAGGTGAGAGCAGAGCTCAATTCTAAACACTACTCCACGTCTCAACCCACTCGCAATTCAACGTATTTTTCAGGACAATTATCTAAACTGCAGCATTTGGATCCACCTATGCCAGATGATGCGTTAATAACTACTTTGATCAGACAATTTCCAGCTGATGTGCCAAGAACTTTAATAGCCGCTGGCATGTACAATATGGAACAGTTCGATGAAGTCCTTCAGAAACTCGACCATTCCAATGCACACTTCTCCCATCAGAAGGGTGGTAAGATTGGACATACTGTTTATGCGGTCATGGCAGAAAGGTATTCTCAAACACCTCGAGAGCAACAGAAAGAGAAAACGTCGAGGGATGACAGGGATAAACGAAACTGGAATACCAATAATTACGGATCATATGAAAATAAACCTTACACGAGGCCTGGCGGAACAAACAATTTCAGGAGTCGATGGAGGAGACCCAGAGATAACCAAGGGCGATACCAGGAAAGACGTTACTTCGGAAGAGATGATCGTAACTTCCAAAGAAATGTAAATCCCCGACAATCAAACGAGGAATTCAAACAAGAAGCGAGGAAAAACCTGGAAGAGAGACACCAAGAAAATAAGCAATACCTGGAGCAAAAAAAGCAGAGTGAACCTGGTACATCAGGGATGCAACAATCACAAAAAAAAAATGAAAAAAGCCGATTATCTAATAGTAAATAGGATAATAAAAATTTACACTTCCAAAATCATCAAGTGGCAAGCCGAAGTCGATGACCTAATTCAACCTAATTATGAAAGGAAAGACATGGGAACTAGGATTAAGTTGCCCATCATATCGTGCGAAGTATTCAGCAAACCTGTCGATACTTTGATTGATACAGGCGCAATGCTATGTCTTGTTAGCGAGAAACTGTATGTTCTTCGGAAGCTAACTGAAAAATTGGAAGAAATTCCTGTGTCCGGAATTACAATTCAAGGGATTATTCCGAACAAGATATCAGTATGTAAAACTCAGTTGTTTCTATGTATTACGATTGAAGGACATGATTTTCAACGTGTGTTTGTTGTCATGAAGGATATCATATATGATATGATCCTGGGGGCAGATTTTATACAGAAATATCAAGCCGTCATTTACATGAGCACAGACACGATTCGATTTCAGCATACGAAGAAATAAGCTTCGAGGGAAATGAAGAGGAAAACACCGAGGGAGATGTTCAATGGTCTGTGATTATTCATGAATCCACCGAAGAGGAAGTTAACAAACCCAAGAGTTCACCAGAATTAGATAATATCCTAGGGGAGTATAGCGACATCTTTGATAATCGACCAGGAGAAATCAAAGATTTCGAATATCAAATTCAAGTTACGGATGATGCACCTTTTCATGCTAAATTGTATCCTGTAGCCGAGAAACATAGGGAGAAGGTGAAGATACTCATTCAGGATATGGAGAAAAATAATGTCATTGAGAAATATACGACATCTTACGTGAATCCTCTGGTAGTTGTGTCTAAACCAGATCGCAGTCTAAGGTTATGTGTGAACGCGCGGAATTTGAATTCAAGATTGTTGTCCGAGTAGGATAGACCACCAATCATAAAGGAATTACTCAGAAAATTCCAAGGCAAGGTCTGGTTATCGAACATAGATCTCACTTCGTCTTACCCCCACATTAGGCTCAGTGAAGACTCAAAAATATTTACGGGTTTTATGTTCGATCAACAAACCTATGTATTCCGACGTTTACCTTTTGGAGTTCAAACGTCCGGGTCTGTATTGATAAGAGCACTAGAACAGAACCTGAGTCCTGAAGTTAAGGAGATAGCGATTCGCTACATAGACGACATTTTAATTGCATCCGAGACCAGAGAAGAACATCTAATACAACCCCGAATGCTATTCGAAGATCTGAGGAACACCAATTTTAAAGTCACCCTTCGAATATGTCAATTCTTCCGAAAGGAGATTACATTTCTTGGACACATTCTTGATGATACCAAAATTCAGGCAATAGCAAATTTTCCCCGACCCACTCGGGTGAAGCATGTCCGAAGTTTTCTCGGCACGTGCCAATTCTTCGCAGGGCATTGTTCTAAACTGGAACGGTTGCACCTGTGCAAGAATTATTAAAAAAGGGCAATACATGGAAAAGGAACGAAGTATGTGATCAATCATTCCAAGATGCAAAGAAGTTATTGGTGAACAGCATCAAACTCGAGTACCCAGACTTCATCAAGAACTTCATTATTGAATCTGATGCGTACACCGTAGGGATTGGAGCAATTCTTCTTCAAGAGGATGAAGACCACAGTAGACACTACCTGGCTTTCATAAGCAGGAAACTTCGCCCATCGGAAAGGAACTATTTCACCACCCAGCTGGAAGCACTTGCCATTATATTTGCTTTAGAAACTTGGAAGAAGCTTTTGATAGGACATGCTGTGATAGTAAGAACAGATCACCATGCCCTAGAGTTTATTCTTCGGAGTAACTTTGCCAGTGAAAGAATTACCAGATGGTCACGTTTCATCCAACAGTTCAACTTAACCATCGAACATACTGCAGGGAAGTTGAATGTTGGAGCGGATTTGTTGAGTCGAGCAGTGGAGACTACATCTGAAGTTCTTCAGGTCAACTTATCGATTGAAGACGAAGAAACTTTGAGGAAATTAAGACTTCTACCCTTGTCCCAGAGAAGAAATAGACGACTAAGGAACATTTATCGTCTCATTCAAGGAGATATGAACCCAACGGATGAGGAAGATGCAGAGACGGAAAAAATGTCACGGGATTTATTAATGCTGGATGGTTTGGTTTATGAGTTTATCGATCCGGACCACACCAAGTTACGGATAGCTGTGCCTCCCCGGATGCAAGACCCCATCATTTGCATGGCGCACCGTATGTCAGGTCATGCGGGTGTCGTCAAGACGATAGAGATTATTCAAGAGAAATTTTCGTGGGAGCAGATGAGACACACAGTTAGAAACACTCTTCGAGGGTGCGTTGTGCCAAAGAAGCAAGCATAATTCTTAACTCTTAAAGGAAGCTCCCAGGTTTATAATTCCATCTAGGCCTTGTGAAATCTTTGCCACTGACATTTATGGTCCTCTCCCCAAATCAAAAAGAGGGAACAGGTATATTCTAGTAACGACTGACATTTTAGCAAATATACCATGCTGCATCCTATCCAGAAGGCGAATGCAAAATGTAGTGCAAATCGAATTAAAAACCGTGTAATTCCGGAAGCAGGCTAACCAGAATTCCTTCTAACCGATCATGGATCTCAACTCACGTCATTGGAATTCAGGATTGCGATGGAGAATCTGGGAATTAAACAGTTGCTCTGTTCCATAAGGCATCCAGAGAGCAATACTGCTGAACGTGTAATGGCTGAAATTTCGAAATTTTGTCCTAACGAGCTTTGGAAGAGGATGGAACTAATCCCACTAGCAGCCGAATCCATCAATTCTACTGTCCAGGAAAACACGGGACAGATTCCGATGCTACTTCACCATGGGATGAAGCCTAGGAGACTCTGGCATCGAGAAGTTTCTATTCCACCGGAACACGAACCCAGCCGTCAAAGGAGAGAGATACAAGCCTTGGAAAAGTTGAGAAGCCAAGCCTTGTAAAGAGAACTTTAAAAAATATGTTGAAAAATACGGAAGTAAAAATATATAATTACGAATCACACTTTCGTCGAGTTAGATAACCAATGGTTATTTCATGCAACCATCACAGTTAAGTTTCACATTTGATTTTCTCGTGTTCTACAGATATTTCCCAGTACTTGTCAACCCGAGTTTATTGTAGATAAACCTTTAAATTCAACGATAATTTGCGTTTGTCAAATACAAAATGTGATCAGGTGATTATTGACACAATAATAGAATGGGCCGGTGCTAACGATTATATTTTCATTTTATGAACAGCCACTACCATTACAAGGATATTTTCGATCCTATTGAAGTTATAAATATTATACAAAATATGAAATTTTGTAAAGATTTATATTTTCATATTCTACTGAAGAATAATAATTTTGGTGATAGTATTTGTTACTATTTTTGATGACAATTTTCAGAATGATATTTTCAAAATTTGATTTAGTTAATATTTGGATTAATGTTTTGGGTTGATATTTTGATCCCTGAATTTATAGTTGAGTCATGCACTCATGATTGTTATTTTCGGATCGAGAACAGATGATATAATAAATAATTTTCTCACCATCGAAGTTCTTCGAATCCATGCTCATAGTGTTTAAACATGGTTGTTTAATGATGCTCAGTTGTCCTACAAATCGTTATTTTTGTAATTAACTCATTGCTATGATATTTAATGTGCTGATTTTGAAAGCAAATGATGATTCTTGGAAAGTTATAGTTTTTGTTTAAGCAAATGAACTTATAAACAAAGTGATTTTTGACAAACAAGTGAATCAAGTAAAAATATAACTTCTTTCAACAAGTGAATACTAGTCAAGTAGGATTCAGGCTGGACGACTGAATTTGCCCTGAATAACCTACCGTTATATATAATATATTTGAACAAATCCAACAGGACTGATATTCCGACTTTTGTTCAAATCGAACAGTGTTCATGTGTTTATAATTCTGTCTTGTATATAAAGTGTATGAATCTTTTCATGCATACTCAATGCTTTTATGGCATTCTTATAGATTCAATTTTAAATTAAAAATTAAATGAGATTCATTTATGAATTGTGGTATTTTCAAAGTCTCCTTCTATCCTTATTGTTGCATCGAGCCGAAAATCAGTAAAGCAATTTTAGATATTGTTTGTTATTGTAATTTAAACCCATATGGCGCCCTGAGATGTTAAGATTTTCGTCCTGACTTATCTTTGATAAAATGCATATGTGGTCGTTTGACTTCGGTCTAAACGGGCACATTACCCATAGTACAATGAACATTTAAGTATAGACAACATTGAACACTTGAGAGTGTGAAAGAGGACTGAAAGTTACTCCAACACGTGTCTCCAAACATATTATAAAAATTTGCCCTCAATAAAATACAGATTATTTACATATTAACCAAAATTGTCCAATACCTGCCATTAAAAAAATATAAATACAAATATATAGCAAATAAATTCCAAGAACAAACGCACTTGCACAGCCTTAACTTTGTACTACACAAATGGCTCTTCTTCAGCATAGTGTATTTCTGTGTGATCAACCAGTTATGCATCATCACCGAAGTTTTTCAGAGCTTTATTGTAGTACAACTGAGCTTGTTCGGACAGAGAAACAAACTTCAGAAGTGCTGCAACATCCTTCCTCTTCTCTGAATATATTTTATTGCATTCCTCTACTACATGGACCAATCTGTATGAGGTCCCTAAGAATGGACTGATTTCTTCTTTAACACTTCGTATTCATTGAAGTCTTCATTGTAGGTATTCTTGGCAAACACTTCATTCTTTCCTTTTTTGTACATAAGAACACGCTGCTCACTCATCAAGAATAGGAGCTTAGTTTTCATTATATTATTGGCGCTCCTTTTAAAATCAAGTTGCCGCCAATCCTTCTTTTAAAGTTTAACAGCTCCATGTTTTTCCAGATTAGCATGATAATCTTGTGGATCTAATAGTTTTTCACGAGTTCTGTACACTTTTTCGATTCTTCCAAACACTCGGTCCAGAGGCAAAAAACTGTGTCCTCTGATAGGAAATATGTGTTCCACTTTATTAAAAATGTCACTTTTTTACATAATCTAGCAAGAAGCCCATGAGGTTCGAGTTCTTGTTTTGACTTGTGGCAGAGTCTGAGAACAGTGTCAATGTTTTCTGGGATTTTATGCCTTCTGGTTTTGCTTCTTGACGAACCCTCTCTTCAAGACAGTGTAGGAAGTTATGCAATGCTGATGCAACTTCGTTCGATCCTCTTCCTGACTGATCTTCTGTACAAGAATATATGAATGTGTTTTCCACATTTGGACGTTTTCATGTATTATAAAAGTTAGGTTGTACAGCCAACGCTGTCGAGCATAAAAAGTCTCGGAAATTCTAATCATGTGAAGGGGCTGGTTCTGTTGCATGTCAAATGCTACTTTCAGAACATTATCTTCCTCTCGCTTCAAAATTTCATAAATTTATTTGGCTCGGAATTTGTGCAATCTGTAACATTCCATCAGGTCTGCCCTTTCGGCTGGTTATGTAGAATTATTTTGTATCTTGATTTGTAATTCTTCACAGTATGAACATGTGTCGGTTTTCGGGTGCCCAAACCCGATATTGAATCGTGTTTGGAAAATTCTATGAAATTTTCTATAATATGCGACTGATTTTGAAGCACTTACCCTGGCCTCTCTCCACTATCGCCAAATCTTCTTGACGGAAAGTGTTGGGTCCATGTAAACTCGTGCGCTCTTTGCCCTCCCATAATGCCTTTCTCTGCACTTCAATGTCTTAATGAAATTAACAATTGAAACCTCAGTTTCCATGTCTTTTGCTTTAATACGACCACCGCCCCTGTTCTCTTTACATTGTTCACTTGTAGCATTGAAGTTCTTAGATAAACGATTCAATCTGGATCTACTCATTCCTGTTACCGAACAGAAAGATTGAGCACAAACTCGTATAATCTGGCCGGCTATCCTCCGTATAAAATATTGTGTTAATAACCTATAGCACGGGGATTGCCTACATTTCTTGGTCGATGTGATTTTGTTCTTTGGTTACAATATATTTTAAAAGGAAGTTATCTTGCTCTACTTTTGATTTGTTGTCATACAGTTTGTCACGGAAATGAGTTATGTCTTCTTGACTCAACAATCCTACCTTGCATGTATAGTTCGGTCTTCCAGCATGATTACAAGCGATACAAGATTCAGGGTGAACACTTGAACTGTTTCTTGCTCGCTTTTTGTTTTATCCCAGGTGTTTACATCTTTTCTTCTCTTCCTGCTTCGACCGTAATCTTCTAGAGGACTCTTTAATCCTTCTAAATCAAAGTCACTCATTTTGTACACTTTCTTAAAATGTAGAAACTTTCTCTTAAACACAGCTCGCCAACATACGACACATGAAACAGCCAAGAGGTTACTGGCGGGAAACAGGCGCGTTAGACTTAGCAGAGTTTGGAAGACATCACGGCCTGGCGGGAAACAGGAGCTTACTCGTACGCATGCGCATTAGACTTAGCAGAGTTTGGAAGACATCACGGCCTGACTTAGTACAGTTTAAAAAAATGCAATATCCTACTTTACAATTTACGATGACATAGTGAGTTCTGGAATAAAATATTAGTAACATACGAACAAGATCCAACGGATTTCTCAATTTCGTCCAAAACTGACTTAGTGAGTTTTGGAAACGAGCTCTTCAATTGTATACTCAAACGTCCCTAAATAGAGGGACACCTTTATAATATCACGGTCTAATAAACCATTGACCATTTACACTACACGCTCATTGTACACTTTTATTCCACACTTGCTTTGACCTCCCAACTCCCTACACCTTGACCCTCCAGTGCTTGTAATTATAGAATCGCCGTGTAGGCAGTATTCTATTTCATTGCCGCAACCTCGAGTGCTATGGAGCCGAGCAGTGCGCCGTCAGCTAATAGTAAAAGCGCGTACTCGCAACACTCACTCTGAGCGCTAATAGCTCGCTTAATTAACGCATCCCCTAAGTAACGCCGTCCCGACAAACCAAAGCTTCGCCCGTCTGCCACAACTCCCCCGTACACGCCCCCATCCCGAATTCCAACACATTCACTAAAACTCTTCCGATTGGACCACACCTTCCAAATTTACCAATTACACCCTTTTGTTCGACCAACCCCGTTCCCGGTCGAAACAAATATTGGAGGAGGCGCCGGGCACTGCGTATTAGAAAACGGACCCATACAACGGGTCCAGCAGTGCAAACGGTAATACCCTTGCAGCTAAGCAACCCCCGAATAGCAGATTTTTTAGGGTACATTAGTGGAACATTTTTTCCGATCGGCAGGAATTATAGTTATCCCACCCTACCCACCACATAAGGAGTTAAAGCGAAATAAACCTCACGTAGAATAGAGCAAGGAATAAGAATTTCTTTATAGAAGCAAGTATAGCAGATTTTTTATATTTTTCAGAGCTACGTACCAGATATTTTTGAGGTGACACTATAACCTATATCACTCACCCACCCAAACTACACACCCCATACAGAGTTTAGTAGG
Source organism: Meconema thalassinum (assembly GCA_946902985.2). NCBI lineage: Eukaryota > Metazoa > Arthropoda > Insecta > Orthoptera > Tettigoniidae > Meconema > Meconema thalassinum. The sequence continues at coordinate 1,152,771,408 of OX336389.2, forward strand.
AATACCTCTCACACTCCAAGCCAGCCACCCACCCGATAGGGCAGTTACGTGGGAAAACATTTGTAAGCCAATTACAGGGAAACTTATCGCACCCTAAAGTGAGGGTATAATAGCGCCAATTTATTAAATTAAGAGCACGAAGTAATACACAATCCCCAGGATATATATTTACACATCCCATACATAAATACTCACACAATTTATGATAGGGGCATTTTCACAGAGCTCAACAATTTTCTTTAAGCACGCCCTAAGAAAGTACATTAGTCCTACCAAGCAGGTATATTGAATTTATTAGAGGCATTACAACACAAACACACAGTACACACTGATACATCCTCCCTTAGCCTCGAACAGCATGTCTTTGTATGCACGCCAAGCCAGGGTGAGCAACATCAACATGTACCAAGAATTGATAGCGTGGCACACTAGAATAGCAGAGAGACAAAATTGCCTGAGAAGGTATCAGGAATTCCTCAGAGTTCAGTACAGGAGGATTCTTGGAGCGCTCCTGCATAAGAAGGGAGATTATACAATTAGAGGGCCAATTTCAACTGTCGGGAAAATGTTCAACCGGTCACACTAGCGCCTACACTTGCAACATGATGCCATACTCCAAGAATATTTTAAGCTAAGGCAACAGCACATTAATGTAGGTACACATGGTACAAAGGTGGCCGAGCAGGCAAAAGCGCTTACCCAAGAGTATGCAGGACTCTGGGAACGCTACATAAAACTGCAGAAGAAGAACACAATGTTAGAATTCATAGCCAGCGGTTACATACACCCCATAGATGAGGTTACGTAGTGTACCCATGTGAATAATTTCCATGGAAAACATGCTTCTGCCTCCAGCTAGCATCAGTCCTCAGGCGTGTACCGTTCACCCACTGAGCAGTTGCATATTCTTGATCTGAGACTAAAAGGTATCAACTCTACAATAATAAGGCACAACTCTATTATAAAGAATTTAATTGAGCTCTAAATCATGGATTCACACAAACAAAAACACAATCCCAACAATAATACACAAAACAATGCAAAACTTATTCCTTCAATCCACTATTATTCGCATTTTATCCTCGCAAATCCAAATGATTATTTATTCATTTACCATGAGATTAACATAAAATTCATTCTCAAGTGCGCTGATGCACTGGTAAAATACACATACAACTGTACTTACAATCTTACGTCACCTATTGTGACCACTTTAATTTCACAATCTAGTTGTTTATTCTCAACATATCCTACTTTACATTACGCGTACTATTATGTTCTGTATTTCTTTTCCCACCAAAATGCTCTACCATGCATTAACCAATTTATGGGTTGCACATCATATCTACTTGCAACTCCATTGTTATTTGTAATTCTACCCCTCTATGCAGTTCCACTGTATTCCGTCATGAGTTCAATTTCAATGATTCCGTTACCGCTGTGTCGGGTGGGATTTTATGCTACCCTTGCGTGGGCATAGCATATGGCATCTAGTGTCCACCTTCGTAAATAGGTGACAATGTCAGTATGAAAATGCAACTTTCAACAACTTATAATTTGCCAAGTATTAAGTTATCAGAATGATCCTTAATTATCAATGTGTTTCAAACCACACAAATTAATTATACAATACAACAATGATTCTTTTATTACAAACAGGGTTTCAAAGTCTTTCCTCTCTAAACGTCACCCTCCAAGGGTAGTTTAATCTCTCTTCCCCCTGGCCCTTCCTGTATACAATGGGTCTGCGCCGGGCTGTAACAAAACTCTCGCTACCTCCCTCGCTCTGTCCCTTTTCTTTTATTTCCAAGCAGTAGCACGTGGCTTCAAATACAATAGTGCCGTCTCACTGACCTGCACAACACCGATGATCTAACTGAACTGTATGCAAGACGGGATCTGGAATTGTTTAAGCATTTAGTCCTATCCTTAGGATAATAATAGCTGGCCACAACAGGTCCATTTACATTCATATGAAGGAACGAGATTCATCAAACACATGTCGAATTGGGATAACCGGCATCTTTTTGTTAAAGAACACGGTCAGGTACACTTCCTGCCGTCTACATTCACTCCCAGGAGCTGAATTTATTCAATAGCTAGTTCTCGGTCGATATCAGGTGTCATGCTGAGGTGTCCATTGTTATCCTCCCATGCACCACTGGATTCGAACCCGGAACATTTCATAGCAATACTCAGAGCTAGGGTTTCCTTCACTAAATACACTCTGGCAAATAATAATATCTCTGTATGCCCTTGGCTATACGAGATTTCACACGTCGATTAGATTATCTGGCTCCCATGACTATTGTGATATGATCCCGTCCTTTAATTAATAAGATAATCTCTATCAATTACTCTTATAAGCTTATTCATCAAGCTGCGATTCAAGTCACTATTAAACCCTTCCAATTCATTTATTCTTGCATATTTATTTCCATTATCATAATATACTCTGATATTAAATTCCTTTGCTTAGCCCATCACGTAATATTACTGCTTGGATACACAAGTAATCCAATTAGCATATATATTTTGCTTACAAACATTCTCCCTGATGTGTATTCATTTATTCTCATTATTATTATTATTATTACTGACATAAATATTTCCCTCTACCGACACAACGTAACCGTATTTAAATAATCAATAACCGAACATCCGTGTTCGTTACGTTAACTTTCTATTTAACTCAATTGCCATTTTACATTAGTGGTAACGATTTATCCACTCAATGATGTACAAAGGCATCTCAACTTGACTAAACTCAACACAACATTAATATATCGAGGTTCTACCTCCCAAAATTGACTCTTTTTGGCATATTCTATAAATTTTGAAAACACTCAACATACAGTGGACTACATTCACTACAAAATCTTGGTTTTGGTTACTCACATTGGTTAATCTGGTGGCTCCGACCAAACATTTTCTCCAGTAATGCCCACCATCATTTGCAAATTAGCAAGGCATTATCACACTTTTCACACAGATTTTACATAATTTTTGCATTACAAAACACACTGCACTTTGCTTCTCCATGTCGAAGCTGTCGCTTCCTTTTTCACAAAACACGTTATATCAATTATTACACTGTTAATTTTACATATATTTAAATGACCATCACTAAAATCATACGATCACTATGTACATTTCTTAATGGTTGACCCTTCCTTCTAAAATTTCACGACTATCCCGCATCTCGTTCGGAACTCTCGATTCTCTGCCTAATGATTCCTAGCGGTCCCCAATCTGTCTATCAATTTCTATCCTTAGATAAATTTCCCGATATCGCATAAATATGCTTCCACGTCGTCCTGAGCATTAATTACAGTGGTATCCCTGCGAAATGTCATCCTTCGCATAACAAAGTTTATACCTGCGCAGTTCGACATCCTATTATATGTCCAATCAATAGCTTATATATTGCGCTCGTCCATTGTACATTGCACTTGTACAATTACCACTTTCATTTGTCCTTCGGCCGGACTTACAGTCCCCCTGAATGATATGCTTATAACAAAACATCGGACAGTTCCACGTACATTATTATGATACCACATAATATCTCCTCGTCATGAGGTACGACTTGCCTAATCTGATATTGTCTTAACTTGTAGATCACACGGTACATTTTCTGCGTACTCAATAGTAATCACTTGTCCTGACGACTATAAAAGTGTGGCACGACTGTCCTTATTAATTGTTCTTATTTAGTGCCTTACTGCATGGTTAATATGTTGATGCACTTAAACTAAAGTCCGCACGTCCCCTCCTGGATTCAGGCGGCGTGCGCTTCGCACTAGGCTATGGTTCAACTGACTATATTAATCGTTCTTAATTAATGTCTTACTGCATGGTTATTATGTTGATGAGCACTCAAACTAAAGTGCGCGCGTCCCCTCCTGGACTCCCGCGACGTTCGCTTCGCACTAGACTATGGTTCAACTGACTATATTAATCGTTCTTAATTAATGCCTTACTGCATGGTTGATGAGCACTCAACATACTAAAGTCCGCGCTTCCCCTCCTGGCTTCAGGCGGCGTGCACTCTGCACGAGAGTATGGTTCAACTGACCCCGACTGTTTGCTCCACTGACCTTATATCAGTTTGGAGACAAAAATAGGTCTAACATTTCCTTGGAGCTTGATCTCCTCTCTCCGTACATTTCTGGTCTTGAAATAACGTTTTCCTGGTCCATTTTGCCTCGCTGATCACATATCCGTCTGTGCGCTCGAGGATCGAACGGCCAATTAATTAATATTAATTGCCTTTGCCAGCGCGTCCCCACGCCGCGTCACTGGTTTTTCCCCGAAGACATGGTCAGATTCTGGCGCTGGCCTCACTTCTACGGTGTCAATGCGCGTTACATTAATCTGACTCGATTTCAATATTTGACGGCTTGATAATTAGCCTCCTGGCCATTCATTCACATAGGTGCGATCCTCATGTCTCTGAGTTACTCCATTCACGAGTAATCATTAAATTATTCTGGCATCTTCTCATCCCCCTGAACTTTTCCTTATGTAGCGGGGAATCACTTGCCCATATATTACCGTCCTGCCTTGTCTCAGACAGCATAAGTAGGTCATAGTGACTGGCATGGCTCCACGAAACCACGCCTCTAATCCAGGCCCATTTACAATCTGTCAAGAGTTCTCACTCTCTGCACTAAGTCCAGAATTGTATGCATCTTACAGCCCAATACTGCCGTATTCTGCTAATATTTTCTCATTATATTAACAAATAATGTCAGAATTTGTTTATATCACAACAGTGATTTGATGTGTTCTTCCTTTAGGGGTTTTTATAGCTTAAACTCCCTCAAAAGATCTTGTGTTCGTTTCTTGCTGGTATCTCCAGTCTGTTTTCATTTACCCCAGAGATCCAGGTTCGACACCAGTCAGCCTAACCCCGTTGGGTTCAGTAGATGACAGAGAAATTTGCACAAATGTCTATCTCTACACCTACCAACACGAGGAGGAAGGAGTACGCCGTGGCCATGGAACAAAAGCGGGTCAACCCACCCTCCAAAACACTGCAGGGGCACATAAACACAGGACACACTGCGCCGGTTCGAAGGGAATTCACCCCCGAAACCAGGCGAACACTGTCATCTGCACCCCGGCACAAACATACAGAAGGGTGTTGCATTCAACCCCTGAAAACACCATCCACACCTACCAGAAGACTTCGCCCGTGCTCACACAAAATACGCTGGGCAATAGGAAAACTTCGGTTCCTACCCCCAAGGGCTATCCAAATATAGGGGATACAGCCCATTGTACACCATCTACACATACACAAATTACACGGGGTAGTAGGAAAGTATTGCTTCCCACCCCCGCAAGTCATTTACACAGGGCGGAACAACACACCCTTTCAAACACTCACATTACAGTGCGGCGCGAAATTAGCCCTTCAGGCAAGCGCGCACCCCAGCTGGTAAGGGGGCACTACAGTGCAAATAAGCCCAAGCTCACCCCACTGCAAACTCCCAAGGGAAGCAGCAGGGAGCGACCGCAGTGGGTGCCCGAAGCTTACGCCTTGGTTACAAAGCGAATTCAGGCACCACATCGACCAAGGGCGATCGGGAGATAATGAAATTTAGGAAACGGAGAAACACATTAAATAAGATAAGAATTACGGCCCAAGAAAACGACAATTGACATGACACAGGAGAATCAAAGCCAGCGCCGTAAACACAAACGGTAGACACTGACACGGGTGACACATTCACGAACAACATAAATCACACATTTATACAAAACCCGTAGGTTCATATACACATGACTACGGCAGTTACACAATTCCTAAATTAGGGTCCAATTAACACATAAAGGCTGCTGGACAAAGATTCCGAAAAAGCAAGCTTACGAACATAAATTTCCATATACACAGTGCCCATGCACTATACTCCATATGTATCACTATTATACCACGAAAAGGTTACAGGGGATCGGTAGAGGCAAAAATAGACAGCGACACCTAGATGAGAAGCACAACACTAGAGGCCACGCAGGACCACATAAGGTAATAACTGATAAACGCGGGCAGACATAGAACACACGGATTCACAGCAAATACATAATTTTACCAATACGCAGCGTCATTATGTGTCCATAACAGAGGGTTAGAAACACACGCAAATGTATGGAACAGTACGTTCGTTTATTACAAGAAGTGGTAGACAAGTTGACACCATTTCTCAGACCAGGTTATGCACATGATTGCTTTCCACATTAAATTGTCAACACACGGCGAGCAAGCAGCTATGCAGTCAAGACTGCTGTTACTGCATTGTAATGTGTAACTATTACTAGATCAGCAGAAACACAGAGTATAATACGGTAGAATAGCGAGTCGCCAGCGCACTTAGAAGCGCTACCAATAACACTACAGTGACGTACAGTCATTCACGCCACTTTCAAAACCTCCTAACTCCCAAAATTCAAGACGGGGGACAACCGGAATTCCCCAAATCATTACAGACAGGGTATATTTTCACCTATGTATGCCAGTTCCACTGTACACACTACAGAAATATTATTAAGGTAGGCTATTAGTGACCCCGAAATACCAATAGAGGGCATATTAGACTCTATTAAGTATACACAATACTCCTGTTAGTCGCGTACAACCCTCATTGCAGGGAAACTCTTCATTACAGACAGGGCCTGCTAATCATGCACAAAATTGGAACAGGGTGCAAATCACGGGTATGAGAAGACAAACACATTGACACAGGGAAACAGGGACGCGGCAATAATTACGTTACCCAATGACATCTAGCCGCGAAATACACTACTAGAAGCCACATTGGGATATAAATAATAACACTGATAACACGCGCAAACACAAGGTATAAAGAACACACAGAGGCGAGCGAGCGACCTCCGAAGAGAATGAGACATACACGAGAGAGAAAGGGTCGACCAACTGAAAACCAAGTGGTACCGACTCACGGAAACAGACAGACACATTAGAAAAGGCTTTGACACTGTATATAAGTGCATAGTGAAGATAGGCATACAGGAAGCCACAAGGGCTAGTAGGCGAAATTGACGGCCAACTGAAAAGCAATCAGCCCTAAGTACACTACTCACTTAACCCTGGACAGCGCAATTTTTTTTTGGAACAAGTATGATAATTCACTGTCGACACACGTGGGGTTTAGAAATAATAATTGCTTCACACGGTAAACAATCTATATACACAAACCTGTCGCAATGGTGCACGAAATAACATTGCACTCTGCGGATACATAACAGAAAAAATTCTTAGCCTCAAAACATCTACATACCACAGGCGACTCTAGGCACGTCTATAAAACACAATGTTGCAAAAGTGCTGACCATCAACAAACAAACATACACGCGGGAACATACACTTGCAATATCGCAGGATTGCATCATGGCGGAGCTTCCGGCTATCTTGCAATAATATCCACGGGGGAAAGCTGAAACGATCAACAAAAAAAGCAAACAATGCAAATACGCAGTACACTAGTCCGCCATCGCGAAAGTCGACTTTAATACTCGCTCTCAGCGGCCATTAAAAAGCCGAACTCAGGATTGGCTGATAAGACTAAACGTATATGGGACACGCCTACAGACACGTTGATAAGGCCCAGCTCGAGGCAGGTACTCAGATAGCAGGATTCACTCAGACGGGTCATAACAATAAACAAAAGGCGACATAGAGGGGAAGATCGCGGTTACTCCACCGAATAGTTACATATTTTACGGGACACGGAGTTGCATGCCTAGGCCAAAGGAAGCCTACATGTAGCCCAACCGTATTTAGGATTACAAAGTATTTACGCGATGGTCCAGTACAGTGCGGCAAGCGAGACTGCCCCCAGCAGCAAAGTACGCTGCAAGCCACGAGTGTCTACTGCCCATTCACACTTCATACATTAGACGCGTCCTCAATAAATAAAACATCCCCTAAGATAGGGATGCATATAATTATAAAATTCAGGGAAGTTCACCCCGATACACAGTGATCTCTATACTGGCAAAAAGCCACTGCAGACAATCGATTACAAGGGCAGGATAATAAATTGACCCCCAAGATAGGGCGGACACATAAAATTATAAAGGACAAGGCTGCATACGAAGCTAGGTAGGCAGGCAACAGGGCGCTAAGCGCACTTATATTACACAGTTCTTATAGTAGCCATGTTTGACAGGGCGCTAAGCGCAAACCCCATAGTATTATTAATTAAGATAAAGATAGCATGGAGCTGTAAAACCTACACGCTATATCATAGAAATTGGAACAGCGCAGGGACGCTACCTGTTCGAATATTCATATTGTAGTGTAAGTAAGGGATGATAATCCCACAGCGATAGTTAAACAAGGTACTGTATTTTAATAGACATTATATGCCATGAGGCATATACAGGACTTACAGACGCACGGTGAGCGTACGGGAATGGCAATAAAGAGCGAAGAAAACACAGCATGACCAAGAGAGGATGGTCACATAATAAACGGCACAGAGAAATTACATACCCACAATTTTCCATAAAATACATACAGGCCAATATCCATATACCATTCTCCTCCATACCTAACACCTTCCAACAATTTACACACACACCTGTACACTACACTAATTACACCCGAGGGATGTAAACATTCATGCTTGTAAAATGAGGGCAAACTGCGCCCCGCACCATAACGCTTTCACCCGAATAATAGGGGTGCTCGGACGCAAATAATACTTGTGCATGCTAGATACATCTATTTACATAGATGAAAGGCCACTAACAAACTAACACAGATTTGCAATAAAACAGTCCGCATGGTAAACTATACAACTATTCAACCCATGTCAAACCATTCCCTTACCCGATATGCATGTACACCTACCCACCTGCCCAGGGTTATTAGTATCACACCTGCATGCATTTAAATTTTGGTCATACGGGAAAAATCCAAAATCGAAACAGCGCTGGCGCAACGCGGGAAAACATTGAGATCTCGTTAAGCCTAGCCTGCTACCGTGTCGGATAAGTTTAAAACCACTATGCGTTACGGCCAGTGGCTCCAGACCTGCAGGGGGAACTTGACTGTCTGAGGGGAGAAAAAGCCAACTCAGCCTCGAACATAAAAGAAAACCCGCCTAGGGACGTCCAAATTAGTGACTTGACCTATTAGTTAGTCTGTAATGTTAAGTAGCATCCCTGAGGCGGGGGATGAGTCTTCCGATCGCATGGAAGTGAAGACGTGAGCCTGGGCTCAGCGGAAACCCCCAGGCCACAAAAAAGCCCTTATCCGGATATAAGGTGAAGAGGAATTCCGCGACGAATATTCCGCGATGAAATAAATGAATTTACCCGGACGATATTTCCCGGATGATATCATTTTCATGGACGATTTTCCCGATTGATTTTGTTCCGCGCCCACAAATGTTGAGTAGCGACTCTTGTGCTTAAATAGGGAAGCAGCGTGCCCCTACAGATGTAAATGAAGGTAGCGACCATTCATAGGGGATTGGGCATCCCGTAATATAATTTCCCGACGGTATTTCCCCGGATGATATAATTCCCAGGATGGTAAATTCCCGGATGATAAAATGAATATCCATGAGATGCACATTCCGCAAGATATAGCCCAAGTAAATAGGGATGCAGCGGCCCCTAGAGCAATAAATGGAGGGTAACGACCCCCAGAGCGGGATGGGCTCCCAAAGCACTAGTGTCCGCACCGCATCGAGCAGTGACGACGCACTAGCTGCCACGTTACTTTAACATGAATTACACACAATAATATAAGCAACTACATTCCGGTGACACCCGTAGAATGATTTATAAAAAAGGTTATAAGCCATGGATCCCGATACACAGGCCTTTACACACACAAACGCATTTAGTTATTAAGGTGGGACGTCGTCACTTAGATTTAGGAGGGGAGAAGAGCCTCTACCAGGATTCAGGTTCCGGTAGAACACATGCGACGGCGTCCCGGAGGTCCGCCGACCGGGCAGATCCTCAAGTAGTACATAAGGAGGAAAGTGTACAAAAACTTCGGTCTGGCAGTTTTGTAGCCTTCCGGTGGCACCAGAATTTGCACGCACGGAACCCCCGAAAGGGAGATATTCCTCGTTGGAAATTTAGTATGTAAGATATAGTTGCATATTTCGAGAACAACTTAGATAATAAGCAAATTTCGTAAGTCAGTGCTGTCCCAAAGCAGCAGCTGGCAACGCATATTTCGGCCTAAGAATAAGGAGATATTTCGGCAATTTTTTTCTACATATAGATTAGTATGTAGCTAGATATAAGATACACTTACACGGCACCAATAAGACCAATAAGACCCGGTAATACATAGATAATCCCGCGAGGTAGCATTCTGCGACGAAATAATACAGCTTATTCTAAATAGATGGTAGCGACCCCTACAGATATAAATGTTCGGTTATCGACCGTCCAGACAGGCTCAACAAAACGCATCTCGCGAGGTATATTCCGCGATGAAACGAATTAATTTCCTGGCATGGAGACCAGAGACATAGTAATACAGCCTATTTTAAATACCGGGTAGCGACCCTTAGAGTTTCAAAAAGGCTCAACAAGACACTATACACGAGACGTCGGAAGAGGTCTCAAGGGCGGTAGCACCTAACCCGACCCTTAAAAACAGAGCTGCGCGTACAACAATAAACTTGGCCAAGGGTATTTCACTAACATGTTTTGCATTTCAGCTATGAGCTTCAGTACTGCTGCGGAGAAGCGCTGAAGAAAGAGAACAAAATCATGATCTACAGGTACACATCTAGGGTATAAGAAACTAACATAGAACTGCAATTAGTAATAAAGTAGCTTAAGGCAATAACAGGTAATTTAATATCAAATAACATGCGTTTCATCCACACGTCAAACGGCAGAGTATTAACACACCCATAACGTAATTTTTTCACAGATGGAGACCATGGGAATGTACATACTACTTGTAAATATACATCCCCCACACCCAAATGCAATACACTCCTATGTAACAAACACATACACTCTTCATCGATTTCAGTTGCACCCCTTAAAGGTGACAACGCAGCGGCCAGCGATGCACAGTAACTGTGGAATACTGAACATCGCTGAACGCAAAGATACATACTACAAGCAAATGAAGCGTGAATCCAGTGTATACGGGCGGCACAAAGCTTGTAAGCGCCGAGCCTTCGACGCTAAGGTGGGATTCTTAACCACGTTGGGAAAACCACTAGGGTATAAGATAAATCAAAATGAATCAGCGGATTAGCCACTGAACCCTATCAGGAACGGCCGCTTAAGAACGCTCAAGAATGCGAAGCAAGGTATAAAATTAACAGCGTGCAAAAGGTATAAAATAACTTGCCACTTAAAAGAGCTCTATAAGGTAATGCGTACTATTTTGTCATTTATTTTTGTATTTTGTAATTATATCATGGTAGCACCATATGATGCTACACATACATATTCCACATGATTGAATAATATACTTGTGCGAAGGGTACTAATATTGCAACTATCATTATTATTATTATTATTATTATTATGATTATTACCTTTAATGTGATTACTACTATTATTATTATCAGTGTCATGCTTGTTATCATTATTGTTGTTACAACTGTCATTATACAATGCTACTATAATTACCACAAGATTATCACCATCATGTACACGGCACCATTATTGCCAGCATCGTCATGTCGAATATTGTTTACATTTTTTCACTGCATTCTATCACACGTAACCCTTTACATTTCAACACATGTACTTTCATTTTCACCCTTCTAAATTACAAATTTGTGAAAATGGCCTACATTTACCCCACACAATAAAAAGATTATGAAACTACCCTTAACACTTACACCCAGGCCATCTGTTTTACTCTTTCTTCAATCTCTATACTTTCCTTACATGTTAACCTTATTCACCTTACCCGCAGAAGACATTTTTTTCATCCCGCTGCAGAGACAGCAAGAATGCTCTTACGATGTTTTTTTCCCTTTATGCGGAGTCAGGCTACTGTAAACATAACTATTGTATTTATAAGCAGAGCTAAACTTATCTATGTCCCATCCCTAACCCCCCCCCCCCCTCTGAGAGCACACAATACCTACACACCGTCGAGGAACCGATGACCACCAACACACAACATACACACCGCGCGAAAGAAGGAGAACACCAGGGGAGAAGAATAAGAAGAATAAGAGGACAAGGAGGAAGAGAGGGAGGAAGGAAGGAGAAGAGGGGGAGAACTACCCCGAACTCTCATTCCAGCTCGCGAGGACTCGAGCTAAACCTCGACCAGGTGTTGTTCAGGCCCTGGGTCTTTACACCCTCAGGACCCTAGGACTTTTACGCATCCCCAAGGGAGAGGTGGCTTACGCCACTGAACTCACGCTCACCCACAAGCTGCGAATCCGCTAACACATTAAGAACTCAAACCTACAAAGCTACGATTCAACCCCAACACCAAACACCCTCTTCCGCCCCAAAACTACCCCAGCTGGAGATACAATAAAATCCAGAACACCATCTTAATACAGCAGGCAGGCGACCACTTATTACAGGTGGTTGGCCAAGAGCTTGCGCCACTCACATACAATTTACACTTACAAGTATCTGGGACGACAACATGTGGTGTAATACTGAGTCAGCAATGCCGGAAGACATAAAAGAGAGGTCTCATCTGAACCAATCGTCTGTCACTGCCCGAGGGTACCCCCGTTTGCATCCTGACTCTCACCTACAGGTAAGTGTGCATCGCAGAGTCCTATTACACCACATTGCCAAGTGTATTCCTGTCCACTTGCACCCCAATTCATTGTTGTATAAACCACATTTACAATTGTATACTCAAACGTCCCTAAATAGAGGGACACCTTTATAACATCACGGTCAAATAAACCATTGACCATTTACACTACACGCTCATTGTACACTTTCATTCCACGCTTGTTTTTACCTCCCGACTCCCTACACCTTGACCCTCCAGTGCTTGTAATTATAGAATCGCCGTGTAGGCAGTATTCTATTTCTTTGCCGCAACCTTGAGTGCTATCGAGCCGAGCCGTGCGCCGTCAGCTAATAGTAAAAGCGCGTACTCGCAACACTCACTCTGAGCGCTAATAGCTCGCTTAATTAACGCATCCCCTAAATAACGCCGTCCCGACAATCCAAAGCTTCTCCCGTCTGCCACAACTCCCCCGTACACGCCCCCATCCCGAATTCTAACGCATTCACTAAAACTTTCTCGATTGGACCACACCTTTCAAATTTATCAATTACACCCTTTTGTTCGACCAACCCCGTTCCCGTTCGAAACAATATGGTTTTGAATTGGCCAGATTCATAGCGATGATTATTGGAATTTAAATTCCATCATCAATATCAACATTTTATTAAATTTCATCGACTCAACATAATTCTCCGAGGAACTTCTAGATCATCATTACATCTCCACGATGCAGCAACAGCAGCAACAATCAACTATGAAGCGAATCTACACGCTGAACGACGAATATAATCAATTTGATAATCATTTTTGGCAATTTAAATTCCAGCTTATTTCATTAATTTAACTTAGATACTCCTCTATAGTCAAAATAGGCCACGAAATTCCATTTAAGTCAGTAAATTCACTACCAATATTTTATTATTATTATTATTATTATTATTATTATCCATATTTTCTTTTTCTCTTGGACCAGTTTTATTTCAATTAATAAGTTCATTTTAATTAAATGCTAGGTTTGTCATCATTTATAGTTAGAAGTTACTAAATGGCATCCCGAACTCTTGAAGTAATTACTGATTGGTTGGTCGACTTAGTCACACCACGACGTGAGGTAAGAGATTCTTGTGGCTCTACTGCATCATTATTATTATTATGATTATTATTATTATTTCATATCTATAAATTTGGTCTACTGTGTGTGGTAGCCTGGCACCCGATATCTTAAATAAGCTTATTATTATTATTATTATTATTATTATTATTATTATTATTATTATTATTATTATTATTATTATTATTATTATTATTATTATTATTATTATTATTATTATTATGAAGTATCAGGTAAGCCAAAAAACACTTCAAGATATCCCTAACTTGAGCATGGACTGCCTCACAACTTTTTGTAAAATGTATGTAAGTATGAAGGTTATATGTATTTAGGTTCCTTTGGGATACGTATTACAAGCTAGCCTTACTTACACAGGGTCCGTAAGTTTCATATCAGGGAACAAACAAGTAGTTGGGTATTCCTAGCCACCTGAGCACATGGAGGGCCACGAATCAGAATATGTCCAAGATGTCCACTCCTATTCCACAGTAACTGGTATTCGGACTGTCAGGAACACTTAGGCCTAGTAGGCCACTCAACCTTTGCCCAGGGTTCACGAACTGAGACATGACTACAACATAAACCATACATAATCATGTAATATAGTGAGCTCGTAAGCCTAAAGTCTGGTGATATTGTAAGTACTGTGAGATCTGTATTGCAACTTAACCAGCCAGAACGAACCATCGAGAGATAGAACCTGATCCACCTACTTGGCATGACTTCGGTGGTAACCGACAGTTCCATTGTTCGGAGTATATTATTTTGTCTTTAATATGCGAGATTTTATTTAAAGAGATTGCTATTCTGAGAGTATTTAACAGGTCATATTTGGATAAAACGGAGTTCCTTTTATGGTAATGTTTTGGTATTAACATCGCAGAGATGCGAATTCAGGACTCCAGACACTGCTCGATTGCAGTAAGACTTCCGGAAACTACACTCTTTGATCGTCGTGAAGACGAAAGGTTGTTCCGATTTGTACTCCCAAGATGGAGGCACGGTTTTGTGTGCGAGAGATCAATTGACTATTATGAAAGTGCACGCGAGTTTCTAAGTGTAGAGGGCTTAATTTAAATTCAGTTTAGGAAATTTATTTATTTATTTTTATTGCTTTTTAGATTTGTAGGCTAGCCGTGATTTTCAACCATCTGTGATAGGATAGGGGTTTGTTGTTTTTACAATAAATTGTTAACGAGCTTTACATAAATCAGAACTATTTATTTCTAGCTTTGTGTTTTGGGGGTGTGATTCCTCGGGCCGTCTATGGCTTTTTTCTCACTCACATAATCGCTCTGAGCTATCAGTCTCGTGCCGGAGTTAGTCTGAGGACGCACCCGATCCGTTCAGTGTGTAGGTTCGGAGGATAAGGAACCCAGAAAATAATCTGCGGCAGATGATCCCCTGGCGACCTTGTCTGACAGGCACAATAGTCATGGAAATAATCGCTTGGATTTTTCCCGGAATTTTTAGGTTTAAATAGAAATCTTCGACTCCTAGAGGCCTCACGCGAAGGGACAGCAGGTTAGCAAGGCATGTACAAAATTTCAGCTACAATTACTGGGAAGATTACCATCAAGCTATATTTCACGAGTCCATGCAAGGAGCTACCTATAAGATTAGGGAAATAAATAATATGTATTACAACAAACCTCCAGTCTACTAACTCATTATTTTGCTAACAGAAATTAATTGCTCAAATCTTCATTCTATCTTTCAAGTAGCTAGTCATAAGTACATGGTCCCCCTCTTGTAGGCAGATGTTCTGTATTAATGTTGTAGTGTTATCTCTCAAGTAAGTTATATGTTGCCCCACAATCCTGAGTGTTGACTTAGCACAAGTGGCTATCTAGTGTGGTAGGGAGATAAGAGACAAATGGCTTCATATTGTGGGGCTGGCTGAGGATATTTGGTTGATAAATTAAAAATGGAGCCCAACAGTGGGGTTGAAATATTACACTGCCTTGACTTTTCATTTGGAGGATACACTGAAACTATCGTGAACAGAGTTCGTGAGATTTCCAAAGCTATCCAATTTATTCGTTCATTTACGTACCTTACAAAAACAAATCCCTAAAATATCCAATCCCATCCTACTTCCTGACTCAGTTTATTCTACTCTCTTCTATCCATTCAACCCCTCGGTGTTAATAGCACCCTATCTAATATAAGTTCTATTGCCTGTTCTCTTTGAAGGAGTCTCTGATCATTCCGAATAGAGAGGGACTCTTGTCACTCTCATAGGTCTGGATATAATTATAATTTCATTTATAATTAATTAAGTAATCAATAACATAGATAGCAATAATAAAATAATCTTACAAGAGAACAGTTGACAGATTACTTTTACTCTCATTGCCCATTTGATACGGTGGGAGTTAAAAGACGACAGTGATGACATAGAGAAAAGGAATTCAAATACAGTATCTCAGCCTCGTCCACCACGGCTTCCTTATTTTTATAATGCTCCTTTATAACACAGTGTAGGGAGGGGGCAGTAGGAATGAAGTGAAATTATCCAGAAGAATCAATATACCCAACCAATATATTTTATTGATAACAAATATCAAGCATGTTAATACATACAATTAAAATTAAATGGTATTTAATTTTAGCTGGCTGCGTCACTCAGTGGCAATGTTCTCGCCAGCTGTACCCAAGGTTGCAGGATCGAATCCTGACGCAGCCAGTTGGCATTTGAGAGTTCGCAAATGGAAGGGAACAATGCCAGTAAATTTACTGCCACGTTAAAGATCTCATTCGGGGAAAATCCGTTACCCCGGCATATCTAAGAGCCATGGTAGTTAAAAGTGACGAAATAACCAACAACATTATTATTGGTATTTTATTTAGAAAAAAAACGAGCATCACAGTAGTCGCATATGATGTGTAACATTTGACATGTTATCCTACTGGTATACTACACAGCTTGGACATTCTTAAAATGTTAATTTACGCTCCATTTTCAGACTGGTACTATGCCTGCTAAATGGACTGCCTACTGTATTACCATAATATTCTCGCGCTACAGAGCACACACTGCCTTGTTTCCAATACACACATTTTCAATTGTTATTGTCAAAGGGAGTGTTTTACAGATATTGTAGTTTATAATACGGAACTCATTTTATTAAATGATTTGTAGCTTCCACCAG
This sequence comes from Meconema thalassinum, assembly GCA_946902985.2. Taxonomy (NCBI): domain Eukaryota; kingdom Metazoa; phylum Arthropoda; class Insecta; order Orthoptera; family Tettigoniidae; genus Meconema; species Meconema thalassinum. Next base: position 1,152,788,413 of record OX336389.2, read on the forward strand.
CACTAGCCTAAATAATGAATACGATATGGATCAACTAGATTAATAGTCGCGACACCGCTCATAACCTTAAATTCCTTATAAACAGGTCCTCTTCATTCACAACCAACACGTACTTTCATATGGATTCTGTTAAAATGAGTCATATTGATATGATAAATATCGTTGAGAACAATAATCTGGTTGCTGGATCGATCGATCGAGCGAGCGGGCCGTGCATACTTCCGTTTTCCACCACTGCCAGCTAGTACACTTCCGTCCGATTGATCGAGCGGGCTGTGCATACTTCCGTTGTCCACCACTGCCAGCTAGTACACTTCCGTTTGATCGATCGAGCGGGCAGTGCATCCTTCCGTTGTCCACCACTGCCAGCTAGTACACTTCTGTTTGATCGATCGATCAGGCAGTGCATACTTCCGTTGGATCCACCACTGCCAACTCGATCGTTCCGATCCACTTCCGTCCCTAATTTTCTAAATCACTCCCACAAAACTATCCAGCAAACGAGCGGAAAGATGTTACACTTTAAAAAATAAAAACATTATAAATTGGTTCATCACCTTGTAGTCTCCTTCTCATTAACCTACGACCACTGAGCAATAAAGATTGCTGAAAGATTCAAGGCAGTCATTTTTGGAGGTGTATTAGTATTAGGTGAAACAACAAGTTGCATGGTCTGTCGCATAATTATTTTATTTGCTTGAGAACGTAGGTATGAATATTTTCTTCGTTTTGTAGCTCTATGAGGAGCGTCATGTTGCTTGCAGGCAACACCCATGACACTATTTTCAGGATCACCGTTTGCAAAGCGAAGGTCCAAATGACAACCAGGTCCACAATACTGGTAACCAGGAAGTTCCATTATAAAGGGCAATTAATCAATTACTTTTTTTTTAGCGTATGGCCTTTAGTGGCGGCAGTGTCCGAGGACATGTGCGACTCGCCAGATATTGTAGCTGCTTCTATGCGGACACCCATGGTGTGAGCTACAAGTACCGTCGCGTGGGGAGTAATGTCTCGGGAGGAAAGAGTGAGGAATGGAAGGTGGCGGCCGTGGCCTATGGTTAGGGACCATCCCCGGCATTTGCCTAGAAGGAAGATGGGAGAACGTAGAAAACCATCTTCAAGTTTGCCGGCGGGGGAATTCGAAACTCCTCGCCTCCTGGATGTGAGCGACTGCCTGCAGCCCCACCGTAACGACCACGGCTAACTCACCGCGTTATTGATTTGTTAACATATATCCCTTCCTTTACAGCTTCCCGTACTAGATTCCTTTTCACACAGAATGAAAGTGATATGGCAAGGTAGGACAGTATATGTGACCATGTATGGCCGCGGCAAAAGAGCAGACTCTCCATACATTCAATTCGGCGGCTTTGCGATATATTGGGACATTAAAATTATAATCAAGACGAATCTGTCCGCTTAAGAGCTGAATGACCCGCTGGCAATGACAGAGACACAAACAATAGAAATTCTCTAATTCATCCACTTTCACCAGCGCATGCAGGTGCTAAGTTAAAACAAGTATTTCGTAACTGTCCCAGAGCCTTACATTGCTGCCATCTGAATAGCCAAAGCTTACCAGCAAACATACATGCGATTTAAGCAATATTCTGTGAAGGAAACAATGTTCATGTGATAGGAATAACTGAGAGTTGGTTGTCTAAATCACTTCCAAATTGTGTGGATCAGTTAGAAGGATATAATCTGCATCGCCATAATCGAACCGATAGGATGGGAGGCAGTGTTGCTCTTTATTGCATAGATGATCTGGAAAGCAAGGTTACTTGTTCATTATCGTCCATCGAGTAACTGAGGACAGAGTTCTTGTTTGTTAAGGTAACATTGAGTGACCTGAAAGTATTGATAGCTATTATCTATCACCCTCTTACTGTATCGTACATTTCCGAGTTTGAAACTAGTCTGCTTAATTTACTGCCATCTTACGAACATGTCATTATTTTAGGAGATTTAATACTAACTTACCAACCAAGACGTACAAAACAAATAAACTTAAGATCAATTTTCCTCCTGTAACATGACGATACTTCCGCTTGAGCCAACTAACTTCGTAAGCAGGATCTCATCTTACCAAATAACCCACAGAAAGTAGTGACTCATGGTCAAATACCAGTGCCGGCTATATCCACCCATGACTTAATATACTTAGCTTATTCACTCCGCGTTCCGAAGTACAGGACTAAATGTGTTACATGCAGAAATATAAAGGGCATAGACCCGGTCCAACTGAAATATGATGCCTGCAGTTTTCCATGGAACGACATATTGAGACTGGACGACATTGACGAAAACGTAAACAAGTAAAACGTATTAATACATAAAACAAACATGCTCCCATGAGAAAGATAAGGATTTCTCGCAAATCTAACCCATGGTTAACTCCGGAAGTCAAGAAAATTATGTCCCGTAGATATAATCTTTTCAGACAATACAAACGTTCTGGCCTATTGAATGATTTTGAAAACTACCGAGTACTACGAAACCAAATTAAGCAAACTTGACGTAATCTTAAATTTATGTATGTTCGTGATACATCCTACCGATTAAACATGGCTAGAGCGTGGAAACAACTCGGTGCTTTGGACATAGGAAAACAACAGGATCAACTTCCTATACCTGATATTCCACTAGACGAGCTAAATGCATATTTCACGGATGCAAATGCTCAATCAAATCCAGATAACACTACCACTGGTGACCAAGGCCCAACATTAACACCACCAGATCGACCCGGCTTTGCTTTTCGCAACGTAAGCACTAATTAAGTAAAGATTGTGTTGTATTCCATTAGATCCCAGGCGAGCGTGATTGATGACTATAAACTTTATACAGTACATTATTGGTGCTGTTCTCACCATTCTCACGCACATTTTAATTACTGTTTAAACAATGGCACATTGCCTTCGATCTGAAAATACGCCAACGTGATCCCCCTTCCTAAGATCCATGCCCTCTGCTACCGTCCGACTAGAATCCTTTATCTCTTCTCCCTGCTCTCTCCAATGTTCTGGAATTGTTAGTACACACTCAAATACAGGAAAATTTGAACACTCACTCTCTACTTGACCCACTCCAGTCTGGTTTCATAAAGGACCACATAACATCTACTGCCTTAATTAAGGTGACTGATGACATCAGACAAGCAATGGACCAAAGACAGGTAGCAATACTCGCACTCCTCGATTTCAGCAGAATATCCCGACCCTATTGAAGAAGCTAAAATCCCTTCTTGGCACTGAAGCCATAACATTTTCTCTGCTTACCTAACGGGTCCAAATCACCGTGTGATTCTACAGAACACCACCTCACAGTGCGGTCAGAAAAAGGGCAGGAACCTACCAAGATTCACTCCTTGGGCGCCTAATTTCGTGCTTTATATCAACGACATATCCTCCACAATTAACTTTAATAAATATCATCTTTATGCAGACGATCTCCAAATATATTGCCACACTAGTATCAACGATATATCAAATGCAATAATGGGTTTAAACACTGATCTCCATCAACTTAGTGTATACGCCAGTGACAACTCTCTCCCCTCAATCGTAAGAAAGCCAAAACTATCATCAACGGCTCACATAAGTAACTAAACTCATTTATAAACAACTACGTTGTGCCTCCAGTAACACTGAATTCAAACACCATTCCCATTAGTAATGAAGTAAGGAACCTTGGGTTAACCTTAACTGAAATTCGCATCTGGTCACCACATATAAGAAATACACCCACTTGTCCACCATAGGAACATTTTACCTCTAGACATTAAGATTAAACTCATTCAGGCCGATAACCTAGATGTTAGGCCCCTTAAAACAACAATTATTATTATAAACTCATTCAGACACTAATACGATCAATCCTAGACTTCTGTGACATCGTTCTCGTTGACGCGACTCATGGAAAAACAATGAGACTCCAACAAGCATTGGACACTTCGGTTTGCTTTCAATCTATACTAATATAATAAAGCTGAAGAGTTTGTGTGTTTGTTTGTGTGTTTTTGTGTTTGAACGCGCTAATCTCTGGAACTACCAGTCGGATTCCAAAAAATCTTTTTTATATGATAGCCAGATTCAAGAGGAATAGTTTAGGCTATGTTAAATTTAGGACAGACCACTCCATTCCCTGCATTTAGGCCCTTTGGCACAAATCTACACCGTTTCACCGATCTGAACCAAAATTTGTATACTTACCCTTTGGAACCCTACGAGTAACACAGTCTGCATGAAATTTATGACAGACCAGTCCATTCCCTGCATTTTGGCCCCTTGGCAAAAATCTACACATTTTCACCGATCTGAACCAAAATGTGTATACTTAGACTTTGGAACCCTGCGAGTAACACTGTTTACATGCAATTTATGACAGACCAGTCCATTCCCTGCATTAGGGCCTTCTGGCAAATATCTACACCTTTTAACCGATCTGAACCAAAATATGTATACTTAGCCCTTGGAACCCTGCGAGTAGCACTGCTTACATGAAATGTCCGACAGACCACTCCATTCCCTGCATTTATGCCCTTTGTCCAAAAATCTACACCGTTTCACCGATCTGAACGAAAATGTGTATACTTAGCCTTTGGAACACTGCGAGTTACACTGTTTACATGCAATTTATGACAGACCAGTCCATTCCCTGCATTTAGGCCTTCTGGCAAATATCTACACCTTTTAACCGAACTGAACCAAAATGTGTATACTTAGTCTTTGGAACCCTGCGAGTAGCACTGTTTACATGAAATGTCGGGCAGACCACTCCATGCCCTGCATTTATGCCCTTTGTCCAAAAATCTACACCGTTTCACCGATTTGATCCAACATTTGTATACTTACCCTTTGGAACCATGCGAGTAACACAGTCTGCATGAAATTTCGGACAGTCCATTCCATTCCCTGCATTTAGGCCCTTTTGTACAAATCTACACCGTTTCACCGATCTGAACCAAAATTTGTATACACACCCTTTGGAACACTGGCGGGTAACACTGTCCACTTTAAATTTCGGACAGACCACTCCATTCCCTGCATTTAGGCCCTTTGACACAAATCTACACCGTTTCACCGATCTGAACCAAAATGTGTATACTTACCCTTTGGAACCCTGCGAGTAACACTGTTTACATGAAATTTCGGACAGACCACTCCATTCCCTGCATTTATACCATTTGGAACAAGTCTACATCGTTTCACCGATCTGAACCAAATTTGTATACTTACACTTTGGAACCCTACGAGGAACACTGTCTGCATGAAATTTCGGATAGACCACTCCATTCCTTGCATTTAGGCCATTAGCACAAATCTACACCGTTTCACCGATCTGGACCAAATTTGTATACTTGCCCTTTGGAACCCTGCGAGTAACACTGTCAGCATAAAATGTCGGACAGACCACTCCATTCTCTGCATTTAGGCCCTTTGGCACAAATCTACACCGTTTCACCGATCTGAACCAAATTTCACATACTTACACTTCGGAACCCGACGATTAACACTGTCTGGTTGAAATTTCGGACAGACCACTCCATTCCCTGCATTTAGGTCCATTGGCACAGATCTACACAGTTTCACCCATCTGAAACACACTTTGTACACTTACCCTTTGGAACCCTGCGGGTGACAATGTCCACTTTAAATTTCGGAGAGACCACTCAATTCTCTGCATTTAGGCCCTTTATCACAAATCTACACCATTCCTCTTAATTGTACCAAATTATACATACACTTTGAAAACCTGCTCGTAACTGTCTACTTGATATTTTGGACAACGCTCTCCATTCCCTACATTTAGAATAACAAAGAAACTGAACTTGAAAACCATGTATTCAGGCCCTAGAATCATTCATGTCCGTAGCAGTGTGACTGTAAGATTATTTTAAAACCTCTATTGTTGACTGACAATTCGGGCTGCATCACGTCGCATCCTACCATTATCCTGGTAGAGAATTGCGAAAATTGTAAAATCTTGCACTGCTTATAAATTGCAGTCACGGGGAGTAATTAGTGCAAAAAGATTTATGTAGCCCCTTAAAACAGTTATCATCATGAACATATTATGCACCTGTGTAAGTGCAATGGTGGTTGTGCAATACATTGAGGTTATCAGCTGCAATAAGCGTTGGTGTTTTTAAATTTACCTTAATATATTCCGAAACTAATCGTTGAGCGCTATGTGGACATAAATGATACTATTGCTACCTCAGGAGCTCGGGAGTGCCGAAGTTTTCCAAAGTGTTCTGATCATTTTCCTACGGCCCTATGCGTCAAAAGGCGACACTTTTGGTCTCTACATTTCTAACAGACAATGAGATATAGACCCTAGGCAATATCTTTTATTTCAATTACTCCTCTTTCTAATAATTTTTAGCAATTTGTTTGTAAATTACATTTGCCAGTGCTGTAGTTTGTAAATAGCCGTTTCCCTATTCATTATTACCATTATGATCATTTGGGGAATATGACCTAAATGTTACGTCCATTATACTGTACTGCTTATCACCCTCACTACAACCACCACCTCCACCACCAGCACTAAAAGTTATATTTAAAAATAAAAATATGGTAGTTTAAGTATCATGTGCCAGTTCTGTAGTAGTATTCATTATCATCCATAAAACAAATAAATCCACCGGGTGAAGCCGGGCACTAATACTAGTCTAAGATAAGATGCCCACATGTCCCCAAGCTACCGTTCTCTTTCTTGGCTTAAACCGGATGAAAGCCGTAAATTTCACTTGCTGACATCCTTCTATCGATTTCTGCATGAAAACACCCCCACGTACATGGCATTAAAATATACAGTAGTTACTTGTCCTCGTATCATAACCGAAGCACTTGATCTGGCTCTTCCCTCGCAATCCCTATCAACCACTCATCCATGTTCAACTGCTCTTTTGCTGTAGCTGGGTCTCGACTACGGAATTCAACTCCTGCCGATATCAGAAATTCTATAACAATAAAGAAATTTAAGGCCGCATGCCGAGATTACCTGTTGTGTACTGCTGATTACCCCGTGTGATTGATATGGATGATAGGACGTGTGACTGAGCTAGGATTATATCTAGGATATTATGTAAAGGTCTGTGACATTGTGTTTTTTTTACTGTTATAAATATTATTACTATAACAATAAAGAAATTTAAGGCCGCATGCCGAGATTACCTGTTGAGTATTGCTGATTACCCCGTGTGATTGATGATGGATGACAGGACGTGTGACTGAGCTAGGATTATATCTAGGGTATTATGTAAAGATCTGTGACATTGTGTTTTTTGGACTGTTATAAATATTATTACTAGCGGACCCGTGCGAGAATTCTCGCATATGTATAAACCACCCGCCTTGCTTTACTGTTAGGCGGGCTTCTACAAATATGTTTATTTGTTTAAACGCACTTTTTAAACAAATTGTCGATATTTATGAAATCAGAGAGCAATTCATCACTGCTGCTGGTTGCACAATGGGTTGTGTGCGCCCCTCGTGTACAGACTACCCGCCCGGCCCTAGTGCTGTGCGGTGGTACGCGACACATTTCTGCCAGGGGCTATCGTCTTGTTTATTTGTTCAAAAGCACTTTATAACCAAATATGTATATTTTCGTTGACTTTTCAAAAAATGCAAGATTTTTCCTGTATTATTGAGACAATTTGGAAGATTTTGGTACAAACCACACCTTCTATCTCCCTCTGGTTTAGGAGCTTGAGTTTTGTGAAACATACACCTTCTCGTATTATATACACATATTTCTATCATTATTCTAGTGCCTTTTTCATTAGTATTAGCATTAACATAATTAATTTACTCCTAATTTATCATAATTATTTTTTGTATTTCGAAAATTGCCTCATGCTGGTACCATATTGCGTGGTTAAGTGTAAGCGAGGGCCATAAGCCCTAGCTTCACCCCTATTGAAGACGTAAAATAAATAAATAAATAAATAAATAAGTAAATCAATAAATAATAAATAAATACATCTTGGCATCAAATGAGTAGAATACCATTATGAGGGTTTTCAGTGGCAGTAGTCAAAATATTATCACATTGAATATAGCGCACAGCGGCCATTATGAAGTTTCAAAATTAATTAACAACTCTCAGAATCTATTACAACGAAATTTTGTAATACGTTAGCACCTTTTAAGACGCCCGATGTGCTGAAGCGAAACGAACAGTGACTCCATATTTTTAAGATGCCGTACTATTAAAATATACTAATCAGTAACTCAGGAAATAAATGCACAATTAAGACGAGACTTAGTAGAAGAGACGTATTATATAGGCGTCCTCAATAATAGTTATAAACATTTCATACTGATTATAGCGCGCAGTGGCCATCCTGATATTTTATAATTTAAATTTTAATAACAGTCTATGTTTAGAGCGAAAATACCAAAATAGGTGATAAGATAGAAATTTACACAGACATCGTACGCCCAAAGGAAAATGACAGCGATTCTAAACTGTCAACATGGCGGCTAGGCGTAGTCTACTATTAAAACGTAACAATGAACAATATTCAGAATGTGTTTGCGCAATTAAAACGAAACTTATTAACCAAGACTCTTACATAGGGTACATCCCTCAACGCTCATCACAAGACCATTCAAGTACTCGTATACTGCTTGGTAAGAAATAAGAGTTATAAATAGCAATAGACGATATTACCAAAGAACTCACAGATCATGAGATCAATAAGGAGTATGGGAGCCAGCTGTCATCTGAAGATGAAAATGTTTCAGCCTTAGCATTTGCAGATGATATTGTATGGAAGTAGCAAAAGATGAAGCTTCAGCGCCGGAACGTTTAAGTACCGCCGTTAATAGTTTATCCATTATAGGTCTTTCCATAAATCCTTCAAAATGCAGAATGATTAGCATTAATGATGGTAACCTTTGTCAGAGAATTGCTCTGGCACTTGGAAAGACTGCTTTGACATGTGTAAAATCTGGGGAAACCATAAAATATCTAGGTGTAACCTTTGAAGGTAAAATTGTGTTTGACAAGAGTAAATTGATGAATAGTTTAGAAAATGACTCCAATTCTCTCACAATTGCTTGTTTACTGAACCCAGTCCAAACGTTAAACATAGTTAACCAATACATTTGACCTTGTCTGGTTTATGCAATACAGAGTACACCATAAAATTAAATTCCATCAGGTTTTCTGGCCAATGTCCATACAATTAGCGATCAACTAACAAGGAAATAATTGGGTTACCACATGACTGTCCCCATGATAAGTTGTATGCACCCTGGAATGTTCGAGGCCTGGGATTAGTAAAGGTTGAATGGGAAGCATACATACAGCATTATAATGTAGTTCAAAAGTTACTCAGAATGGAAGATGTTTGCTTAGTCATTTGTCAAAATCCTGACGGAAAGAAGAAGGAAATACTTCTATATTTTAATTGTCCAACCAGTGACGGTACAGAATCATAATCACGACGTTCGACACGAAATCAGCTTCTGAAACGGTCATTTGAAGCTTGGTGCAAACTTCATCATAATGGTAAAAGAGTGGAAGTTTATGAACAACATCCTAAGAACAGTTCGTGGATAAATATCAGAAAAGGCTTATCGTGCTCTGAATGGACGAATGCCATCAAAATGTTCTGCAACAACTCAGTGGTGAGAGCCGTGCGGGGGAGAAGCCAGCACACAACCATATGGTGACAACCAGGATGTGACAAACCTGAGAAGTTAGGACATGTCGTAGGTCAATGTTCAAAAGGGGAGCTATTACGAAATTCCCACCATCACTGAGTACGAAAATCATTAGCCACTTCCCTGAGGAAATATAAATGGGAAGTTAGAACGGAAAGTTCTGTCAAAATAGCTATTCAGCGAAAATGACAGCGCTAGCGTTCATGGAGCATTTGTTCTATTTCCAAGATACCAAAGTAAATACAAGACATTGTGGAGTCGCGCCTGATTTGAATTTGTGCAGTCGCTAACACGAGCGGTTTGCAAACATATCTGGGAATTATTATAAGCTCTGTCGTCAAAGAGGAAAAACGGATTTGATAATCGTAAAGAAATATAGCGTGTAAATGAAATACGGGGAGGCTCGGATTCTTCCCCGCTTTAAATGAAGAAAGAACTATGTGAGTTAAAATCATATCTGGACTAATTTCAGAAAATTTACAATTTGGAAGCAGAGGTTTGGTTACGTTTTGCCACGCTGAGTTGTGTCCTGAATTAAACTGCTACAATTTCGTAGCGATAGCGTGGTTAGATTTTCTTCTTGTTGGCTAATTCAAACGGGTAGCATTGAACATGGTTCGTTTATTGTCTTCTCGTGCCTGTCCGATATATATTTTGTGGGAAACCTCGTGGCGTCAAATTATTCTGTCATAAAATCAAAATTGCCAATTTGTCTAGGGTTGCTAGTAATTTTGTTTTGGTATGCTGGTAGTTGAAATTCGGTTAGGTGGGTAATTAATAAGTTGGATCGACAACCATGGAATGTATTCAATATAGGATGATTATTGTATTGGTTTTTAATTTTATTTTGTTTCGTTTATTTTATTTTATTTATTTATTAATCAAAGCACAAACTACAGCTATGCTAGCCCTTCACGCTTGTACAAATAACATGCTTATGACTGCCCATAACAAAATGCTTTGACTGCTCAAGTGCTTCCATGATGTGGAGTTAGTCAGCTGAGTAAGTCACAGTTCATTATTCTATTTGAAATTCAGTGTACTGTAGTTAATTTATTTTCATGAAGTAAAATTTTGTTAACGTCAGTGGTTATGTTTCAAGTAGTGGTGTTTATTTGTGCCCACGTTAATTTTGGTGTGTTCAGTCAACTGTGTACCTGTGAAGTGATACATAATCTGCGGGTTAATTACTAAATTTGGTTGTGTGCTGCAAACAACATTTACATTGACGGTAAGTTGACTGCTAGGAACATCTGTTGAGAATGGCTGGTCGGGGAAACTGCTGATGTAAACAGCAGATGTATTCAGTGGTGGTATGCCTCATGGCAATGTGTTTACTTCGTGTGTTATCATTTAAGGTGTTCGTGGGAAATTGGAAATAAGTTTCTTTATTTGTCTTAACATATGGTTTGGTAGGAATATCATATTAGTAGTTTCATTTTATGTAGTGATTCCGTTGAGGTCAGGTAAGACTCGGTGTTATTTTACGTTATGCTTGTGGTGTTACAATTGTGATCTTCCATCAGAAAACAAATATTTGATGCACGTGTAAATGATATGGTTAATATGGTTAAGTCAGGTGATTTATTTCTATTGTGGATCTGTAACGTCATTGACGTTGATAAATTTCACACAAGTTCTTTTTGGTGATTAGGTTCCATCTACTGTTGTCGTACCAGTTGTTCGTACGTCTCATATTTCAGTTTTTAATTTTGGTAATGGTGGTGTCTCCATTCACGAATTTTCAATTATAAGTAGTTACTATAGAATCTGTTAGTATCTGTGTCAATTTCAGATTTGATCAGCTGTTAGGTAGGTTTAAATCGTTGTAAGAATTTGTGTAAAGCTTTTGTTATTTAATTGGCTGGATTGTGTCGTGTTCTGAGTTCGATGTTAAAATTTAACCTCATGTTTTGCTGATTATACTCTCTGGATTATTAAGTGAAGATATTGAAACTGGTAACGTCATCCGTGTGGATTTCTGAAATTTATTTATTCTTGAGGTAACTTGTATTTTTTGTAGAAGTAGATGTGGAGTGGTCATCTGGGAGTTCTATTTAGCTGCATTATTATGGCTTACTAGGAGCACGTTCGGGGGACGTGTTGTGGTTGAAGTGCAGTTATTTTGTGTGTAAGGGAATTTAGGTTTGCTATTAAGTTTGAGGGAAGGAATAAAGACAGAATGTTTTTCTTTCTTTCTTTCTTTCTTTCTTTCTTTCTTTCTTTCTTTCTTTCTTCCTTTCTTTCTTTGGAGTGAGGTTAGATTGTTGTTATTTTTGTCTTGAAGTTTTCTTCGTTGTGACTGATCTAGTATGCCAGCGTGTGCTTTGCTGAAGTAACTACTGAATGAGATAGGTCAGGTTTGATTATGGGGTCCAATCTGGTTCGATTCTTGTACAGGATATACAGTACATAATGCTTACACGATTCGAGCTGTCTTTAGTATGGAATGAAGATAAAAGTTATGAAAGTTGAGAAGTGAAATTTTGGGGATTATATAGGATGAATTTTGAGGAAAGTATTTGTGGAATTTATTGGTCTTCTGGGGATGCAACTGTGAAGTTCGTTTTATTGGCCCTCAGGCGAGCGTTTGTGAGGTTAGTGTTAGTTGTTATGTTATTTCAGCGACTAATATTTGCATACTTGTGCGTAATGGGAATGTTATATGTTTAATGGGAGGGAACTGTTATTAATGAGTTGTGAGATGTCTGCGTGATGGATGAATTATGGTCTGAGGAGTCCAAACGTTTTCTGTTGTTGTTGGAGCTCGGTGAGAGATGTAACCGGACATATTTTAGTAGACTTACCTTGGTAAAACTCAGCAATTCTTCTAGGTTTGTGCCGTGTCTTGTGTGGGGTTTCGCCTAGGACACCAAGCTAGGCTCATCGGCGGGCACTTGGTGTCCCCGCCCGGACCCCCACAGGACACCAAGAGCCCGCCGATGAGCCTAGCTTGGTGTCCTAGGCGAAACCCCACACAAGACACGGCACAAACCTAGAAGAATTGCTGAGTTTTAATTCACCGGCCGTGAAAGCCAATATACCATCTTTTTGGAAGCCTTCATAGGGAGGTTAAGGCTGCTTGAGCTTTTAGTTCTCGTAGTCAAGTGGTGCAGTTGCACCTTATATAAAGGGAGGTGGCGCGCAGTTCGTCACTCCTGTGGGGGTCCGGGCGGGGACAACCAAGAGCCCGCCGATGAGCCTAGCTTGGTGTCCTAGGCGAAACCCCACACAAGACACGGCACAAACCTAGAAGAATTGCTGAGTTTTAATTCACCGGCCGTGAAAGCCAATATACCATCTTTTTGGAAGCCTTCATAGGGAGGTTAAGGCTGCTTGAGCTTTTAGTTCTCGTAGTCAAGTGGTGCAGTTGCACCTTATATAAAGGGAGGTGGCGCGCAGTTCGTAACTCCTGTGGGGGTCCGGGCGGGGACACCAAGAGCCCGCCGATGAGCCTAGCTTGGTGTCCTAGGCGAAACCCCACACAAGACACGGCACAAACCTAGAAGAATTGCTGAGTTTTAATTCACCGGCCGTGAAAGCCAATATACCATCTAACCTTGGTAACATTCATTTTGTTGCTAATGAGCTGGGGTGTTCTTAAATTGGTATTACTGTTATTTAATGATATTTTTAGATTCGTGGTAACTACATTTCAATTATACCTTCAAGGGTTGAATATGGGAGGTCATACGGCATGATTTAAATTTATTTGATTTATTGAAGTATGTATGGATTAATGGTAACTGTTCTAATTGTAAATATTAACGTAACTGGAAGCTAAGTAAATGCCATGATTATTGACTGGTTTTTAAAGAAGTTGAATTTCATGTAACTAAAGTTCATGCGGAAAAATAATAAGAACCTGTGTTGCTCTGTAGTAACATCAGGAATGAAAATGTTTTGAAGATTTTGTAATGATTTAAGTAAACGCTTATATTGCAATGATGTTCTTCTCTTATTGAGGATTTACTAATTACAGTAAATTGATAGGGAAGTAATGTTGAAATTCAGTCCAGATATCGTATGCGTGAGTGATTACAACCTGACATTGCAATTTAATTAAACTACAGTTTGTCAAAAATTACGGAAGCTAAATTTAACTCAAGGGCTGTCGCAGAGCTACCAAGTTTTTAAACAAGAAGTTCCGTGACGAACTAAAGAGCCTACTTTTTTTTAATTTAAGATTCATGCCAATGATTAATCTATATGGATCTATCTAGAATGATGACGGAATTAAGTTGGTAATATCGAATTTTCTAATTAGTTCGAAATACTGTATACCTGGCATAATGTAGCCCAATAGAGAACTACAGTTGGCACCCCTGGTGACTGAATATATTCTTAGTTCTATCTCTTAAGGTACAGAATACAACATTTGGTTGAAGTCCAAAGGATAGAATGAACGTTACATGCTGTTAAACATTGGATCTAACAGCGCGCGTAAAATCATGTTGGCAACAATGACATACATATATTGGTCATAAATAATCTGAAATAATATGATCTATTGTTGTGTCAATTTTGAATGAAATCCATTAGTTAGTACAGAAGTTGCATGCATTTTAAAATTGGATCTATCAGCAGACTTAAAATTATGTTGGCAGCACTGGCGTAGGCCTATATTAGTTACTCCAAATTAATCTAGAATGCCAGGTACTATACGTGTGCAAAGTTTAGAGCTATTGGCTTGCATACTTACTGATATATTGATATTAGGGTAACAAAAATAGAGACAGCTTTTATTAACAGTTGGCAGCCCTGGTTACTCTTAAGATCGGCATAGTCATATATGTTATTGTAAACATAGCACACACAGAATTTGGTTGAAATCCAAATGATAGTATAGAAGTTACATGTATTTAAATTTGGACTTCTCAGCAGGCTTAGAATCTTGTTGGTAGCACTGTCGTATATAGGTTACTCCAAATTAATATAGAATGTCAGGTACTATACGTGTGCATAGTTTAAAACTGTCAGCTTGCATACTTTCTGATATATGAGTATTTGGATTTAAAAAATTGAGAGCATTTTTAAACAGTTGGCAGCCCTGGAGGATCCTGAGAATACGCTCAGTAATATATGTTTATGTACACATAGCACATACGAATTTTGGTTGAATTCCAATTGATAGTGTAGCAGTTATATGCATTTAAAAATTGGACCTATCAGCAGGCTTATAATCATTTTGGCAACACTGCCTTGTACGACCTCCTGGAAATTAAACTGCAATATTATTATCTATACGTGTGCCAATTTTCAAATAGCTCCCATTCATACCTTCCAAGATATCCAACATGGAGCTCAAATTTCAATTGCGATCTTTCAGCAGTTGGTAGCACTGACATCATTTTCAAATATGTCCGTGAGATATTCAGGTATAGATGTTTACTTCTACCAAATTTTGTTTCGATTTCTGCAGCCGTTTAGGAGTTGATAGGGGGAACACACACACACAGCCAGACAGACAGACAGAAGGACAAACAGGCAGACAGACAGACAGACAGACACACATTTGCCCGATCTCATAAGTCTACTTTTTCCTCATTTTTGCAAAATGTGAAAAGTAGGCTAAAAATGTGGCGATGATGTGCATATGTAGTTGGGATCTTGTTGCTGGGTGTGTGTTAAAAGTTTCAGAGGAAAGGAGATATGGAGATTGATTGAACAAGCGACCGGTGGCCACGTTTAGCTGTTAGAATTTGGTGATCTAACATCTGGTGGGAGCGTCCCTGGTATTCTGCTGGCAGACGATGGGGATGTCTTTCCTGACACCCACCTGTTTTACCTATCCTTGGAGTATTCATCAATCATTTAGCCTGGGGCCCGGAACTTCGCCTGCCATCCCTCGCTTTGGATCTGAACGGCGAGAATTGTACCAGTGGTACAACCAATCACGGCATCTTCCGGACATTATTTGCCCTGGAAACCCTGAAAATAAAATATGTAAATTCCCTTATCCCCAAAATGAACATTCTGGAACTAAAACGTGTGTATTTCATATATTGCTCAAAGTTATGCAATACTCAATGTAACTAACTTTGGTGGTAGCCCGTATCGCACTTGTTGATCTTACCTCGTGGTAGTTAGAACAGAGAGTTCTGTCAAAATTGATATTCAGCGAAAATTTCAGCGCTAGTGTTCATGGAGCAATTGTTCCATTTCTAAGGCAGCAACGTAAGTACAAAACATTGTGACTTATCTTATGGCCAAATTATCTTTCTACAAGACCTTGTGGTGGCGTGCATGATTTGGATTTGTGCAGGCACTACGACGAGTGGTTGGCGAACAGGTCTGGGAATTATTACAAGCTTTGTCGTCGAAGAAGAACAACGGCTCTGATAATCGAAATGAAATATAGTGTTAAATGAAGTACGGGGAGGCTCTATTTCATTGATGTACTGGTGATAATGGGATAAATGCAGATTGGTGTTCACACTTTGTCGATGAGATTTATATATATACAGTATATTCAGGTTATGTTTGATTTAAAGGTTTGTATTCATTGTCTTTGGTGGTAGATATGGTTACGGGTTAAATTTTATTGATGTGTTGTTCTCGGAAGGTTTGAAATAGGTTATCGTTCGTTGTTGCGACGACATGCGAACCAAGATGAAGAACACCGAGGTCTTTGGTGAAATAATAAGTATTTATTTAGTAAACTAATTTAAATTGTTATGGAAAATGGTTCTCCAAGTGTAAGAGTTATTGACCAGGGTTGTTTGGATAAATTTCGTTTTGTTTTGTCTTAATGGGCACGATTTGTTTATGGGAGGTTGTCTGGCAAATTTTGGTTTTGTTTTGGTCTTAAATGTCACTAATTGTCGTTGAGGATTCGTTGTGTCCTCACCTTGCGTTTAGCATATTTGTAATTGCGTCGGCTAGGTATTTGTTTGGGCTTACTGGGGTCCTAACAAATAATTGGTTAAGTTTGTTGAGATTTAGGTCGTTTATTTACCCTCGGGGGGACTTGTTGCAGTATGAGTGATAAGCTTTTTGTGATGTGTTAATTTGTTAGGGGTCAGTGGAGGACCTAAGTGTTGTGAAAAGTAGAACCGTCCTTAAGGAGCTTCGTACTTTTTCATTTATAAGTACTTTGCGGGGCGATAAATTCCTAGAGCGTGTGTGTTAAGAGGACAATGGTTAAGTGAAGTAGTTGTGATAGGCCATTTAATGAATTTTGTGGAGGTTTTCTGTTATGACAGATATGTCATTTTTATGGGATGAAGCGAAGGTAGCCTTTACTCCCTGCCGCCAGTTTTAGTTATTCTTTTACTCAGTCGTGTGGGACGTATTCTTGTTTGCTTTTAGTGTTCGGTTATTTTATTGCATTCGGGGGGGAAGGCGGTGTTATTACTTTTTGTTGGGCTTTCCATTCGTTAATTTCTGTTTTATTAATATTAGTTCTGTGTACTGTGCGAGTGAATGTGCCGGCTGTATGAATGGTGATTTTGTTTTTCAGGTTAGATAAAAAATTTCGCCTTACTTGAGCAGTATAATTTGGTCGTCGTGTCTTCATTGTTAATATTCCAGGCAACGTAGAGACATGTACATCAAGAAAATGAATAACTAAAAATAAAATAAATGTAATTTGTGCGACGTATTTCTGTATTGTTTTAACAAAATATAGGCTATGTGAGTATGTTATATTGACCATCTCTTTTAGGTAGCGACAATCTCTAGGCAACCTGTATTCCTCTTTATGTTCGACGATGTCGAAATGTAAATATTATATGTCAGAAAACTGTACTATAATGAGGCTCATTATAGTACAAGTCTCTCACACCAATCAGAGGTCAAGAAGCAGTTGTTTGACCAATTAGGGAAGGATAGCATCGCAGCTGCGCTGAGTTCCAAGGCCTTCTAATTTAAATTTCACTGCGTGGCCTAGTGTCATAGTAGGGTAATCGAGGAGGCCATGGTCAAATACAAGGTATTCTCTGCGTCCCATGCGCTCTGTTCAGTACATAAAACTGGCGAAATCTCGACAGATATTTATGAACATTTATGTTCGAACATAAAATAGTTATAATAATTATCGTCGAACATAAACAGTCGTATGCAACTCGCCTATAATGGTAATTAAGACCCTCGTATGGAAATTATAGAACTCAGATACGATCGCTTTGTAAACATACTCGTGTCTTAATTATTGCAATTATAGGATCGTTGCATAATGTACTATTCCAGACCTCTGAGATTAGGACCCTCTCCACTCATCCCAAGTGGGCGGTTACAGTAATGTAATTACATGTAAGAGAAAGGAGGCTACATGTGCTTTACTGAACATCATATTTAATATTAATTTTGATCACAGTTCTTGATTCTTGTCTTCTTGATTAGTATTGTTTATCTACTAAACCACGATTGAAGGAGAAATATAATGATTACTGATTCCAACGCCGGCCCCGTGGTGTTGGGGTAGCGTGCCTGTCTCTCCCCCGGAGGCCCCGGGTTCGATCCCCGGCTCCGTCAGGGATTTTATAACTGACGTGAGGGTTGGAACGGGGTGCACTCAGCCTCGTGAGGACAATTGAGTAGCTGTCTGACAGTGAGACAGCGCCCCGATCACGAATACCAAGATTAACGGCCGAGGGGACCCGACGCGCTGATCACGCGTCACCCCAATATCTGCAGGCCGAATGGCTGGGCAGCGGTCGCTTGGTCGGCCTTAGCCCGTCATGGGCTGTATAGTGCCAGGGGTTGACTGATTCCAACTGATATGGTACTCGTTGGAAAATGAACATACTCTCATATTGTAATTCCCATTCACTTCATTACTGATTTATTCCCCTGTAAGGTTGACATTCATAGTGATATTTATTTTCTTTAAATATCGTATGTTATCACGAGTACACAAAAATTATCTGTTATTTAATCAGATGAAAACATCCAAATTTGACAACCAGTTCAGAACACTCGGAGTCAATATTAAAATTTTCCTAGATGTCAGAAATCAAAGGATCTTCGATTAATAACGACAAAGACAACCAGTACTGCGGATTCCTCTGCCCTCAAGCCATCAACCATAATGCAGGTTGATCTGATAATTGGAATTTAGGCCTTACCGTATCTGAAAGGAATGCCAGGGAGAACAATAAACTCATAATATTAGTTAGTTAGTTAGTTATTAGAGATTAAATGGGCGGAACAGCTAGGTCATCTGCCCCAAACTCATAACTTTAACATACACTCTATTAAAACATGAGACATAGGAGGCTAAGCTCTTCCCTCCCTAACTAGGTTGAATATGCGACATACATTTCTACATTTCTACACAACACACCCGGCTAATGCCTTGCATAACCATTTGGTGCAACCCTAACATTCAGTGTATTGCTGGTGGTTGAATAACACAGTATTTGTTTATCACAGCCAATAGGCTACCTCAGTCCTCATCAGAATAACATCGCCATTTCTTCAGCATGCATTTTATTGTTGCAGCGGAATTAAATTCATTGGGATCCTAGTCATTTGGACGCATACCGTTGCTATTTCTTTGAGGACCACTCCAAAACAGGCTGATCGGCTTATCCACTGCGGTTGATGCAGTTTCGCGTATATTTCCCGGAAAGAGCTGATAGTGAGTTCCTATGTTTGAGGCTTTCAGCTTGGCCAACACATTAGCACGCAGGCCGCATAGGTCACCACCCGCCTTGTTTCGTCAAATTTGGTATTTACCAGTATAACACGTAATATAAGGCTTTTCAAGGTCGTACATGTCCACGAACATCTTATCTTATGCATTTTATATAGAAATTCCAATTAATGATTGTTATAAAATGGGGATAATGCAATTAATTAAAATATTAGAGGTTTGTTATTGCAATATATTCCACAGATTTAATTTTTAAAGCGCATAAAATAGTCAAGTTCTGTCTTAAATGCGTGCAGTCTTTTGCCTAGAATGACTTCCAACTTTGTTATAGTACTTGTTACTCACGTATATGATGCCGTGCACAGGAGGTCCAAAATAGGAAACGATTTACAAACAATATATTCAGTAAGGAACATATAGCCTACTTTCTCTTAATTGTATGGGTATAGATATAACCCTCTGTCCTTATCAAGGAGTATAATCGAATGCTCGTTGTAGTAGCTTGTTGAAACTCAACGTGGTATATTTTACGTTATGGGCTACTATGCTGAAGATTTCCCTTATTTCCAATCATTACCGCACTTCCTGAACCAATTATCGATTGCGAAATTCAATGTGCTATTTTGGTCGAATGGTGTAGATGCTTGGCTCTGAACCTTGTTGCCACGTTTGGAATCTTCTAAAGGAAGTATTTTTATTTGTGTTTGATTACATTTGTTGTTTTATAACCACCCACCTAATTACATAGTGTGCATTTTCAAATGGGAAATAAGAGTGAACTAAATAGCACGTTCTACAGAAAGCATAGAGAAGAAAGAGGCCTGTTATTAATATAATAAGACAAGACAGTAAATACTGTTATGCATTTAAGGGCGCATAGCACCCTTAAGAAGCATACGCACCTACACCTACGAATATACGAACAATCTACAGCTAACTCTTCATCTATGATGATCCATAAACTCACCCCTGCTATCTACGCCTATCGGTCCAACACCTTACACGATTTCACCCTTCAAGATACCACTGGGCTGTAAGCAACAGCAAGAACAACACAATTCTTACTACACAAGCTAGCAGAGCTAAACCACAGCTCTTACATAAACGCTTACAACATTTCATAAATAAGAACACAGGAACTGTCTGCCAAAACAGCTATGTGTAAACTCACAAGTCAGCAATACAACAATACATAAATAGACCTTCGGAAACACGAAACAAGGTCTGTCGCCTCCAGTATTGCTGCCCGAACGAACATCGCCATCTTCGTACCTCAGGTGAGTGTGTACATCACAGGATTCTATACTTGATTGTCATCCTTCCAATTGTCACACCTATTTACACTGTAATCACATTTATTTGAAGCTATCCCTACTTTCAGGGAAGCGCATCTGCATTTACACGAAATCCATTAGTAAACTAATACACTTTATTACCACGCCCGATTGTTATTGTTGTTTCCCTCCCCCTAATACACGGCCTGCTTCCCTACGCACACCTCACTCATACACAAGAGCGCTGGGTCAGCGTTATCAGTTTGTTTACGACAGCGGACCTTGTCCTCTAGCGAGCACGTCGCCCTCTGTTCGCAACACAGCGTCGTCAGCAAATCTTAGATTGCCAGGTATTACCTTCCTCCCGCGGGCGCATCCCTTAATTGCGGTCCCTCGTTCATAGCGCTTCACCCTATTACCCTCCACACTTTCCAACACACAACCGACGGTTCTACCACACCGCTAAATTCCCGTAATTTCACACCACCCTCAACACATACTCACCCCCCAGGTTCTACCCTCACAATAAGGGTAGAAAAAGTGGAGGAGACGCTGGGTAGTTGCCCACATAAAGCTCAGCCAACGAGTTAGGCAACTAACGATTCCCAGCACCACTTAAACTTGCCAAGCGAGTAGCAAGAATTTTTTTGAGAAGGATAAGCGGGAGTATTTTTTCCTCGATTCACAGTAATAATATCCCCCCCAGCCCGTCCAATAAGGAATTCACTAGAAAAACCTCTTGCAAAGCCGAGCACCCCGATAATAGTAATTGTTTTTAGTAAAGTATCCGGGAGCGAATAGGCAAGTTGTGCATGTGAGTTCAGACGAAAACATATGTCCACATTCAAAACCACCTTTAGGGATCTTAACATCACTTAGCAGCGAACACAACACCAATTAGACCAAAATTAAAAATCAAAAATGACGATCAAGTAAACGAACACACTGCGCCACGCCTGTTCCAGGAAGTCGAGGCAAAGACATTAGAAGTCCGCGCTCAGTACCCTGCAGCAGCCGCGCAGATTATACATTTTACACGGTCACAAGGCCGCAGCAATTCGCAAGAACAACAATCGCCGTTATTTAGTAACAGCACAGGGGATATTCCATTAGAACTCCCCTCCCCTACTATTACAGCAACTCCAAATCACACAACAAAAGAACGATAGCCTGAACGTCCTGATTACACGGATATTAGAATCGAACATCATCACAAACGACGGTGACACATTAGCGGCAGCCCTAGATATCCAAACCATAACGCAAACAATAAAACAGGACTTAAACAGAGCAGTAGCAGTAGTACAATCTACACAGTACGATAATACACCCCCAATTAGCGAAGATATATCAGGAGACGAGAACCCCGCTAACACATTTCTTACTCCGGGAGTGAGGACAATTCCTTACGAAACATCGCAAACTCTGACACTTCATCGCACGATAGTAAATGAGGTAGCGCAGACGATCACGAATCATTAAGCAGCCACGAGGAGATAATCGAACATGACATGGCCATGCAGGCGAAATATCCTATGATCCACCCCACAACATAGTCCGGGGACGGCCAGGATCCCGAGGAATACATGAAGGCATTTAATAGGACAGCCAGAATGAACGGGTGGTCGAACGAGGCCAAGAGACGCCGCTCACCCGCATACCTCATAGGATCAGCCCTCACTTGGTTTGAGCTCCAAGAGGCCAATTTAGAGGACACTACATGGGACGAACTCTGGTTATTAATAACACACGAGTTCAAGCTCACGCCGGACGAGGACGATCTATACGACAAAATCAGGGAACGAACTCAGGGGCCCACATAAAGTACGCAAGAGTACATTAACGCCAAACTACTGATGTGCGGCAAATATAATTTAGCAATGCCAGATAAACAAAAGATTCGATTAATCATGCAAGGCCTTAGGCCTTCATTGGTAGACAAATTATGCACAATGAAAAATCAGACAGTACAACACGTGCAAGAAAACATTAAAATAATAGAGGCAGGAAAGAAGATCACGGAGAAGGCGATTGATCACCATATCAATACGGGCAACGGTGACATACACCATGATGTAGATGAGATCGCACAGCAAATGCAGCAGTTAACAGTCGCGGCAATTGACACACAAGGGAGAACTCTAAGGGATGACAGGGGTGACACGATACGGCCAGAATATGATGACAGGGGTGACACGATGCGGCAACAATATGATGACAGGGGTGACACGATGCGGCCACAATATGATGACAGGCATGACAGACATACGGGGGGTCAGAATTACAGTCTGGGGAGACCAACCTACCCTTAACGGGGGCAGCCATCCCCACACACGCAAGCGTATTACCCTCCTGAATACCGACAAGTCACTCCCCGGTGGGACGGCCCACCCCCATTCAGGCAGACACACGATTCCCAACGATAAAGGAAAAACGAGAATTACCGTGGCAATGCACCCCCACGTGGACAGACATACACCCCCCATATCGCATGCAGAGTAGCGCGCCACAGTATGATCAAGACAGCCCTTGTTACAACAAAGCGACCCATCAGCGCATAGAGGATACCCCAATGCGATACATGCAGGGGCGGGAACAATACCCGCTTCCGGATAACTACGCACAGGGGGGCAGACACCATGCACACCAACAAGCTAGGAGAGCCCTGCTCCCCACGCCGAGATACCAACCCCAAACGGAAAATTGGCGACGCTATGCGCCCCGAGAGCAGCCGAGATGGACAGATAGGCGAGAAAACTCGTTTCCATAAAACTACTAGACGGAGGGGGGGGGGGGGGGGAGCAGCCAATGGGTAAAACAGCTGAGGTTCCACCCCCAACTCAGTTTCAAACACACCCCGTTCAGGGAGATGGCGATTGCCTATTCCAAGCAGTTAGCTTCCTACTCCACAACAATGAAAACAGTCACAAGGGATACAGATTACAAATGGTTAACTACATTATAAACAATTGGAACGAGTATAAGGATTTCATAGCAGACGAAAAAGAAAGCACGCTCAAAAGCAAAGAGGAATACCAACAATATATGGGTAGGGACGCTACTTATGCCGGGGCAGTAGAAGTAACCGCTCTAGGGAATGTAACGGAGCGTAACACACACGTGTAAACTAACACTTACTCACCGCCACTGTTTGCGACTACAGGGTTTGACAAACACATACACATACTATTCAAAGGAAAGCCTAGGTCGGGACACTATACACCTCTCACACCTACACGAAGACAGAACACGGGAATCGAACCTACATCTCCCCAGAATGAAAACACAGTCCCCACAAGAAGGCAGAACACGGGGATCGAACCTACACCTCCCCAGGATGAAAACACAGCCCCCACACGAAAACATGAAAACAAAATCGAATCCGTACCATCTAAAGACAAAAATACACGCCCTGCACTCAAACATGAAAACAAGATCGAACCCACACTATCAAGGGACAGAAATACACTCCCTGCACCCACACATGAAAACAAAATCGAACCCACACTATATCATGACAAGAATACATTCCCTACACCGAAACAACAGATGGAAATAGAACTCACACCCGCCAAGAACGAGAGAACGGCCCACACATGCAAACAACGGGCAGGGCTCGTATACGCGCCCTCCCGAAACGTTGAAATAATCATTGCGTCAACACAAAGACTAGGACTCGAACCCACGCCATGGCAAAAAAATTGTAACAGGCATTTGGGAGAGGCGAAATGGGAAAAGGAAATACAGCGAGGTTCAGACAGGCGTTTCAGAATGCACACCAGAGGCACGGGACAAAAGAATGCATAGCATAGCGAAACGTACCAACCACGACCAGGAAATAGCCATCAACAGGCCAGTCAGCAATATCACAAGAGACATAATGCAAACAGCGGTAGATCCTGAAGTAAACATTGGCAAGCACACTTTACACGACAAGGAATCAACAACAACAACCACTACATATACCCTCATCAACACATACATCGTAAAAGTGGGCAACACCCTTTCGCCGTTAACAGTTAAAGCTAACATTAACAAATATAAGGTACAGATATTAATCGACACGGGTTCAGCAATATGCTGTGTAAACAGTAAATACATTACAAATGGGGAAACACATGGGGGGGAAATAACATTCGATTCATTGCGGCCAATTCATAGATCCTCAAAAATTTAGGAATGGCAGACATGCAAATTCAGATGGACGACTTCAAAGTGACCCACCCCATGTTTGTAATAGAGGACTCCTCAGCCCCAGGCATAATCGGAATCGAATTCCTCTCGAAATACGCCGCGAACATAAGCTTCGCAGACAGCGAAATACATTTCATGAACGAACCCATATAAGTAAATATTTGGTGGCCTACACTAGAAACAAAGACAGTAGACGAGCGCAGCGAGACACACGCGAGCACCAGGCCTCTGCATTGACCACAATTAATACACACAGAAACACGAAAACCGCGCTTAATAAACAAGCTCCCACACAGGATATGAAACCGGAGCAGAATGAGAGGCTCACAAAGCTCCTAGAAAATAATTGAGACATTTTCGCCAACTCTCTACCGGAACTAGCAGTCAAGGACCTCATTGAGCATCACGTTAGCTTCACGAGTGACAGGCCAGTTCATCAACCCCTTTGAGAGTTAGCCGAAAGGAAAGACAGGTTATTGACAGCCAGATACAAGAGTTGCTGGGGCAAATATAATGGAATCCACCATTTCTAATTATAGCGCACCGGTATTACTAACCAAGAAAAATGACGGATCCCACCGATTCTGCATGGACTACCGTAGATTGAACAAATTAATTGAGAGCGACAATTATCCACTACCACGTATGGACACGTATCTGGACGCTCTCAGTGGGGCCAAGTGGTTTACTTCTATGGATTGTTTTAGCAGTTTTTATTCAATAGCTATATATAAACCGGACAGGCATAAGTTGACATTTGTCACCGAAAACGGCCTAGTCACCTACCGCTTACTCCATATTGAACCCGCTAAGCACTGGTTCATGTTATATTTTTCATCGCAACGCATTTTTGATGCATCACTTTAGAACGTGTCCACTGACCGACCATGCTGTCGCCACATGCTAACCTTCTTTGGAGTTATAAATGGTTGATCTTTTGACTACGGATAAAACCGTTATTAAATAATCTGGGGCTAAATTATGACACTTCTATTTTCTACGAAGCTCAGATATTCTCATGTTGTAATTCTGTATCACCGAAACATTCTTTAGAATGTTATTTCTGCTTTTGGTAAGGTTGTAACCTCGCAGATACGCGAACCGGAACCAGACAGACGCTGCACGTCTAGTGTATTCACGAGTTCACGCAGCGCAGGACTGAGCTCTTACCACATGTGTTTGGTTTACCATCCAAGTTAGATGTGTTCTTGTCAAGTCCGTCTAAAAGACGATGTAATAGTCCGCCTGAAGGCGAGGAAAGCAATCTTAGTGCATCGCACATTATTTAACTACGAACAGTACATAATATTAGTGAATATTACAGCCGGAGAAGGCTTGTGCTACGAATACTGTGAATTTTTGGAAAAGTTATTATAATTGTGGATCACCACATTTTCAATCACCTGTTTGAACATCGTATTTCGATATCGTCACGTGGCGATAAAATATTTCATTCACTGTGAAATTATCATTAACCGAGTGAATCATTTCAACACTCATAACTACAAATATTGCTTTGATCGCAAGTGCGATTCCTTTCTGTGAAACACAACGTCGATGCCACGTTATTTGTGGGCAAGTAAAATATGTGTTAGTGAAGCAGATAATAGTGCATGGCCAATTTATAAACCACCTGCGCCGTGTAGTAGCAGTGAATTTAGTACCACATTAAAGCTAGTTTCAGTGCAGCTGTGCTACGCTCATTTTTCGTATTTTCAAGTGGTAAATTCGTGCTTCAAAATGTCACTTCTTGATAACCACGTGTACGACGATCTTTGTTACGCATCACCAGTGGAGATGAGCTGTTAAGCTTCATCATGCGAAGGAGAGGACTGGAGAACAACAGCCGATGACGGGGGAACCATGACTTTAGAATCCGCTAAGCCAAGGAAAATGACGACTTTGGGGAGGAGTCTGGTCATATCATCACGACAACGACGAGGACGAATAAAGGCCGTGCAGATGGATAAAGCCTATGTGGAGGCCCAGATTGGACAACCATTGTCCGGAGAGCAAAGCCTTATTGTATCCCTCAGGTCGTTGAAACGACAGAGATGTAGACATCCTTTCTTGTGAGTCCGAATAATTCATTCCTTGTGAGGTTCTTTTGTGGTGTAGCTTAGTGTAGTTTATTGTTGAGTCATCCGAACTTCTTGACAAGCCATAGGTAGGTTTTGTACTGATAGAATTAATCCTTGTAGTTCACTTTCAGTGATTCGTTAGTCACCCGTTGTGATTGAATTTCATTTCGATCACGGTGCATTCTGATGGACATCGCTAAGAAGTTATTTCTACCCCTGCTAAGCGTGACTGTAGTCTTTGTTACTACGTTTTGTTCAACCCTAGGTGGGTGATTTTCTATACAGCTATTTGGGATGACGATCAGACGTCATGGCCAGTGTTATTTTTATAACACCCCTTTCTAGTAAATGTTGTCACGCCACTGATTTAGTCAGAACAGTCCGTATCGTTAGATAGCCGACTGAAGCTATCTGTTTTGTAATTCAATGTCATTTTCATTTTGATGTCCTATGAAGCCATCCAGTTCGAGATATGAACACATTCAGGGTGTTACATTTTGTATGCAAACTAGCATCGAATCATTGGCAAACTTAGCAATTGTAAGATTTGCGCCTTCATGATGTTTATTTCGTGTCAAGTGTTCTGACACAGTTATTCTTTTGGTTATGATTAGACAGAGCAGTTATGAACTGACATATCTGCACATTTCAAAGAGGTTCAGATTAAGTGAAATATCTGTATTTTTCATTTCTTTGACTTTTACAAACATGCTACGTCTTTGTGCATAGTTTTGAGGCGTGATTTTAAGCCTAATGCTTATGTGATTTCGTATTATATCTGGAACATTATAACAAGGCCAGTTTTCTGATAGGACTTTCTGCGAGAAAGCGGCCTGCCTTCAGTGTTGTTCATTTTCTAAACTGTCCGTGTGGATGATTGAGAGTAGCGAGGCTAGCTCGAATCGTGGACAGGTGTTAATAGTTCCCAGCATGCAATGTACTAGAGCACCACTCACTCAGTGAGACATACTTTTTCGGACTCATTGACAATGCTTATAGCATTACTTACATTTAAATGATGTGTCTCATATGTAGGTCAATGTCCAGGCCACCATTTTGTAATAATCAGATGTTTTGCTACTTAGAGATGACTGGCGAGAGCCATATGTTTATCTTTCATCTCCATCTGAGAATGATTACACGTTATGTTAAGGTTTATTTGTTCAAATTAAGAGGCTAGATGAGACACCTGTATAGAGGCTATATTTATGTGTGTCCAGACTTCGATTCTGTTGACTGTGTTATTGTAGGGAGGTAACTGATGTTCATGCCAGGCCTTACCCAGAGGTAAATTAAGTGAGCCGAGAGCCACTAATAACCTGTGTTATTGTTATGTCCGAGCGGGAGAGCTCGTTGACGGTGTTTTATATCAGAGATTGATCTCGCACGAGACTGCTACTGCCGAGCCCAAGGTATTCAAGATTGTCAGCCTATTCGCCATAAACCAACGATAATCTAAACCAACGATTCTAATAATCAGAACGTCATTATTATAAACTGATGATAATTAACTATTTATAGCATTTAACCTTGATTTTCCTACATTTTGGACCTGCTGGCTGACACTTGCTTTGTGCACGCTTCTTTTGTGGAAGTAATCTAGAACAGATGACACTAATTTTTATCGACGGAGTGCTTGCTCAACCTTTAGTCAGTAGCTGGTGGAGCGTGAGCCTCATGCGACGTTAGACGTAGTTTTTACTACGTAATCGCCACCGTAATTAACATTCACGTAGATGACACTGGTTTACAAAGAGTAACCCAGGGCGAAGGCAGGAATAATATTGTTTATGGTCTTGTTATTATTTATTCAAGTGTATGATAACCCCATGTTTACCCTTTTTAGATTGTAATAGGGCATTTAATATTTTTTGACGGCTTGTCATGTTGATTTGTACTGTCTTGCTTTACGGACGTCATCGCCGTAAATTTTGTATTAATTGTTAGGAATTAACTAGATTATTTAAAAATAAATGTAAATGAGGAAATGGTATCATCCTAACTTAGACTTGCTATTGCTACCCTGTTAAATGTAAATTCCGTTATAAGCTTATTTTGTAACTTGACTTAGAGATTATTGGCGTACCAATTTCCCAGCGTTGCTGGTGTTGCTTTAATCTGTCAGATAGATCTTTCGCGAGGGTTTACAGTAGTTTACAGGTAGGGTACTGATCTTTTATTTTTGTTTATTTATGAGTTTGCGGATTAGCCGATAGAAACCCTCCGAACTAGGCTAGGTGTCTGAATATTTTGAATAAATATTTCTACATGTTTTATTTAAGCCTGGAAGTTTATTTCTCAGTCTATCTTTAGGAGGTGTGTTTTCTTGGGCCGTCTATGTCCTTTTTAGCAACCATGTTACCACGGATCCCCTGGATCATGGATTCTCGTACCGCTATGGCCTATAAAAGTTCACCTGAT
Organism: Meconema thalassinum; assembly: GCA_946902985.2. NCBI lineage: Eukaryota > Metazoa > Arthropoda > Insecta > Orthoptera > Tettigoniidae > Meconema > Meconema thalassinum. The sequence goes on from OX336389.2 coordinate 1,152,817,670, forward strand.
CCTCATGGTACATGGGTCCGGCAGGTGAGGTGTTAGGGATGTCGTTTCGGCTGTTGGTAACCCTGAGAGCTCCTCTGACGGGCACAATATGGATATTTGGAACGCGAACCAAACGTTCCAAAAATTGTTGGATAAGGCATTTGCAGGCCTGAAATGGAAATCCGTCTTGGTATATATTGACGACATAACAGTCTTTTCACAAACATTTGAAGAACACCTCGGCCACCTGGAAGAGGCATTTACACGAATTCGGCAGGCGAAATTAAAACCCAAACCGTCGAAATGTCAATTTGCTTAACACCAAATCAGCATCCTGGGACACATCGTGAGTAGAGAAGGGATTATCCTCGACCCAGCCAAAACAGACGTGATAAAGGGTATTCAAATGCCAGCAAACTTAAAACAATTGAGAAGTTTCTTGGGATTAGCAAGCTATTATCGCAAGTATATATTCCAATTTGCGCACATTGCCCACCCCTTGACAGAACTAACACATGAAGAAACACCCTTCAATATCACACAGAAACACATAGATGCCTTTAACACACTCATACAATTATTAACTACCCCTCCCCTATTACAGGACTTCCAAGATGACAGGCCTACATTCATACATGTAGATGTAAGTCAGTACGGACTAGGTGCAGCTCTATTACAGGAAGACAACAATGGGCGCAAACGTCCAGTGGCCAACGCGAGCAGAATATTAACGGATGACGAGACCGGCAACTCTGCTACAGTCAGGGAGATGTTAGGGTTTTCATGGGGGGTGAATTATTTTAGAACCTATTTGTACGGGATCCCATTCACAGTAGTTACAGATCACGCGAGTTTGCTACATTGGGATAAGTTTAATAACCCAAACTCGAGGCTCAACCGATTTATTTTTAGGCTTTATGACTATGACTTTGTAGTCAAGCACAAGAAGGGCGCCACACATCTTGACGCTGATGGATTATCCAGGTTACCAGTGTTCGACCACCCAGATGATAATAGGGATTATGACAGGGACACTATGCCCACGTACATGATAACTCAGATGGACATGAAGCAAGAACAAAGACACAATCCCCATTTAAAGCAGAAACTAGCGGCACTAGAAAACATGGACAAAGAAAAACTCCAAGACCGCACGGTTGTCTAGGCGATTTCTTCTAGACAAAGACGGGGTCCTGAGATTTAAACCTACAGTCATACATGACACCGTGCCCTAAGCGGTCCCGGACTCATTAAAAGTGAACATCATGACAGAACACCATAATCCGCCTCTTGCAGGAGCACATTTAGGTACACAGAAAACTTACTATAGGATACGAACAAAATATTACTGGGCAAACATGAAGGAGGACATAGCAATTTTTGAAAAAACATGTCACACGTTTCAACGGTTCAAGAATAGGCCGGGAAAACTACACGGGCTCCTCAACCCTGTCCCAGTAGGAGAACTGTTCCACAGGGTGGGCATCGATGTCAAGGGTCTTATTACCACATCCGATAGGGGGAATAAATACATACTCGTAGCTACAGAGTATCTTACACGGTATATAATTACAAAAAACCTGCTGAAAGCGGACACACAAAGCATCGCGGAATTCCTGTTTGAAATTATTACACGCTATGGGCTATTTCAGGTGCTATTATCGGACAGAGGAACAGTTTTCACCTCGAAGGTACTCCAACAGTTGCTGGAGGTACTCAGAATACATGCGTACAAAACTACTAGTTTTCCCCCAAACGAATTGGCGTACTGAGGCCATGAACAAGGTCATCGGGAAAGTCTTAGCTAAACTTACCAATGACAACGGCACGGATTGGGATAGCTATCTACAATCAATCACTGTTAGTTATAACACATCGGTATCGACAGCCACACAGTACACTCCACATTTTTCTTACATGGTAACAACCCCAAGAGTCCCATAGATAACATATACATTCTCCGAGACACCCTTCCGGACAATGCCACACTGTTAGAGTACCTACGAGTAGCACGAATGAATGCGAGGAAAAACATAATAGAGGCACAGAGAAAACAAAAAGAAAAATACGTTAGAAGACATAAGGATCAGGAATATACAGCTGAGAAACAGGTAATGATTTGGACACCAGCCTGCAAAAAGAACGTGTCCGAATTCCTAATACCGAGATGGACAGGTCCGTTCAGGGTCCACAGGAAAATATCAGACCTAAACGATATACTTAACATTAGACACGGCCACAGAAATATTAAGGACACAATCCATATACGGCGGATGAAGGCGTATCACACACGAATAGTGACACCTGCAATTAAAACCGGGAAAACCACCAAGAGGAAGAGCAAAACGATACGTCTACGAAGGGCAAGAGGGCCAAACGGTAGGTATAAGGCAAAAGATTAAAAGCTGGGTATACAATTAACGGTTTAAAATGGCATACAGACAAAGTATAATAGTACTTGCACAAGGATCATGGTGCAGAATTGTATAACGTATGGGCTAGAAACATGTGTATAAACAATGGATATATATATATATATATATATATGACACAAACTAATGATTGTAATTTTGGGAAACACTCTTGCTACTCAAAATAACATGACCACAGAGTGAAACAAAAGTTAGATAAACCAGGTTTCAAACACAGAGTTCAACTCACGAGATCACACAGAGTAGGGAAAACATTCTCAGGGGGCTCAGATGACACCACAATAACATAGGCTAACAGATACAGCAGAAGACAGACAGTCATAGAAACAGACACTACAAGAACACAAGTTTACAGACAGTCAGTGAAAAGGGAAGCACAATAACACAGGTTTGCAGACGGTCAGGGAAGCCAACACCAAAAACACTGACAGGGAGCACCCATGGGACAGGATTTACCGACGACATTGTAACGTAAATATAGAACAGTAACACAGGTTAGAGGCGGTTTGGGATCCATATCAAGTAGGGCTCATAAATGAGTTGGCAATGGTACTGTCCCCGATAATCCGGATAGTAGGCTGTCAGAAATCCGCCCCCTCAATCGGATTGCCAATAATCGATTGCACCGGCACAGCTACATCAATGAAAATGGCACTGACAGATACTACCGAGATTAGAGCACAGTAGTTAACATGAAATTATTGTGGAACACACCAAAATATACGGGGGTTCATACTTACCTTTTACTTACCTATTCAATTTAATCTCGGGTCTGGGTTTTCAACTGGATCACTTAATAGTATGCCCTCACAATAACCTCCACCACGATATTTAAAATGAACCAAGTCGGAGACCAGAAAATTTAAACTGCACAATAATTTATTTCACATAAAGAAAAAAAATATTTTAACAAAATTTAACAACAAAATAGTTATGGCTGTCTGAAGCCATTGTCAATGCAACCATGTCCTCCTGTAGGACTGTAGACTTCACATACAAAAATTCAGCTTTCTCTAGCTCAAAAGAACGTAATAATAACAACAATGCACATTGGAATGGATAAGGGAGCTGGGACGAGACATATAGCATTTGTTTCCTTGTTCATGAACTTCATAATTTAGTTCATTGACACACATTTATTAATAACCGCAAGGCCGCTAAGTAGTTGACCTTGACCTCCACCATTCAGTTATCTGGCCACCTGCAATACACCCTATGCAGTGTTGCATGATTGCTTCGTCAAATGGACGCAGCTGCCTAACCAGTGTCACCATATGCTGGCCAACGCAGAGTCTAGCTCTCATTCAAAACAATTTAAATGCTCACATCTCAACTCAAATATTATCACGCAAAATTTATACAAGTTCCGTTCACATTGCAATGGATTACTCTGTTAATCTCAAATCTTATTTAAATGTTTATTCCAATTATCGAACTAGCGTTGTTTAAATGTTAATAGCAAAACGCATAATGTTATAACATAGTGTTCAATAATTATACACAACATTTAGATTGTTCATAACTTAGTCAAACGACAATTGAAAAATTTTTACACGCCTCTATTAATCCCGTTTGTTTCAAATTATTATTATAGATATTTACATAGTTATTTACATTATTTATATTTTATTTATATTTTAAATACATTAACCACACGTTTATTCCGGTTGATATTTACTTAAATCGTGGTAATATAATCGACCAATGAAGGTTAGTTATATTTAAATTTTAGATTCAGGTTTAATAAGATTTAATAATTATTATTTGTGACGGTAACCTCCATTCAAAATCTATAATTCAATCAATTTATCACTCTTGTTAATTTTAACTGTAACTTCACATGAATAATATTCAATGGACCTGAACAATACAACTCAGCGGAAACATACCTCGCACAAACGCACAAAATTGGCCCATAATTCATCATATATCTCATTATATATGGCATCAAAATCTTCCACAATACACACAAAAAACCTCCACTTATAAATTCATCATCATCATCAATATTACTGTGGGAACCTCCTTCACTTATTAAAGGGCATTATTCATCAGCGACTTTTACACGTCCACAGAACTAACGATTATACATCCATAGTTCCTCTTTAAAAATTCTTATATTCATCAATTGTATCGAAAATTGTTATTATATTTAACCTTCGTGGGTTTCATTCATGAAGCGATATGAAGTAAAAATTTGCCAGTCACAAATAAATTTAATAGCAAATACGATTAGACACGCCTCCCTGGTCTATCAAAATGAATTAATCTCATCATAATTATCGCAGTATAAAAATACTATATTCAAGCAAAATTCATTTAACTGCAGAAATAGTCGAATAGAATGCAAATAGACCAGAAAATGCAAACATTATTGTTTCAATCTAGAATTGAGAAAATCTCCTATCAAATGTTCATTACTATAGTGTACTGAATAAATCGTATTCAAAGTTCATATTTCATAAAATTGTCTATAATGCAATGGTATTTCAGAATTGACTAAAAATGTCTGTGTTTCAATGTTCATAAAAACGACTAGTATTTCCAAGATCGTCGATAAAGTAGTAGATTTTAATGCTCTAAAATCTTTTAATCATTCTTCTTTCTTGAGGATGACAGAAAATTGGTCAAAGTAATTTACTGAAAAGAATTACTTTAATAAAACGACACGCTGTCTGAATTCAAACTTGCCATAGAATATCGTTAACTTTACAGTCAAATCGTGACTACAAGAAAAATTCAAATTCTCGAAAGAATATTAACTTCAGTATAAACTGATCCAAAATGTTTAAATATGCAAATGACATAATAATGTCTCAATAAATCGAAGAAAATGGCATAAAGCTGCAAAGTGTACAGAGTACAGAAACATCTAGCAAACGAATATGGGGCAATCAAATATATGACAGAAAATATGGGAAAGATAGTTGCTCAGATCTCACTAAAATGGCTCAAATAAATCAAGAAACGTTCACGGCTACCTTATCTGTTGGATTGAAGTTCTAGAAGAAAATTTCAAAGAAGACTGCTGCTGGTTCCATTTCACCACAGGATAGATGTGCACCGACCTCGAACCTGGAACCTGCGCCCTCGGAGAATAGAACAGCTTCCTCCTCCGGAAATCGCACTGCTCCGTGTAGACGATAGACATCCTTCTGGCAAAACTCTTCTTTGTGTGCTGGGAAAAACCCTTGCCACTCTTGAAAGTTCCCTGAAGTTCTTGTAGAAATCAGCCATGAAGTTCATTGCAAATATTTCCGCAGAAATGTTCATAATTGTGGAGTATGAATTTATTTCCACTGCCATTTGATGTAATTCAGCGATGGATTACGATGCATGAGTGTAGCTGAATGTTCACTACATGCTCGTCTTTGTAGAATGACGATTATCGAAGCTCCATGTTGCTACTTCACACTACTGATGCATGTCCCAATTGCATTAAAGTTTTAGTCTTCCATCTCCACTTCCATTATAATGTTAGTCGAAAGTACTGCCAGATTGTATAGTTCCATTGTAGAATGTAGCGTTGTATCACCAAATGTAATCTTCAGTATAACGGTTGCAATACACGTGTCTGCCGTAGCGTAGAATGTGGTAGTAAAAGTGCTTCTCAGGATTCGAGAAAAACACTTTTCTCTGCAGTCTTTAAATGCGAATATCTTCTGAAGTATTATAATGAAAATGTTTAACTTTCGCACACGCCTCAATATTGTAATGCACTATTGAATTAGTATAAATGCAGTAGCTAATTCTTGATAGATAAACTTGTAGAATCGTTTATGTGTGCGCTCCAACTTCGCCTAGTTTTAGTAACAGTAAATTTGCACTGCTGGATACCCAATACTGTTCGATGCGGTGGGCTCTGCCACGCTTGCTTATGACGATATGCTTGTTCTATCAGAACACGAAGTCAGACTATGAAGTCAGAATAAAACCACGAAGTGAGCAGCTCCTGTCTGCTCTGCAAGGCCTTTTATCAACTTTGAAGGGGCGTATCCATCCCTACCATAGCTTCTTCTTCCATCATTACTCGAAGTTCCAACTTTGGCTATTCTTGACGGATTTTCAGATTTCAAAAACATATAATTAATTTCTTCAAAATTCCAAATCAATGCCATAACTGAAAATAGTTTTCCACAATTCTGCATGCCAAAAGTTATTAAATATGGTAGTTTCAGTAATCTCCGTCTCCCTCCAAGCTATCATTCATTGGTTCGAGCCTCTCCTCCAATAGCGTAACTTCTTCCTCAGCACGTTTACTTGCTTCCCTGCGACTGCGTCGTAAATCTAAGATCCTTCTCGAACAAAATCGTGACGTCAGCAAGAATCTAAGCTCAGCCAGCCTACTTGCTCGAGCGTTGCGTCATCCACGCCTACGTCATGAATATACACTTCACAACTATGACGGCCATAACTTTATTCACATATGCCAATACAGCCACCGTGGTCTCAGTATAATTCAATTTACGGGGGCATTCTCCCTTCACCACGTTTTAAAAACAGTTGCAAATTGTTTTTAAACTCTGTTACAAATATCTGAATTCACTTGAACACGAAATTGAATTATTATTGGCTTACTCTTGGATAATATTTCTTCAAGTTTCCAGCATTGAACTTGCCATATACGACATCATTCTCATCATCATAGGGTTCATAACAGTTGTTTCCATAAGCATTCGTAATTCTGAACGGACCCATAAATACTATTCCAAACTTGGGATAGATTTTCTTACTCACGTCAGCCTTGACAGGTCTGCGTAGTAATACCAGATTTCCAATTTCTGTTAGATTCTCCACTTCATTGATAATGGTATATAAAGTCTCTTCCCTAAGGTCTATCTCCAGACTGTTTTTCACGTCCTGTTCTTCGATCTCTTCTGTGATCATGTACCCATCATTAAAGCTAATAATCCTATTCTTCATATCAATAATGGCTCCAACTTTCGATATAAAATCGATTCCTAGCACAATGTCGAAATGGATCTTGTTCACCACAATAAAGATCTGTTTATAATTCCTTCCATTAATTTCAAAGTTCAACAACACTCGGATCTTGCATTTCACTGCCTTGTCTTGGAAAATTCCTCTCACTTTGACGGTAGAAGCAGGTAAAACTGTCATGTTTTCTCCCTTTAATAGACTTTGATAGCATTCATCAGAAATGATAGAAATAATTGCGCTGGTATCCATAAGAGCTTTGTACTGTTGGCCATCTATCAGTACAGAAATAATAGGTAAGGCACATGGTCTTTTCTCTTTGACGATTCCTCTCTCTTCTAATAAATCCTCATCAGTTACTTCGTAAATTTCATTGATAGTAATTATGTGTGGTGTGGCAATGTATTCATTGTTTCTCACTTTCGTTGAGAAATGGGCGTTTTTTTTCTGTGTTACCATTTTCAAAGTTCCCCTGCTGGCTTGTAGAAGGACCAGGATCGATCACTAAATCCTGTCTTTTCTTCTGGTTTTCAGCTTCCTTCTCTCGTAATTCCTTCAAATACTGCTGACTTTCTTTCTCTCTCTCTTGATACTTGTCCGGTGTCATAACCTGACCTTGAGAATTTTGATTCCGATTCTGGTACTGGTTATTTCTGTTGTAGTTCCTATTGTACCCATTGTTATTATAATATCTACCTCTTCCGTTATTATAGTTCCCTCTATTGTTATTCCAGCCTCGTCTTTGCTGATATGGACGGTAACCTTGTGATCTGTTGTTGCGAAAATAATTGTTCCTGTGAGGACCTACATTTTCAGTTTTCTCTTCAGCAGGCGTATCAGTTTGCTGAACTTGATCCATGTAGACTGTATTAATGTCTTTGAATTCGTGCCTCTGACCTTTTTGAACCAAATTTAGCACCGGACTCGTATAATCAAGCCTTCTCAATAGTTCGTCCATACTGGTCAAATCCCTTATATTTGACGATATAATAAGCCTTCTTACCTCAACAGGTAGCATACGTGAAATGGCATCTATTAACTGCTCTGTAGACAATGGGGGTTGTAAAAATCTTAAGCGCGATAACTGGCTCGTGAAGAAATCAGCGTACCGTGTTGGAAGAGTACCCGAATACTTCCTCGAGTATACCTCAGCTCTTAATGAATTTTGTGCTTCTATTGACCAGAATCGTTTTATCAGTGCCTCTGCAAATTCATCGAAATTACTAAAAGTGTACCGAAATGATCTGAACCACTCAAGAGGTCCTCCAGCTAGAAATCTTTCTACGATTCTCATTTCTCTTTCTCTAGGAATATGGGCTTCAATAAAATAGTCTTTCAGGTTTCTGATATACTCTATCGGTGTTAGACTATCTGTATTACTAAATTTCTGAGGCTTGTCCTCAAAGTTTCGGATGACTGTCACATTTCTTGGATATGAATCCATGTAATTCTTCCCACTATCACGATATTTCCATTCAGGTTCAATATTCCTATCCTCTTCTTCTTCCCGGAATCTGAATATACGTTCCTCAGGACTAATATCTCTCTCTTCAGTAGCGAGGTTACATCTTCTCACGTAATTCCTATTATCTTCAAAAGTCAACCCTTCTGGATCCTTATCTGTGATTTCCGTGATGACTTTCCTAATCAACTCTTCTTTATACGTTTCCAACATGCTAGCTTCTCCTAGGTTTAAATTCTGAATTTTGCTCGTAGTTTCATTGACATCAGAGACAACCTTATGAATTTGTTCCTCTAACGCGGTTTTTAATGCTTGCACGTCCTGGCTTATTTGAGTTCTATCCTCTACCTGCTTTTCGGATAGCGAATCCATCCTTATACACAAATCCTTTCTAATTTGAACTACCTCATTATTTATATCTACTTGTGTACTGGCTAGTTTTCGTTCAATTCGCTCCTGAATCTGATTGACATGTTCCCCACTTGACTTGTTCCATTCATCTTTCCAAACCGTTACATTTGCAGTTAACATTTCAGCAATATCTACTTCAATGTCGTCCTTAAGTAAACGGTTATGATCTAAGACTTGGGTCCTCATGACCTCTACATCATGTTTTAATCCAGCTAGTGAAGCTGTTGTCCTAACAGGCTCGTCAACCAATCTAGTTGTTAAAGCACTAATGTTACGAGTACAAAGCGTTTTGGAAGTTTCAATTTCTTCTCTAACCTTATTAACATCAGTTTGAACTTTGGCTATGTCTACAAAAACTGTATTAACTTCTATTTGCACCTTATTGATATCGCTTTGCATATCATTAACATCAGACTGAATATTATTTATGTCTACTTGAACGTTTGACACATCGGTTCGAACATTTCTAATCTCTCTTTGAACTTCTTCTACCTTGTCTTGTACAGTAGCAACATCATTCCTAACAACGATTACTTCTGCTCTAGCACATGAAATATCACCCCGGACATTAGCAACATCAAGATTTAACAAAGTAAGGTCTTTCTGGACTGAATCAACTTTTCCCTGTACATTGGAAACATCAATTTTTACATCTGAGACATCCTTGTGAATGTCAGTCACGGCATTCTGGACCTCCTGTGTATTGGTCTGTAAACGCGACATGTTATTTTCCAAATTTGCAGAACTGGTCTGGAGATCCTTCAAATTCTCCTTCATCATCTCCTGCATTCGACTAGCATTCCTAGCTTCCATCTTCCTCACACTTTCATTCATGCTAGCTTTCAAACTGTTGGACATCTCCTCCAACATCTTTCTCATACTCTCATCTGCCATCTCAATTACATTTCAATAATAGACTGCGTTAGGGACATACATCAAATAGAGCAAGATAACAACATCTGAGCAACGCCTTTCACCATATATAAAGTTTGAGCAATTTTCTGTCTTAAATCTAACTTATAATTAGCTTATCACTAACTTCATAAACACCCTATGTTGAAATAAACTCAAGCACATGTTCAAATTTCCCTGGTTCATTTTAAATATCCTAACACAAATAATTTACATTTACAATCCAAATAGTTTAATTTTATCTTTAATATGACTAAACATGTCATAAGCCGGTCAAATAAAGTAAGACTCCAGATCATAGGCGATTTTTCTAAGTTTCCAGCCTATTTAACCTCTCTCAGGTTGTATAAGATCTCATCTTTTCTGAATGTAATTTTCCTAATATAACACAACATTTAATCCCTATATAATCACACTCTCAAATTCTACAATTGGCCAAGACATCTAACAAAGAATCAACCTCTTTATTTGAGTCTTCACAATCCCATTGACATCGATAACTTGGTAATCCAATGTTATTCGAGCCCCACACGTTGATTGTGCCAATCCTACTGGCGTTCAACCTGGTAATCCAGTTTTGCAGAGCCCCACGAAATTGCGGCGCCAATCCTACTGTCCCCGATAATCCGGATAGTAGGCTGTCAGAAATCCGCCCCCTCAATCGGATTGCCAATAATCGATTGCACCGGCACAGCTACATCGATGAAAATGGCACTGACAGATACTACCGAGATTAGAGCACAGTAGTTAACATGAAATTGTTGTGGAACACACCAAAATATACGGGGGTTCATACTTACCTTTTACTTACCTATTCAATTTAATCTCGGGTCTGGGTTTTCAACTGGATCACTTAATAGTATGCCCTCACAATAACCTCCACCACGATATTTAAAATGAACCAAGTCGGAGACCAGAAAATTTAAACTGCACAATAATTTATTTCACATAAAGAAAAAAAATATTTTAACAAAATTTAACAACAAAATAGTTATGGCTGTCTGAAGCCATTGTCAATGCAACCATGTCCTCCTGTAGGACTGTAGACTTCACATACAAAAATTCAGCTTTCTCTAGCTCAAAAGAACGTAATAATAACAACAATGCACATTGGAATGGATAAGGGAGCTGGGACGAGACATATAGCATTTGTTTCCTTGTTCATGAACTTCATAATTTAGTTCATTGACACACATTTATTAATAACCGCAAGGCCGCTAAGTAGTTGACTTTGACCTCCACCATTCAGTTATCTGGCCACCTGCAATACACCCTATGCAGTGTTGCATGATTGCTTCGTCAAATGGACGCAGCTGCCTAACCAGTGTCACCATATGCTGGCCAACGCAGAGTCTAGCTCTCATTCAAAACAATTTAAATGCTCACATCTCAACTCAAATATTATCACGCAAAATTTATACAAGTTCCGTTCACATTGCAATGGATTACTCTGTTAATCTCAAATCTTATTTAAATGTTTATTCCAATTATCGAACTAGCGTTGTTTAAATGTTAATAGCAAAACGCATAATGTTATAACATAGTGTTCAATAATTATATATAACATTTAGATTGTTCATAACTTAGTCAAACGACAATTGAAAAATGTTTACACGCCTCTATTAATCCCGTTTGTTTCAAATTATTATTATAGATATTTACATAGTTATTTACATTATTTATATTTTATTTATATTTTAAATACATTAACCACACGTTTATTCCGGTTGATATTTACTTAAATCGTGGTAATATAATCGACCAATGAAGGTTAGTTATATTTAAATTTTAGATTCAGGTTTAATAAGATTTAATAATTATTATTTGTGACGGTAACCTCCATTCAAAATCTATAATTCAAACAATTTATCACTCTTGTTAATTTTAACAGTAACTTCACATGAATAATTTTCAATGGACCTGAACAATACAACTCAGCGGAAACATACCTCGCACAAACGCACAAAATTGGCCCATAATTCATCATATATCTCATTATATATGGCATCAAAATCTTCCACAATACACACAAAAAACCTCCACTTATAAATTCATCATCATCATCAATATTACTGTGGGAACCTCCTTCACTTATTAAAGGGCATTATTCATCAACGACTTTTACACGTTCACTGAACTAACGATTATACATCCATAGTTCCTCTTTAAAAATTCTTATATTCATCAATTGTATCGAAAACTGTTATTATATTTAACCTTCGTGGGTTTCATTCATGAAGCGATATGAAGTAAAAATTTGCCAGTCACAAATAAATTTAATAGCAAATACGATTAGACACGCCTCCCTGGTCTATCAAAATGAATTAATCTCATCATAATTATCGCAGTATAAAAATACTATATTCAAGCAAAATTCATTTAACTGCAGAAATAGTCGAATAGAATGCAAATAGACCAGAAAATGCAAACATTATTGTTTCAATCTAGAATTGAGAAAATCTCCTATCAAATGTTCATTACTATAGTGTACTGAATAAATCGTATTCAAAGTTCATATTTCATAAAATTGTCTATAATGCAATGGTATTTCAGAATTGACTAAAAATGTCTGTGTTTCAATCATGTTCATAAAAACGACTAGTATTTCCAAGATCGTCGATAAAGTAGTAGATTTTAACGCTCTAAAATCTTTTAATCATTCTTCTTTCTTGAGGATGACAGAAAATTGGTCAAAGTAATTTACTGAAAAGAATTACTTTAATAAAACGACACGCTGTCTGAATTCAAACTTGCCATAGAAAATCGTTAACTTTACAGTCAAATCGTGACTACTAGAAAAATTCAAATATTCAAAAATCAAAAATTCAATATTTAACTTCAGTATAAACTGATCCAAAATGTTTAAATATGCAAATGACATAATAATGTCTCAATAAATCGAAGAAAATGGCATAAAGCTGCAAAGTGTACAGAGTACAGAAACATCTAGCAAACGAATATGGGGCAATCAAATATATGACAGAAAATATGGGAAAGATAGTTGCTCAGATCTCACTAAAATGGCTCAAATAAATCAAGAAACGTTCACGGCTACCTTATCTGTTGGATTGAAGTTCTAGAAGAAAATTTCAAAGAAGACTGCTGCTGGTTCCATTTCACCACAGGATAGATGTGCACCGACCTCGAACCTGGAACCTGCGCCCTCGGAGAATAGAACAGCTTCCTCCTCCGGAAATCGCACTGCTCCGTGTAGACGATAGACATCCTTCTGGCAAAACTCTTCTTTGTGTGCTGGGAAAAACCCTTGCCACTCTTGAAAGTTCCCTGAAGTTCTTGTAGAAATCAGCCATGAAGTTCATTGCAAATATTTCCGCAGAAATGTTCATAATTGTGGAGTATGAATTTATTTCCACTGCCATTTGATGTAATTCAGCGATGGATTACGATGCATGAGTGTAGCTGAATGGTCACTACATGCTCGTCTTTGTAGAATGACGATTATCGAAGCTCCATGTTGCTACTTCACACTACTGATGTATGTCTGCATTGTATGTATGTATGTATTGCATTTAAGTTTTAGTCTTCCATCTCCACTTCCATTATAATGTTAGTCGAAAGTACTGCCAGATTGTATAGTTCCATTGTAGAATGTAGCGTTGTATCACCAAATGTAATCTTCAGTATAACGGTTGCAATACACGTGTCTGCCGTAGCGTAGAATGTGGTAGTAAAAGTGCTTCTCAGGATTCGAGAAAAACACTTTTCTCTGCAGTCTTTAAATGCGAATATCTTCTGAAGTATTATAATGCAAATGTTCAACTTTCGCACACGCCTCAATATTGTAATACACTATTGAATTAGTATAAATGCAGTAGCTAATTCTTGATAGATAAACTTTTAGAATCGTTTATATGTGCGCTCCAACTTCGCCTAGTTTTAGTAACAGTAAATTTGCACTGCCGGATACCCAATACTGTTCGATGCGGTGGGCTCTACCACGCTTGCTTATGACGATATGCTTGTTCTATCAGAACACGAAGTCAGACTATGAAGTCAGAATAAAACCACGAAGTGAGCAGCTCCTGTCTGCTCTGCAAGGCCTTTTATCAACTTTGAAGGGGCGTATCCATCCCTACCATAGCTTCTTCTTCCATCATTACTCGAAGTTCCAACTTTGGCTATTCTTGACGGATTTTCAGATTTCAAAAACATATAATTAATTTCTTCAAAATTCCAAATCAATGCCATAACTGAAAATAGTTTTCAACAATTCTGCATGCCAAAAGTTATTAAATATGGTAGTTTCAGTAATCTCCGTCTCCCTCCAAGCTATCATTCATTGATTCGAGCCTCTCCTCCAATAGCGTAACTTCTTCCTCAGCACGTTTACTTGCTTCCCTGCGACTGCGTCGCAAATCTAAGATCCTTCTCGAACAAAATCGTGACGTCAGCAAGAATCTAAGCTCAGCCAGCCTACTTGCTCGAGCGTTGCGTCATCCACGCCTACGTCATGAATATACACGTCACAACTATGACGGCCATAACTTTATTCACATATGCCAATACAGCCACCGTGGTCTCAGTATAATTCAATTTACGGGGGCAGTACAAAGAAAGGCCGCTAGATTTGTGCTCAGTGACTTTAATCCCAGGAGCAGTGTGAGCCGTATGTTAAGGAAACTTGGGTGGGAATCACTTGAGGCTAGGAGGATGAAATCTAGACTCTGCGCTATGTACAACGCGTATACAAATCAACCAGCATGGGGCGAGCTTAGCAAACGTATGGAAAAGCCTACTTACATGGGTAGGAGCGATCATCCTTTCAAAGTTAAGGGCCGACCACAGGGAACAAATTATGGTAAATATTCTTTCGTAAACCGTGCCATTGATAATTGGAACTCTCTACCTGCCGCAGTCTTAGAGCCTTTTCCCAAACATATAGGTGTGTTTAAGAAAAGACTGACTATTTGTGGTAAATACTCCTGTTTAATTGTTAGTGAATTGTTATGTACAATAATTTATTTGTTATGTATCTCTAATTTGCCACCGGGGGACACACCCCCAATTGCAAATAAACGAATGAATGAATGAACATATTCCCACCCCTAGGTTGACATGTTATTGATACGACTGCCGTGTAAAATGTGGAGTGAGATCTCTCACATTTTAATCGAGACTTGCCTGGAGTAGTGCCTTATGCTAGTTATCAACGTGTGTAATGATGTGCATTGGGTGTTCAAATACACTGTGAGGGATAATAATGAAACTAAATCTGAACATAAAATTCATGACAAAGAATTTCTCAGAATGCAAATGCATTTGCCATTGATAGCAAAATATTCTTGATACCCATATTGATAGATGAATTCAGAGTTTAAAATACACGCCAATCAATACTTAAACAAATATATCTAATATATATTGTACATGTTTCGACCTGACATTGTGGTCTTCTGCAGCTCAATTAAGAAACAGCCCAATTAAGAACAAAATCAAACACTAGAGATGTAGGCCTACTTAAGTGTAATGTTTGTTTGATATGAAAAAAAAATGTAATAAATTGTAATTAAAAGAATGAAACAAAATAATAATAATAATAAGATGTTCAGTGAAGAACATATAACCTAATTTCTATGAAATGCATGGGTGTAGTTATAACTCATTGTCCTTTTCAAAGAGTATAATTGAATGTTAGTCGCCTCCGTAGCGTAGTGGTCAGCATGGTAGCTGCCGCCCCGGAGGTCCTGGATTCGATTCCCGGCTCTGCCACGAAATTTAAAAAGTGGTACGAGGACTGGAACGGGGTCTACTCAGCCTCGGGTGGCCCAATTGAGTAGAGGGCCATCCTCGAAGTGGTTTTCCGTGGTTTCCCACTTCGTCTTCGGGCAAATGCCGGGATGGTACCTTCTTGAAGGCCACGGCCGCCTCCTTTCCTCTTCCTTGCCTATCCCTCCTACCCATCCCTTACCTTCCCTCACGAGGACCCTGTTCGCTTTGCAGGTGAGGCCGGCTGGCCGAGGTGCCAATCCCCCTCACCAGTTGTATCCCTTCCGATTCGATGTGCCCAGCTCTAGGACACTGCCCGTAGAGGCGGTAGTGGTGAGTTCCCTCGCTGAGTCCGTGGGTTCCACCAACCTGGAGGGTAAACGGCTAAAAAAAAAAAAAATGAATGTTGGCTGTAGTAGCTTGTTGAAATGCAACGTGCTATACGAATATTAAGCATTGTTTGATTGACTCCTCACCTGAATTATTTACTGTATAAACACACTAATACAGCCATCACAATAACACATGTAAACAGACAAAATTCAACACTCACCCAAGTACACGGGTCTAAATGACCACGATGTCCACGCTTCTCAAATGAAACAACAACAACAAAAACAGCTTCCTACCCAAATCCTTCCTCATATAATAGTATACACACTAGTAAGCCGACAGACATCACAGTGACACAGGTTATCAGACAACTTCTACACATACCCAAGTAAACGGGGCAACAAGACCATGATCCCGCTAAACCCCTAAAGAATCAACAACAAAAACAACAACAACAACAATAGACTCTACCACGGATCAAGGTCAAAGTATACTAATCGCTGTATTCGAGTGTTGAAATATGTGGTGTTATAAGTATAATTATAATATTTTCGATTGTAAATACACATTATATATGCTTAACATTATAACGTGTGAGTACTTACAAATCAATAAATACCAAAAGAACGAAGTAAAAAAAATTGTACCTGCAGGGTTTAGACCCACGAACCTTAAGACTATGAGCCCATGTCGATACCATGACACCACGGATGCACTACGATAATACTTTGTTAATAAGTTGTTTAGTATAACTGTATCGTATGTTGTGTTAAAATCAACGATTGCATTCGCGTTTTCTGCCATTTCTATAAACCATTTGATATTGAATATGTATTATTTTGTTTCGTACATTCCTAAAATGATATAAACTTACCAAGTTACGGAAATATATGAAAATAAATGGCGGCCATTTTGACAAAGGGACGGCACGGTCCTGACCTGTTAGTCACTTCAACGATTACATATTCTATTATAATATGCTAAAATCCTATCACTAACCTCCTTGAGGACAGTTTAAACCTCCCTATGTACGACGAATATATTCGGTAAGGCCAGGCCTTGTTGAATCATAACGTACGGTTAGGCTATAAAACTTGCATGATTCATATATGCGCCATCTTGAAACTATTTGACTGACGACCTCGTAGATTGGGCAAAAGACGCTTCCTATATAAGGTATATTATTGCAAACATTGGTAGAGATAGCATGATACGGTTAGTCGTAGTTTGATTTATGATCAGAACAATTGGATGGGCGTCATTTCCTGTTTGTTGCGATGTCTGCGATATACAACATTACACTGAATTGTCCCTTGCTAGTGCTAACTCTGTACCAAACGTCATTCGATTTGGTTCCGTTGTGTTTGAAATGATAAGGGGATCGATTAGCACACATACACGGCTGCTATCTTCAAACAATTGGTCTGATGACCTTGTAGTTTCGTTAAAAGGCACTTCCCACATGGTGGTGTGTTATTGAAAAATTTTGTAGAGATCAGTTTATTGTATTAGTCGTAATTTGATTTAAGCTTTGAATATTTGGGTGGCCGCCATTACGTTACCGTCAGTATGGTGGCGATATTAAACACGACACTGAGGTGCCCTTTGCTAGTGCTTCCTCTGTACAAAATTTCGTCCAATTCGGTTCCACCGTGTTTGAATTGATAGGGTAGGTGGGGGGGGGGGGGTGGACAGACATACCAAATCACACACACACATACACACACAGCTAGACACACAAATTTTGTCCTTGTATAGATCTCATAAGTCTATTATAATTTTTTGCAAAAATCGTAAGTAGGCTAACAAGAAATTTTGTAATAATATGTACAAATAACATATTGGGCATTATATGAAAAATTCAAAAATTCTAATAGAAAATTAAATAATTTAGAACAAACAAGAGCCGAATATTATATATATATAATTCGTTGAGGCCATCTAGGACCACGTTAAGTCTTGCTACACTTGGCAATTTGTTTCGCCTTCCTCTGAGCCCAGAATTCCCTCATTCTCTGTGAGTGGGCCATCTTGCGCTCCGCTGTCCAAGTGGTACCATGTCTTCTTTTCGGGTTCGATGTCTCGTCTCGGGTTAGCCCATTAGTCAGTATCATTTTGCGGAAGAGATCTCTATGGAGGCGTCGTTGGGTTTTAGATGCAGTATTTTGAGGTCGTCTTTGGTATTCATAAACCAGGGCATTGTGGTTTTGGGTTTGGAGTCAAAGAAATGAAAAATCTGTTTAGTCAGCCTGTTTCCGTCCATTCGTTTGAGATGACCGTAATACCGTGCCCTTCTTTTACGGATCGATTCTGAAATTTCTCTATTTCACTGTAGACTTCTTTGTTGGATTTTTTATAGTGGATACCATTCTTGTAATTTGATCTCATTATACTTCTGACGATTTTGCGCTCTTTTTTTTCCAGTTCTTCAAGGAGTCCTTTATTAGCATTTAGGGATAGGGTTACGGCTGCATACATAACTATTGGTTTCAGAACAGTTTCATAATGACGTAGTTTAGTATTTTTGGACAGGCATTTTTTGTTGTATATTGAGCGCGATGTTTGATAGGCTATTTCGAGTTAGCGTACTCGTTCCTTGAGTGCTTCTTTGTCCAGTCCACTTTTCATGATGATCTCTCCCAAGTACTTAAATTTTTCCACTCTCTTGATCTTCCCGTATTTTGTCTGCAGTTTTGCTGGGGCGTCTTTGATGTTAGTCATTACCTCTGTTTTTTCGAATGATATCTGCAAGCCAGTTTGTTCAGCGATTTCTTTTAAAAGGTCGATTTGCATCCTAACAGTTTCTACGTCGTTCGACAGAATGGCGATGTCATCAGCGAATGCTAGAAAGTCGACTATGATCCCCTTGGATTTTGCTGCCATTCTCAGAGGGCTATACTCAGTTTCTAATAATTTTGTTCGCCAGGTCCGAATGACTTTTTCGAGGACGCAGTTGGAATGCATTGGAGAGAGCCCGTCACCTTGTCTGACTCCCGTTTTGACCTCAAAGGAATCCGGCAGACATCCCAAGAACTTCAGTTAGGGTGGCTCAAATTAATGCCAGCAGTTTCAGGTCAACCCCGAATTCGTTGAGGATGTTCAACAGAACTTCGCGGTCTATCGAATCGTAAGCCTTCTTCAAGTCCACAAAGACTGATATGTACGATTTGGACCTGAGATTGCAATATCTAATGATCGTTTTGAGGTTGTGGATTTGTTCGGCAGTTGAACGAACCTTTCTGAATCCCTCTTGGTATTCTCCTATTTGATGCTCGACTTCGGCTTCTAATCGCTCCAGGATAGCAAGTGAGAGAATCTTGTATGTTACCGATAGGAGGGATATTCCTCTGCAGTTGTTGACGTTTTTCATGTGTAACGGATGGATCAAGGCCGTTTTCCAATCTTCTGGTAGAATTTCATTTTTCCAAATTTGTTCTATTTGCTTCTGCAAGATTTCAACTCCTTCTTCGGGAGCATATTTCCAAAGTTCTGCAAATACAGAGTCTTGTTGTTTTTTAGTCGAGCAATGTGACGCTTGATTTCGTCTTTGTTGGGTGGTCTTGATTCTGGGCATCTGCGAATGGGTTCCTCGGTCTTGATGGGATTTTTGGGTTGATCGCAATTTAGTAAATTCTTAAAGTAATCAGCTAGGATGGTACAATTTTCTTCATTTGAAGTCGCCAGTGTACCGTCCTTTCGCTGAAAGCATAACGACGGAGGTTTATAACCCGTAAGTTTCCTTTTGAACGTTCCGTAGTACTCTCTGGTGTTGTTTCTTTTCAAGTCTTGGTCGATCTTCTCAATAAGTGACTTTTCATATTTACGTTTCTCAGCTCGGATCACTTTAGCTGTCTGGGCTCGTTGGGCTTTGTAGGTTTCCCAATCAGTTTGTGATTTTGTTGAGTAATATTGTTTCCATGAATCGAGCCTTTTCTTGAGAACTGAAACACATGTATCATTCCACCAGGCATGTTTCTTGCTTCTTTTAATTTCAGCAATTTCCTTGGCTGCCTCGAAGAGGCGGTTTTTTGTGTTGTTAAAGTCACAGTCGATTGGTCGACCCTTTTCCTGGAACTCGGTTACATTCTGTTTGAGTTTATCAGTGTCAAAGCGAATAATTTGTTTGGGCGTCTTGTTGGTATTTGCAGGGACCGGTTTGAATTTAATTATAGACATATAGTGGTCTGAAGCCACGTTTATGCCTTTTTTAACCTTAACATTCATAATCTCAGGACTGTTTTCCCGAGAGATTGCGACGTGATCTATTTGAAACTCTCCGATGGCGTCGACAGGAGATCGCCATGTTGTCTGCTTTCTGGGAAGATGGCGAAAGTGTGTCGACATGATCTGCAAGTTATGGTTTTCGCAAATGGAGACATATCTCTCACCATTTTGATTGGTTCTGTTGTGGGCAGGATAGTTTCCAATGATTTTCCTTTACCTGTGTTCTCGACCAAGGTGAGAATTGAAGTCCCCCATAAGAAGTTTAACATGGTGTTTAGGAATTTTGGCGAGCTTTTCATCCAGTAGGTCCCAAAAGTTATCCACTTCGTCCGGGTCAGATGTGTTCTTGTCATTCGTGGGGGCATGTGCGTTAACTAGGCTGTAGGTTTTGTTGGCGCATTTGATTGTTAATATGGATAATCGGTCATTAACTGGCTCAAAATTTGCGACCGAATTAAGGATTCTGGTTCTCACAGCAAACGCTGTTCCATGCATCATATATCCACTGAGGACCCTCTTTTGAGCTCTGCTCTTGAAAAAGCGGTAACCTTCAGATTCGAAAGTCTCTTCGTCTGGGTAACGTGTTTCTTGTAGGGCAATGATACATATCTGATTTTCATGTAGTGCGTTGGTGAGAGCTTTTAGTTTGCCAATTTGTGTAAGGGTGTTAATGTTGAACGTTGCTAGAAAGGTTTTTGATTTGGTTCTGAGTTTCTGACTGGTTGGGATACACCGAGACGCTCCGACTCGTCTCTCGCATGATGTCGAGTCTCCCCCAAAATCCGAATGAGACTCGTGCGTCGCAGGTTTCACGACGAGGGATTTATCCGAAGTCCTACCCCTTGGGGTAAAAGAAATGTTGAAATGTTTTGCCATCATGCTCACTTGACTTGAGTTACTTTTGGACGCATACGTATCCATGTTGCAACTAAGGTTGTTAGCCCTAGAGGTTGCCTCAAGGTGTTTTCTGGCTTCTTTATACTACCAAGGCTTCAAGCCTGGGAGTCCCCCAGCACTGATCGGTTCGTCTACCCAGCTTCCCGCTGGGATTGGTTACCCAACCTTCCACTGGGTTGCTCGACTTAACAGGGGCACCTCGTGTAGGTTACGTGCTGGAGTTGGAGTGAAAGAGGCTAAGTTGGATTCTCTTGCTGAATCCAATAGGTTCATGTTGCAGATGTTAGCAACGACGCATTTCACTCCCATTTGCCAGAGTCACAATGACTCCTCCCAGGTTTATTCCTGGGACCCAATATTATATATTATATATAAGTTTTTTTTTGTAAAACATGTAAATATTGCAAAACCAAATGTACCTGTAAATTGTGCCAGTGAAACATGTAACATGTACGTGGGGCTTGCCCATTTTCACTAGGCCTTCCATACCTCTGCTTGATTTATGGTAAATAAATAATAATAATTAATATTTTATCTATGTTGTCTAAAATGAGTAAAACTAAATTATCTTCTGAAATATGGTGTGTAAATTTTGTCTTCAGGTGCCAACCAGTTAGTGCGTCGTTTGAATTGTCAACCTAATTGATTGGTAAATAATAGATCAGAGAAGTTTTTTATTTATTTGATAGAAAATAACTAGCCTATATATGAATTGTGTCAAATATCTAATTAATATAAGAATCACCTACCGTGTTGTATAAGTGGAAACATCAGCAGGAAGACTAATTCACATACGCTCCTGGGTGAATGCCAATTTATTGAGCCCGTTAGAGGAGATTGCCCGAGTACCATCAACCAAAAAATGGCACTTAGAACAACCCTGTCCTTCGAACCCACACCCTTAAAGGATCGGATATACTTCTTTAGGGCTAGCGCAGCATGAGAAGCGTGGTCCCAAAGGATTGGGTTCTTGCACGGAACAAATGTCATTGACGCCCAAAGAAGCACACCCTAAACACACAATGCTAATTATGAAAAGATCCAGACTTAAGTAAAGTTTCGTGAAAGATTTATTCAGTAATTCAGACCCCTATCCTGCTTTGGAGGGTTAAGAAATCGGCTAATCCGCAAAGCTAATTACAATAAAGAAACGAAGAAATAAACCATAACTGAAATTAAGCTAACCCTCGCGAAAGTCCTTAAATACAAGAAAAGCAACAGCAAGACTAGGTACATGGCACATAAATGAAATCCTACGCGGTAGCACAAAAATACAAGCAAATGACACGGCAGAATTTACATTTAACATCACAGCAAACCAAACCCTAGATTAGGATGGTACCACGCCCACATTTTAGATTAACATTTAATCAACTAGCTAATTCCTCACCTGAATAAAATATTACGACGAGATGCGTCAATAATCATTGCATTACATCAAATCTAAGGATAGCAACCACAGTCTATCAAAAAAGACATCGATAATACAACACACTTCCCATAACAAGCCGGGAACAATCAGGTTATACACTCATAAATAAAGAAGACGAACACACACATGTTATTTTTATACAAGCCTACTTACGCTGATCGGGAAAGCTATTTGCCCCCGATCATCATCTCAAGAGTGTAAGGTAGGTCGGTGAATGCATAATAGAGATTACGTCTGACATCGCATAGAATCACGCGGGCCATCAGTTATGGACTCTTGGCTCCAGCGATTCTTGTCGGTCCCAAAGAAAAAGTGTCAGCTCAGTTAAAGTCACTTCCTCTTGGAAATGAACAGCACATTGTGTCAAAAACAGCTCACAAGAATATGGGTGCAAGATTAAGATGCTCAGTTATTCCATGTTTATGCACGTAGGTTTAGATCAATTATGGATTATGATTTAATTCAGGTTTATTGCGTAGATTTAATATCACTAATAAAGTTTAAGTTCCCGGTCCTTCCGTGACCTTGGGCGTCTCGGCCCACTCACGATGTCTTACAGAGCACATTGAGTGCAGTACAAATCTCACTCCTTTAACATGACTAAACTGTGTGTTAAGAATATAACGGAAATCACTGATTAAATTCCTGAAGTGATCTGTTTATATCTGAGAAATCATTCTCCATGAATACAAGATTACATTACTCATTAACCTGCCCTGTTCAAAATATAATGAGTAGATTTACTGGCACGTTAATGATCCCCTTCGGGGCAAAATTCCGCCACCCCGGCTTCTCTAAAAGCCAGAGTGTTTAAAAGGGACGTAAAACCAATAACATTATTATTATAAAAATTATAACACTATGAAGTTACCAAACACACTAATAAGACAGATGAAGGCGCACAGCTTATCTGCACTGAAATCAAAAGACATTCCAGTCACTCCCTGATATTTACAATCACTGTTGGAAACTATGCGTGTCATCTCGACACAACTAGAGATATAACAGACAACACTTCATAATTCTGCGCTGTTTAAACTGATACGATGAAACGTGCTCTAGTTCATAACCAGGCTGGGTAATTCTCATATATTACACATGTTCTGTTCCCTCTCGGAACCTCGTGACATTAAAGATCCACATGATAATGTTAACAAAATCTCTCAAAAATGTGGTAGTAACTGTCGACTACCAAATGATACTTTAATTAGTGGCAAATAAAATAGAATGAGGGCTCCTATACTGGATGTAACCTAAAGTTGAATATGTACCTTCATCGTCCTACAATGTCAGTTACTACTGACTGAAAATGCACTCTCCATTGCTGGGTCCTATTAATGGGAAATACACTGGTGTGTCACATGAATGCATATGCACCCCCATACAAGCATGGTACTGGGTGTCTCACAAATATTCACCAGTTTAGAGGAAGGAGAAGACATATTAACTATAACTACAACTTCCTATGTGGTTGCTATCGAGTTCGGTTAATAAAATAAATCTACCCCCGACAAAACCCTGTAGAGTAATGAGAATACAGGCTCACAGGGGATGTAATTGGTAGATCACCTCGTGTTCTCTCAGAACAGAGGGGTTATATAACTCTTTTCTATGATAACTAAAGATAAAACAGACAACACTTCATACTTCTACGCTGTTTAAACTGATACGATGAAACGTGCTCTGGTTCATAACCAGCCTGGGTAATTCGCATATATTACACTATAACGGAAATCACTGATTAAAGTCCTGAAGTGATCCGTATATATCTGAGCCTATTCTTAGCCTACTTTTCACATTTTGCAAAAATGAGAAAAAAGTAGACTTATGAGATCGGGCAAATGTGTGTCTGTCTGTCTGTCTGGCTGGCTGGCTGGCTGTGTGTGTGTCCCCCCCCCCCATCAACACCTAAACGGCTGCAGCAATCGAAACAAAATTTGGTAGCAGTAAAGATCTATACCTGAATATCTCACGGCCATATTTAAAATTATGTCAGTGCTACCAACTGCTGAAAAATCGTAATTGAAATTTGAGCCCCTGGAAGGTATGAATGGGAGCTATTTCAAAATTGGCACACGTATAGATAATAATTTTGCAGTTTAATTTCCAGGAGGCCATACATGGCAGTGTTGCCAAAATGATTATAAGCCTGCTGATAAGTCCAAATTTTAAATGCATATGACTTCTACACTATCAATTGGATTTCAACCAAATTTCGTATGTGGTATGTGTACATAAAAAGATATGACTGAGCGTATTCTTAAGAGCCACCAGGGCTGTCAACTGTTAATAAATGCTCTCAATTTTTTTTATCCTAATACCCATATATCAGGAAGTATGCTAGCCGACAGCTTAAAACTATGCACACGTATAGTACCTGACATTCTATATTAATTTGGAGTAACTTATATACGTCAGTGCTACCAACATGATTTTAAGCCTGCTGAGGGGTCCAACTTTAAATACATTTATCTTCTATACTATCATTTGGATTTCAACCAAATTTCGTGTGTTCTATGTGTACCATAACAGATATGACTATGCCGATACTTAAGAGTAACCAGAGCTGCCAACTGTTAATATGTGCTGTCTCTATTTTCATTACCCTAATATCAATATATCAGAAAGTATGCAAGCCAATAGCTCTAAACTTTGCACACGTATAGTACCTGGCATTCTAGAATAATTTTGAGTAACTAATACCCGTCAGTGCTGCCAACATGATTCTATGCCTGCTGATAGATCCAATTTTAAAATACATGTAACTTCTATACTAACTAATGGATTTCATTCAAAATTGACACAACAATAGATCATATTATATCAGATTATATCTGACCAATACATGTATGTCATTGTTGCCAACATGATTTTACGCACGCTGTTAGATCCAATGTTTAACTGCATGTATCGTCCATGCTATCCATTGGACTTACACCAAATTTTATATTCTGTACCTTAAGAGATGGAACTAAGAATATATTCAATCATCAGGGCTGCCAACTGTAGTTCTATATTAGGCTATATTATGCCAGGTATACAGCATTTCGAACTAATTACAAATTTCGATATTACCATCTTAATTTCGTCATTATTCTAGATAGATCCATATAGAAATATACAACAATTTTCACAGATTTTTTCAATTTTCACAATACAAAAATGAAGCACTGATTTTAATCACAGGTGAATTTAATACAAAAATTATTACATGATTCTGCCACTGGGTGTATCAGGTACAGCAGGTGGTATCGATGCTCACAGGCTTTAGTAATTTCAATACGAAATCACTTGATATCACATTAACCATGAAAACTTATACGTAGCACAAAATATCATTGTTAATCAGTTTTACTGCGGTGTTCAGCACGCTATGAATACAATACTTACGAGGATTACTCGTGAACGATGATTGCAATACTGTCGGCAACGTGGTATAAATTGACAGACCACGTGCGAACAGAAAAAAATGTTCAAGTTTACACTTTTCGTCGAAGATGGCGATAAATATCGCAGCACGTGCCTGATATGGCGATGAAACAGGGGCGTATATACGGGTGGTGCTGAGGGGCTCCAGCACCCCCCCCCCCGAAAAATTCCAATAAAAATCTATAAGTGTTGCTTTAGTAAGAGCATAAAATAATTGTAAATTTGGTTGTACCCTAATCTTAACTTATTGGCTAAGTTATAAACAATTTTAAGATTGAAATTAGACTAACTCGTGGTGTAGCGGCTACCATTCTTGGCTGCCGCTCCGGAGGTCTGAATTCGATTCCCGGCTCTGCCAAGAAATTTTAATTATAGTCTGAGGGCTGGAAAGGGGTACACTCAGCCTTGTGCGGCAAAACTTCGATTCCTTCCTCAATTGTCCTGGAAGTGTTTTTCCGTGGTTTCCCAATTCTACTAAAGTGTGATTGAAACCACCTCTTCTCAGATTTTCCTTACGGGGCTGATTGAACTTTGTTCCAGCCCTCAAACCAGAACTTAAGGCCACGGCAGCTTCCTACCAAATTCCTACCTTAAATACACATACTAGTACAGACAGGTATTTTGCGGTGACAATCCCCTGAGAATACTCACAGTATTTTCCAGGAGAGCTAGCCCCCCCCCCCCCCCCCGCCGAAAAAATTGTATACACGCCTCTCCGTTGATATATAATTACACACAATTACAAAGCTCGATGGCATCCAATATTTGCACATCGGTTCAGTACTGTGGACTTCCACAAAACGTGCACTTTCTGAATATCAGCGCATATTCCATACACGTCCGGTCACAGCGGACTCACAAAACGGTGTGTCTTGACGGAAACGCCCTCCTGGATTCCAAAGAACTTCCAAGTCGTGTAGTGTTTACATTCAAGCCTTCCGCATATCTGCGGTGCGAATACCTCTACCAAATGGTGAATTATAACATTTAAGGCCACTATAAAGTGGTAAATTGCACAGAATTACGTGTGGTAAATTCCTGTGATATGTACTGTAGATGCAAGATATGTATAAAAATATATCCAGGAAGAAAATACGCTGGCCTCTCCAAAGTCAAAAGAAAGCTTGAATCGCGAGGAAGCTTTTGAGTGCGTTCTATGCAAGTGAGCGCAATAAGCAAACATGCTCTCGAAGAAATATTACTGACATGAGCGCTTACGGGCTCAGTATATAATATAGATGAGTGGCAATTCGGAATTTAACCAAGAGTTCTGTATTATGAAATGGGACACTTGTAATAAAATTTTAATATAAATAATTCTTCGTACGCAGCAAACAATATACGGTTATGTATGAATCTTCTTTTACAAAACTGTTAATGAAGAAAGAATTGTGAAAATACAGTGACCAGTTGTGATTTATGAAGAGGTTTGAAACGCATTTATCAAATTATTATATATTCTTACCATATGTAAATTCTTCTTATAACGTTATATTGTATGTTTATAATGTGTACAGATCAACGAGATTCAAAATACCATAGATGACCAATTCATATAATATTGAAATGTTTCCAAGGAAACTAACCAAGGGCGACGTGGTAGCGCTATTAAACATTTTTAAGTTTTTAAACATTTTGCTCTTATATACTTCGCTTATGTATTCAAAACTTCATCTTCATTATACAATTTGTCTTGAACACCTAATTTAATTATGATTAAAGGTGTGCTATGTGTTGTGCCCATTTGGACCGAGATCCAACGTCCACATTTTGTAAAATACCGAAATCAGATCAGCACGAGAAAATATATCTCAGGGTCTATCTAGGTGAATACTTGGGTCTAATCTGGCATCCCTGATCTCGGTAATTCACAAGTAAGGTAAGGTGAGAAATTATTTTTGAACTAGCACATTCCTTAAAATTCTCAATTTATTTATAAATAAAAAATATGATTCAACTGGTAAAAACCCTCAACAAAGATAAAAAACACATCACACATAAGAAACCAACGGTCCCTATAATATTATTTGAATTGTCGTAGATGTGATAATCAGAAAAATTAATTAGACCATTCTGATATCCATAAAAAAATTCAAAAAGAATATTTACACTCGGTAATCACTGTTCAATAAAGAGTTCTGAGTGATCCTTACTATTTACACGTTCGTAGTTCACTTTACTAAGATTGCAATTTGATTTTATCAAATATTCGTAGCAAAAATTTTTCAAAATAAATAGTCACTTGATTCATTCGGTGTTATTCCAAAATTAAACTTATTTGGAAAATTATCATATCACTGATTTGTTGTTTCATAACAATATCAATACTCGACTGACATAAAGTCGAATGTTAATAATTGTTCATAAAGATTTTCAAATTCAAAAAAACAAAATTTGTTCAAAAACTTTCATAATATTTTGAAAATTCAACTTTCTTCTTTTATCACTTTCATTTGTTTAAATGTCATAAACGATTTTAAATTATTCTCATATGTTATTAACATTACACAAAAATTGTTGTAAACAATGATGTTATTTCGATCCACCATCAGCGGATTAAATCATCTAACTCTTCACCAAATTTTTATGTTAACAAAATTTTCTATCACCAAACTTTTCATATAATCTCACAAAATTTTTAATCAAAAATTATTTTATTATTATTATTATTATTATTATTAATTAATTAATTAATTTCAAACTTTCCCTTCACTTTATTTATAACAAGTTTTCTCAACCTCTCACATGATGAATATTTTATTTGCTCATTTCCAATGTTATTATTATTGTTATTCAAAAATAAATATCATTAATGATTTATTTTAATTCATTTGCACTTTGCATCTTAATATTTTTTTCTCCTCGGTCAGGTTCAACAAATCTAAATTCAAGTTCTTCAATTATTTATTTAGGCATTCCTTTTGAATTTTGAGTTGATCGAGAAAAAAATTATTTAATATTTGGATTAACAGAATAGTGAAATCTGACAAGAATATGGGGCGGTCCACATCGCCTAACCCTTCTTTTACAAATATAGCCCACAGGATCCTTCAAACATCCGCACATCCTTCTGTGCCCAGAACTACGGGAATAAAACCCACTTTTAGATGACCCCCTAGGCCTCCATAACTTTAAGTGTCGCCAAACGCACACTAAAATCATCACCAGAATATTCTGCACACAGCATCATATTATTACTATTATATTTTTTTTACATAATATCTTTTTTTCTTGTAATATTCTGTCAATTACTAGACTGTGGTTCTTCAGTATTACTTTACCAATTAAATCAATTCTGGTCAATATCTCCTTGCCGCCCATTTTCATAAATTATCCCTATTTGATACATTAAATACCTGCCGTTCCCTTCTTTTTTATCTGAATATTTTCTTTTCTTTCTTTTTTTAAGTGCTTTTGAAAAAAATAATTCTGAGCTCAAAAATCTAATACTTAATTCCCTTCATCCATAAACTCATTTAAATTTATTTAAACTTACAAACAAAGTTATTTAATTTAATTCCTTCCAACTAATTAAATTCATCCACAAATTATTATTATCACCACAAAAAATATTTAACCATCATCAATGTCAAATGATTATTATCGCCCTATTCTTTTAAATAAATAAATATTTAAGTCTCATCTGTGAATTATTATTATCAACGTCTCCTATTGATTTTTATTTAATGCATTAATTATTTAGTCACAATAAACAATTAACAAAATTTAATTTACTTCCTAATATTCGGTATTATCACTCCCTAATTGTTTATAACTTTAAATAGCGTTGTTATTATTTATAGATATTATTAACTTATTCACTTCACACTTGATTATTATTATTATATTATTATTAACTTATTCACTTCACACTCTATTATTATTATTATTAAATAAATAAAATTATTTAAATAATCCATGCCTCAATTACTTCTGTTCTCATAATCAGAATTAACGAAAAATATTTATATCCCTTGGAATAATCGAAATATTTCATGTAGAAACATGAACTAATGCCTGTCGTAACAAAAATCTTAGATCGAAAAATAAATTGTCAGACAGCAGTTCCATTTGTCATCCAGACAAATACAATCGAAGATCTAGCTAAAATCTAGCTATGGTGAAAAATGTGTGTTGATTTCTGATCGTGACTGTTCAATAATATGGAATTCTCTAATACTACTGGTTAGTGGATAGTACATGAAATGGTTGTCTTACTTCATTCTTGATGTAGATGACGGGCGTGTCCTGCGGTGTACACTATTCCCACAGTGTCTTCCCATGGCCATCTGACGTATCCAAATACCTCGATCGTCTCCATGTCCTTCCAGTTCTACGAGTAGTTTTAGCGGCGCATGATGATGTTCGCAGTCATCCGTTCGAAATAACTCCCGTTATCACTAGTACCGTGTAACATGACAAAAAGTTGCTCAGTCATAGACTGGTACAGTACTCCTGTAGATTCGAGAATAAATCTCATGTTCCAATAATGCGGTTTCGTTTGCACGCTAAGATAGGAACACCTATTAGCTGCATAAACGAACAAAATGAAATAAACTTCTCCTGATGAATTCGAAGTGCCTGATGTATAGTCACCACAAGAAACACATCGTTCTGTAAGCTAACTTCTGTGAATGGTTTCGACACTACCATCACCTGACTATAGAATAAGTGACCTGAAAGTCAGTGAATATTCTAAGTCCATTCGCTGCCAATAGTTAAATTCGTTCACTTGAACAAAAACTAAGTCGTGCTGACCACTGGTACGGCGACTAAGTCCTCCGACCGTCAGAATCTCGGCGTGTATACTGTCACTTTCACGTAGCGTAGATCCGAACATAAGCAAATGCTCTGCAGATATGATGACTCTCTGCTCAGCAACGTGGCCTTTTATAGTTCAGCGAGAGATTGTTCGAGAACATTCCATCTCGTATCTCGGCTTCTACTGGACCGATGTTAATGCTTGATAGCTCAAAATCCTCCTCTTGTTATAGCCAGAAAAGTGTGCTAATTTCCTAGCGTCCATCTCTTCTCCTTAAGGTAATTCTAAAAAATTATTTCTCATGACGTAATCAGGCTCCACGTCATAATCTCGCGTCACTCGCCCCTGCGATGTATGCTTCCCTCAGCACTCTTGAGTCTCCTCCGCGCGTTATTCAAACCATCCATTCCTTCAACCTCTTCAACTAACAACTCCTCTTTCCAAAATAAGAATGTCAACAATGTCACGGACGTGTGAACGATCCGGGTATCGTGTGATTCTTCAAAATAGCATATTAAATGTCATTAGGCTTGCATCTTGGTGAATATATGGGTATACTGTTATATCAAGGAGTTTTAAGGATTAGATACATTGCATTCCATAGGTAACTAAAATGTAATTAATAGTTTCCAAGGAGGTATGAGAGTGAAGTTTAATGAATGTGCCGTTGTAGCGTTACTATGTATCGGATTTTTGCTCTTATATACGGTACTTTGCTTAATTTGTTCGAAACGTCATCTTAATTATAAATTTTGTCTTGAGCACATAATTTCATTAAAAATAATGCTGTGGTATGTGTTTCTTCAAATAGCATATTAGTTGTCATTTGGCTTGTATCTTGGTGAAAATATATATTTGAACGAGATTTAAGGTTTACGTTCATTGCATTCCATGGGTAACTAAAATGCAATGAATAGTTTTCAAGGAGAGACGACAGTGAAGTTTAATAAATGTGCCGTTGTAGCGTTGCTATGTATAGGATAAAATCAACTTATTAACTACGTAAAATTGGTCAATTCTCATGCGTATTAGCTCCTGGTTTTTCCAAATGTTACAAGATATTAAGAATTATTGTACTTTAATGTTGTAAATGTCGATGGATAATTTTAGATTACATCTATGTTAAGCTAAATGTCTGCAAGTACTGTATATTGTTTTTCATTGGTAATCTAATTATATTGAATTATGTCCAAGTGGATGTGGGTAGGACTGAAAGTAACTAACGGTGAGTTACAGTGCAGCTAATTTTCATCAAGGTTGTTCCCGATATTCCAACTTCGGATTGCGTGGCCTGACTCATCACAATCCTCAGCTGAAAACTCGGTACAACATTTTCAAATAAATAGCAAAAGAAAAACCATAGATGATTAGATAAACTCAGGTACGAAGATGCAATGAATATCAAAACAGGTGTGACCTAAGTGGCCTTGGGACGTGAATAGGGACTGGGGTTCATAAATAACTTCCTAAAGTCATCTCCAACCATCCTCGTCACGTTGCGAAGGCCATGAAAAAGATCTTTCAATTATGATAAAACTCCACATTTTATTCAGGGATGCACCGATACAAGTAATAAAGATAAGTTCTTCTACTCCCTGCACTCGGAGATTAACTAATTTAAGTCTTGCTGTGCAATGAAATCAGAAATAAATGAATGTGGTCTAATTGTGACAAAATCTCCTCCTGTCCTACCCTTGATATAAAGAAACTGACAGAGATCCAGCATATATTTACTCCGATGAACTGAATTTTACATACACAATTATATTGCATCCATTACTTAGTTTAAAGTTCATTTTTGGATGTTCCAGAAAGTTAAGGGCTTTATTAAACACTCAAAAAAATTAATGAAGTAGTTCCATCGGACCTCCTTCTAAATAATGTCTTATGCGTGCATCGTGGATGTCCATGCTAATCCTAACATTAATTTACAATATATACACTTATGTGAATGCTCACGTCAAATTACAGCAACATTCTTAACCCTTAATGCAACCCTTAATGCTTTCCAAAAAATTCTAATCATTAATCACATCCCAGAGGCTTGTCACAATTCACCACTGCTACTTTGATTCAGGATTCAGTTCCATTAGGCTAAATTATTCTTTTGGTACCATTTATTAGTGTAATACTCATGTATAGTGGAAAATCACACTTCAAAAAGAATGATAAAAGATTCATCAAGACAGATTCATTAACTTGAGATTGATACAGTGACTTGCCACTAAACTCACACATGTTAAAGCCATTCCATGTCAATTATGAAGAGTGCTGTGGTTTTTGGTCAGTTACTACACGCAAATTCAATATCGACACCGTATAGCAAATTTCAATGGCCAAAAAGCGAACAACTCTTAACATAATCTTACACTTTATCTGGACATTATCGAGTGCTACCAAAGTGTCAACCACTCGCACCACACTTGAGTCAACCGTCTACAGCAATTGAATTGAATTTCATTCCACAAAGGTTTTTTTCTTCTTTCTTATACATAACTATCAGTAGTGCCCGGCTTCGCCCGGTGGATTTATTTGTATTATAGATGATAATGAATACTACTACAGAACTGGCATATGATACTTAAACAAACAGAAAACGATAGTCTATTTTAAAAATATATATTTTTGTGGTGGTGGTGGTGGTGGTTGTAGTGGGGGTGATAAGTAGTACAGTATAATGGACGTAACATTCAGGTCATTTTCCCGTAATGATAATTATGAATAGGGAAACAGCTATTTACTAACTACATCTCTGACACATGTAATTTACAAACAAATTTACAAAAAAAAAGATGAGTAAGTGTAATAAAAGACACTGCCTTGGGCCTATATCTCATTGGCTGATAGAAATGCAGAGACCAATAGTGTCGTCTTTTGTCGCATAGCGCCGTAGGAAAATAATCAGAACTCTTTGGAAAACTTCGGCTGTCCCGAGCTACTGAGGTAGCAATAGTATCATTTATCGCCACAAAGCGCTTAACGATAAGTTTCGGAATAAATTAAGGTAAATTTGAAAGCACCAACGCTTATTGCAGCTGATAACCTCAATGTACTGCACCAACACCATTGCACTTATACAGACCCATAATATTTTCATGATGATAACTGTTTAAAGGGGGCCTAAGAAATCTTTTTGCACTAATTACTGTAATTTATAAACAGCGCAAGATGCAACTATTTTCGCAATTCTGCACCAGAACCCTGGTAGGTGAGACGTGATGCAGCCCGAACTACCCGTCAACAATAGACTTAATAAAATACTCTTAGAGTTACACTACTACGGACATGAATGGTTGTAGGGCATTAATACATGGTTTACAAGTTCATTTTGTCTGTTATTCTAAATGTAGGGAATGGAGAGCGTTGTCCAAAATATCAAGTGCACAGTGTTACCAGCAGTGTTTCAAAGTGTATGTAAAATTTGTTGCAATTAGGAGAAACTGTGTAGATTTGTGCCAAAGAACCTAAATGCAGGGAATCGAGTGGTCTGTCCGAAATTTCAAGCAGACAGTGTTACTCGTCGGGTTCCAAAGGGTAGGTATGTAAAATTTGGTTGAGATCTGTGAAACTGTGTATATTTGTGCCAAAGGGCCTAAATACAGAGAATGGAGGGGCCTGTCCAAAATTTCATGCAAAGGGTAAGTATAGAAATAGCCGTTCAGATCGTTGAAACGGTGTAGATTTGTGCCAAAGGGCCTAAATGCAGGGAATGGAGTGGTCTGTCCGCAATTTCATGTAAACAGTGTTACTCGCAGGGTTTCTAAGGGTAAGTATACACCTTTCGGTTCAGATTGGTGAAAGGGTGTAGATTTGTGCCAATGGGCCTAAATGCAGGGAATGGACTGGTCTGTCCGAAATTTCATGCAGACTGTGTTACTCGCAGGGTTCCAAAGGGTAACAGATCGGTGAGACGGTGTAGATTTGTGCCAAAGGGCCTAAATGCAGGGAATGGAGTGGTCTGTCCGAAATTTCATGTAATCAGTGTTACTCGCAGGGTTCCAAAGGGTAAGTATACAAATTTTGGTTCAGAACGGAGAAAAGGTGTAGATTTGAAACAAAGGGCCTAAATGCAGGGAATGGGCTGGTCTGTCATAAATTTCACGTGGACGGTGTTACCATCAGGGTTCCAAAGGGTAAGTATGCAAATTTTGGTTCTGATAGGTGAAACGGTGTACGTATCACTAACCATAACGCCAGCGCATGCGGATAGAGCTGTCCGGGAGCGCTTGTTCTACCGACTTAGCGCGTTTAAACACATACACACACAAACCCTTCAGATTTATTATATTAGTATAGATTAGCTTCAGCAAACACATAACAGAATGACAAATATTCGGACTGATTACAGATAAAAGCCAATAATTTGCGCCCTCATTTCTACGGATTCTCTTTGAGAATTACCCAAAAACATTAAAATAATTATTTTTTAATTTCATACACAATAGTTAAAGAGCTCTCCTGGCTTCACTTTATGGGCGTACTGTCATCCAATACATTAATGCTTTACATAATCCCACTTAACCGTTTGCCTCATTATACTACCTCTTTCCAAAGAGGTTCTTTAACCATATAATTGCTTTACATTTCTTCCCACACCCATGATCCTTTGATCAAGCAATTAAATTTCAACATAATTACCAAACTCTATTCTTTTATTTATATCATCGAATCATTATAACACTTTTTATACTTAGCTCAACCATTCTATCTCATCAGTGTGCTTAGATAATTGTGATCAACCTTATTATGTGTTTTAAGGTTACACTCTGTAATGTTGGGTTAATCCCATTACGTGGCTTTAGTTTAAATGAGTTTTATCTGACAAGTCTTCCCAGCGAATTCCTGGAATACTACTTTGTCACAGAAGTGACAAAGAGGAAGTCTGACATTCTACGGATAAGAGCGGGGAATGTTAGAAGTCTGCTAGGAAGTGGAAGGTTTGAAAACTTAGAAAGGGAAATGGATAGGTTGAGGTTGGATTTGGTTGCGATTAGTGAAATGCGCTGGCAGGAAGAACAGGACTTTTGGTCAGGAGACTATAGGGTCATTAGCACTAAATCAAACAATGGCCAAGCAGGCGTTGGTCTCATATTGTGTAGGAAACTTGGACAGGGGGTGGAATATTATGATCAATATAGTGAACGGATTATTGTAGCAAAAAACAATACGAAATCTACGTTCACCACAGTGGTAAATGTCTATATGCCTACCAGTCAAGCTGATGATGAGGATGATGAAAAGGTCTACGAAGAAATTGATGAAATTCTGAAGTATATCAAAGGTGATGAAAATGTTATAGTAATGGGAGATTGGAATGGTGTGGTAGGAAAAGGGAGAGAAAGGAAGAGAGTAGGAGATTTCGGATTAGGTGAAATTAATGAGCGAGGAAGCAGGCTGATGGAATTCTGCACCGAGCATGAGTTGGTCATAGCTAACACCTTATTCAATAACCACAATAGAAGAATATACACATGGATGAGACCAGGAGATACAGGGCGTTACCAGATCGGCTTCATTATGGTCAAGCAGAGGTTTCGAAACCAGATTTTGGATTGTAAAACATATCCTGGTGCTGACATAAACTCTGACCACAATCTGGTTGTAATGAAATGCTGATTAAAGTAGAAGAAACTGAAGAGAAGTCAAAAGCCAAAAAGGTGGGCATTAGACAGACTGAAAGTAAAGGATGTAAACGAAAGATTCAAGAAGAGTATAAAGGAAGGACTAATGAAAACCCCTAAACAAACTTCAATTGAAGATGAATGGGCACTTTTGAAGAATGAAATAACAAAATCCGCAGAAGAAAACATTGGTAGGAAAGAAAGAATAGGTAGAAAACCGTGCATCACTCAGGATATACTAGAATTGATGGATGAAAGGCGGAAACACAAGAATCTAAGAGACGAAAAGGGGAAAGCAGAATACAGACGTCTGAGAAATGAGGTTAACAAGATGTGCAAGGAAGCGAAAGAAGAATGGTTGAAAGAGAAATGTGCAGGTATAGAAAATTGTCTGAAATTAGGAAAAGTAGACACAGCTTATCGAAGGATTAAGAATACTTTTGGCGAAAAGAAGACTAAGTGCTGTAATATTCAGGACACAAATGGAAAGCCTCTAACAGATAGGGAAGAAAAGGTTGAGAGATGGAAAGCTTACATAGAGTGCTTGTGTAAGGGAAAGGAGATTGAGAATCGTGTAATGGAAAGGGAGGAGGAAATTGATGAGGATGCAAAAGGAGATTTAATATTGAGATCAGAATTTGACAGAGCATTAGAGGACGTACGCAGGAACAAAGCACCAGGCCTAGATGATATACCGATTGAGTTGCTACGCTGCATAGGAGATGTAGGTCTGGTCAGGTTATTTCACTTGGTGTGTAGGATTATTTTATGAGACAGGTGAGGTACCCCCTGATTTCAAGAAGAATGTAATCATCCATATACCAAAGAAAGTGGGAGCTGATAGATGTCAAGAATACCGTACAATCAGCTTGATTACTCACGCTGCAAAGATCCCGTCTAGAATAATTTACAAGAGGATTGAAAGCCACATAGAAACGGGGTTGGGTGAAGACCAGTTTGATTTCAGGAGAAATGTAGGAATAAGGGAACCTGTACTAAGTCTTAGGCTGATTTTGGAAGGTAGAATAAGGAAATATAAGAGAACGTTCGTGGCATTTGTAGACTTAGATAAGACTTTTGATAACGTTGATTGGACTAAATTGTTTGACATTTTGAAATCTATTGGAATAAAGTACAGGGATAGGAGGGTGATACACAATCTAAACAGAAACCAGACAGCAGTCATTCGAGCTGAAGGACATGAGAGAGAAGCGGGTATTCACAAAGGTGTAAGGCAAGGCTGCATCTTATCACCCATACTTTTCAATCTTTACATTGAACAAGCAATGAAGGAAATTGGAGAGAAATTTAAAGTGGGAGGGAAGATTCAAGGAGAAATAATTTTAACTCTGAGATTTGCTGAAGACATCGTCATCTTGGCCGACAAGTCTGAGGATTTGAATGAGTTTTTGAATGGTATGGACTCCGTCTTACGGATAGAATTCATGATGAAAATTAATAAATGTAAAACAAAAATACTGGAATGCAGCCGAAATAAATCAGAAAACTATACGGAGATCAAATTGGCAGGTGAAAAGCTGAAGGAAGTAGGAGACTTCTGTTACTTAGGAAGCAGAATAACCAGTGATGGACGAAGCAAAGAGGATGTAAAAATTAGGTTGGATCAGGCAAGGAAAGCATTTCTACAAAAAAGGAATCTGTTGACATCGAATATAGATTTAGGTAGTAGGAAGTCATTTTTGAAAGCCTTTGTCTGGAGTGTGGCGCTCTATGGAAGTGAAACTTGGACTATTGGTGCAGCAGAAAAGAGGAGAATTGAAGCATTTGAAATGTGGTGTTACAGGAGAATGAAGAAGATCTGATGGGTAGATAGGGTTACAAACGAAGACGTATTAAGACGTGTGGGAGAGGAGAGATGTTTCTGGCGACTGCTAATGAAGAGAAGAGATAGGTTAGTAGGACACATACTAAGACACCCAGGAATAGCAAGCTTAGTTATGGAAGGAAGGGTCGAGGACAAGAACTGTATGGGTAGACCAAGGTTAGAATATGTTAAACAGATTGCCTCGGATGTAGGGTGTGGTAACTATGTAGAGATGAAACGATTATCTCAGGACAGGGAGGCTTGGAGACTTATCAAACCAGTCAAAAGACTGAAGACTCAAACAACAACAACAACAACAACAGTGGATGAATTATTTACGACGTTTTCTCCATGTTTCAGTGATTAATTGCTTCCATAATCGTAATTTATACTACAAACTAACTGTAATGACATCCACGATCTTATAACTACTTCGTTATGCCTCAAGAAAGTAAAAACAAAAAAAGGTTTAATATTCCAGTGCCTATTTTTTATGACTATGGGGTCTCGCAATAGAATCTGATGTAATTTCCAAACCACTAAAATCTACTAACTAACTATACTAGGATCCACGAAGCATGCTGAGGTTGTCTGTACCTGCGAATTCTATTTGTCGATACCTGTGATGATTGTAGGAAAAATGGCGTCCCCTCCGTACATGCTATTTATGTCTGGTTCTAACCCATCCCCAGGCCCCTTGGTGGTCTCGCGTTCGGTCGTATGCCTCCATTCTCGTCTCGGGTAGGCCAACTGCTTCTTAAACTCCACATGCCGCCTGCTAATTAGTGACACATCTTACGGTTGTGGAAATTCACCTCACGAAACGAAAAGTCACTACGAATGATGACCATGATAGCCAAAATTTCACAAATTTTCTGTCCGTCTAATACGGTGGTTCATGTTTCTCGTAACACGTTCGCGAAACCCGCACTTTGATACACCTATCGGTTCGCGAACTCTGGCAGTTTCTGTAAAGCAATATTTTGTACGAGATGCTCGGTAGAGTTCAACAACTCCTGCTTGTAAAGAATTAACCTTGGGACGCAGCTGCGTGGTGGACATGTCACAACTGGCTAGCCCTGACACACCTCTGCACTGCGATATTGACTTATCGTAAATATATCACGGCCAACGTCTGCTTTCAATCTACTTGTTAGAATAATATTCAATGTCCAGTGCGTTACAATTTATGCATTTTAGAAGGGCGTAACTTCCGTGAAGATTGCTTGGCTATCACCGTACGCATTACTCCGACATTCTGAACCGTGAAGTACTATCACACGGCGTAAACTTCGTGTACTATAAATCAGTCCGGTCTGTTATAAGATTCACTTCTTGCGTTTGCCATGATGGCACTGCGATATGATACGTTCCTCACCATCAGACTGCTTTCGAGTATATAGGCTAACTGGTCCTGGAGTTACCGTCACCGGTCGGTGTGTGATAAGTAAGTGGCCCTCTCGGCGTGATCGGCTCAGCTTCAATACTCGCTTTCTTGATCGCAGAGCCCTCTGTGGAGTCATCCTTCGTCACGTGGCCTACTTCCTCCTCTCTCCATCTTACACGTTGCCACGATGTCAGTGAGACTCTTCACAAATTCTCAAAAAAATTAATATCCTCATGAGCCATTTTTCCTTTCATAATCCAACTTTACGATAAGGTTATTCAAGATCTTTGGATGTCATAAAATTTGAGTTATCATAGCAGTGACATCACAACTTTCATACGTCTCATCAGTTCACCTCTTAGCTTATGTGGTCAGCATGACACATGTCATATCGGGGATAACGTATTTTACAAAATTTGTTCTTGTGGAAGTGCTATTTATTCTTACGTCTTAATGAGTTTAAGTGAAATCTATATTAAATTAGTAATTACCGGATGGTTTAATCTGGTATGAGCCTAGCTTATATAAACCTATGGAAATTTTAGCATTGCTTTTTTGCCTCTTTAATGTCAGGTATTCTGTTCTTTATTTAAAGCGGGTTGATGTTATGAATGGTGGTGAAATTGTATAAATTTTGATTTATTATTTAATCTCAGGATTTGTTAGAAATTTTTATGGAGGTAGAAGTATATGTTTTTTTTGTTCTTTATGTGGTTCAAGATTGTGATGAACAGAGGGTTACTTTCGTTAATTATTTCATTTATGTCGAGGTCTGGGGAATAATTTTGTTTGATGTATATTTCCATTTTTTTCGAGGATGTTTAATAGTTTGGCTTTAACTGATGTATTTAAAAGTTTTAAGTCCGTGTTAATAGATGTAAAGTCTTGGTTCATATCATTTATGTGTTCTCCCATACTTGAGTATTTCTTACACTGTACTGGACGGCGTTAACGTGTTCATTGTATCTTTGTTAAAAGTTCTCCCAGTCTGATCAATTCATGTGAGTTTGCTAGTGTTATATTCTAGTTTACATACTCCTGATTTATTAAACATATTTTCCTTATTTAACCCCTCAGCGTCGTAGCCATTTAAAGAGCTTCATATACGCAGCCAAAGGATAATTCGACTACTCACGACTGAAATACATTGATTCTTTTAAAACGTTTCTACATGTATTAAGTAGCCCGATATTTACAAAAAAAATATCTACAGGCACATAATTATAATAATTGTTTCTTATTAACTTAGTAATTCAGCTTGGTGTGATTGAGTTCGAAGCACTCCTCGAGGCAGAGACCCAAGTCATATTCTTGGCAGCAGTAGCCTATACCGATGTCTTCCTTTTACCGTGCTTTCAACTCTGAGGTTTATATTTGAAGAGCTTGGTGTCAAAGTTGGACAACTACATTTTTTGTCAGTTTTGAGATCATGGTTCACTCTTACGTGACGTTTTATGCTGAATGCGAATCTACAACTCTTCTTCTTCTTCTTCTTCTTCAAATAAAGACAGAACATAGAGAGAATAGCATGTATTTGCTCAGTTCAGAATCAAAACATGGACAATTCCACCATAGTTTCGCTTCAAAAACTGACAACTGCTTCAGTAGCCAATGAGAAGCTTACATTCATGCAATCTGCTCCCAGCATGCACTGCAAATCCATAATGGCTGACTGTTTAACCTGTAACGACGCTGGTAATATTCTAAACAGTGGACGTTGTAAGTGTGATGAGTTGGAGAGTGCAGATTTTGATGACATAGTACTTTCTAAGGTGCTCAAGGATTTCAGATGTGTCAAAAGGCGTCTCAGTACAATTTGTGCATGCCAATTTTAACTATAAAACCGATTTTATATGATTTTGTTTTAATAAATTATACATAATTACATTATTTTTAAACACCCTCAGTCATTAGAAGTGTAGATGAAAAAAATAAAATAAATTAATTGATATCGATTTCATAATTATTTGGTTTCAGAAGAGAACAGATTCAATTCAAAAATGGCTCCCTTTGGCTTCAAAAGCAGACCACTCCATGAGTTGGTTTCATACAAGGCCAACTCCACTATTTAAACCATAATTACGGCTTAAATATTCATTAAATTTGAATAGTTAGTATGAAAAAATGTTTATATGGCCTATAAGAATGAAATAGAAGAAAATCACTAAGATTCTGACACCCATATTGTGGATTTATTTTTTCATCTCTCCTGTAAGAAAAGCAAAAGAGGAGTTGTCCAACTTTGATACCAAGCTCCTCATTTCTCAGATTTGGGTGTGAATTTCCTTATAAAATGTACTTCCTGTAACCTTGGAACTGTATTATCTGATGCGCGCCGGCCTTAAAATATTTCGTTCCACACCCGAGCGAGCGTATTGGTATCAAACCTTCCACCAGTTGATCCTGATAAGATAATATAATTCCTCTTGTTTGGCCCCGTCACTTGCCTAAATATTATTATTACAGACTAAACTTTCATCTCAATTATACAATATTTCCAGCACAATACTGACAGCCAAATCACGGCTGGAGAATGTCATTGCTTGTGGCGCGACCAAAAGCAGCATGACGAAATTTAGTGAGGGGAATAACTTTTATTACGAAACAAACCAACTCGACCTATATTTCAGATAAAAGATCGAGACATCGTCTATCAAACGAGATAGACCCTGA
Source organism: Meconema thalassinum (assembly GCA_946902985.2). Lineage (NCBI taxonomy): Eukaryota > Metazoa > Arthropoda > Insecta > Orthoptera > Tettigoniidae > Meconema > Meconema thalassinum. Next base: position 1,152,860,114 of record OX336389.2, read on the forward strand.
GATGCTTGATCTCGTGCTGAGCCGACTTCGATAATTTGCAGATTTGGTCGTTGTATTTCGGTCTAAACGGGTACAGTATATATATATAGGTATTCACTAACGAGCTAATGTGAAGTAGTCTTCCTACTGATGTGTCCATATATACAACACGGTAGGTGTTACTAATATCATAGGCCTATTAATTAGATATTTGACACAAGACATATATTGGCTAGTTATTGTCTATCATATACATATAAATATTCTTTGGTATAATATTTTCCAATCAACTGGGTTGACTATTCAAACGACGCACTAACTGGTTGGCACCTGAAAACAAAATCCACACACCAGATTTCAGAAGAAGATTTAGTTTTACCCATTTCAGGCAACTTAGATAAAATATTTCTTGATATTCGGCACTTTTTTTCTTTAATTTGTTATATGAATTTTTGAATTTTTAAAATAATGCCCAATATTTTATCTACACTTATTATTACAAAATTTCATGTTCTTGTATCTATAGTTTGAAAAAAAAATGTGAAGCCCTATAGTAAATTTAATTTTATTTACATTTATTATAGCATTGTAAGGATGTCCATTTTTATTATTTTATTTCATTCTTTTATTTACAATTTATCACATAAAGTTTTTCATATCAAACAAAAATTAGACGTAAGTACATCTCTAGTATTTTATTTTGTTATTCATTGAGCTGGAGAAGACCTAAATATCAGTTCGAAACATGTACAATATATAAGTTATGTACTTGTCCACTATACAATACAAAATATCTTTTTATTTATACATTTTGATACATGTTTCGGCCCTGTGAGCCTTCTTCAGTCAAAATCAAAAAATTCTCCTAGATCATTCTAAAGGTTGGTCTCTCATAAAAAAAAAATTGTAAATCAAATTTTACATCGTCAGGATGCTTAAAATACATGAATATCAAATGCTTAAAGACATTAAAAGATTTAAAAATGCACGAAATTTTGAAACGTGGGCTCCATTCTTGTTAATCTATTTCCAAAACAAGGGACCTGGAACAATAAAATTACCTAACAATCTATGGTTCTTACTTGGAAACATGAAGAAATGTTGACTTTAGTTATGTAGAAAACTTACCCCATTGCACAAGCATCTTTAAAAAGGAAAGTAGAAATAGGAATCGAACGTTGTTTATTTAGAGCTTGGTCAAAATGTTTTCAACAACCTGTAAAATGAAAAACTAAATGAAAATGAAAAATTGAAAAATTGAAATTATAACAAAAACCCACGCATAAATGACCAATGTTTACATACCGCAGTTTGGAGACCATAAACTATCACCTCACAACTTGAAAGAGCTACTACAAATGTGTCCGTCTTGTTGTTCACCTTGATCACATGTTGACTAGAATACTGCAAGTGTGGGGTCAACGGTCGCAGAAGGGGAGGTGTAGCATACGTCAGAACCTTACGTTATGGAGGAGGGAGGGCCGTTTCTTGTTTATGTCGGTCTCTTCGCCTTAATTTCGAGATCGTGTTAAATAATATGTTGTCGTTGAGAGTTAATTCGTTCAAATTGTTTACAGGGTCTGTTTTTTGGGCGATATAAATTTCTATGTTCTCTAATACATTAAGTTTTTTACTTTTATTAACGATATGTACAATTTCCAAATCCTTATCTATCGAACTGAAATTATGTTTTTTCTCGTCCATGTGGTTCGCCATGGCCGAGAACTTATTATATTTTAGCGCACAGGTATGTTCCCCGTATCTTACGTTGAACGCTCTACCCGTTTGTCCAAAATAGGTGGAATCGCAATCCTTACATTTTAGTTTGTACACTCCCGATTTGCTGAATTTATTGGTCTTATTTACACTATTATGATTAAAGAAGATGTTGCTGTTATTATTTTGTGTTTTGTATGCAATGTTAATATCAAATTTTCTAATTGAGTTTGTTATTGTATGTGCTTTTGGGTTTACATATGTGAAAGTAGCGAAATTTTGGTTCTTTTTGCGATCTTTTTCTAAAGTTGTTTCAAATTTGTTAATAATCTTATTTTTGATTCTGTTTACGTAATTTTGCGAAAAACCATTTTTCTTTGCGATGTTGGCTATGATTTTAGTTCCTTGTTTAAACTTTCTTCACCGAGTGGAATATTTAGCGCTCTATTAATTAAGCTGTAAAAGGCGGCTTTCGTATGGCTCTCTGGGTGATTAGAATCTTTCTTGATTGTTATGTCTGTTTGGGTTGGTTTGCGATATATATCAAAATGCAACTTATTCTGTGTTTTCTTTATTTTTAGATCTAAGTAATTTAAGCAATTTTCTTTTTGGGATTCTAGCGTGAATTTTATATTATCTAACTTGTTTAACATATTCAATAATTCGTCTGCTTTTACCATTTTTTCGTCTATTATAGTGAACACATCGTCCACATATCTTCCCCAGAACACAATACCTGGTAGATGGTTAATGATTTTATTTTGTTCCAAGAAATCCAAATAAACGTCTGGTTATGTGGAGAACAGCCCAGATTCATCAACATAAACGGGAGGACAGCATCAGGCTTAAGGCCTGGACAAAATAACTTCCTTAAGAGAAGATTAGACTGAAAGGATTGGGCTAAGGAAATGCGGCCTGGTTCTTTCAATACTAGACTGAACATTGAGAGTAAATACAATATTTTTATTTTTATGGTGAAACTTGCAAACACATTAATAAATAAGCCTTAATTAAAAAATTAGTTATGCTGGCCCGCCTGGGGCAGTTTCAAATGTTCATTAATTTTATTTAGGTTGGCACAGCCATGTGCTATTATTCAAAAGTTCATTCTGCTTGATGCACACACAAATTTAATATTCTTGCACTTGCTAGCAAACACTTAAAACGAAGATTATTAAGATAATAATAAAAAAGCACAAACTTATCTTTAGTGGCGATGACTAGAAAGCATGCGGACGGAGACTGCCGTGACCAACACTTGATTTTTTGGCAGTAGAATTTGAGATGTCCAGCATCAGGAAAATAACTTCTTCTTCACCAGCGCTGTACATTGTTTAACATCGTTAGGTTTGATGTTATTTCTTGAATGCCAAATAACATGGCATTTTAGAACTGCGATTTGATGCAGCTTCTTGCGGTTTGGAGTAAAATGTAGAATGCACTTTCTCAGTGCTGAAGCTCTCTGCTGTTGCGTTGCCTGGTAGTTTCAATCATAAATGCAGATTAGGCCTGAAGTTTAGAAGGCCCCGGAGAAGGGCGGAAGGCACGAATGCCTCTCGCAAGTTGAAGAAGACCGTAGAAGGTTTGAAGAAGGAATGCTGATGGAGAGCAAAACGCCACCACTTAAATAATAACATCATAGAAACGTCTGGAAGCCTAGGCTGGCGGGCGATGATTGGCCAGGGCAAGCTGTGACGTCAGTCATACAGGAAGGCAGCAAGCAAGTCGACACCCTTTTCAGTATGCGAGCGTATGCTGGAGGCGCATGACCTTAAACATGCTGAGGTAAGAGTCTTAGATATATATATAGAGAGAGAGTAAACACTAGTAATAAACAATATAATGTTAACAGAAATGAATAAGTACATATTGCTCGTTCGGTGGTCTCAAAAGCATTTAACCGACAAATGCGGCACGAAAGAAAAACGCACTATAAACATCACGAAAGTGATCATGCTCCGAGACCCCCGAAAGAAAACAATCAAAGAATCAGTTACAAAAACGTGAACAACAATAAAGAAGATGACACTAAGCCTCAACAGGCAAGATAGCAACCATAGAAATTGGTCTAGTATAGACACCCTTACTAGTGAGAACATCTACAACTCTCACATGATTATCCCGACCCAAATGGCAGTGAGTTACCCTACCAATATTCCATACGAGAGGGGGACTTGGATCTCGCAAAAGAACCATATCTCCCACTCGCACATCAGGCTGGGAAAGCCGCCACTTCTCTCTTCTGTTAAGTGAGCCGAGATACTCCAGCTTCCAACGGCGCCAAAAGGAGTTTCGCAAAGAGTCTAACTTCCTCCAGAAAATAGGCAACCCGAGATCACAGCGTCGACTCAGCAAAGGAGGCGTAGAAGCTAAAGAACAGCCTATTAAAAAATGACCAGGTGTTAAGGGAAGAAGATCCTTAGGATCATTAGACAAAGGCGTGAGCGGCCTAGAATTTACAATACCCTCAACCTGAATAATTAAAGAATTGAATTCCTCATAGGAAAGGATGGCTGAACCAAGGGTTTTCTTCAGCTGTCTCTTCGTGAGCTTTATGCAAGATTCCCAACGACCACCATGATGGCGGGCGTATGGGGGAGTGAAATGCCATTTGAATCCCTTAGCATGCGAAAAATTAGAAAACTGTTCCTTAGCAGAAGGGGAGGTAAGCGCAGTTTTCCAAAGATCAAAAGTACTAACAAAAATTTTTGCGTTATCTGAAAAAACCTCGGAGGGAACACCCCTTCTAGCGGCAAATCTAGAAAAGGCTGCTATAAAATAAGGAGTAGAAGCACTTGTAACCAACTCAAGGTGAATGGCTCCTGTCACCATGCACACAAATAAAGAAATATAAAGTTTACCTAACAACTTTCGCTTAGATAAAGGGGAATTAACTTGATAGACATAAGGACCGGCATAATCGATACCCGTTAGGGCGAAAGGCTTACTAGGTTCGGAACGAAAATATGGCAAGTTTCCCATAATTTGCGTGATTGGCGGGGCTTAGATTTGAAACAAGGTATACATTTCCGAATAACAGAAGAAACTTCATGAACACCGTTAATGAGCCAATATTTCTCGCGAATTAAACAAAGCAAAGTGCGGGTGCCAGCGTGCAAATTCTGATAATGAAATTTCTTTACGATAAGAGTAGTAATAGGATGTCTAGAAGGGAGAATAATGGGATGTTTTTTCTCATCTGAGTAACTAGAATATTCTAGCCTACCCCCCACTCTTATTAATCCATCTTGGTCCAAAAAAGGGGTGAGAGGTAACAGCCTACTAGACTTTGGTAAAGTTTTTTTGCTTAAAAGCGTCTGATACTCAAGAAAGAATACTTCTTGTTGCATGAGAAACAAGATTCTACGAGTAGCAAATTCCAATTCCATTTTAGTGAGAAAGGGTTGCGGTTTCACAGGCTGATCAAGAACAAGAAATTTCCATCGAAATAAATATGCTACCACACGAATTAATTTATTAAATGAAGAGTAACGCTGAAAAAGACTAGTAGCAATAGAAGTTAGAAAAAGTGAAGCGGTAACAATGCGAGCATCAGGAACATCTTCCGCGAGCGGATTAGATGAACGAGGCCAACAAGAAAAATCCTGACTGAGCCATGCCGGACCATTCCAGTATAGTTTAAGAGAAATTAATTTCTTGGGCAAACAGCCACGTGAAATTATATCAGCGGGGTTTTCTTTCCCCGGAACATGATTCCATTGGTCAAAATGAGACAACTCTTGTATTTTAGAAACGCGATTAGCCACAAAAGTGGTCCAATGCGAAGAAGGTTTTGAAAGCCAAGCTAACACGATGGAAGAATCACTCCAAAACCATGTGGTCGAAAATTTCAAATTTAAACTGATTTTTAATTTACTGGCTAATTCCACAGCCATTACAGCAGAACATAATTCCAATCTAGGCAAAGATATGGATTTGAGTGGGGCTACCTTTGATTTTTCACAAATTAAATTGGAAAATCCGGGTAAAGTATTGGAAGAGCGGCCTACTAAGTAGGCGCAGCAACCGTATGCCTTTTCAGAACTATCTGCAAATACGTGCAAATCGAAATACTGACATGAAAGGTCCGAAATTAAAGTGCGGGGAATAGAAATTTGAGAAAGATCTAACAAACTCTTGCGGTATTTTAACCACTCATCCAAAAGGGGGGAGGGTACCTTTTCATCCCAACCAACTTTCAATGACCAAAGTTTTTGTAAGAAAATTTTTGCAGTAATAACCACCGGAGCAATGTACTGCAAGGGATCAAAAACTTTTGCTATTTCTGATAATAATTGCCTTTTCGTTTGAGGGTGAAACTCAGATAAGTGTACCTGATAGGAAAAGGTATCTGAAGAAGGAGACCAAAAAACACCCAAGGTTTTAATAGCTGATTCCTCAGTAGGAAGCGCAACACATTTGTCAACAGGAATTACTTGTGAAAAGTTAGATAAAAATTCGGTTGAGTTCGAGTTCCACTTATGAAGGGTAAACCCACCGCCAGAAAGAAGAGAGTTTAAATCCTCACAAACAAGAAGTGCGTCAGAGATACTAGGAAAGGAATACAAAAAATCATCTACATAAAATGCAGTTTTCAAAACTTCAGAAGCTAGAGGATGAAAAAGATGACCATCTTGTTCGGCCAACATGTGAAGAGATCGTATTGCGAGAAAGGCAGACGGCTTAAGACCGTATGTCACTGTTCTTAAACGAAATATTTTTATAGGTTTTGCATTGTCGTCTCGCCACAAAATTCTTTGCAAATCACGTTGTTCTGAATTTACTAGAATTTGCCTATACATTTGCTTGATGTCAGCAAGGACAGCAATGGGGAATAGACGAAAGTTAAGTAAAACTGAAGTAAGATCTGTCTGAATAGCGGGTCCAGAATGCAGAGTGTCATTGAGAGAAACACCATTAGCATCTGGAGATGACCCATTAAAAACCACTCTTATCTGTTCTCGGGTGGAAGAATTTTTCCAAACCGGATGATGATTAAGATATACTATTTCTTTAGGAGGATTACTAATTTCTTCAGATTTTGGAACTACTTCCATGTGATTCGCTGATTCGTATTCTTCCATGAAGGAAGTATACTGAGTTTTTAAGAGAGCATCTTTTTTAAAGCGATTTTCAATTGCGAATAAAGCTTTGAGAGCTCTGGAATGTGATTCTGTAATAACAGGGGGGTTAAAAATGCGAGGAAGAGTAACCACGAATCTGCCTTCAGTAGTGCGAACAGTGGTTTCTACGTAGTGTGTTTCACAGATCTCATTATTGAGAGAATGAGGTGAGGTGACTTGAATATCCTCAATGTCCCAGAACTTAATTAATTCTGGACTTAAATCAGCACCAACAAAATAACAATGAGATTTTTGTTGAACGGGGTTGCGGTATATTTGCCCAGTGGCAATCCAACCAAAATCAGTTCTACGAAAGAAAACATCACGGGCAACTTTAACCTTTTCCGGATGTAAACATTGCCAAAAAATGCTGGCACTTAAAAGAATTTCTACAGATGAAGCTCTGTTGAAATTCGGATCTGCAAGTTGCAAATGATGCGGAATATTCCAACCCTGGACTTGAAAGGAAGTAATGGGGGTGTCATTACCTATGGAATTTATAATTAAAAAATCTAAATTTAAATGAATGCCAAGATTATTGGAATCTTTTACATCCACTTTAGCATAACTCAGAGATTGCGATTTGGAACCATTAATTCCTGTAACTTCTATAGAAGTAGGGCATATTTGTAGACCTAACTTGCGAACTAGCGATTCACTGATAATATTGTTAGTTGCAGCATTATCTAACAATACCCTTACAGAAACCCATTTTCCGTGAACATTCTTCACTAGAATTTGGACAGTGGACAATAAAACTTGAGTTTTACTGAACGAAACAGAGCTTTGAGTAAAAGACTGAGCGTTATTCGGCAAAGTCTCAGAATGAGATTTAGCGGATGAACTATTGGTTGCTGATGACCGCGATCTTTCATGCCTATGCAGGAGAGTATGATGCTTTGCTTTACAGTGAAAACATAACCATTCAGAACGACAATTGCTTATCATATGTGTCGCTGATAGACAATTAAAGCAGTGCTTGTGGGTGGTAATTAATTTGCGTCTTTCATCCACAGATAAAGATTTGAATTGAGCGCATTGGTACAAGTTATGTGGTTGTTGACACAAAACACAAGCTTGTACTTGATTGGAAGACCGAATATTGGTAGAAAAGGCATGTGACCTTAGTACTCTCTGAGTGGGGCTGATGACCTTACTATTAGAAGGAGGTTTGAAGGTGGAGCTACTCTTTTGACTGGCTACAGCAGAGAGAATTTGGCATTTCGCCTTTAAGAATTTAATAATAGCTTCATAGGTACACAATGAATGTTGCGACAGATCTGCTTCCCAATCTTTTAAAGTTTTAGTGTCTAATTTAACAGAAATAAGATGAATCAAAAATAGATCCCAATGGTCAACTGGTTGGTCCAAATTTGCAAGCGCACGAATATGAAGTTCCGCAGCATCGATCAGATTACGAAGCGAGGCAAGATTATCAGCTTGAACAATAGGTAAATTGAATAAACCCTGTATGTGACGTTGAGTTTTTAAACGAGTGTTCCCAAACCGATCTCTGAGAAGTGCCAAAGCTACTTCATAATTTTCATTTGTCAACGTAAGCTCTTGGATGAGTTTAAGTGCGTTGCCTTGCAAGGACAAACGCAAATAATGAAACTTCTGTATTGAAGGAAGAGAATCGTTTTCGTGAATCAATGAATTGAATAATTCAAAAAATGGTTCCCATGTAGCTTCATCTCCGGTAAATTTAGGTAATTCTATTTTCGGTAATATAACACGGGAAGGAAAAGAAGAAGATTCTGAAGGAGTTTTCTCCTGCTTTTCCTGCAATGTTAAACTTCTTAAAAGCTGCTTTGCGTCTGCGAACCCCTTATAATATAAATTTTCAACCTCACAGCGGTCACTTTGCTGGTCGGGATCTTTGGTCTCAATATTACTTTGGATCTCATCATATTTCTCAAAGGCCTGTTCATAACCTTTCAGTCTTTGAGAAATTATGTCACTATTACTTTCTTTTTCCGGGAGCTCATCTAGAAAAGTGCGAAAACGCGTTAACTTGCCTTTGACAGAAGCTCTGGCATTAATGAGTTTCTCGTCAATCGGCATTATGAAAGTTTGTTGTGTACTCACGACTATACTGTGAGCTGGTACACCTTGCTTCGGAAGAAGTTGACAGTCTGCCAGAAAAGAGAGTGCGGCTTCTCCTGCGGTGAAATACGGGCCTGCTGTTTGTCTCCCTTCTCAGTGCCAACCATATACACTCGAGCTGAAACTTTCGAAGTAGATTAGAAAACACAATTTTTAAGATATTAACACACTCAATGTTCAGTATGGCATTTAAATTTTGAATTAGTTCCAACATTAAGTAATTTGAAGATTTGGTTAAACAGAATGTTTACAAGCATCCCGGTTATAGGCACCAAAATGTTTATGTGGAGAACAGCCCAGATTCATCAACATAAACGGGAGGACAGCATCAGGCTTAAGGCCTGGACAAAATAACTTCCTTAAGAGAAGATTAGACTGAAAGGATTGGGCTAAGGAAATGCGGCCTGGTTCTTTCAATACTAGACTGAACATTGAGAGTAAATACAATATTTTTATTTTTATGGTGAAACTTGCAAACACATTAATAAATAAGCCTTAATTAAAAAATTAGTTATGCTGGCCCGCCTGGGGCAGTTTCAAATGTTCATTAATTTTATTTAGGTTGGCACAGCCATGTGCTATTATTCAAAAGTTCATTCTGCTTGATGCACACACAAATTTAATATTCTTGCACTTGCTAGCAAACACTTAAAACGAAGATTATTAAGATAATAATAAAAAAGCACAAACTTATCTTTAGTGGCGATGACTAGAAAGCATGCGGACGGAGACTGCCGTGGCCAACACTTGATTTTTTGGCAGTAGAATTTGAGATGTCCAGCATCAGGAAAATAACTTCTTCTTCTTCACCAGCGCTGTACATTGTTTAACATCGTTAGGTTTGATGTTATTTCTTGAATGCCAAATAACATGGCATTTTAGAACTGCGATTTGATGCAGCTTCTTGCGGTTTGGAGTAAAATGTAGAATGCACTTTCTCAGTGCTGAAGCTCTCTGCTGTTGCGTTGCCTGGTAGTTTCAATCATAAATGCAGATTAGGCCTGAAGTTTAGAAGGCCCCGGAGAAGGGCGGAAGGCACGAATGCCTCTCGCAAGTTGAAGAAGACCGTAGAAGGTTTGAAGAAGGAATGCTGATGGAGAGCAAAACGCCGCCACTTAAATAATAACATCATAGAAACGTCTGGAAGCCTAGGCTGGCGGGCGATGATTGGCCAGGGCAAGCTGTGACGTCAGTCATACAGGAAGGCAGCAAGCAAGTCGACACCCTTTTCAGTATGCGAGCGTATGCTGGAGGCGCATGACCTTAAACATGCTGAGGTAAGAGTCTTAGATATATATATAGAGAGAGAGTAAACACTAGTAATAAACAATATAATGTTAACAGAAATGAATAAGTACATATTGCTCGTTCGGTGGTCTCAAAAGCATTTAACCGACAAATGCGGCACGAAAGAAAAACGCACTATAAACATCACGAAAGTGATCAACGTCTGCTACAATACCGGATGCCGGAGATCCCATTGCCAAACCATTGGTTTGTTGATATATTTTATTATTAAAGGTGAAAAAAGTGTTTTCTAAACAAAAATTAAGTAGTGACATAAACTCATTAATTTCTATTGCACTTACTTTTCCAAATTTTTGTAAGTTATTTAGGATTATTTTCTGTGCTTTCTTTATTGGAATATTGGAGTACATGTCTTGTACGTCAAATGAATGCATAGTGTGTTCATCTTCTATGATTAGGTCTTTTGTTTTTTTTGCTGAAATCGATGGAATTAATGAAGCCTGTATTAGCTTCAAATTGTATATGTTTTTTTAGAAACTGCTGTATGTACTTTGCTAATTTATACGTTGGGCTGTTCTTAAAGTTTACTATGGGTCTAATAGGTATTTCTTTTTTATGGGTTTTGGGTAGTGCCCTGACTGTGGGTAGTCCGGGGTTCATGTTCACTAAGTTTGGGGGTTGTTTACCGTCAAACAGGACTTCTACATTTTTAATTACTTGTTTTAGCTTTTTTTGGATATTCGTAGTTGGATCTTTGTTAACCACTTTAAACTTTGAGCTTTCGAAAAAAAATTCGGTTTTTTCTATGTATTGTTCTTTTTTTAAAAGGACTATTGTATTACATGTATCAAAATGTATAAATAAAAAGATATTTTGTATTGTATAGTGGACAAGTACATAACTTATCAAAATCAATACGGAAAAACTTGAAAAAATGACCAAAGTCATAGATATTCATGTACAATATATATAATAGATATATTTGTTGCAATATTGCTAGGGGTATATTTTATACTTTGAAAGAACTTCTTCATTTAAATTGATTATAATAATCAGGTGACCGAGATGTGGAATGTTTAACTTTTATGATTATTAATTGACCGACACACTTTGAACTGATGATTGTTGCACATTAGGCACAACATTTTGGACACCTTATACGAGTTTGAGACGACGAGTTGCATTGCCGTTGTAACTTGTAGACACAGACAAGAGCAATAATGCGACGTGAGACGTGAGACGACGCAGTTACCAACCTAATTTACCCACACATAGATGTCGATTGGGCACAAAAATGTATCCAATTTGCGTAGGCAGGCACACAAATAGTGTGAAAACCAGGAGTGCTATTTGTTCATTTATTATTTACTGTAACACGTGTGTAATAGGACAGTGTTTTTATGTTAGGAAATAGTTGTGCATAGCATGGATATTTGTTGGCGTAGGCGTTCCTCGTCTACAATTTTAACGTCAAATGGGAAATAGTTAATGGAATAACGTAAAATTAAATTTTGGAAGTGACACCATTTTAACTTAGGTATTTTTAGCCTATTTTCATTTATGAAAAAATATACATATGGGATAACCTTTTGTCCGCGCGCGCGCGCGTGTGTGTGTGTGTGTGTGTGTGTGCGTCCCTATTAAAATCTAAATGGCTGGAACGATTTCAGTTTAACTCGGCAAGGACATAGTACTATTTCGTACGACCAAGCAGTGACCTTAAATTTTTATTACGTCTCACCTATCCAAAATGGCGGCTGTGTGAAACATTTCACCGGCATTCTTTGTCTCCGAAACTATTAGCGATACCACTCTGAATTTTTTTTACGGTGATACAGAGCTATCCTAGAAGTTCATCTATGCGACGATTAGAAAACTGATCAGTTCAAACCGAACATGGCGGCCAATCAAAGTTGGAACCATTGAATAGATGGAGACCATCCGAAATAATTAGACGGTTGTCAATAACTACTAATCTATGACTGCAATCAAACTGAAATTTTCTATGCTGATTGAGGCAATTAACGTAAGTTGAATATATGAAAATAAGCTATTTAGTTCTTTACGGAACTACTCAATATCGGTGCCATTACATGTAAATAACATATTTGTCGATTGTCGATGTTTAGATTTAATTCTTTTGCAGCATATTCAGGGTGTGATTATTATTATTATTATTATTATTATTATTATTAATATTATTATTATTATAATTTTTTATTATTATTAATATTATTATTCACTAAATATTGTATTGCGTAGGGACATAATTACGTGCCACATGCTTAGATTGCGTGCTATTAATTATTTTGTGAACAGGACTTCGAGTGGTATTAGCTCGGATTCAGTTTAGGGATTTATTCTTCTTTAAAATTAAATTTGTGGACTGGCCAAGTTTTACCTTCCGAAGAAGGATAGGGATTTGTGATTTTGAAATAAATTTAAGTGAAATTTTACATAAGCCTGGACTATTGATTGTTAGATTTGCAGTTTTGGGGGTGTGTTCCTTGAGCTGTTTTCCAAACCGATACTACCAGAGAGTAATTTTCCCGTGCGGGGCTAGTCTGAGAACACATCCTAACTTCTTAGGGTGTGGGTTCGCTAGATGGGGATGTTGAGGGGTCTGTCAGCGGTCGATGGTCCCCTGATATTTCTTTCTGACGGTCACAATATATTGAAGGTAAAGGATGATGTCAGTAAATAATTTAATAGCTGAAATATAGTATTGTTGGCTCAGACTAGGTAGTAACTATATTGACATCTTGACATATTATTAGAATAGTTCAGGCCAATTTCAGATGCACAGTTGTGTAATGAAAATATTGCGGATTCAAATAATACGATGTCATGATGAAAAGCGACATTGGGAATGTTCCCAGCTGGAATGATGAATATTTTGAAATGGTATAGGAACATTAGAAGGAATAATAAATATATACAGGGTGTATTTGATATGATGGAAGTCTGTTACACTGGTGATAGAAGATACTATTGTAAGCTTCCTAGGTAAAAAAAATTGTCACCTATCTTGAAATTGATAATTAATCATAAAAAAGTCAATGTTTTTAGTTTTTTCAGGAACTAATCAAGAAGAAAGTGGCGCGACAGGCTGGGGGAAACGAGGCGGAGCCAGGTGTGACGACGCGCGAAGGGGAAGTTGTTACATAATCGGAGCATTGACCTTACCGGTTGACTTGAGGGGTGGTAGGCTATCAGCTGTTATGAGGATAAACGGTACCGTCTCGTAAGAAAATGTGCATTGCCGTTGTTCTTGTTGTTGCTGTTGTTGTTGTTGTTGTTGTTGACAACGCACGCAATGGCTTGGGACGTTAGGACCGGTAGTATTGTGTAGCCTACTTTGTATGTGTGGAATTCATTGATTGATATTCATGTATAAAATAATTTCGATACTCAGCCCTGGTGTATCATTGGCGTCTGTGTTGACTAGTTTCTGAAAATACTAAAAACATTCACTTAATGAAATACAGTGTGACAAAATTCCGACATCCCGTAGTCTGTTCAGAACTGGGCATTTAAGACGGAAGTAAAATACTTGAGGTTTTGTTTGATAGGCTTGTCGATTTTGGTCATTTATCTCCATGTAGCTGGGTGTGGGTAGAATTTGTGTGATAACCTGTGTTTTTGTGGTTTCTGTAGTAATGTGGGTATTTGTAATTCAGGTGAGGATTCGGAAGAAGGCGCCGGCCCTGTGGTGTTGGGGCAGTGCAACTGCCTCTCACCCGGAGGCCCTGGGTTTGATTCCCGGCTCCATCAGGGATATTAGCTGTCTGACAGTGAGGCAGTGCCCCAGTCAGGAAAATCAAGATTAATGGCCGAGAGGACCCGATGCACTGACCAAGCGTCACCCTAATATCTGCAGGCCAAATAGTTGGACAGCGGTCGCTTGGTAGGCCTAGGCCCTTCATGGGCTGCACTGCCAGCAGTTATGGTTATTGAGAAGAAGGCGGCCGCGGCCTGAAGTTAGGAACAATCCCGGCATTTGCCTGGGGTAGAAGTGGGAACCCATGGAAAACTACTTCCAAGATTTAATACTAGTATGGTACCACATGTACATATTGTGAATTGTCCCATCCCAACTCTAGCCCTGGGGTGGCCATAAACTGGAGAGGGGGGGGGGGATGTTGATTTATTGGTCAATCAACAATGTACATACATATGAAAATACACGAAAATGAAAATAAAATACAAATACATTGTTATAATACAGTGTTATAATAATAATAATAATAATAATAATAATAATAATAATAATAATAATAAAGCGAATATAGCGAGTTGGTCAGCCCTATCAAAAGGCAATGGCAGTAGAACGGGTAAAGACCATACCTATCATTGTCTCAAGTTCGGGCGTGTTCCCAAGTACCTTGCTCCAAGGCCATAAAGAAGGGGATCTGGATAATCAACTGTAGAAACTAATGCAGAAGGCAGTAGTTCTCTCAACAACCTGACTCGTCCAGAAGTTCTTGGATATCGATTTCGACTTCCCAGCTTAGAAGTGGCTTTTTCAGTACAGTAACTATACTTTGGTTTCCTGAAGCCCGCATAGATATGTTGTGATGTACCAGCAATGTGCTATAAGTTATGTACTGTATAATACAATACTAATAACTAAATGATAGCGAGGCTGTGTAGTTTAGGTAGTACAGTGCTATCCTTCTCGAGGGTTCGATCTAGGCTCAGTCACGTTATAAATGCCGATGGATGTAATGGCACGTACATGAAACTCTGTGAACACAACATTCCGGAATATCGACATCCCCGAAAAAAATAAAAATAGTGTGTATAACAACTTATTCTTCATCTTTCTTCGAATGAGCCAACTATGGACTACGTAGGTTAACCAAAATGGTATTCAGCTTGATGAGTTGTGATTGATTTCACGTTCTTAAGAGTCTTCTTCCTAGCCCATATCTCCTTCATTTTCTGACTTTGTAATTGTTTAGCAGCTTCTGAACTCTTTGGCCTCTGCCCTTTCTTAAGCTTAATCTGTGGGTCTTCTTTTAACATACTATTATTATTATTATTAGTAGTAGTAGTAGTAGTAGTGGTCCCGGGATGTGTTCTGTCAAGAAGACAGGGTGTGTTTTCTTAGTGGGTAAGAATCCCACACTCTTGAGGAATGCAGACCCTTCTCAAGGTCTTGTGCAAGATTTTTCGACTTCCCTCGTAAAAAAGTAGTAGTATTAGACTATTAAACAAATTATAAGAGATCATGTCTTTACTGAACGTTATTTATTTTTAGTAGGGTTCCAATTGTTTAGGACGTTCAGGAAATAAATATTTTTGGTAACAATGATGATGGAAGAGATTTGCAAGCTTGTTGTGATGGTTGTTGTTAATTCATTTTAGGGGTTTGGGACATTTGTTTATCAGCCCCGTTTAGTTGGGTGAGTGTTGCATTTATCTGATAAACTGTGTTTCTGTGGTGACTGTAGTAGTGAAAATAAGTTTGTAGTTTTACATGTCCGTTAATCTCGTGATCATGAGCCACGGGACCTCCGTTTTACGTGGAATCTGAACCACAGGACATGATATTTCACTTTGAATAAATCACACATGCATTGACCGGGAATCAAACCCGGTCCGCCGTGGTGAGAGGCCAAGAGCTGGACCGCTGCGCCATCACGCCCAGACTTGCATATCGGCTGGTAATGGTAATCTGTCCAAACACTAGCACGACATGTAGATTATGATGATAATAATAATAATAATAATAATAATAATAGGCTAATAGAAGATAGCATCATGAATCGCAAGACTTTTGGAACCCGAGTTACAAATCACTCTTTCGCCGAAAAAGCTAAAAAGACCACTGGAAAAAAATGGACGGAGGAACGTAAGAAGGGGCATAGCGAGTTCATGAGGAGATTTTGGGAGGAGAAGAAGAGGAAAGCTCCATCAACCCGAGTCAACAAGTTCAAGCGCGCTCCCTAAGTGGGCAAAACGAAGAAAGAATAGGCTAATAATAATAATAATAGTCTAATAATAATAATAATAATAATAATAATAAGAGTCAACATGTGTAGTTCTGGTGGTAGAGTGCTAACCTTCCCGAGGGTGCGATCAACGTTCAGTTATGTAGTAAATGAATGGGATCTAATACGATATGTCCATGGATTTCATGGCACATACAAGAAATCCTACGTACATTAAAGTCTGGCAACTCGACATACCAAAAAGAAACATAAAAGAAGTTAGTGTGTCTAAAAGCCTATTATTACTATTATTAGTATTATTATTATTTTTATTACAGTTGTTGCACTGTCTTCACACAAAGATAGACCAACAGTTCCTTAAATTAATTTACCAAATCTTTAGGATTTCTATTTTCTATGCATAGTCCATGAGGCTGGCAAAATCCTAGACAGATCCACCATCACTAGTCATGTAGCCACTCCCCACGAAGGTGTGAATCAGCTGTTCATAGGCTCGGTTTGTGTATTTCAATGCCATTGGCAGACAAGGCGAGTAGGTCACTCGACTTCAGACTCTTGTCAACATTCCTCAGCGTAGGAGGGGAGGGTGACGGGGAGAAGTCAGCTGTGCTGCTGAGGGGAACGCAGCCTAAGACCTTTTCCAAGACATTGACTGACGATTTTTGTGATTTGATTCCACGTACACTAATTAAGATACGACTAAATTTCATGAAGATATGTGCTTAGAATAGTCTCTTCTATCAATAGTGTAATGGACTTCCATCATATCAAATACACCCTGTATAGTAATAAAAGAACTACGGTATGTAAATGAGAATTCATAGGAATCTGCAAAGTTTCGAGTTTTCTTGAGAATCCGCAAAACGTAGATAAAAATTTGCTATCGTTATATTATTGTGATAAGGTCATAGCGAATATGCTGTAATAGAATGTGCATTTGGGGAGCAATACAAACGGAAAGTTTGTTGACAAGAGGTAAAATCAGTGACTTGTCTAATATTTTGGTGAAATAAGAGTTATTTAATTAATTACATGGTGAAAGGTAAAACGCGATTTATAAATAGCACGACTTTATTGTCGAGACAAATAACGGTCTCTTACGGTGGACACTATGGACTGTTGAGGTTTCTTAGCACAACTTCCTTATACGTACTGTATGTATTGGTGGATAGGAAATTGTGATTCAAACGGAGCATATAGCGAAAAATTATTTTATTTCACTCAAACGTTGTGTCTGTTTCACTTATTCACTTACTTTCCTCTCATCCTATAATTAAGTGCGATTTGGTTGCTTCGGGGTTATTATGTCAAGGCACTTTAATCGTAGATTTGATGTTTGCGGCAGTTCAGCGGTCGTATTGATTTCTGTACATCGAATACGCTACTCATAAGATAATTAGTAGAAACATGGAGAGTTAATATAGTAAAATGGACATAGTTTCAGGTGGGAACAGTCAGTAACTTCGCAACATGTTGCTTACAATATTCGAAAAATTGCATTTTGTTGTCGTTTGTAGCAGGGGTTCTCACACATTTTATGTCTGCCCCCTTTTCTCTAACATGAAATATCTCGCACTCCCCACCACTCTTATTCTTCTTTCTTTTCTTAGTATTTCTCATAGGCGACTTCGCAACAAAGAAACGGATCACGAGATCTACAGTCATTGCTTCTGTCTAATTAGGGCAACTACCAGTTACAACAATAATAATAATAATAATAATAATAATATAATAATAATAATAATAATAATAATAATAATAATAATAATAATAATAATAATAATAATAATAATAATAACAGCAAGCAATTTACTGTTCTTAGGGCACATCAAAGTTCAACAACTATTTGTAAAAAATATTCATGTATTTATATTACTCAAACGTGTCGAAAATTAACTCTTTCTCGTTGCTTATTAAAAACAGGTAGTTCCGTGACGAACTAAAGGGCCTCCTTTTCTTAAAATGTAAGATTCGTGCCAATGATTAATCTATAAAGACCTATCTAGATTAATGACGAAATTAAGTTGGTAATACTGACATTTTCAATTAGTTCGTAATATACCTTGAAATAGTGTAGCCTAATAGAGCACTAATACCTAAGTCCATCTCTAGATGCAACAGACAGTAGTGGCTACGCGGGCTAAAGCACTGCGTTAGGTCAAGGGGCCAAGCTCTCTGCTGACTCGGTAGACGCGTGGGTTCGAGCCCCACCGTCGGCTGTCCTTGAAATGGTTTTCCGTGGTTTCCCATTTTCAACACCAGGCAAATGCTGGGACAGTACCTTCTGACAGGCCACGGCCGCTTCCTTCCACATCCTTGCCCTGTTTCATTCTTCTTCATCCATTCCATCTCTCATCCCGACGCACAGGTCGCCCATGGGGTCGATTAGAAAGACCTGCACTCGGCCTCTCAGGAGGCTACACGACAAAAAATAATCTCTACAGGTACAGGATGATCTTACACAATTTGGTTGAAATCCAATGGATAGCATGGACGTTACATGCAGTTAGACATTGGATCTATCAGCGCGCGTAAATCATGTTGGCAACAATGTCATATATGTGTTGCTCAGAATTAATCTGAAATCTTATGATCTATTTTTGTGCCAATTTTTGGATGAAATCCATTTTTTAGTATTGAAGTTACATGTATTTAAAAATTGGACCTATCAGCAGCCTTAGAATTATGTTGGCAGCACTGACGTATATTAGTTACTCCAAATTATAACAGAATGTTAGGTACTATACGTGTGCCAATGATTCGAGCTGCTGGCTTGCATGCTTTCTGAGAAATTGATATTAGGATTTAAAAAAAATTAGAGAGAGCATTTATTAACAGTTGGCAGCCATGGGGCTCTTATAAATACGCTAACTCATATCTGTTATGGTACACAGAGCTCATACCAAATTTGGTTGTAATCATTTATAAGTATATAATTTACACGAATTTAATATCGGACCTATCAGCAGGCTTTGAATCATGTTGGCAGCACTGACATAATGGTTAGTCCCAATTAATATAGAAGGTTATGTACTATGCGTGTGCAACGTTTCGAACGGTTGGCTTGCATACATTCTGATATATTGGTATTAGGATTTAAAAAATGAGAGTTCATTTATTTACAGTTGACAGCCATGGTTGCTCTTAAAATACGCTTAGTCATATCTGTTATGGTACACATAGAACATACGAATTTTTGTTGAAATCGAATTCATAGTACGGACGTTACATGCATATAAAGACATGATTTATCAGCAGCCGTAGACTCATATTGGCAACACTGTCATATATGGCCTCCTGGAAATTAAACTGAAGTAATATTATCTATATGTGTGGCATACCTTCTGAGATATCCAACGTGGAGCTCAAATTTCAATTGCGATTTTTCAGCAGTTGGTAGCATTGACGTCATTCTCAAATATGGCCGTCAAATATTCAGGAATAGATCTTTACTCATATCAAAATTGATTTTGATTACTACAGCCGTTTAGGGGTTGATAGGGGGATACACACACAGGCAGACGGAAGGATATACAGTAGGACAGACAGACACACATTTGCCCGGATTGATCTCATGTCTACTTTTTCCTGATTTTTGCAAAATGAGAAAAGTAGGCTAAGAACAAATGCTGCGTGTGCAGTGAATGGAATTGAAAAAAGCCCACAAATTAGCTCTTTAGATGTGCCACCTGTTTTGCTTTTAGTTCAATAATGATTTTCATATTTGAAAGCTCGTGACTTAAGCTTCTCAGAATTCCTCCTGGCAGGATCTACTGGTCAATTCTTGTGTAATAAGACAACGAATGTACGAGTTTATTAGTCTTGAATGATCGTGGGAGATTTCTGCCTATGATAGGTTCATGGATACGAGGATAGCAATATTTGTTACAGAAAATGAAATAGAAATATTTCAATCAGATTCGGCACCCCCCTTTATCACTCCCTGCGTCCCCATCTATCACTCTCTGCGGCCTCCCCCCCCCCCTTAGGGGGCGCGCCTCCCACTTTGAGGATCTCGGGTTTATAGTGTTGGTTCCTTTGTTTAGGGGCTGCGACAACGCGGTCACGTAGTCCCGGGTTTATAGTGTGTATCTGGGAAAATAACGTAATATCAGATGAACAATTGTGCACCATTATGATCCAATCAAATAGGAAAGGCTGAAGTTAAAATAAATATCAACATCTTTTACGACTACTTTTTACTGTAGGCCTACTGTGAAAATATGTTTTTCGATTAGTGCCACTTTTCCACGGCAAAGTAGAATTAGTCTCATTGTTTGTAATTTTCTTTTACTAGTCATAAATACATTTTTGTGACATGAGTTAAAATAAGTCCTCGCTTAAGAGCGACAATTTTGATCAACGTAAAGATCAACTAATGCATTGTTAAGATTTATTAAATGTAAAATGTGATGTCATAAGGTTATATATCCCATGATAGAAATAGGTTAATCAGATATTCATTTTGGTATCTGTTAACACTATGATGGATATACTCTCACAATTTGTACATGTAGTGTGGCTAGTGTCTCTTTTTATTGCATCATAGAGAAAAAGTTCCTAAATTGCCTAATTATCCTACTATTGCAATTTTTGATTCGAAGTAGGCTAATGACATCTCTAATTACCTGTAGGGTCTATATTTACCTTTTTTATCCCAGTTCCTCACTTTGCACCATAAGCTACATTTTGTGATGTAAAGTTCTTACTAAGACTCAGGTCCTGAAGTCTCTGGGTTCGATTTTTGACCCTACCAAGAATAGGTATTCTGTTCCTGCTAGTGGGAACGAGATACACTTAGTATTCTGAGATGAAACTGGGAATTGGTGGGTTCGATTTGCACCTGATGAATCCTGGAAGTGTACTTTCGTGACTTTTCACTTTTATTTTAGGCAAATTCTTGGATGGTTCTTAACTTAAGATCACGGCCACCTCGTCAACTATGCTAGACTCAATTACAAGCACACACTGTACTACAGACACACCGGTTATTATACCATTTGTATGCACAACTTAGTGCTCGGGAAAGATGACCATGGTGTTCAAGCCCCGAAACATAACAACAATTACTTTTCACTGTGCGGCTGTTACGACTGGAACACATGATTTGCCATCCAGCTCTCGAGTAACACTGATAATGGAGTCCTACATCCAACACAATGTTATCCTTCACCATGTCACATGGCCTTCTACCTCCTCGTCTGCTTCCTTTCGCTACTGTGTCATGTTATCTGACTAGAGCGGGATGTGGCAAGGAGGAAGTTGACAAGTCGAGGAAAAAGTACAAACAAGTTTCTCGAAATACAGTAGCGTAGTTCGCAAACAAGACCTCCTCAGGTAGACAGCTCCAAGCACTAAAAGGTAGTCACGAATAAGGTATGCGTAAGGAAACACGAATGGAAACAGAAAAATGACATGGCGCCCGCTATAATGATAAATGAAATGCATGGATTTGGACTTCAACTCCAGGTAGATCCCAAAACAGTAGCTAGATTAATGGTATTTTTTCAATAGACGAACAGAGTAAATCAATCTTTAAATAATTGTACTGCGGGAATTCATTTCG
This sequence comes from Meconema thalassinum, assembly GCA_946902985.2. Classification (NCBI taxonomy): domain Eukaryota; kingdom Metazoa; phylum Arthropoda; class Insecta; order Orthoptera; family Tettigoniidae; genus Meconema; species Meconema thalassinum. The sequence goes on from OX336389.2 coordinate 1,152,881,809, forward strand.
TCTTCCATGGAGTCCGATAGTAACCAACGACCAAGATAGCTCCAAAATATTAATATCTGTTGCACTATGAAGGATTTCTCTGGTATCATAGGAAATGAAGAAAGCTAAACAATATGACAGGAGTCTGTGTAGCTCAGTAAAAGTGCTTTGCCTCTAACTGGAAAAAGTGAGTTCCAGTGAAACGAAACTACCACTTCCATAAACGAAGAATTCCTTGGAGCTCACTTAATTTCTTAAAGGAATCCTAGAACTGGGATCAAAGTCGGCCAGGCGTAGAGCTACCAATTACATCTAGTGCCGATGTTACGAAAATTGGAACCCTCTACTTTCCATGACATACCCACGACTTGTATAGGAAAATTACTTTTCATTTAAGAAGTGTATCATTTAAGCTCGTGCGTGAATATTTATCTACTGAGCTCATGCCCCATATAATATGGAGACGGTCCATGCGTGATTTTCCTCAGTTATTAATCTTGGCTTTCTCGCTGTAAGTCAACCCATTTCTAATCGAATTGTTACCCTAATATTTGGGCCAGAACCAGAAATAGAATCAAGTACCATGGAGAAAGGAAGCTACACAGCTAATCTAACCTAATGTACCTCAATGTGAATCAAAGTGTACCTACCTGCTTTTCAAACTTATACCTGAACAAATTATCCAGTTCACTGTGTATATGCTCCGTGGGGCGATTCAAGTTCTTGTTTTAGTCCGTATTTTAAGTTGGCGCATCGTCACTGGGAAATATTTTAAGATCTCCCCTCCAAAAGGAAAGTACACTTGTAACCAACGATACGCATATGACTCAGTAATTGCTTCAAATGATCCATGGCAACGTCATGGTATAGTACCTAGCAGCCTTGGCAGTAACGTCTGGGGTTCGAGTTAGATTCCCGGCTCCGCCAAAATATGTAATTCCAGTCTGAGGATTGGAACGAAGTACGCTCAGACTCGTCAGGTAGAAATGAGAAGTGGTAGGTCCGAATCCCGCCTAAGCTATCTTAAAGTTGTTACTTAAGGCTATGGCCCCCTCCTGCCTATCTCAATCACAAATACATACACTTCTAGAGACTCCGCGATAACAGAGGTGACTAGATAGATTACCACACACACCGAAGTACAGGGGGGTACATCACCACGGTGTGGCAAAATCCATATATGAATAAACAACAACAAATATTCTACACTCGCTGCTGTGTAATCAAAATTTCAACTTCATTTCTCCATCAATGTGTGGTGAGGCAAGTTACTTCAGCATATAGTACGGCAATACTCTATAACGTTACCGAGGACTTCAAAACTATGCATTCGCAAAACAAGTCGAGAAGCGATCCAGCATCTATCATTCATAACGGTTTAGATCTACGCCTACATCTAGAGTAACCTAAACTGCTTGTTGAGCTGAAAGTACACAGTGAATTGGTTTACCAGGACTCCTCTGTCTGCTATGGTCTAACGCCTCCTAACTTCACTCCAAACAGCGAAAATGCAGGCGTTCTAAAATGTTCCGCCACTTACCTTGCAGCGCTGCTAAGATGATCCACACCATCGCTCGCATGTGTTGTTGTCATTTAAACTCGAAGAATCTACAAAAATGTTGACGTTGTGTTTAGGAATTCAACATGTTCAAATCGCTCAATCATTTCACACGCGATGTTATCAATAAATGCTGGTATTGCAATTTTACAAATCAACTTTCATAGCATTTCGTTATGGCCGCCGTCAGATGATGATTTGCACATTATAAAAGGGGACTTGCTCAAAGCAGGCAGAATAATAATTGCAGTCACGTTTACACATTTGGGTGGAGAAGAACGTTACAACTTGATCTTCAATAAACTGGGAAGGTGCCTCTAGCTAGACGCTGCTGTCGTGATATGAAGCAATACATAGAATAATGACAGAGTTTTAGCGAGATGGCTCTGAGATTGTGTTAGTGTTCTCCCCGTTCTCTCAGATAATCTAAAGCCAATCGCTTCCTTCACACAGATTGATAGAATGTTAGCTGTTTCAAATTTCTTTTGAAGTACACGTAACAAGCTGTTTATGAGCCATACTGCTGTTCCAGTGTTGCGTTTGTTATCTAATCATGTGCCCAATTAAGTTAGGAGAGGATTGACATTTATTTATCATAAGATCAGAAGATTAAAAACCTCAAGTCAATATTAATTTGTATTTTCTATTGTACCGATTTCAGCCACGTTGCGGCCTTCCTCAGCGCAAATAATAATATGAATAGAAATGTATGACTTACAGTACATAAAAAAAAAATTATCATAAACGAAGGTTGTTCTCAAAACTATTTCTCAAAAAATTAATCGTCTAAGCAAAAAATACATACACTAACATTTAAATTAAAAAACAGATCTGTTACAAAAGTATATTAAATACGAAATAAATAAATCTTGATATAAATCCAGCTTGAAGAAGTAACAGTGATCTAGAAAGAAAATTAAGATAGAAATGAGAAACAAATTCTAGAAAGTCATGTAGGAGAGGAGAAAAATATGACCTTAGAAAACTTACCTGGATGTTATATAGACAAGACGTTTAAGGTGATGATAGCTGTCTGAATGGGTATAATCATGTAAAATTGTGAAATAGAAATAGTTTTGAGAACAATCTTCTTTTGTGGTTTTCAGTTCATGTGTGGTAGTCATAATCCGCACTGGATTATTCTGCTTATCAGAAATGTCCCCATTGTAAATAAAATCCGTCCATGGGGAGCTAATTTTATTTCTTCCAATCATCTGATAACATAATTCGCATTGAATTTCTATTCGGCCTTGTTCCACTCTAAATACTCAGATGTAAACCATCGATGCTTGTTTCATTGTGGTAAATCCAAGACCTGAAAATTTATGTAATTAGTAAATGTGTTGAAATTATATTTAATATAATGAAATGTTCATACTAAATATCGTTTAAAAACTTAACTTACGTTACCATGAATAAAAGTCGGCTTTATCTCAGTATTAAGTCGGTACCTACTTGATCTGCCTATTTTCGTTAGACCTGCTTTGTTTCTTCGTTTATGGTATGACAGGGAATATAAGCCTTTATCAATATTTGGTTCAAGCTGAATATTTCAGCCCTACAATCTAGCATGTCATTGATTCCAGTCATATGCCTCAATTTTCTAAAGAAGTGTCCTATGGACTCACTGTTGACTGCCCTTGTCAGTACGAAATGAAATCCAGAAAACACAAGATATTTGATACACAAAACGGTCCACGTGGTGGTCAGTAGAATAGTTTGATAAGTTTCTTTACTCAAAAATCCCCATGGTCTTTGTATCATTAGTTTCCTCTTTCTTAGCTAGATACGCTGAAAAATCTTCTCCTAACTATAAAAATCTCTCATCACGTATGTTGAAGTGCATTTTCTCGCTATTCTGACTTAGGTTTGTACTACTTACATCGTGAATTTCCAACATTTTCTTATTACTTTCAAAAAGTAATAGTTGCACTACAGTTCTAAAAGGCTTGTGTTTTAGACTGAGAGGCATAAATCGAGTATCCTGAGAATATTTCATATTATGAATTACAGACCCTGCACATGTGAATAATAATGCTTTAAATAAAACAATATTGTCCTTCTGGCATTCCAGAGCTGTTAAGACTTCCGTTGAAAATATTTCTTTTTTTAAATGATACACTAATTCAAAGGCCTGTTTTGATTTTCAGGATGGCATATCTGTGGCTGTATTTCTTTTACCCACGCTAGCCTGCTCTTCATATTTATATTAGTTTTATGGTTGTCAGTAACTAATCTTAAATGCCACGTATTTCTACCTCTTTTATCACTGACAGAGTAAGTTACAATCCCGAAGGCATTCTAGAGAAGAAATATACCGCAGGACGTCAGCAACTGGTAGATATGGCACATGTCAGGAAGCACAGATGGCTGCTTGCTAGATGTTCCCTATTCCCTATGGCATCCGACGTGTTGTAACTGCTTTCGCACCTGAGAGCTCGGCATGAGTAGAGGTGTCCTGGCGACCGACAGGTGTGTTGAGCTTCTTGGCAATCTGAAATTGTGCATAGTCAATGTGAGATTATATTCGAAACTTGGACATAGAGGTTCTTATTCAGCACTATGTTCTAATCAGGAACTTTTACGCACTCTCACGTAAATAGTTGATAATTAATTTCTAGTGTAACTATTCCTAGTAGGATTCTAGGATCACTCTTGTTTATTCGCAGGTAAGTTTTACAACTTAGATTGTAGATTAATCCTATTTTGGCCTGTGAAAAATATCCTCATTATCTACTTTCTTTGTTTTTCCAAAGGTGCGGCTTCTCGTCTGATTGGTAGTGTTATGTACACCAAGTACAAGTATGTTAAACAGAAAGTTGAAATGTATGGTGGGATTAGCAGTCGAACCTGGGACTTTCAGATGTCCATCAGCCTGGCATGTTGCATGGTATTCTTACTGTCTGCATGTCATACATAGTATATAATGGAAGTCCGTTACACTGGTGATAGAAGAGACTATTCTAAGCAAATATCTTCATAAAATTTAGTCGTATCTTAATTAGTGTAGGTGGAATTCAATCACAAAAATCTTCGGTCAATGTTTTGGAAAAGGGCAGAGACTGCGTTCCCCTCAGCAGCACAGCTGATTTCTCCCCGTCACCCTCCCCTCCATTGCTGGGGAACGTTGACAAAAGTCTGAAGTTGAGTGACTTCCTCATCTTTTCTGCCAATGGCATTGAAATAAGCAAACCGAGCCTATGAACAGCTGATTCACACCTTCATGGGGAGTGGCTACATGATTAGTGATGGTGGATCTGTTTAGGATTTTGCCAGCCTCAATGCATATGCATATAAAATGGAAATCCTAAAGATTTGGTAAATTAATTTAAGGAACTGTTGGTCCATCTTTGTGTGAAGACAGCACAACAACTGTAATACAAATATTTATCATATTATTATTATAGTAGCCTACTACTAGTAATAATAGTAATAATAGACTTTTAGACACACTAACTTCTTTTATACGGGGCTACATGACCACGTTGTCACAGCCCCTAAACTAAGGGACCAACCTAACTTCTATTATGTTTTTTGGTATGGCGAGTTGCCAGACTTTTATGTACGCAGTATTTCTTGTATGTGCCATGAAATCCATGGACATGATCGTATTAGATCTTATTCATTTAATACAAGACTGAACGTAGATCGCACCCTTGGGAAGCTTAGCGCTCTACCACCAGTGCTACACATGCAGACTCTTATTATTATTATTATTATTATTATTATTATTATTAAACTATTATTATTATTATTAATTTTATTATTATTATCATCTACATGGGGTGCTAGTGCTGAGACAGCTTACCATTACCGGCCGATATGCAAGTGATGGTGTGATGGCGCAGCGGTCCTATGATTCCCGGTCAATGCATCTGAGATTTTCGAAGTTAAATGCCATGTCCTGTGGTTCAGATTCCACATAAAAAGGAGGTCCAATAGCCCATGATCACGAAATTTACGGCCATGTAAAACCACGGCTGCTTTCTTTCCACCCCCCCCCCCCCCCCCCCCCCGGGGTGTAGGCATGCGCATTTAATCGTGCACCACGATCGCGGCAAGGCGGTGATTGTAGGTCTGATCTCAGCACCGACAGTGGCTATCCAGAGTTTTGATTTCCCCGGATTTTTTTCACGCGCTTTCCAAGCATATGCCAGGATAGTATGGTACTTGGAGTCCCGGGGCACCAACCTAATTCACGACCCTAATAAATACAGCTACAGTCACCACAGCAACACAGTTTATCAGACAAATGCAACACTCACCCAACTACACGTGGCTGATAAACAAATGTCCCAAGCCCCTAAAATGAATTAACAACTACCATTACAACAAGCTTGCATGTCTCTTCCATCATCATTGTTACCAAAAATATTTCTTTACTGAACGTCCTAAACAATTGGAACCCTACTTAAAAATAAACATTCAGGGCCGGTTCCATCAACCTTGCGTTAAATTTGGCTAACAAAACGTTAGTTAACAAATCGTTATAATTTTAACATTCAGTTATAGATTACGTGTCACAAAACGTTTTAACAAGTCGGTTAACAAATGATGCGTTAAATGTCACGTGCTGTAAGGATCAAGGAAGAAGTGAACGGCATGGATGGTTTTTCATACTACTGAACTGTGACTAGTCAACTTGTATTCATTTGTTAGCTATTCGCGAACTCAAGCGACGGTGCTGCCGTTATCTGGAACTAGCGTAAGGGCCATGGAAACATAAACAAACAGATGCTATAACATGTGATTTGAGTAGATGGGTGTGCTCTTTTCTCGTATTTTCAGTTATCTTTAAGTTATAATAATTTAGGCTAAGAGATGAGTAATTTAATTGCTCAGTTCCGCTGTGCTCTTCAAATTCAACAATTGCCATATCAATGCTTTATTTCCACAAAAGAAAGCTTTTCAGACGGAATGGAGTATATTAGGCCTACTTCACGTCGCAAAGTCGATTTCGAAGTACTGTATATGATCGTATGCGGCTGCCATTTTATAAAGGAGAATTATTTTTTAATAAATACTACCGGTATTGAATTTCTAAAAATAACCATTATCCTACATTCTCCCCTGCATTACAAACTAGGCGACTTTCAGCAGGGTCGATTTGACAGCTGTTCTTCCCATGTGGCAAAAATTACTTTAGGGGTCGCTTTATCGTAGGCCTACATGTGGTTGTGTTTTATTTAAACTTGCCCCATTGCTGCTTCAAATCTGTGAAGCTCAGTTTTTCTAATAACCAGGTGCCTATTAAACTTTTTAGAAATCTCTAGTCAACTTGTAGGCTATTTATAGATCAAAAATTATATATTCGTTTATAATTAAATTGCATCGTGACACTGTTTATCTAAACTATGTGAAAATGAAAACTACAAATCAACACTCATGCTGATCAACTGAAAGCTTTGGATGCAAATCAAATGGAAGTCGTTTCCACTAGTTTTATTCATAATTTGATAATACATTCAGTACAATAACCTTTTGTGCACTATAATACTACAATATTGACCATTACGTACTGATGTTGCTGTCTGAATAGGCTATAATTACCAATTTCATTACATGTAGGCTAATTTGTAGGTTAGGCCTAGGCATATCATTTAAGTGGCCAGTTGTAAGGCAAAGTCCTTACTGTATTTATGCACAACACATTTGGACAACCTATATCTCTCCAGAAGCTATTTTTCAGACAGTTGCAACGTGTCATTAGACCTTGGCAAGAATTCTTGTTCTGTAGCATTATTCAAATTCGGTAATCAAAAATAAAAAATACAATAACTGAGCACGAAAGGCATACTGTATTTGCTTGTAACCATTTTTAACACTATGTTAAACTCCTAACTGAGCATGAATGGGATGTTAAAACAACGGATAGGTTAACGATTTGTTAGCAGTAATGTTGATTGATGGAACACCATTTCGCTAACATTTCCGTTAAATTACTTTAACGTGTCGTTAAAATTTTAACGAAGGTTGATGAAACTGGCCTTCAGTCTAATAATTCGTTTAATAGTGTAATAATATGTTGTAAGACACACTATTCTTATTTTTTGCGGGGATGTCGATATTCCGGAATGTTCTGCTCACATAATTTTATGTACGTGCATTACATCCATCGGCATAAGGCTGTAGTATTTGCTCGCCTTCATTTATTACATGACTGAGCCTAGATCGAAACCTCGAGAAGGATAGCACTCTATTACCTGAGCTACACAGCCTCGCTATCATTTAATTATTATTATTATTGTTTTATTCAGTACATATAACACATTGCTGGTTCATCACAATATAACTATACGGACTTCAGGGAACCAAAGTTTTGTTACTGAAACAGCCACTTCTAAGCTGGAAAGTCGAAATCACTACCCATGAACGTCCAGACGAATCGGGTGTTTGAGAGAACTACTTCCTTGTGCATTAGTTTGTACAGATGAGTATCCAGATCCAGATCTTTAAGGCCATGGAGCAAGGTACTTGAGATCACGCCCGTACTTGAGACAATGATAGGAATTGATCTTTACCAGTTCTACATGCCATTTACCTTTTGATAGGGCCAATCAACTTGCTAAATTTGCTTTATTGTTGTCATTATTATTATTATTATTATTATTATTATTATTATTATTATTATTATTATGTACATGTGGTTCCGTACTATTATTGAATCATGGAAATAGTTTTCCATGGTTTCCCACTTCTGCCCCAGGCAAATGCCGAGATGGTTCCTAACTTAAGGCCAAGGGCTCCTTCTTCCCAATCCTCACCTGAATTACAAATACCCACATTACTACAGAAACCACAAAAACACAGGTTATCAGGCAAATTCTACCCACACCCAACTACATGGGGCTAAATGACCAAACTCGCGAAGCCTCTCAAACAAAACATCAAGTATTTTACTTCCGTCTTAAATGCTAGTTCTGAACAGACTACGGGATGTCGAAATACTGTCCAACTGTATTTTTTTTTACGTGCCGGACGCCAATGGTACACCAGGGCTGATTATCAAAATTATTTGATCCTTACACTTACAAAGTGGGCTACACAATACTACCGGTGCTAACGTCCAAAGCCATTGCGTGCAATTTCAACAACCACAACAACAGCAATACAGATTTTCTTACGAGACAGATAGTGCTATCCTCATAACAGCTGATACCACCCCTCAACCGGTAAGGTCAATGCTCCGATTACGTAACAACTTCCCCTTCATGCGTCGTCCAACCTCGTCCCGCCTCGTTTCCCCCAGTCTACTTTTTCTACCTTCTGTTAGAAGAGTTTCTGAAAAACCTCAAAACATTGACTTTTTAATGATTAATTTTTAATTTAAAGATAGGTGACAATTTTTTTTTACCTAGGATGCTTAGAATAGTCTGTTCTATCACCAGTGTAATGGACTTCCATTATATCAATTACACCCTGTATATATTCATTAATGTTCGACGATGTCGAAATGTAAATATTGTATGTCAGTAAACTGTATCATAATGAGGGTCATTATAACACTATTTTTCATTATGAAACAGTTTCTCTAGCCAATCAGAGCTCATTGATTGACCAATTAGGTAAGGATAGCTTCGCGCATGCACTCAAAATTCAACATGTTGGACATGAATTACGTGATTTGAAAGTTCAAATTCGATATCGGATCAACCATTGTAGTTACAATCCCAAACACAAAGACAAAATCAGCACGAACCTTTACGGTAACAAGAAAATACTATGGCATATGCAAGAAATTTATGAATCTACGTCCAGAAGTTAGCAACACAGCATCCTTCTATATAAATTACTGACATGGAAAGTGCACCGTCCCATATGTTTGCGTAAATAAACTGGCGAATATGAGACAAGACATAGCACTGTACTATCGCCTGCAAAAATAACGGGCCGTCTTGCCGAGCGGGAGTTGAGTTTTCGTGCCAGCAGGTTGCTATCACCTGGCGTGTTCTCGGAAGGGGAAGGCTGGGACCCGTGATTGGGCAGCTTTCCTTGTAGGTAAGGGGGAGAGGGTGGGGTGAGTGTGGATTCACCTGTTAATGGCAAGAAGCTGACAGTGCCTCAGTAACACGAGAGCGAACTTGTGTTAAGTTTAAATTGGACTGACATTTTCGGTTGAAATTATTTACACATTGAAAAAACGCTTTAAGTGTAAATTTGACTGACATTTTTGGTTGAAATAATTTACTCATTGAAAAAAAAAACGCTTTAAGTTTAAATTTGACTGACATTTTTGGTTGAAATTATTTACTCATTGAAAAAAACGCTTTAAGTTTAAATTTGACTGACATTTTTGGTTGAAATAATTCACTCATTGAATAAACGCTTTAAGTTTAAATTTGACTGACATTTTTGGCTGAAATAATTCACTCATTGAAAAACCGCTTAAAGTTTAAATTTCACTGACATTTTCGGTTGAAATTATTTGCTCATTGAAAGAACGCGTTAAGTTTAAATTTGACTGACATTTTTGGTTGAAATTATTTACTCATTGAAAAAGCGCTTTAAGTTAAAATTTGACTGACATTTTTGGTTGAAATATTTCACTCTTTGAAAAAAAAACGCTTTAAGTTTAAATTTGACTGACATTTTCGGTTTAAGTTATTTACTCATTGAAAAAACGCTTTAAGTTTAAATTTGACTGACATTTTTGGTTGAAATAATTTACTCATTGAAGAAAAGCTTGAAGTTTAAATTTGACTGACATATTTGGTTGAAGTAATTACTCATTTAAAAGAAATGTTGACTGACTTAAGTTTAATCTGTGATTGCCTGGTATGACCAGTGTTATGTTTTGTTACTGAATATCCTATGAATAAACGTCTAAGAGACGGCTATTTTTACGATTCTAACAAAGTAGTAATAGTTTTTCAAAATTGCAGAAAATAACTTAACTTAGCCTCGGTTAGACTATATGACAACATGAAGTAAACTTTTAGCTTATTCAAAAGTCTTCACATCGTAGAATGACGTGTCATAACCCGCTTCATAAGCCTAATCCAATGCCATTTTGCAGGGTCGAGTTATCTGAAGCTTAGATGTTTCGAAGGTTAAAATAAGCTAGGTTGCCTTATAACCTAGGCTATTAAATATTTATTATTTCAAATGTGATTGAAATAATTAATTTTTGCTGAAAATGTAAAACTTTGACGTCTATAAGACGAATAGACGTCTATTTTCTACAAAGCACTGTCATTTCTTGGTGGCTAAATTAAGACACTTTCTTTGTCGCTTCACACAAGATGCTTTTTAATGTCTTGATAAAAATGATTTCAGACACATATTGAAATTCTGTCTTACTTTTGAGATGTTTAATTTGATACACTAAAAAGCATCTTATTAAGCGACAAAGAAAGTGTCTTTGTTTAAGACAACAATAAATGAGAGTGAGGCTGTGGTTTCGGTTGTTTTAGGTTGGAATTTGTAATTATTAATATTATAAAAACTGAAGTGGGAATAAAGTTAATGAGCTGTTTTTTTCTGTTGCTTAATATTTTATTGATGTTTTTTTCTGTTGCTTAATATTTTAATGATGTATTTTTCTGTTGCTTAATATTTTATTGATGTTGAATAATAAAAAACATTTTGCTGCTAACAATTGGCCCCTCTGATTTTATCCTTGATAAACGAATCAGAAGCTTACGGTATGTTGAATCATTTTTAAAGATTCACTGCTACACAAGCATCGCTTCAAGTTCTGTTATTTGATGTAAGAAACCTCCTGTTAACGTGAGTGCTTTTAAACTTACTAAGGTTTAACTCTTTAGTTTGTCTTTTTCTTTTCAAAACTTATTTCTTATTAAGAAAAATGCTTACAATTATAACTAGTTTAGGACGTTTGCGATTTCCTTCTTTTTCTTCTTATTAAAATGCGTTTAGTCGAAAACTCGATTCTCAAAAAATTTCACACACAGTAACACTCAACAGTGCCTTTCTAACGAAACTTAACAATTAATGGGTTACTTGGCATTTCAATTTAGATTTATTAACACCGTCTCATCTGTAACAATCTTCCTAGCGCGAAACTAAAGAAAATCAGGGTTGGCGCTCCCCTCCTTTCCCCCTTTGCCAACAACGACAGGTGCCCAATCACGGCTCTCAGCATTCCCCGCCCGAGAACGCCCCTAGTGATGCCAACTCAACTCATCTCTCGCACGGCAAGATGGCCCGTTATTTTTGCAGGCCATAGTACCTTAATAACTCTAACTCCAATTTCTACGACTTCGATGACAATATTAGTGAATGCTAGTTCTGATCGGCACTAGACATCATGCAGGTTGTAAACAATAGCACTGACAAGCAAAGTAAATGGTTTCTGCTTTCGAAATTTTTTGACCCACGCATGCGCTCTGTTCAGTCAGCAAACCACCCAGCGCACTCTGTTCACTAACTGAAGTTACTGGATCCCACAGATATCTATGAATATTTATGTCAAAACATATAATAAAGTTAGAATTATCGTCGAACATAAACAGTCGTATGCAACTCGCCTATAAAGGTAACTAAGACACTCGTATTGAAATTATTAAGCTCGCTACGCTCGTTATAAACATATTCGTGTCTTAATTATCGCCATAATAGGCTCGTTGCATAATGTACTATAGCAGGTACTTGTCGTCCATTATGGTGTTTGAAGCCAATTCCAGTGTTGCCTTAGTAAACGAAAGTTTATATGTCATCCCTAATTACTTTTAAACCACTCTACGGATTTTATTGAAATTATAAATCCCAACTACTTCCTTGATTATATAATCTTCACAAATACTGAATAATGTGTCTGCGTCATGTAATATTAGCCAATATTCAGTATTCCGTGAGTTCTTCAAGCGATGAATATGGAGATTTGACACGATAATATGTTACTATTTAATAATTAATTCTCACGAGTATTCCGTAAATGTAAACGTAATCTATTGAATGTAGTGAAATTCCAATGTAAATAGCTAATGTTGTGCCCTGATCACCTGAGCACTTACAAAATTCAATATTATGAACCAGTGAAAAATAATAATTATACGGGCACATTAGGCTATATCTTTCAGTTGTTTTGAGAATAGACTTTCTATACTAATATTTATACTTTGTGTTGTTAATAAGCTAACTAAGGAAATTGTAGATAATAACCACTTTATTTACAAATACTCGCAAATTATAAATGACAAAGGTCTTAACTTCATAATTGAGATGATTGTAGCAAAGTTTGATGAAGTGGACCAGAGCGATAAAGTAGATATTCTGGTGCACAATTATTATACAAAATCATTGGTGTAGTATCATTAAAGATGATCTCTGTGGGACCTCATGGATAATAAACTGCCAGCCTACAGACTATGCAGCCAATACGGTCGGCTATCTACATGCAAGTGACTTTCTTAAAACTAGTCTTGCCTTGTCAAACTAGATTGTATAGATATTGGTTCTAGAATTATAATGTATCACTGTACTACCACATTATAGTAGTTTTACTAACCTTAGCCTATATTATACATGAAATTATTTAACTTACATTTTGTAAATTTTGATTACCCGAACCGATATAGATAAGGATTAAGGTATTGATGAAAATAATGGGTGATATGCCTGTATTTACCACCATATATCTCTTTTACACAGTGATCGAGATCTCGTTATGGTAAGCACACCTGTTTGTAAATTAGTTGCTCTAATAAAACAGTAAATTTTAAGACGAAAAGAGGTTAGCGTTATTAGGATGGAGTAGAGTATCTGTAGTATATCAGACTTTGAAACGTGTTTAAACAGTCTGATCTGTTCTGTAATAAACCACTTTCCACTTCTTTAGTCGAAGTGGAGCCGCTTGTTGTAGCAGGTGGAGCTTGGTGACAAAACAAAAAAAATTGCTTGAGGACAGATCCATCCAGCAATGTATTTGCAGTAATTATAAATCACTACTCATCTATTACCTCATGGTATAAGGAAAATGTTATATATATCTAAAGAACGATCGTGAATTATAGATTTGGAACTTCACTCAAAATGCACTGAAAATATTTTGAGAAGACAAGAGTGCCAGGTTTAAATCGCATGCAAGCATTACGGAGATCCTCCGTACTCTACTGGACCTGTAAGGCAATATTTCACAGAAATATCAGTGATTTGTTAGTAGCAGAGAATTATTAGGTCACCTGAGCCAAAATGTATTTTAATATATTTAATTCAGTTGGACGAGGGGACTATACGTTATACGAATTAATTCTTCACTGTTATATTTATCTCCATATAAAACAACCACGCAATTACCTTAAACGAATGGAGTGCCATCTATTCATAAGAGTTGCAAAACGCATTTGTATTGTTGGACAGTTTTGTATTTTGAACAGCAACAATTGGTTTATGTTTAACGAATTAGATTCATACCTAGAAACTGCATGTTCTTATCATCAAACTGTGGATTAAAGTACTCATACTCAGCATGTAAGTCATGTGCATATGTCATTTTAAATGTATTTTAATAATGTTGTTGTCTTCCATTATTTCTTTTAATTCATTCGTCACCCTGATATATATATAGTCCAGCAGTAAGATTCTGTGAGCGATATTTTCCTCCAGGGGTGTAAAATGAGGAAAGGACGTATGGCAATGAAAACGGAAATGAATGGAAGGTAAAAGCACTGTCACACACTCCAGTGTGGTCCTACAGTAGTCGATATTATCACTTCCCAGAGCACTCATAAATTGCTTTGGCTATCCTCTACTTAGCATAGTGATTTCCCTTACGTGACTTACCGAGTCAGGAGTTGTTGTTATCATCATGATCGCTAGTCCAGTACTGCTCTACACTTCAGACGAACGGTGGATAAGATGGGAGAAGAGTTCGATGTGCCAACGAGGAGTGTAGCAATGTCAAAACTGACTGGCAGAAACCCCACTCTACTTTCAGTGTGGTTCGGCGCTGCGGTTTGACGCACGGGAAGCAGACCAGATTGCGCAAGCCCATGATAGTGAAGGTGAGGAAGAAATTTATTTCAAACAGGGAAGTGATTCCCGTTGTGCTGTAAGATGAGGGACGACACTCACAATTCAGATGATAATAGGATAATATTTAGCAATGAGGGACATCCTAGAGACTGGTATTACCTGAATTTCGCTTCTATTTTCTGTCTGGCTGCTATTTATATAAGGTTTCAACTATTTTGTATAACAGTCTTACAGTCAAACTCAGATTGACCCCGTCTAGAGCCCACGAGTGCAGTTGAAGCTCCGACCACCGGGACACATCCTATCTTGTGGCATAAGTCACGGCAAGAATTGTTGCTCTCGAAAAGTACCATGGAATTTACTCATACCTTAGTATATCTGGGGCTACTTATGTGCGTAAATTTCACCAATGCACTACCAGATCAAATAGCAAACCGTATGTTGGCCAAGCGGCAGCAAAGTTCCCTGGTAAATGCTGAGCCAATCAAGTTGTACGAGGACAGCGCCATCTGCCGGTTTGAAGTAAGGAATTGTAAGACGCTAAGTGGAGTTATGGAGGTGGTGTGCCTCTCACCTGGTTCCAGCCACATTGTCAAGGGCACACAGTACCACTGTCAACAAGTAAGCACAGATATTTCGCGTATGCAGGAAGGAGTAGCAGTTGTGACCCAAGTGCTTTCAGCATGTCTGCTCGTCAAGATTCCCGTGAACCAAGCAGCCACCATCAGCGGCCCAAATGTAAATTAATACTCACTTACTGATGTGTGTAGGTGCACCTGATGAGCCAGTTCAACGTTTATGTAATTTCGCTTCGGTTATGGGACAGGATTGGGAACACAGATGATAATGATGATGGTGATGATGATTATTGCTTTAAGGAACGAAATAGCGAAGTCATCTGATCAGTTGCCGAGAATTCTCTATATAGAATCTGTTTGTAGTGATTTATTCCATTGTGGATCTGAACCCATTATATTATTGAATTCATTAACTTAACTATCTACAGTATGTATGTGTGCATGTGTGTATGTATTTATTGAATTACTGATTTGTGTTATTTCGCTGATCCTTGTTATATTAAACGACATATAAACAAGCCAATCGTCGTTATTTATTCAAATGGTTTCCTCTATAGGTCAACCAAATTATAGACTCATTCTTGTGATAAGTCTTATGTTAACTTTTCATAACAATCCACCAATATTTCTTCACCTAATCTGAAGCTCTACGGTTCGATCCGATCATGGATGGTTCAATGTAATAAAATATTCGAGGGTCGAGTCATAAGTCATGGCAAATATGTTCTTCCTCGCGAACAGGAGACTAAACCGAAAATCTACGATATGCATTTGGAAATATAGGGCATGTATGTATGCATAGTGCCTGAAGATAAATTCTGACGTCAGGAGATGCTCGTAGGTAAGTGACAGAACGCAGGCCATTGCTAAACATTGTTTTATTATGGTATATACAGCAAATACAAAAGACTACGTAAATAGGACAGGTCTCCACTGGTTACATACCTTCTAAATAATCACCCAAGCTGTCTACAAGGCCTATGCGTTGCCAGCGGTGGGGCAGGCGCTGAATACAATTCGATGCATGTTTATCCCTTACGTGTAACACCTCCCTCCGAAATGCAGTTACAATGTCTTCATTGTTAGCAAACTGACGTTTACGTAGTGGCTTCTTGACTTAGGGGATTAGATCATAGTCACATAGGCTCAGATTAGGCGAATAAGGCGGGTGTGGAAGAACCTCCCATCCCCACCGCTGTAAGCGACGCTGAACAATGGCTGCTGTGTGAGCTGTCGTGTTATCGTGTAGGATTATGGCGTCGTCCAAAGGATCAGGACGTTTAGTTTGCACTGCACGGCGCATTGGTACAGCAAAGGAATTTTAATTCACTGCATTGACAGTGTGCCCCTCACGCACTGGATGTCACACAAGAACACCTTGAACATCGTACGCCAAGATGACCATAACCTTATTGGGGGACGGATTTTGTCGAAACTTGTGTCTCCGTGGTGACCCCTGACGACGCCATTTACTTGACTGTCTCTTCAGTCCAGGTTCATAAGTACGTGCCCATGTTTCATCGCCTGCAATAATGCGATTCAACATGGCTCGTCCTTCCTGCTGAAACATCTTCAGATTGATGCGACATGTTCCGTAACGAGTCCACTTCTGTACCTCCGTTAAGTGATGTGATACCCACTTTGCACAAATTTTACGCACCTGTAGGTCCTTGTGTAAAATGCTCCGTATTGTTGCCGCTGGTATTGCTGTATGTTCTTGCAATTCCGCTATAGTCCATCGCCTCTCCTCCTGTAAATACTGATTCATCACCATTATCCGTACATCATTATCCATGGACACTGGACGGCCTAGACGAGAAAAATCGGCAGTTGATACTCTACCCCGTTTGAACGGCTCCACCTACCTCGCCACAGTTCTATATGGCATGGCATGCACACCTAATGCTTCCCGCAGCATTGCGTGGCATTGGTGTGCATTACTGCCGCGGATAACTGCGATTTTAATATACGATCGTTGCTCCTGCTTGTTGACTTCCATTGTGTGACGCTCTCACTCACACACTGAACTTGGGGACATGCTCAGACCCACACTGTTGTTAACATACACCATCTAGTGGCATCCTACGCAAGTACATACCGTACGTTTCCAAATGCATATCGTGGTTTTTTCGTGTTGTCTCCTGTTTGCGAGAATTGCCATGACTTTTGACTCGACCTCCGTATATGTAAAATATATATTCTGAGTTTGAAACGTGGCCGCCTTTGTACTCAGGGAAGTAGGATTACTCAACTCACTTGTATGTTCCGTGAGGTGAAAATCATGGGGCCCTGTGTAAGTAGGGCTAGCAACCTGCTTAAGTTGTACTTACTAAACCTGCTATCAATGTTTCGAGCAAGACTCAGACCAATGGAAGTTACGGAGCCCACTCACATCGTCTATAGGAGGGACTCCCAGAAAAGGAAAAGGCAATCTAACTTTTATTTGATGGGGTACTATTAATATCAGGTATGTTATGGAAGGAAGATAGTACTGCAGAACTACCTGAGTCAGTAAGTAGGATGGGATTGGATATTCTGGGTATTAGTAAAATTCAGGTAAAGTGAGTTGGAGAAGAGGAAGTAGGAAATTAGATGGTGTACCAGTCAGGTGTAAAACGAGGTAAGACAAAGTGGGCAGTAGGGCTGTACGTCAAAAGGAGCCATAGAATAAAACAAAGTTACTGTATGATACGTAAATGAATAATACATGTCAATAGATTTATAAATCTTAGGATATCGAGTCAGGATTGTTTTAGTACACGATCCATGTAAAGGATGAAATAGATTTTATGAGACTCTGGGTGATGTGGTAGTAAGAGTCAACAATAAAGGGAGGATTGTGCTGATGGTAGATTTTAATGTATGGATAGTTAAAGAGGACCGAGGGGTACGAGTAGGGAATGGATAAGTGAGGTGAGGATCGAGAAGCGAACACCAATGGGGAATTTTGTTTGGATTTCTTTACTAGCATGGGGTTGGCTGATGCGAACTCATTATCGAAGCATAAAGAGTTTCACAGATTCACTTAGGAAAACAGAGGAATCAAGTAAGTGAAAGACAATATAATCACTGACGTTCAATTTTAGAAATCCATAAGGTATTGTGGAGTAATCCGGGAATGCTTTTAAAGAAACAGACCACATTATTAATCTGCTGAGAATTGAGCACAGTCATACCATAGCGTATAGAAGAGAAAATGTGGGGACTCCCGAATTTGCCGTTTATATAGTATGGGTAGTTGCTGCACCCGCCGACAGACTGCGCAGCGGTTGATTGTTGCTGGCTGGAGTCACCTTCTAAGTGCTCGCGAGTTTGAAAAACACAGAAATGCTGCCGTGTTTAGTCCTTATTTCTTGGTGTTGAAAAGTGAATGCGATCAAGTAGCGATAGTGAAATAATACATACGTTATGACACTAGTGTGTTTAATACTTGTAAGCCTTTAAACTTACTTCATTACATTTGTGTTGTCGAGTGAATTATAACTTGGTAAGATTCGTCAAACAAAACTGTGTAAGTGAATATGCCCTATTGTTCTGTTCCTGGGTGCCGATCTGGATACGACAAGTCATCTGCAACAGGTAGGCACTTTTTTTAACCTCCAAAAGCCGAAGATGATTTATTTCAAAGGGCTAAGGCCATTCCGAGGAAAGACATTAATTTATCAAATAAGTCATACCGGTATGTATGTGACAAAACATTTCTCCGGTAATTTCCTTATTAAAACGGACACTTTCATTATAGAAGGAAAGACAGTCGAAATGGCGAGAATCAGATGGAGTTTGAAGCCTTGTGCAGTCCCCACATTTTTCCAAACTTGCCGAGATATTTCACTACGCATCAGAAAGCACGCAAATCTCCTGCGATGAGGACTGTGAACAAAAAGACAGACATATCAAAATCTAGTACCAAAATGTCGGCAGTGAGTTCTCCAATGGTACTTCCTGGTACATCTTATGGTGTAGATAGTGAGGTCGATGCCAGCAAAGTTATTGCCAGTCTCAAACGCAAAGTAAAACATCTTAATAGAAATTTAGTGAGAACACAGAACACTGAAAGAGAGGGAAAAGGTAACATTGTTAGAAAAGAAAGTTGCGACTGTTATTCCATCCCAATCTCGTTGTACATGTAAGCCGAATTTCCTGAGTAAGAAGCAAAAGTTAGTTATAGACACTATGCTTAAGAAGTGCCAAATAAGCCAAACAGGCATGCGATACAGTGATGAATTTACTCTGGAAAGCTTGCTTCCCAAAATTAAAACTTCCAAGGGTTACAGGCATTGCCTAAGGCAAGGCTTACTACCTCTCCCTTCTGAAGGTTATTTAAGAACCCTCTGCAATGGATTTAAGTGCTCGTATGGCGCAAACATGAATGCTATAAATGTAATTGCAGAAGCATTTAAAAATGAACGAGACGAAAATCAACGTTTAGGGGTAGTGATATTTGATGAAGTTAAGTTGAGGGAGGAAATTCGATTTAATTCTTTCTTGCTCAAATTGGATGGTTTTGTGGACTTACGTGATTTAACTCCGGAGGATAAAAGGAATATCTTTGCCAACCATGCTTTGGAATTCATGATTGTTCTTCTCCTCGATAATTGGATCCAGCCGGTAGCAGCGAAAATGCAACACCTAGTGATATTTTGGAAAATATACTAATACAAATCATTATACAGCTGGAAAAAGCTGGGGTGAGAGTGAAAGGATTCACAAGTGATGAAAGTCAGTCGAATAAAAGGCTTGGATAAACCTAGGAATAACCAGAAAACCACGAAATGTGAAATGTAGCATCCGAAATCCAGTTAATCGAGAGAGAAATCGGTGGGCCTATTCAGACTTTGTACATACTTCGTATCTTAAAATGTGAAAGGAACTATCTCCACGGTAAAATTAAGTTGCTGTACAAAAATCAAGACATGGATTTTAAATTCTATGGAGAGGTTTATATCATGGACTCGTCCCCCGAGTTAGCAGGTCTTAGACTTGTCCAAAATTGACTTCCGCACACATAAAACCTACGTCTTTCCAAAGAATGAACGCGAGACTCGCTTTCCAATTACAGTATTCAGCAATGCGACCGCGAATGCCATTAAGTTCTTCCGGCAAACTAACCCCGACATTTTTAGCGGCAGTGAGAATTCAGAATTATTCACGAGAGACATGAACAATCTATCAGATGTGCTTAACTCCAGAATCCCAACAAACGCACTCTACAAAGATGCCCATTCGCACAAGACATTAATGGACTTTTATGAAACCATTAGCTCAGAAAGTAACACATTTGCCTCAAATAGGACAATGGAATCTCCTAGAGTCACGTTAAAGAGTACCATAGATGTCGCTCAATATTTATGGTTCAAAGGCTTCAAGTACGTGTTGACAGGGAAATTCAATCAAGACCCCTTGGAACGTCATTTTGGAATTATAAGGTCCATAAGTTGTGACGATCACCCATCAACTGTAGATTTTCTGCATTTGCATATGTTACAGGGATTGTGTGTTCCAATTAAGATGGCTATATCACCGACCGTGAACTGCGAACCTAAGTTAGAACCACCTCTCACGTCATTTCTTAATCAATTGCGATTATATGCGAAGCAAACCGCGGAACAAAACAAATCTGTTAAGTTGTGTGCGGAGGACAAAATTAGAGACAAAGTGGTGATAAGGGACTGGGAGAATGATCCTCCCCTTCCATATGAAGACAACATTCCGAAACAATGGATGGTTTACTATCTAGAAGAGTACATTGTGAAGCAACTAAGGAAATGAACCAGCTGTGTGAAGTGTGCAACAACCCTTCAAAGTGAAAGGCCGTCGGATACAGCAGCTGTAACTTTCACTAACATGAAGGACTTGGGCACAATAAATGCCCTTACTTACCTAACTCAACCGTCCGACAGTGTCTTCAACATTCTTTTACATGTCGAAGTAGACGTTGAAAAGAAACTATCTTCCCTTTCCAATTTGTGGAATGATATATTTTATAAGTGTTAGGACGGCATTGATGAGATTGTTTTAGGGCCGTGTGATTTAGGATTTTGCATGGAACATACACTGGACCTTATTGGAAAACTCGTTTTTCATTTCATGAAGTGTCGCTTTCTTGTAGCTCCAAACACAACAACTATGCGGCATTACCTCACAACTACTACAACGAATGCTCCACTATAATGGTACGGTACTGAGATATGACGCAAATATGACAATTAAACCAAAAATCACACACGAGAAATGTTGAACAAGTAATACTCCAAGAAGAATCCACTCGACTCTAATGGCTGGCGATCTGAAGCTATAACCACACGGCGTGACGTCACTTGAATTTCAACAGTGAGTGAGTTGGCCTTCCTCTCGGTGGTCACGCCCAGACTCAGTCATCTCCAATGCTTCATCGAGGAAGCGACGTATCGTCATAAGTACGCCAAGGAGGAACAAATTTAAAGCAAGTGACAGGCCAGTAACAAATTTGGACGATTTTGGGAAATTTGCCATAGGCCTACGTCACCACATCGTTCGATACTATGAGCGGAAAGAAGTGACCACATTATAAAATTAGTGATTCTTTGAAAGAAGCCGAACTTTCTCTAGTGGAGGTAAGACTTCCCTTGTAAAAATAATGAATGCTTTAGGCTTTGGGTACAAATATTTATTAATAGGAAGGTTTTAATGGAAAAACCATCCGCAGCTTTTAAAAGAGGCCAGTCCCTACGCAAAGCTCATAAAATTGACCTTGACAAAACAATTTTCTAACACGAGACTTGGATTAACCAAAATGCATCCGTTAACAAAGGTTGGACAGATGATATTGTTAGGGATACTTTAGGCACTCCACATGGCAAAGGCAAGCGCCAAATAATTTGTCACGCCGGTGGTAAAAATGGCTGGATAAATGCATCTCCCTTAATTTTTAAATCCAAAAAGACCAATGACTACCACAAAGAAATGGATGGCCAGGTATTTGAAAATTGTTTTTTTAACACATTGATATCCGTATTTACAGATGGCAGTTCTGTCATAATGGACAAGTTAAGGATAAATGTCCATCCTCAAACTCAATGAAATGCGCAATGGCGAGCAGGCTACAATAGAGAGACGTGTTCTTTCCTGGAGATTTGAGAAAACCTGCACTTTACAAGCTAGTCAAGATGCATAAGCCACCACATCCTACTTTCATATTGCAGTCAAGTGGCAGAAATGGAAATACGGTTATTCGACTTCCTCCATAACATTGTCAGTACAACGCAATTGAAATGGTATAGGCCTACATCAAATCGTATGTTCAAGAAAGAAACTATACATTTAAAATTCAAGATGTCGAAAAGCTTTTTACCGATGCTGTGACGGCGATGACACCAAAGCTGTGGAGTAAGTACCCAACCCATGCAAAGAAGACAATAGAAGATGAATGGAAAAACGAAGGACTAGGAGAGGAAAGTGTCAAAGATATTATCATAAACTTGTGCCCAGGAGACAGTGACAGTGACACTGGAAGTGATAGCAGCTCGACTGAAGACGATCACGAGTACTCATTAACTACTGTAAGTCAATTGTAACTCGGCTGCTGTACAAGACTAAATCAAAGTATTTTTATCATTCTACGTATTTTATAGTTATTTACCTTCTGACAGGCCACGGCCGCTTCCTTCCACATCCCTCCCCAGATGCTTTCATCTTCATCCATTCCATCTCTCATCCCGACGCGCAGGTCGCCCACGGGCGTCGACAAGAAAGACTTGCACTCGGCCTTTCAGGAGGCCCCCCGACAAACAAAAATCGATCGTTAGGAGAGTCAATACTTTTTTAAATTGCAATTTGGTTATTTTCTATTCCTCAATTTTTCAATTTTTCTTTATTTCCTAGAAATTTAAAAACTAGTAGTTGCAATGCAATCATAAATGACATGTAATAAACGACAGTTTAAGAAGTTGGAAGTCCGATTTTGGTCTCATTTCCTTTAGAATTTTATGTAGAATTCAAATCAAAATGAAAATTGTAAATTTACTTGAAATAAGAGAAGTTTTAGTGCTGTGGGACAGCGCCAGTAGGTGAGTCATTGTTCGCCAGTAGGTGAGTCATTGTTCGCCACCGGTCGGTCCGGCGAGCGGGTCGGGAGGGTGAGTGAGTGACATCAGTGGAGTTCCGAGAAGTCCCTTAATCCTCTGGTTATCATGGCCAAACGGAAAGACTGCACTTGTGGTTACACAATAACGTGCCGAAAGTAATACGGCAAGCCCTTGCACATACAGTAGATGCGATTTTGTAGAGATGCATGTGTCATGTTACAAATGAGGACTGGATCAGATTCTGAATATTGACAAAAACAAAATGATATGGGATTCTACGAGAAGAATTATCTTTGTAAAATTCAAACAGGCCAGACATTGTGGAATTCGATAAACGAACACGCAAGTCAACATAATCGATATTGCTGCTCCACTTGATGAAATATTGTAGGACACAGTAGCAGAAAAAGTACGCAAATACCAGTCACTTACCGCTGAGCTCATTCACATATGGCTTAAGAGCCGGCCGTAGTCAGATACTATTTCACCTTTCATTTCAAAACGTTGCCACTAGTTTCGTTGTAGTCGCTGTCCCCTTGTAGTTACAAGGCTCGTACATAGGGTCAGCACGGATTACCCCTTACTGTGAGGGTGGTTCAAGGTCGCGCGTGCGAGAAAGTTCAAACTGCTCCAGGGTCCGAACACTGGGGAAATGCAATCTCGTGGCAATGTGCTTCAAGAATATCGGGACCAGAAAGCTCGAAGTGATAGTCTGTATAGGCTACTTCCAATTGAATGGCCGAAATATTTTGCTACAGACAAGCTAATAGTTAAACTACGGATTACGGAATTCACAAGTGACTGAAATATCCTTGGCGTTCCTCGTGATGTAGCGGCCAGTATTCTTGGCTGTCACCCCGGAGGTTCGGGATCGATTCCCGGCGCCGACAAGTAATTCGATTCATTCTTTTCTGAGGGCTGGAATGCCCCGTGAGACAAAACTGAAAAGATGTGGTTTCGATTCCCATCTCAGCCATCTTGGAAGTGGTTTTCCGTGGTTTCTCACTTCTACTCTGACTGCGTGGCTCAGGGGTAACGTTCTTGCTTGCTGTGCTAAATATTGCAGGATCGAATCCTGGCGCAGCCAGCTGGCATCTGAGGGTGCGTAAATGTGAGGGAGCCGTGTCAGTGAATGTACTGGCAGATTAAAGATCCCCTTTGGGGCAAACTTCCGACACCCAGGCGGTCTCCTAAAGCCGCAGATGTTTAAAGGGACGTAAAACAATAACATTATTATTATTACTATTATTATTATTATCATCACTTCTACTCCAAGCAAATGCAGCCGACTCCTTCACAATCCTCATCTGAATCACAAATAAACACACGCCAAGTACACGGGACTAGATGACCACGATGCCGCAACAACTACTTTGAAATGCGCTAATGAGTTTCAAAAAATACGGGAACTAGTCCTCGCACGGAGAAACGTGTTTTACAGGCGGTTATAAGGATGCTCAGTGACCGACCGCTGTAGCTACACTTGCTAAGGTACAGCACAAGATCATGGGTGCCAAGCTATCTTCAAACTCGATAAACAAGTGCGTTCGAACCGGTGGGATGTTGTTTCAATGTTTAACTGCATTATTATGTATATTTTATATTATCTTGGTAAGCCTTTGTTATTATTATTATTATTATCATCATCATCGGGATCTTGCCCGGTGTTGACCCATCTGTCCAGCCCTCTAACACCGGCGGTACTTATTATTATTATTATTAACTGGCCTCGGTGGCCGAGAGCGCTAACGCACTACCTCGTGCCACGCTGGTATCGAGAGAGCGTGGGTTTGAATCCCACCTCGGCCGTCTTATTACTATTATAAATAATAATAATAATTGAAATATTTTCCGGATCTTGCATTGGGGGGGGGGGGGGGAGAGCGCCTGTTCAACCCTCCACCACCGGCGGCTTCTATTACTAATATTATTAATAATAACAATAATAATAATAATAATTCTAAAATTATTATCAGTTTCTGTAAATTTAGGAGAATTATAAATTAATATTACATAATTTGGCAATAGAGGTGGGGGAGGGCAGGATTCTCCAGCCCGAGGGCCCATCGCCACTCTCTAAGGCCTTGCATCCGGGGGTGACACACAAGAACGCTACATCACGAGATGGTCTTTAAAACAGTAGGCCTATGTTATGCTTAATGTGATAACGCAGAAAGAAATTAAAACGTTATTCTTCAAGCTCAACCATTTCCTTACAGACCTCACTTACATAAATCTGCCTATGTTGCGAAGTTCGAAACCGAACCACAATAAGGTTTCACGCCGTCGTTGTTGTTGCTTATGCTCCATTACATTGTGTATATTCAATCATTTACTTTCATAAACATCTTCATACTGACATTATGGGGTTTGAAACCAATTTTCAGTGTTTCCTTAGTAAACAAAAGTTTTGTGCTTTTCGATCGGTCAACACGAATGTACCCAAAAGAGTTGGGTTATACCCTAATCCTGAAAAAAATTACAACTCTTTTGGGTACATTCGTGTTGACCGACTGAAAAGCATCAAACTTTTGTTTTATCTTCATAATAACCCAGTGGCGGATCCAGGGGGGGGGGGGGGGATGGGCAAGTTACCCCCCCCCCCCCAAATCCAGTTGCCTGCTACATTGATATTGCCGTTAAAATGATTGTTTCTGCAAACTGCACTGCAAGTAAAATCTTTGCTGTATTGCCTGCATTCATGAATGTGGTCAATGTTTGTTATCATATAGTATGTAATGGCAACACTGTTAATATAATCGCTACATCGACATACAATTTTTTATGTTTAGGACAGGTAGAAGCAGCAGCATAGCCAGAATCGACCAATGGGGCGAGGGGGGGGGGGGGGGTTATAATTACTCGAATCCAATTTCTACAAGCATTTCGTCCCGCGGTATAGCCACGCTCGTCAAACGTGCACCATGACCGCGAGGTCACCTGCAGTAAGTACGAATATCGTAGGTTTGAATCCCGATTCTGACAGCGGTTATCCTGAGTGTGGTTTTCCCCCGAGTTTTTCCGTACTCCCTGCAGGAAATTGCCGGCATAGTGTCTTACTACAAGTCCCGGAGCGTCTACCCCATCCCTGTCCCTGATATATTTTCATTTCACTAGAGTCATCACTGCAATACAGGTTGACAGACAGCTGCAACACACACCCAACTATACGGAGCTGATGACCAAGATGTCTCAAGCCCCTCAAATGAATTGTTAGCAACAACTCTACAAGTATTTCCATTTCTCAATTATTACACAAGAAAAGTTTCGTGTTTTTGGTCCAGACATTTTCGAATTGTACAATATGCACGAAAGACAACAAAAAAATACAATTCTGTAAAAACTTAAGTTAATTTTTTACTGAAATGGTAAATCTATAACATTCCTATTCCCCTGACAGGAACAAAATAAACTCGAATCTATATGTGCTACCAACATGAAGATTGCGTTTATCTCAACAAGAGAAGACATCTACAGAAGTCTCAGCAAAAGTGGGCATGTCCTCTCACGATGTATCATGTTGATTTATGAGTTCCACAATAGGCTACTCAGTTTTATGTTTATACAATTTTTTCAACAAGATCCTGTGCTTTATATTGCCTAAAATATCATTTTCGAAGATTTTTGTCACCTACTAAGTCCTTTTTACCTTACAAATGCTACATGCAGCCGGAAAAAGGTTCATTTGCTTATTCTACACATGTGACAAATTTCACTCATTCGTAACTGGGAGATAATCGTAATTCGGGGAATTGTTGGACATACTGTAACAACTAGGCTGACGGCGATCTAATGCGCAAGAAGTTAATAGCGATCCCACGAATAGAGTTAATGTACTCATAGAATTTTCGAAGTCCTTGTTAAAACGCGTTATTTTGAATTAAAAGTAGATTAATTTACATATAAGTTCTCCCCCGCTAAGAAAAGAAAAAAAAAAGCTAATATTGTCCAGCTAGGTGGGATTCAAAATTATTTGGTGCTAGCCTCAGTTTGAAATAAGCTATATTTCGAGGGGGAAGAGTTAGATTGGCAAACCTGGGAGGACGGAGTTGTATTACCAGTTGTATACACAGTCACGAAGCACGCTGCATTACGAAATTGCATCCTTGGTAGATGAAGCGACACTAGCGCTCGCGGCGGCCAGCAAGCTGGCAACTGCATTGAGCGCGTTATTCGCGGAACTGATGATTTCACTTTTGTAGGAGTTTTATGAATTTTAACTCACCAGAGCGATTATTTCCTTTGTAAACATAAGTCATGTTAAATCACAATGTTGATTATACTGTACACTTTTAATTCATAGGAACATTAAAAGAATGCTCTGTTTTCATTAGTTCAGTCCTCTACAAGCATCCCTAGGAACAGTTGTATGACGTATTTAATGAGTCTTACGTAGATTTAATAGCCCATACTAGTTATAAATTCATGTATTTGTTTCAATGATTGTCGCGGGCATCTCGACATACTGTAGTATAAAACAGAGTCCCCGATTCTTGGATGTAACGGGTGATCTCTAGAACCACAGGATGGATTTTGATGCGGTTTTCACCATTCTGTTAAGGATTTCTCGAGGAAGGTTTCTTTAAAAAAGCATTCTTTTTTGACCACAAGAAGCCGAGCAGTAACGATTTCAGTACATCGAGTCAAAGAAAAACCTGCCGTCCGTGCGCCATTTAAGCTTACGCTGGATAAATTATTAAAAATATCTATATACTATAAGCCTACTATGAGTGTAAGAATTGGCCAACATGAAAAGTTCCACAAAAAGGCCCGCGACAGCATATCTCTATCTTTAATACATCGCCTACTATAAATGATTTTACGTTTTCATTTCTTCCAAAAATCTCCATTCATTTGAAATATAAATTACTAGCTTTGGAATGAGTTTACGAGGTAGTGAGAGAGTCTTTCACCCCAGCTTCGGCCAGCATCAACTTTCGAGTCATGTCGAGTTAAGACTTCGGAGAAGAGTATATATATTTGGAGTTTCGCTGTTCACCTTGGTTTTTCTGAATTCTGTCTGGGACCTGCCGTCCGAAAGCCTTCCAAGCTTACGCTGGGTAAACCGCTAAAGATACCGGGAGAAGTACTTTTATTACGGTACTTATTTTCTCTAGCTACTCTGAAATCCTAGAGTGCCCCCTCTGAAGTGAACCTCTGGATCCGCCACTGTAATAACCTTAATTGTGATAAAGAATGGTTCAGACTAAACTAATTCCTGAAAAAAGTTGAAAAGTAAATTTTCAACACATTCGTTTGAATATTTCAAAATATAACTCATCCTGTTTACGATAACATCGAAAAGATACGCAAGGAAGCCTACTCCCTAGTATACCTGTAACTTAGTAGTATGGTGAAAAACTGCTGTTTATTTGCTAGAATTATATTTACGTGTTTTTGTAAGTAACCATGACAAGTTATTTTTTTCTTTTATCCTTAACAAAGAAGATATTTAAAAAAATGTAGAATACATTTTTTGAAATTGCATTTCTCATCACACAGGATTAACTTCAACGATAAGCTATAGCATACTATTATCAGGACTGAGTTGCTTCAGCTCTTCCTTTCGCATTGCCTTTTCCTCATCAACAACCAAGAAATGTCCAGAAACTACAAATTAAGTTGCTCTAGGGAAAGAAAACTAAGATCCGTTTCCCACGACTATCACTTCACTATTCATGAACAAATATGGTACAATTAAATGGGGCAATTGTGATAATTAACTAGTACATGTAATTTTTTCCAGGAGTGAATTTACATATTTATATCTTGTATCCCGCCGGCACAATCGTGTTGACCGGCTGAAAAGCTACAAAAGACAATATTATAGCCTATATAAAAATCAGTAGTAGTGGTGAAAGATTTCAGCCTATTCCTGTAACAACTTAGACCAGGAACTCATCCTAGCATCAACTCTTACCGCAGCTTCATTATAAACACAAATACGGTACTTTTGAGCCTGTAGCAGCCTTCCCTGTATACCATAATACTTTACTTCAGAATCCTCAGTTTCTTTTCCCTTGTTACTCTTCCGTACGCCTTCTCTAGATCTACAAAACACAAAAGTATATTCCTCTCGTAGTATTCAACAATCAATTGGTGCATACTAAATAAAATAATAATCCTGACAACCTCGTTGTGGTCTAAAGCCACACTGTGTTTCCTCCATTATGCCTGAGTATACATCATCCTGACCGCGTTGCCTACAAAAGTCAAGTCCATAACATCTGTGAGATGAAGTGTGCATTTGGGTCACACACATTTTATCCCCCAATAAATGGTTTGAACAATGAAGAATTATTTACATACCTCAAGATCAATGAGTGACATATCCACGAGGGATATTAGAGTTTCTGGCTGTGTCAAGGGACAACTAACAGGCGTCCTGAGCCACAGCGACTGGCTGCGTGGCTCAGCGGTAACGTTCTCGCCTGCTGTTCCCAAGATAGCAGGATCGAATCCCGGGACAGTCTGTTGGCATTTGAGGGTGCGCAAATGCGAAGGAGCCGTGTCAATAGATTTACTGACACGTTAAAGATCCCATTCGGGGCTAAATTCTGGCACCCCGACGTCTCTAAATGCCACAGTTGTTAAAAGGGACGTAAAACCAATATTATAAATATGAGCCACATCATCCGGCAGACTCCCACTTAGCATAACGTGGCTGGGAGACCCCACACCAGACCATACCAAGACTTAAATTCTTGGCAGAGACGGGAATCAAGCCCGGGATCTCTGAGGTAGCAGACAACATTGCTAGCCACTGGTTTGTACATAGCACAGTATGTATTAAAAGGGGATATCAAAAAACAGTATAGCTTTAAAAATGATGCTATATGGGTGTAGACTGCATCCCCGTCCCTTCAATTTCATAGTCATGAAAAAAGAATGAAGCTTGTAGTTTTACGTGACCGTTAATCTCGCGATCAGAGCTATGAGACCTTCATTTTTACGTGGAATCTGAACCACAGGACGTGATATTTCACTTCGAAAATCTCACTTGCCGGGAATCGAACCTTGGTGAGAGCCAAGCAGCTTGACCACTGCACCATTACGTCCCCCCAAAAAGTGAAGTAACTTGGGAATAATATATTTTAATATTTTTTTATCGCAGTTGGAACACAAAAAGTGCTCGTTTTAAAGCGTGTTTCAACCATGCGTCACATTTAGGAACTATTATCTCACAAACCCGTCATCAGATCGAATCCAAATTTTAACACAATGTGCATTGGAATGTTGTATAACTGGTTTATTAAAATATAAATTAAAAATTCCAAACCTACATGAACTAACGTAAAATAGAACGACGAAGATGATGATGTTACTGGATTGTCTGTTGGTTACTTCACAAACAACCTTCAAACTCGAGTGCACATAATATTTTGGTCGACAGTAGATACGTAGAAGTCATGAACAGATAAAGAATTAGAATAAACCAGTTATCCTATGCTTAAAAATAATGCCGGGATAGATCTTTGGTTTCTTAATATACGTATTTTGGCCATAATATATTTTGAAATATAGGCTATATTTAAAATCTGAACTCAAGTCCTAACGATTTCAAAACGCTATACCACACAGAAGTGAGGAATGGATTTCGGGAGTGAATACACACTGCGAAATAATTGACGTTCATCTTTCTACAGCATATAAACACACCACTCCGTCAGAACCTGGAACATTACCAGTACTCAGTAAAATAGAGGGTGTCTAATAATGTAAACAGAGTTTCATATTGGCATACATCTACTCTGTTTTAAGCCTATAATCTCCGGAAGGACGAAATGTAACGGGAAAAAATACTCTCCCAAAAGTCGTCATATCCCTGTATGAGTTCCGTTGTAATCCTTTTTGGGTTCCATGCTGCAAACAGACAATATTGTCTTCTTGTAGTATGAAGCTGCCCTTGAGTCTGGTAGTGAAAATTGTGTTTGATGTCGAAGTTTCCTATTTCTCCTTTTCTCCCACTTTAATTGTAATAATAATAATAATAATAATAATAATAATAATAATAATAATAATAATAATAATAATAATAATAATAATAATAATAATAATGTTATTGGTTTTAAGTCACTTTTAACTACTGTGGCTTATATAGACGCCAGGGTGCCGGAATTTTGCCCCGGATGGGATCTTTAACGTGCCAGTAAATGTAGTGGCAAGGCTCCCTCGCATTTTCACACCCTCATATGCCAGCTGACCGCGCCAGACTTTAATTGTTTAGCCTCTTCCGGGATAAAATTGTTCGTGTAGGATGGGCATTTGATTTAAAAACACCGTATTCACCAATAAGTCAATCCGGGCTCATTACACAGCCTTACTATTTTTTTGAAGTCATAGTACTAATAAAAATTGTTGCACAGTATAACGTGCACGTTAAAGTTCTACTACAGCTTTTAAGACAATAGCAGTACCGTAGTGGAATGAGCTTCTCCGCTGCTCATTGTATTGTACAGGCCCGGGGGGCTGCACCCCCTGAAAGCCACTCCCCATCATCTATTAAAACCAACCCCAACTGGCAAACATCATAAGTCCATAACAGTACCTTTTACACGGCAACAGGCGGCCACCCAACTCGTGAGGTTAGCCAACCACTTGCAACACACTCATAAACATTAACACTATAACTAACTGGGACAGCTATGTCAATGGAATGCTGACTGTGCAACGGCAGGACCTATAAGAAGTGAGGCCTTTTGGGAGCAGTATCTGTCATACAGTGTGTGTTGCCGAAGGCCCTGCTCCAGCTACTATCATCAGGTGAGCATCAGCAAGTGTTCAGATATCCTTTACTTTGTAAAGACCCATCCACAATCTTGTACACTTAACTTGTATTATTATTCACATTCCCCTAAAAAGGGACTTACAATTTCATACTCACTGACCAATAAACACTTGGTCAGTAAACTACACATTGTATTCATAATTACACGCCTCTTCACATCCTAATACCCTGCCTGACCTCCGTCACGATTGACCGTGACTAAGAGCCAGTAATTGCTTGCTCAGGTTTCATTGTGTTTCCCGCAGACGACTCACTGCATAGCAGCGAGCCGCTGACACAAGAAACCACCTTCCAAATTAGTACAATAACACTAATGTTTAGATCCCTAAACTACACCCCCCCCCCCACAACTAAGGGATCTAAAACAGTATGTAAAAGGGAGGCATGTGCTGATCTCCCCTCTGCCTTGCATGAGGGAAAGCCTGAGCTGGCCTAGGCCAAATGTCTCAACTAATCTCTGTCTCTGTCTTGACCTGTTTCAAGGACAGGACTTGGCGACGCGACATCTGGCGGAAACTGGCTGAACTAACAGCACCTCGACACGGCTAGCATTAGCAACTCAATATGCACACATTTTCTAAAATCACGATTAAACATATACAGAGTTCTTAATTTTAAAATATGTTTCAGTAGCACTCTAGAGAAAACTATAAGCTGTCTTGCAGTGGAGTTTCTTTCTGTTTTCAACATCAACCGGAGGCATAGCAGAGAGTAGGAAAATCGCAGTTCAGAACTCTATTTTATATGGAGAATTGTAATTTTAACTACATTTTTTATAACTATATTTGTATTCCTGTTCGATATGCTTTTGCACTGATGAACAGTGTATAAAATACTACAGTGGGCTATAGAAACAAAATAATTTGACCTTGTCCCGTTTCTTTATAAAACGTTTTACAAACTCTTGACCCATGTTGCAACAAGTGCTGGGCTGGCGGGCGACCGTTCCAACTCCGGCCGGCTCTTAAAGAAAGTTTCTATCATCCCAGTCAAGGTTTCTGTAAATGGCTTAATTACGAAGGATTGGGGCAGTGCGGGAAGAAGCTTGACCTGAAAAGAGACTAAGTATGCAGATAATTCAAAAGACTGTACTTATTGGTACAGTACCCTTATAACTGGATGATCCACTAATATCCTCCAGCTGGAAATATCTGGGATTGTAGCATCTTGAGGTCCCGGCTAAAAACGACATGGTGCCACTTGGCGAAAACACTCAGAATAATAGACAGGATATTTTCTCAGACGGAATGTGCTGCAGTATCAAACTACAGAACAGTAGGGTCATCTCACTAGTTAGGATAAAAAAGTCTCTATAACAATCTCGGGCATAAGGGTGCGGATTAGGTCCCTCGGGAACTTCCACCCTACAGCACATTCCTCTTCCATCTAACTACAAGTATAATGCCAGTTTCCTATAAAATAATCCGGAAATCGTCAACACGAATCCGTCTATTTATTGTAAAAGCAATACACTTCTCGTGTCGTCGAGCTTTGATTAAACGCTCTCAAAAAAAACCAATGAAATAAATATGAATGACCAAGTGTCATTATTCCATAAATAATACAAGTCGTTTCATTTAGAAACCGTAAAAACTGTTACGTGTAAGCTTCAATAAGCTTCTTTACAGCGAACAACTGCTGTTCCCTAGGTGACGGGAGTTTATAACAAGAAAAATGTTATAAACTAAAAATTTAAATAATCCCAAAAATAAATGACGTTACCCCTGACGTAGATCTCCGTCATTACAATTACTATTCATTACTCTATACAATTTATCTCCCGCACCCTAACTTTAAGATTTCTTCCTCTAGGAAGTGCAAAATCTTTACATAATGTTATAAAGTTTAAATTTAAAATATAAAACACTCCTAAATCTACTTACGAATCTATCTGAAATACATTTAATATAACATTCTATACAATGAAAATAATCATGTCGTAGTTCATCAACTACTTACTTGGAATAAAATATATACAAAGCGTTCCTTCCTTTCTCCCGACAATACAACATGTAACTGTCCTTCTACTTCACTCCTGCCTCTCAACGGGCTTCAGAAAAATATGACTTCACTCTACTTTGTCTTGTTCGTGGTTTACGTTACAATCTGGGATTCTATAATCCATACAATTAAGTAGAGACTAGTTCAAAAACCTCCTACAACTTATCTGTTCATGAAATAAATATACTTAATAAAAATACACATTTCCACTCGTCGAATAATTACCATAAATGAAAACATTAAGAAAAGAACCATTTAATAGATCTCAGTTTACTCTCAGCTTCAACAAAGATCCATTAAATCCTATAATTTCTATCAGATTTAACTTCATCCAGGATCCGCTGTCCTGTGAATTTCAAGGAGTTTCAACTCTATTGAGACTATTTCAATAACATCCACAATTAATAAACTTCCATTACATTGCTCTCATAACTTCTTACTTCCATGAAATACACGCGTCTGTCACTACAGACATTTCTACAAAAATAGATCAATGGCTACACACTGGCTCATTGTCTCACAACAAATACCTCCGTCTACAACGGGAATAATAAATCTCATCCATCGAGATACTTCGCAGTTCCTTCAATACAATTTCTTTCTCTATACTTTCCAATAATAAACTCTTCTTTCAGTTACCACAATCTTAATGACTATATAATAAAAATTACTGGTTCTCTCCATAAATCAATTTAATAGGTAATGCGATAAAATGATAATCTTCAAATTAAAATCTTATTTCTTTGCCTCACTAACATTTCTTAAAAACCTTTCAACAAACTGTAACATTCCTTCCATTCCATCGTTACATTATTTCTTACTTCAAAATACGCTCTCGTTTGTATTTGTTAATTCCACATTACAATTATTTACAGATTCTTTCTTTACTGTCTTTTCAACAAATTCTAATACTTAAAAAAAAACATTACTTACAAAATTTCTTCACTAAATCTGTTTCATTATTTCTCAGATCGTGATTTTATATAGATCTCTACAATAGATCTTTCTGAATCGCATTCCTTGACATAGACTTCCTATCACATACTTGGAAAACATTTCCATCATTACAATCATTAATAAAACATAGATATCGTGCGATTTAAAACACGTTTAAATTTTACTATAACTATTCAGAACTAAACTATAAAATCTCCCTTCAAATTTCGAATATCGCAAAAATCGAAAAATCGAAATGAAAAATCCCTTAAATTCCGAAGTCGTCGAAAAATACGACCAAACATCCGCATTATGTTTTTACGAATATAAGAATGAAAACTGCAATAATCTAATAAACAATATAGAAAAATCGCATTCAACAATAGTTGTCGGATATTCAAGATATGTTCAACTCTACAAAGTGGGATGTTCAATGTTGGTCCGTGGACTACCTTGTGCTGGGTTAAAGTTGACATGAAGCGGACTTCCTTTGGTTACCCATTAGAAACGGAATGTTTCTAGCGGCTTAAGACTGCTTGATGTTCAGCATTCTTGTCCAATTCTCCCTCCGAATATCTCGTGCGGTCAGGTCTCGGGATGCGAACTCGATCAACATCGTGCTGTCACCTCCTTTCGCCGATGACTCTTCTGGGTGAGATGGGTTAGCCTTTTCTCGCTTCGGCGCCGGGTAATTCCCTGGCCGCCCTCGTCCATGAATATCTTCTAGTCTTCTTTCCTCAAAGTTCCCTGTAGATCGTCATTTGAGATGGTAAAATGACTGATAATTGTAGAATTTCTATTACGGGAGAGATGAGATGTTAATCTCCCCCGAAATGTTGATTTTATGTCATTTCGGATGTTCTTGATGCCATCATAGCGTCGTTCCAATAATTGTTTAAGCGTTCATCACGACGCTTGTAGATTCGTCATTAAATTCCTCCCTCAACTTTTGGAATTTTACCATTCTTGAAACTGTAGATCTGTCGTAAAAAAAACTATATTTGTTTCTTCTTTGAATGTCGATTTTAATGTTACTTGCACATTACTAAGTGCCTTCAATGAATATTTTCTATTTGCTTTGTTCAACTTGGAGAGTAGTTTGTTCGAACGTCCTTCTGCTTCAAAGTCGTGGTTGATAAGAGTCTCGCTTCCTCTTCTCTTTCCCCCGCGTCTAATTTCCAAAACTGCGTCCTTTCTCAATCCATGGCTCTGATTGGTTGTTTATAATAATTGATCAAACTCTTCATTAATTACTTAAATACTCGGCTATAACTATAGTGAATCGTTCTTAATTATCATTCAACACTCTTCATGATGGTTTAATATAATAACTTTGTCCTAGTAATTATATATGTTAATTACTCTGTTGGTGTTAATTTTAATAGGCGGCTCCTCATTGGTTCCAGTCGCGTGCCGACCTCGCGCCAGTTCCCCTACTCATCCTACTAGCCACACGCTTGGCTTCTCTCTCTGAGATCTGACTCGGGCATCCTCGATGCTGCTCGGGCTCTTTGTCATCTCGGCGAAGCAAGTTCCGAATCCCCTAGCAACTTCTAATTTGCTATTGGCTGGCCGAATTAACTCAGTTAATTTCTTCGCTCAATAAACCTGTTTTGTGTCAGCTTACAGCATCGATAAATATTAACATGGGCTAATTTAGAAAACTTTCCACTAGATGTATAATTTACTGTCTCGTCTCTCCAAACGAGTACAGTACCCTATTCTTAGTGTAGTCGAAACGATCATTTGATGCTTTTCAGTCGGTCAACACGATTTTACCCAAATGAGGTGAGTTATTCCCTAATCCTGAAAAGAATTTCGCGAGATTAATAAATGCACTTGGATGACCAGTTTTGATCATCAAGCGATCATCATCAGGTCCTTTACACTTAGGCTCTACAATTCATGTCTGAAAGTTTGGGTTGAAATATTTACAAAATGTACACTTATTTAGTTGCAGTATTAGTTGAGGTAATTCAACTCGTCGGTATTTCTTAGTTATAGTCTATGTGATGTTTTGTTAAAATACTGGAAGTGGTGATTGACCTCCAAACTTGCTTGTTTAGAGTGGATATTTGATTGTAGTTAAATGGCCAATTCAGGTTGTATTGTGCTGGCTACTTATCTGATTGAGTCTTGCACTGTCCTGGTGATCTTTGTCACTGTCTACTCTGAACTGGGGGAGCATCTTGTGTGCCAAGGTCTCTTATAAGCCTGGGCATTTCCCCTCTCACATTCTTAAGTTTCTGTGTTCTTATTACAAATTTGACAGTGTGTGACAAAGTGTAGTCTCTCTAATGTGGTGTATAATGCTGTATTCAGGATAATCTTCAACTATTATAGACCTGATTTCATTCTCGCCACGCATAAGCTAAATTGCCCTCTTTAAGCGCAAACGGTCGAATGAAAATGTTCCGGCACCTTTAATAACACCGTTAATACCGGCCTCGGTTTATTGAAGAGCAATATACATCGTACATCCTGATACAATAGAATTCTTCCTTTATTAATCCCTTATCTAACTTGGGAACACCGTTATGCTGTGTCTTCTTTCCAACGGGGTGTGTTTTCTAGTAGAGTGAAGAGGGGTGAACTCTCCATGAATGTTTGTTCGTTTAAATTATTTGGGTTGTTGATTTTAGCAATGTGTATCTCAATTGCTTCCTTTATGTCAAGAGCTCTCCCTTTTGGTGCGTGATAAATTATTATTAAGCTGGTTTCAATGTTTGTGAAACTGTGTCCAGCGTCGCACATGTGTTCGCATACGGCTTCTGACCAGGACAGCCCAAGACTCAATCAGATAAGTAGCCTGCCAAGTACAAACTGAATTTACCATTTAACTATTATCACATATTCACTTTAAACAAACAAGTTTGTAGGCCAATCACCACTTCCAGGATTTTAACAAAACATCACGTAGAATATAACTAACAAATACCGACGAGTTGAATTACCTCAACTAATAATGCAACTGAATAATGGTACATATTGCAAATATTTTCACTCATACTTTCAGACATACATTTTTTAGTATAAGTGTAACTGATCTGATGATGATCGCTTGACGATTGAAACTGGTCATTCGGTTTATTTATTAATCTCATGCAATTCTTTTTCAGGTTTAGGGAATAACCCACCACATTTGGGTACAATCTTGTTGACCGCCTGAAGAGCACGAAACTTTCGTTTACTAAGGCATCATTGAAAATGGCTTCAAACACCATAACGTCTTAGTGTAGTTCTAAAAATTATTTATTTTCAGTAACATGCTATCAACGACTTAAGACTAAGTGCTAACATCAGTGTCAATGTCTCGTTAGAAAGCAGCCTGTGATGCTTTTGAACTCGTGAACATTTCGTGTATACTATAACAATAAAAATAATAATAACAACAATAATAAAGATAATGATGATTTTTTTTTTTTTTTTTTTTTTTTTTTTTTTTTTTTTTTTTACGAGGGACTGTGGAAAATCTTCAAAAGACACATGTGAAGGGTCCGCACTCCACAGTAGTGTGGGATTCTTACCCACTAAAAACCACCTCCCTTTTCCCACGATGTGTTCATCACCCCGGAACCGCTCTCGCATTACTTCAGGGTGACGTCGTGCTTACTTAGTCATTCAGACTTCTTCTTTCTTCATTTTTTCTTAAGGATGTTCGAACGCATCCATTTCCCTCTTCTTCTGGCGCAGGACACATTCTATGTAAATAGCTATCTGATTCCATGTTTGATCATTTCGGAGCATCATCTGTAGGATGTTGTCCGGCGTGATTGCCCCTATAGAAGCTTGCAGATCTCTTCTATGTGTTGACCAGCGTTCACACACAAAGAATGTGTGGAGTGCGTCATCCTCTTCATTACAATAATGACACAAAGGACTATTAGCCACGCCTATGTGATGCAGGAATCTCCGAAAATATCCATGGCCTGTTAGGAACTGTGTCAAATAATAATTGACCTCTCCGTGGTTTCGATCAACCCAGTCAGCCAGACGCGGAATAAGTTTCTTTGTCCATCGACCTCGTGTCTCATCATCCCACTTCTGTTGCCATCGTTCCATACAATGGTTGTGTGCAGACGTCTTTGCCTGGTGTATGTCCAGTTCTTCTTTGGTGCGCCAAACTTCCTGACGCTCTAAGGCAAGTAAATCAATTGGTGCTACTCCCGCTACCACTAGAACAGCAGGCTCTGAAACAGTGCGATATGCACATGAGATCCTCAGTGCTCCTCTTCGTTGTACTGCTGCTATCCTTTTACGATATTTCTCGAACCGTAAGGACTCAGCCCAGATCTCAGCTCCATAGAGTAATATGGACTGGACTGTTGTCATCAGGAGACGTCGTTTGCTAGGCTTCGGACCTTTAATATTACCCATTAATCGGCTCAAAGCGGTCAAGATATTTGCTGCTTTATCCGTCACTCTTTGAATATGGGCCCAGAATGTGAGCTTCGTATCTAGCGTCACACCCAAGTACTTCGTACTCCTTGATGAATTAATCATCGTCCCTCCCACTTGCATTGGTACAAGAGTGTTGATTCTCCTTCTCGTCAGCACTACAATCTCCGTTTTATGGTCGGCTAATGACAGCTTATGTTCCGTCATCCAATCTGTGACACGTCGCATTACCTGATTGAGTTTCAGTTGCGCTAGCTCTATATCACGAGCCACAATCAGAGCAGCAACATCATCAGCATATCCTACCAATATTGCATCTTCGGGCATCTTCAGCCGAAGCAGGCCATCGTATGCAATATTCCAGAGATCTGGACCAAGAATAGATCCTTGAGCTGCCCCAGCGGTTAATCTTTTAGTCCTATGTCCTTCCTCGGTATCGTACTGCAAAATACGGTCCTTTAGATAATCCCTCATTATCCGCATGAGGTATCTCGGTAGTCTAAATTTATCTTGAAGTGCCACCAAAATGTCACTCCACTGGGCAGAGTTAAAGGCATTCTTCACATCTAGAGTCACAAGTAGCGTAACTTTACGTGAGTAATGGTTACCCATCTGAGCTCTGTTTGCAGTCTCTACAACTACCCGCACAGCATCTATAGTCGAGTGCCCTTTCCGAAAGCCATATTGTTGGACAGATAGATCTCCAGCTGATTGAACTGCCATCAATATTCTAGGCTGTAATAGTTTTTCTAATCCTTTTCCAGCCGTATCCAGCATACATAATGGCCTGTATGATGAAGGCAAATTTCCTCCCAATTTTCCTTTACTAATAAGAACTAGTCTGGCCTTCTTCCAGCAGGCACTAAAAACGCCTGCCTTCAGACATGCGTTATACATGTTCAAAAGGAGTCGCGGGCAAGCTCTTGCTGCCTCCTTAAGTGCTTCTGCTGGAATCCCATCTGGTCCAGGAGCCTTCTTGTTCCTGATAGAATTAATCGCTTTCAATAATTCTTCCTCGGTGAACAAAGGTATTTCTTCAATATCAATGCAATCATCAGCTTCATCAATCCTCTCCGGATGTTCCGGAAACAGCGTACTGACTATTTCGTCCATAGTGTGTGCATCCATTATCGGATTAGAAAAAGTTCCAAGTTTCTTCAATACAATCTTATATCCTAGTCCCCAAGGATCGTTGTCAACTTCTTTGACCATTTCCCACCATTTGTCAGCTTTACTTCTTTTAATTGCATCCCGAAGCGCCTTTCTTGCTGATTTGTAGTCTTCGGAGAATAAGGCTGCCTCTTCTCTTCCTCTCGCTCTATGTGCCCTTCGTCTCATCCTCAGGCAGTGTCGCCTCATATCAGCAATTTCCTCTGTCCACCAGTATGCTGGCTGTTTGTGTTTTCGCGTTTTCTTCCTGCACATGGATTTATTGCAGGCTTGATGAATAAGCAACATAATGATAATGATGATGATGATAACTATAATAATAATAATAATAATAATAATAATAATAATAATAATAATAATGCAATAACACTACATTGAGACGGGGCAGATGACCACTATATCCCAAGCCCTTAAATTGAATAAATAACAATAAATACATTTAGAATGTTTCTATTCGCTTCTTTCTCCTCACTACGCAGTGGGCTGCACGAGTTTGCTTCGTTTATTCCCTTCTAATATGTTCTGAGTCATGGATTTTGATACTCGAGAATACGTCATCCCAGTCACTATCTGGGTGTGATGGCTCCAAGGATTCCCTATCTCCTCATGTGTTATTAAGAAAACAAAAACACTGACAATTCGTTAATTTACACTGCAAATATTCATGTGTTGAGTTCATTACATATTACTGAAGATGATGGAATAGTTTCAATGTCGTATTTCTCAATTTATCTTGGACCCCAAGAGGCCTTTAACGAGACAGCAGGCATACTTGTCAAAGTAGGAACGTAGAGGGTAGCACATCGCCCTTAGGGACGTTACAAGGGGTGAGGAATGCAACCGCTAAGAAGCCCCTTACATGCCAATGAGATTCCTTTGGTTTAGGTCTCACTTTAGCACCGAAGATTACATTGGCTACATTTACAGGAATTCATATCTAAGACACTGGGTGGCTTTTATCTTAATTGTAACGAAGTTCTTGTATTGACACACATTGTGCTCTATGTCTCCAATTCAATCAAGCATTGATGACAAAATCCGACGCACAGATTCATAAAGCCACCAGAAAGTTTCTCGAACTTGGAGGTCTAACTATACACTATACAGTTGTTATGTAGTATTTGAAATCTGAGGAACAAAGACTTTCACCATTTTAAGATGTTGAAGATTTGTTTCACGGTAGCAGTGATTACATTTGTCAGAATTATGTCAGTAGTTATTATACAAATTTCACTCACATCCATGACAACGGAAGTGAAGACCAAAGTTTGCAGGAGTTTACAGGAAGTGTCCTGAAGTGAGCTGGAGCTAACATTAATACGGCGCCTGACGCTCATGTATATCCATGGATAAAAATATATATCAGCATGACAGGTGGTTTACGCGTATTGCCCTCACAGGCTAGGGATGTAGATAGTAGCAGATACGTATAAACTTGTACTATGCAAGATGTCTTTTAAGGCACCGACATTTGTGAGTAAAATATATTCGATGAACAGGCATACACATCTAAGCACAAAATTAGAAGTCCATGTTCGACACTCGATTGGCTACAAAATCTCAATACACTTGAAATTAGATCAAACCACTACCATTAAATCTGTCAAAATGGATCGTGATGCTATTCTTTGTGCCCGGTACCCTAGCCTTGAATTGGGCGGCTCATCACCTCAACCTGCAACAAGAGTCCGGTACAACGATGAAAATAATATAATGAAAACACATCTTGAACGATTCAAACAAATTAGGTCGAAGAATACAAAAAATGCTCTGGGCGGACGAGATCCTAATAATCCCAGGGCGTGAAATGGGATAGGGTTCATGGGTACCACAAACTCGAAGTTATTTCGATACTCATTCAAGTCTCAATATGAAAAGTAATGAAGGTTGCACATGTAAAATAAACATCCCGCATTTATTCTCGATGCACATAGTTCAAAAATAAAATCGTACTGTTCTCCTGCCCTAAACATAGAGATAAATGAATTTAAGATTTGTAGTTCAAATAATATCAAAGGTAAATCTAAAAAATAATCAAATTTGAATCGGGATAAAACCTCTATGTGTCCTAGCAGATACAACGAATTTACGGAAATCCACATGTTCTCTATAATATTAAATTTACATTTCATTTCACTCATCTCTTATTGTAGAGTCCATTTGTGAGATTCTTTCAATTAAATAAAAACAAAAATGTATCTTGCACTGGATTTCCTTCTAATTAATCGCACATATTAATTTAAACTATGGATGTGCACTCTTATCATAATTATTTTCATATTTATTCACA
Source organism: Meconema thalassinum (assembly GCA_946902985.2). Classification (NCBI taxonomy): domain Eukaryota; kingdom Metazoa; phylum Arthropoda; class Insecta; order Orthoptera; family Tettigoniidae; genus Meconema; species Meconema thalassinum. The sequence continues at coordinate 1,152,924,506 of OX336389.2, forward strand.
CGTCGCTTATGCTCTTCCTACAACAACATAAGAATAAATTCTCAGCTTTCCAATTCACTTACATGTGGTTTCATTATACGATCGAATTTTTAAAGTCCAAACTCATTATATTCTGGTTTACTTTGACCATATTCTTTGTACAGGTTGATTTAACACTTTATTCCAATACTTTCATTTCCATCAGGTATTAACATTCGATTTTGCAACACTCAAATTCTAGCACCTATTAACATGTGACGTTTTAAATACAGATGTCTCATTAGATTATTATTTTCCAGATCAAGCACCATCGTTCTTCATAATTAACTTCAGTACAAATTAACTTCTAACAGCCTTTCGTTTTGTGGATTCTTAAGCTTATTCAACCATTATTTATCACTTATTTTAACATCCAAATTTCAATTTAACATTGGTTGAAATATTTATCATTTGTAAGATCGCATAGATCGAACCGTCATTATAAAGGGTCATCAATTTAAGTCTCGCATCCGATACCGATCACGGCGCAGCAAGCTCTCGCGCTGACACCCGCTCGCTGGCCGGTAAAAAGTGCGCGACTTCTTCCCACTACTTCGCGTCAACATACAGTCATTAATAGCAATTTCTAGTGAAAATAATTATCTACAAACTTACCTGGTTTTACAAGAAATGTTCAAAGTGTTGTCCGTCAGCTCGCAAGCATGCCTGGCACCTTGTAAACAAGTTTCTTGATACACTACGTCCGGAAAGTTGTGGGATTATGTAACTCGGTCCTGTATGTTCATAGTGAAAGTAAAACTCACCACAGGAGTCAACATAACTATGCTGGTTATCACATTGTCTTCTCACAATTATAACACGAGACTTATTACTAACATGTACCTTGTTTCGAACTTCAATGACAACAATAACAATTGAACCAATAATGTGTTTCTGAAAATGATAATTGAGAAAACGAATTTGATAACGCAAACAGCCATATCCTTGAGACATACTTGGATAGCTGTAAACAATGTTGTGACACCTACTCGACTAACCTTCGATTAGAGGACTTCTCAATTTTATCAAGGGTAAACCTAGTGGTCTAAGTCTCCGTAAATGGTGAAATAAATGCATAGACATTATCCTACTGTTGAAGCATGTGCCTTTGCAGGATACAGTACTGTGTAACGGAGAAAATATAATTCAATACGATCGTTGGAGAAGGAGGATTTGAACATTTACGCACTTGCATAGCTATGTGGCTTATGATGTATACCATCGGTCATTTAGGAAGTCAACCCCACGGTGGCCGAGAGTGATGCCTCGCTGGCATCGGGAGAGTGTGGGTTCGAATCCCACCGCAGCTGTCCTGAAAATGGCCTTCGTGGATTCCCATGTTCACCACCAAGCAAATGCCGGGACGGTTCCTTTCAAGAGATCTACGGCCGCTTTCCGTCCAAAATCCCTTCCCTGACCCATCCTATAAAGAAAATACATGGCTATAGGCTTCAATAATTAAATTATTATAATTCATTGATGGAGTTTAATAACTGACGCAAGATACATTTCGTACTTACCTTTATTGTTAAATGACAAGCAGACGTCTAAAATGTCAGATAACATACGATTATTGTTAAATTGCTAGTGAAAGGAGATCCCGTAGATCCTCGGTTCACCATTTGTACGACCATCAGCACAATCATTCATATTAATCGCATCGTCATCAATATTTTAAAAAATCTTCAATTAATGTTGTTATTTCTCACTCTCTACGCCAATACTCATATCAATGCTGATATAAAGAGGTCTTGTATTATCTACCTCAAGTCACCTAGCCCGAAGTTACCTCTTTCTTTTTGTTTATCCATCCATCCATCCATCCATAACCAACATTGTCTACTTTATGTTTTTCTGCCACAGAGGCAAAAAACTCCACAGTTCACATGAGCTGTACATTATAGTTTTTATTCGTACGTTGCTAGACAAAGGAAACTTTCAATTCCCTCTCTTCCAATGTGTTTATTACTTTCCCTTTAAATGACAAAAATACATTTCTTCCACCACTTGTCCTCACAGTGGATAATAATTATTCCGTAGAAACTGTAGAAACCAATTGTAATGCGCTTGACAACACCTCTACAAACTTCTACAGTTCCCATTGCTCTCCAGAGTTTATTTAATGTGTTCATAACATTTCTACGATATTCAGTTGCTACTTTGTGGAGATTACCCGGTGGGGTGACCTCGAGGTTGATATATGAAACAGAACTTTTGCTTTAGAGATGCATCTTCAAGAACCTACTGTAAGTCAACTTGTATAAAGGTTTCTTTCTTAGGCGCTATTCGATTTTTATTAGCCCCCGAATGCCAGTATAACTATTGATGACACTCAGCTGCTTTAAATTATGGAGATTGTCGTGTTTGGAGTAATAATACTCCTCAAGATTGGATATCACATCATGCGTTTTCTATACATTCCATAGATTTCCAAATAGCTTGCCGGGAGGGGTGACGGACTTTCACCTAACATATTCAGTGTTGCCTTATAATATATTTCTTTCAGATGGTCATCACGAGTGAGCGTAAAGTTCCAGTTTAAGGATGTTATCCGGTGCTGTTTGCAATCACATCATGCACATAAGAATAATTACTGTACTTTTGTTCAGTTTATAGTATCCATCCGATTGACTCCTGCCATATTAATGTTCTGTCAGCAGTAATATAGAAAATAAGAGACTTGCCTATCATTCCTTGGCCATAGTTTGTCGGATTGGTGATTGCGAAGTTTGAAACAACGAAATAGTGGAGATCGCAATGTTTGATGGTCAGAACAATTTTTATATTCAGAAATAACAAGATTTTGCGGTGCTTGAAGGGGAATGGTATAGTAGGTCAGTAGGTTTGAAAGGCCATATTAATCGAGTACCGATAACTCACTTTATGCTAAAAGTTGAGGTTACATGGTTTGCAACCAGCCCCCTCAATTTGACAGTGTTTAATTTGGAATTCAGAGCTTGCAAAGAAGTATTAGTGTCGATCGGCTTCAGAGCATCTGAATTTCAGACGTTATCTGACTGGAGTGTCTCCCTACTACTTGATACACTACGTCCGGAAAGTTGTGGGATTATGTAACTCAGTCCAATATGTTCATAGTGAAAGTAATACTCACCACAGAAGTCACCACATCTATACTGGTTATCACGTTGTCTTCCCACAATTGTAACACGAGACTTATTTCTAACATGTACCTTGTTTCGAACTTGAATGACAACAATAACAATTGAACCAATAATGTGTTTCTGAAAATTGTGTAAATTCCACGGGCTGGTAAGTTATGCATTTGTTATTAACCGAGGTAACTAATATTAATCGATTGAAATTGAATAGATATTTGAAAGTAAGATGTTGTTTGTACTGCTAATGTACTATGCAATTCCGCATGAGAGCTACTCTTTCCTCACATGTATATTCTTGAACACATTCCAATAATATTAGGAGTAGTGTGTTTTGGCCGGTTCAGATGCCTCCACCTCCACACCCTCCACACAAGATGGTGGCGGTGCGATATCTCTCGAACTCATGGTTGGATTTTAACAAATGAGGTGTTGTTGAACTCGGGCTGACACTTCCTTTCCAATGGACAACATATTTCCACCCCAAAAATAAAACCTACCCTACTAGGGGGTGAAATTGAATTTTTTAGAGAATCTCTCTTTCCAATTGCAACATGTGAGAGTTTGAATGCCGATATGGAATGTAACGTTGTTCTGCAAACCAATAATCAAAGAGGGGCATGTTAGGCCTTGTGGTGAGAGCCCCTGTTATTGTTGACGAGCCCCCTGCTGTCGGGCCCCTGTTGATGGGTTATTGTTGACAGGTCCTTGTGGACAAGTCCTTGTGGACAAGTCCTTGTGGAGAGGTCATTGTTGACAGGTCCTTGCGGACGAGTCCTTGTGGACAAGTCCTTGTGGACGAGTCCTTGTCCCTTTGGACTGATCCCTTTGGACGGGTCCCTTTGGCCTGGTTCCTACGGACTAGCCCATGAATTTATTTAAATTATGTCAAAGGGCCTAACTACATTTGTGTGTGTTGAATTGACGTTGTTCACTAATCCCCCACTACTATAAAGGGATAACGATATGAAAGGAAAGTGACGAAATACATGTGAACACGTGTGAAATAACCTTATTACCGTCCTCCTTGTGAAACAAGTCACATCCTGTTTTGCTTCATACGTGAGAAAATGTGAGTTCATGTGTAATATGATCTAACACACAGGTGTTCACCTGTACACGCGCACGATAAGAGCTAACAAGTCACAACCTGTTCTGACAGTGGTGGGAGGTGGAGGGGGGTTAGTGTAAGAGAGAACACAGGTGAAGAGAGAAAGAAATATGTATTGCTCATAATACATGAATAGCTGAGGACTGTACATAGGACTGTAGGTTAAGTACAACATGAGTAAATAAATAAATACAAGACACACAGGTTCACACAACATGTAATTTATTAATCCAAGAATTAAAGGCTGAGCTAAATCCCAACCATTTTACATATAGTTTATTTCCTTTTTGTTTCAACACTTTTTCCACAAGGTAATGTTTAGGAAACGCTGTCTTTTGAAGTTCTTGAAGATAAAACCTGCCTTTTATGGGTTGATGGTTGAGGTCCTCGAGTAAATAGGTGACTGGACTGTTCAGGTTGACTTGACGAATTCGAAATAGTTCAGTCCCCCAATTTGGTGTGTAGCCCTTGTCGAAGACGGACTTGAATTTGCTCACACGAACATGGTCCCCAATGTTAAGGCGATGACGTTTAGGGTCTGCTGTTTTTATGGGGTTAAACAGTTTATCCAGTTGTGGAATATTTTTAGTTACAAGTCGTGGCTTGGTCCCAATGGTTCTGTGTTTGGTGTCGTTGTAACGTGACACTAACTCAGGTAACAAGTCCAACCAGCGATAAGTGCCCTGAGCGGTAAACGCTTTCCACATATGGGTTTTCAATGTTCGGTTGAACCGCTGGACCACGCTGGCTTTGAGATTGCTGTACGGGGTGTAATGGTGAATATCCTTAGATTTGAGAAAACTGGAGAAATCCTTGTTGAAAAATTCTTTTCCCTGGTCGGTTTGTAGCAGCTGAGGTTGACGTTTAGATTGTTGAATAATATGTTGAAAGGCTTTGGTGACTAGTGGACTAGACTTGCGACGCACAGGTTCAACAAACGCCATTTTGGAATAAACATCAATGACCGTCAACATATAGCGTACACCATCGTTAACGTTAGCACAGGGAATCATTTCAACCAAGTCTGCTTGCCAAAGTTCATCCACACCCTGTGCAATCACCTTGAGTCGCTGATAGTGACGTCTAGCTGGACGATGCAACTCGTGAGCAATACCCATTTTAATGGGTGAGGGCTTAAACAATAATTTTGGCATTTCGAACTTCTTCCTCAATTTCTTGAATTTCCCAATCGTGACCAGTATGGCCGGCTTGACGTGAAGCATGCAACAGCTGTAGTCGCTGGACGAGTTTATTTGGATTGTGCCAGTAGGTAACATCCACAAGGGGTTTTAATGGTTTAAATGTTACTCCAGAAGCCGACACTTTACGACGACCACTTTGACTAGTGGGGAACATTTTTGCAATGATGGTTTTATATTTTTGGGATATATTAGCATTCACTTGTTGAGTGGGATCATACTGTCATTTGTGAGCATGGGTATCCAATAAAATGGATGAATATTTACTAAGGTCCTCTGACGTATAATCTTGAGATGAGGGAGTCCGAGAGAATAGTAGCTTTAACAGTCCTGGTGTTAATTTATAGTTGATCTTTTTAATGACAGCTTTATTACGACTAAATTTAATCGATGAATCACCAATTTTAAAACTATCATTCTCATAGCGAACGCCATATGTGGTATCTGTGTTTCGAACAAATAGATTGGTGAAATAGGGTTCCAGTGTTGATCCATAATATTTTATTAAAATGTTTTTCAGTTGAGCTTTATGTTGAGGCCAAGAGTTGTGAAAATGGAGACGATCTGGAAGGGCAAGGGGTTTCGACCATGGCCAAGGATTTCCTTTTTCTTAAAAACTCTGCAAGGGGTGATGCCTTTTTTTGAGGCGTAAACACTTGTTCCTCATTATCCTCAACTTCGCTAACACTAGTTAAATCTTCCTGTTCCTCTTCATCTTCCTCTTTCTCTTCCTCAGAGTCCTCGTGGTGCGTCTGACTGGCTTGTGAAACGGTAGGTAGCGTTTCAGATGGCTTGAAAGAGGGTTTCAACATAGCTTTTAGCGGAGGTGCTAAATGTTGTTGAATAAACAAAGCATGATCCGCACACGATCGTTTCAATTGACGAAACTTTTGGCGAATAGTATTTTTTGCTCTAATAATATGCTTTTTCAATTGACTCTCTGCTAACGCCATGATGTCGTGACAAATGACTTGAGAGGGAATGATACAGTGCCTTAAATAGCAATAAAATGATCAAACCCAAAGCGATACCGCCCTTGGTTGAGTTCACTTTGTTTGTCAATCACTAAACAGGCATGACGTTGTGTGTTCCAGCACTTGCCACACAATTCTGTAAACATTTGAAAGGTCATATCCGGATTCACATGTTCATTATAAATGTAACGACTGTTCCTCTCGTCCTGGCGAAATAAAACAATGACATTGGCATTGTCACGAATCAACTGTTTGGACATTTTTGAATACGTTTGTCCAAGATAGAAGCAATCGACATGTTTGTGTCGACCCATGCTGGAATAGCTTTGAATGATACCTTGTCGTTCAGTGGATACATCATCGAAAATCATGAGTGAATCAGGCTTTACCTCATCCGGTGAAATAACATTTTCTTGCGTGGAAAATGTAAAATACCCCATATTCTCATTTTTTAAATCCAGACATGACTTGATCCAGAAACACGTAGAGGGATTGGTAGAGAGATTTTGCGAAAATATAAATATTTTGAAAACACAGACCATTGGGCGCTGTAATAAGTGTCAGCAAAAGATTGGTCTTTCCACAGCCGGAAGGTCCCACAATGATGCAGCGAATGGAAGATGGAAACAGTGAACCATGGCGTTGTTCACGTGATGTGGGGCAGAGATGGGAAACCATGTCCCTCACGGGGAATGACTCTTGCTGCTTAATTAGCTTCATTTCAACTAAGGCTTAGAGAGGCTAGCAGGCTGTCTATATACATCGCACCGAGCCTTGTCATAGAAACAGTAGACCCTACTACAGGTTGACGATGGATGTCTTTGGACGTGCGTTGATGGTCAAAGCTGGGTCTGTTCCCATACATGATCCTAAACAAGAAACAGATCCTGCTAATAAACACTATGTGGATAGGTCAGTAGTGCCACGCACAAAACAAGGAGATTATGACTTTAAAGGAAAGCGGATAACTCATGTAAAACATCCTCAAGTGTCTACAGACGTTACTACAAAAAAGTATGTGGATAACAAGGTGTATGAGTTTTATGATAAAGTGCCTCAGCTTACGGTGGATGGCTATAGCGCTAATCATCACCGCATTATTCACGTGGAAGACCCACAAGAAGATAATGATGTCTGTACCAAGCGATACGTGACCTATGAAATGAAAAGGCTTTATAAATTTATCCCATCTGTATTTTTAGTGCATCTGACAAATGTAAAGCCTGTGAATGAGAGAAACCATATACCGCTAGTTCATGACCAGCACTTGACCTATGTGCTTGCTTCAGGTTTAAGCCACTATCGACTACACTATAATGGAACCATTCACATCAAATATGCCATACCTGATGAGAACCATTTACAAATAGAGATAAATGGTCATAGGATGTTGGTCCATAACCATGAAATGGTCAATACAGGAGACGAATTATCCTTTCATCTCCTGTTGACATGGAATGAAAAACAAGCTGGAAAAACCATAAATGATTTCCCACTTTATGTAGAATTGGAATATACAGCCATGAAATAACAATCTAATGTTAGTTGTGACTTAAACTTTCTTGTGAAAGGTTGTTGGTCATCATCATCATGGTGAAACAAAGATATGTGGTGAGAAAGACAAAAATATGAGCCTGTCCTTGGCAAAGCCTGGGCTTATGACATTCGTGGACAAGCCCTTGCGAAAGAAAAAAAGAAAAAATAATGTGTTGACCATAAGGAAAGCTCTTCGAGTAGCACAGAGACATGTTATTCCAAAACGTCAGCGACAGGGTTCAAAACAAGGGCGAGTGATCCCCGCCTCCAAACGAGCGGGATTTTTACCTGCATTATTCGCTGGTCTGGCTGCTCTAGGTTCACTTTTAGGCGGCGCCAGTGCAGTGGCAAAAACCATTAAAGCCGTGCAACAGGGCAAGCAACAACTCAATGAAAGTCAGCGACACAATGAAACAATGGAGGCCATTGCTATGGGGGCTAGAAATGTCAATTTGAAGCCAGCCTTTTATCAACAAGGATTTGGAATTTCACCTTTTCGAAATAAAAAAAACATATTTAACCTCAGCCATAGCAAGACATGCCCTGACGCATCAGCAAGTGGAAAGCTATGCTAAACAACTGAAGCTTTCTCATTTTCGAGGTGTGTTTATGCGAAACCAATTACCCTCACAACCCGGGAAACATGAATGTGCTGTTGTCAATTTGGATGATCACCGAGGACCTGGAACACATTATGTAGCTTATGTCAAAGAGGGATCTACTGTATCGTACTTTGACAGTTTTGGGAATTTGCCCCCGCCCATGGAACTAGTGGCCTATTTTGGAAACAGGATCAAGATATATTATAATGTGAAACGTGAGCAAACGTTTAACAGCCAACAGTGTGGACGTTTGTGTTAATTTTTTTTATATAAGACGCAACATAAGCAAAAACGTCAACAGTATGTCGGTGGAAAGTAAGACGTTTACACTGCATGGACGTGGACCTGAAGTGAGTCTAGACTTTTACCCACCTATCGAATTGAGTGAAAAACCTTATGGTTTAGGACTTGTTTCTCTTGAAACGTACAATAGAATATATAACATACGTGAAAATGTGAACAACAAGTTTTACTATGATGATTCTGAGCTCACCCTGAACTCTGGTGGATACACGATAGATGACATTTATGAACACATTTATATGGTGTTGATCAATGAATATGTTTTAAAGTCATTTCCCGACGGAACGCGCAAGTTTGAACTTGTAGGAAATACCAACACTCATCGCTGCAGAATTTTTTCTACATTCAAAATTGACTTTAAAACTCACCCCGATTCCATTGGTCCATTACTAGGATTAAAACCACGTGTGTTAGAGCCCAACAAAAAACATGAATCAGACCATGAAGTGAAATTCATTGAGGACCATCATGTGTCGGTGACGTGTAATATTATTAGTCAAGTGTACACCAATCAAGAACCGTCGCATTCGCTTTATGACTTTATTGTAACATCGCCCAATGGCTATATTATTCGTGAAAACCCTCCAGTGGTGCTTTTTCATTCTGTGGCTGTCGATGGTATTAGTAATATAACATTAAGACTGATCAATAGAGAGAGACAACTCATTGATCTAGATTCTACCACACCAGTGACTTACAAGTTGGTGCTAAAACCACTATGAAGTTTGTATATAAAGCAACAGCACCGTCTAGGAATGCCGTTAGTTGTTTACCACGTGAATACACGTTAACATCTCAGAACAAGCAGATTTTACAGCATTTGGGTTACCACATTAACCCCCGCGATGAATTCTATTCTAGAGGTATCGAACCACATCGAGGAGCAACCAGGAGTGGTAAGAATTGATCTGCATTCTTATCAAGCTCAAACACCTGGACTCAATAACAATGATGAAATTCAATTTGTTATCAAAAACCAAGATATTTACACTCTACCGCATGAAAGTGTTATTCAGATTGAAGGTTGACTCACCAAAGCCGATGGTTCTACACCCACTACATCCAAGTTAGCCAACCATGCTTTCGCCTTCCTGTTTTCTGAAGTACGTTATGTCATTAACGATATCGTGGTGGATAGCACTCGAAATGTGGGTATTTCCAGTGTCATGAAACTATATCCCTCTTATAGTGAGGAAGAAGCTAAAACACTTTGCATGGCGGGTTGGTGCCCTGACTCGACCAATGACTGGATGGTACACACCGATGGCACCTTCACTGGATATTTACCTCTTAAACTGATTTTAGGCTTTGCTGAAGATCACCAGCGCATTGTGGTCAACGCAAGGCAAGTGCTTTATCTGGTGAGAGACAGGAGTGATAATAATGCACTCAAGGGAGTCGACAATGCCCCCATTGATTCAAAAATTCAACTACAACGGTTGCTATGGAAAGTGCCTCATGTGACCCTTAATGATAGCAAAAAACTGGACATACTCAAAATGGTAAAGAGAGATATACCTCTACCCATGGAATTTAGAAGCTGGGCACTCCATGAGTACCCGTTATTGCCCACCACCAACACACACAGTTGGTCTATAAAACAGCCCGCTATACAGAGAGACCTCTCTATATGATTGTGGGTTTTCAAACGAATCGCAAGTATCAACAAACCAAAGATGTCACGCAATTTGATCACCTGCAATTGAGAAATGCACGTCTTTTCCTCAACGGTGCTGTGTTTCCCTATGAAGGGCTGGATTTAGATTTTTCAAAAAATAAGTTTGCCCCCTGTACGACTTGTTTTCTAAATTTAGATGGTCGTATTATCAAAAAGAGAATTGTCCAATGTTGTCACCCCAAGCTTTTAAGACAAGGGCGCCACTGATTGTCTTTGACTGTTCCTACTTGGAAGAGTCTGTCAAACCATCCAATATTGACATTCGACTAGATTTTGAAACGCATGACAATGTTCCAGCCAATACCACGGCCTACTGTTTGATTATTCATCACAAACAAGTCAACTATTATCCACTGTCCAACCAAGTGACAAGTGTATAAATAGCAGGTCAACACACATCAAACCACTCAGTCATGTCTTGCTTTCAAGCCTCAAGAGAAGTTACATCCATGAATTTAAAATCTGAGGAACAACGTTTCAAGACCTTTGCGACGTGGCCGGTGCCTTTTATAAACCCTCAAGCCTTAGCAGGCACTGGATTCTACTATTTAAAAAGAAGAGATGAAGTGAAATGTGTGTTTTGTCCCATCATCTTAGACCAATGGCAAGAGAGCGATGAACCCATGCAGGAACATCAGCGCTGGTCACCTGCCTGCCCCTTCCTGTGCAGAATGGAGGTGGGTAATATACCCTGTCATTCAAGTTACCCCTCACTCATGCCTCTAAGTGATGAAAAAAGTTATGATACGTGTGGACTTTATGGTGCCGGCAGTGCTTCAGTGAGCAGCTCACAGTTAAAAACATCCAGTTTAGAGACATTGGGATATCATCGGTGTTATGGACACTATAAACACAAAAGACGTTTTGTTGTATGAGATGGTACCGCCTCTATCCTAGAATGAAACAAGAATGTAAAACTTGTTATGCTAATAAAATAATGAAATAAAAAAATTTGGTTGTTGTTGTTATATTATTATTTCTTATACCCCCCCTGTCATATCCTAACCTCTATAGTGACTACTCGATGTTTTTCTTTTCTTTTACTAGAATGGAATGTAAGAAAATGACATGGGTACACCTTACTGAACAATTGTCAGTCTGTGGTCAGTTGGACTTGATCCAGACAAGAGTGAACATGTTGCGTACACTGATTGTCGACTGTCAAGGGTTTAAAATTGGAGATAACAAATTTATATTTAAAGAAGTGGCCATCATCGATTGTTCCACTTTTTGGATATCACAAGCTACTCATTTGGTGTTTAAACCACCTTATGCGTTTGATTTGTTGTGTGATAAAGACCGTAAACAAACCCAGTGGATTGAAACTCATATGCAACTAGACTGGAAGCAAGGAACCATTTCATATAAGCACCTGGACATGGTCATGAAAGCCCACTTGTCTTCTGTCCATGTAATATTTGTGAAAGGTAGTGAAAAACGTCAATGGCTACAACAATTTTTAGCGTCTTACTGTCAATGTATCGATTTAATGGACATGGGCTGTCCATCGCTGCAAACACTCATGGATCGCTGCCCCTGTGACAATATTACCCATAAACCCTTGGCACAGGTGTGGCAATTGTTTCATTGGCTATCCACCAATGCCTGCTGGGAGTTGTTAAATAAAATTAAAACTAAAGGTTTACCTGTGGATGACACCAGTGAGATTTCTACAAGCGACGTGTAAACATCAACGTGATACCATGGAGATAGGGGATGCTACCGATAAAGCGATTGGAAAGTTCTTTGTGTGTAAAAAGAAACTAGACAGTTTTACTAAAGAAGAATTATTGGCTCTTCCAAAATCATTCATTTATTATGTCGCAGCAAATGCAGTGAAAGAAATCTGGCAACATGTACCAAAATCATGGACTCAAGACCCTGTGTTAAGTGAATTGCAACCATGTACGGATTATGATCACCATAAGCAAGTGGCTATGGCAAAAATACCCTCTCTGGGACAGTGTGCTACTTGTCAGCTAGTCAAACTGTATCATGGTCATAAAAGTCAGTGTAAAGACTTTGTTTCCTCATACCACGGGAGTAATGGAGAAAAAAAGCAGCAACAACAAACATCATCCACAGAGGAGGAGGAAGATCAAACCGTTTTACCATCGATGGAAAAGGATATGCCAGACCTGTGCTGGCAATGGCGTCATTAACAAAGTAATTCAATACTTGACTTTCGAAATCTACCTACCTGGTTATTATTTGTGTAGTCCTGGAACTTGTCTTGAAGAACCTTTGCAGCCTAGTGATATACCTATTAATCCTTTGGATCAAGCATGCACCTTTCTTATCACCACAGTCATTCTGCATTAAGACGTGTAGCGGATAAAGTATCGTTGAAAAGCTAAACAACTTTTGACATTCTGTGATGTCTCAGTGGGAGAGAGGTTGGCAGTCGTCATTGTGATTAGTGTTATAAACGGAAAGTTAATAATGAGTGGACATGGACATTGAAAAGGATTGAGGAATTGGTATTTCTTTGTATTCTATTTTTGTAAAGCTCTATTTGTTGTGAAATAAAAACAAGGTTTACAAGATCACAATGTCTTTTATTTAAAAAAATGGTGATAGCCATTTCATTTTTTTCACACATGAATATTTACAATTGTCACTTTACATTTTTTTACATTCCCCTTGTTTAGTTTAAACATTCTGTACATTTTTGTTGTTGTGAAATAAAAACAAGGTTTACCAGATCACAATGTCTTTTAATTCTAAAAATGGTGATAGTCATTTCTTCATTTTCATTTTTTCACACATGAATATTTACAATTTCCACTTTACATTTTTTACATTCCCCTTGTTTAGTTCACACATTCTGTACATTTTTTTGTGAAATATAAATAAGGTTCACTAAATCACTATATCTTTTAATTTTTAAAAATGGTGATAGCCATTTCATTTTTTCACACATGAATATTTACTATTTCCACTTTTCATTTTTTACATTCCCTTGTTTAGTTTACACATTCGGTACATTTTTGTTGTTGTGAAATAAAAAAACAAGGTTTACCAGATTACAATGTCTTTTTAATTTTAAAATGGTGATAGCCATTTCACTTTTTCACACATGGATATTTACAATTTCCACTTTACATTTTTTACATTCCCCTTGTTTAGTTCACACATTCAGTAAATTTTTTAAAATCTTTTTCGTAATATACAAAAGCAAACATTTTACACTAAAATGTATTACTTATCTTATTTTTACTAAACTACTGTAGCCTAACATTATACATTCTACTTACAGTTTTTACAAAAAATATTACAATATAAAACACACTACAAATATTACAATATAGTGATCATTAGACTTAAGTAAAGTAATAGTCGTCAATACGACTGTTTCCCCAAGCAAGAGTATTAAATGTGTTGGGTATAATGAATCGTTTGTTGTCTTCATTACTTAAAGCAACTTTGTTCAACAAATTGGTATGTAGCTGATGATTTTTACTTCTAAATACACAGATTTTCTTATATAATACAGGTGGGTTACTAACTATACAGTTTTTATAATCACTTATATCTAACTCTTTACTAACAACATTCTTTTTCACTCCTTTTAATTTTTTTACTACTACATCATCAATTGTCATAAAGCTGTATGATTTAGATTTTGTGCCTACAAAGGTGTCTATAATAACACCAGCACATTCATCCTTAAATTTCCCAAGAACCTTTTTGTTTACTAGAGGTAAATGGTAAATATTATCCTTGGGGTAGTCACTTGTATCAAACCTATTTAGCTCAGTTTTGATATCCTCGTAAAAATCATCAGTTTTAAACTCATAAATAAAAGAATCTGTGTCTGTGTAGAGTAATTTAGCATTATCAAGATAGTTTTCTTTACATAATCATAGTGAAATTTATACATAAGTGTGTTTGATAATTCCAGAATGGTGTAACCCACATATATGGGTTTGTTGTAAGTTACTTTAAGACGATTAATTTGTATTAAACTAAATCCTCATGAATAATTGAACAGCTATGAAAGTTAGGCTTGCTTATTAAGTTGCTCGCACCATACATTTTACCATCATTCTCCCACTTTGTTATCAGCTTTACATCAACTCGTTTATCAACATTCTCCATAGTCTTTCCAAAAACACTATTATTCATGAGTTTATAAAAATCTTTTTCAAACGCGTTTGTTGACTGCGTTCTTAAATTATTGTTTAGATCAATATACGGTTTGAGCCATGCTGACTGATCAAATTGCAATACGCGATGAATTTTAGTTAATTTCAATCCATGCTGTAGACACTGTTTCAAGTTTTGATAATGTATTACATATTTACATTTATCATTTACATTGGCAATTAACATTTTTGTTCGTGATGTGATGTATGGAGATTTCATATTCTCAGGACAAAATGGTAAATCATTATGATCATCATGTAACTCTTTAGGGTACTCAAGATTTACCTCTAAAATATATCCTTTATCATCGTTATCATTAAGAGTGTCAACATGTAAGACATCAATTTCAGGTTGTGTCAGCCAGCGAAAATCTTTCAGTGGTAGATATTGACTCATAGCCCAACCATATTGGTTATTTTCATCGAGGTAGACAATATACTTTGACTCTTCACAAGGGTTGTAGCTAGGCATGTATTTATTATTCGCTTTAGAGTACCGTCCACTACATTGACTTAATCCACCTCGAATTGATGATTTTATAAAATTGATCATGTCTATATCGGTCATTAATTCTAAATTTACTTTCGTTTTTTTCAACATTGAACTGAAACTTAACCCAGAAGCTGTGAAATACTGACAAGGATCAAGGTCATAAGTTTTCATACAAACATTCCGAAAATTTTCAAAAACATCTGCTAATAACAACACATCTGTCTTCAAATATATGTCTGAAAATTCTCCTAAAGTTTGAATGTGGAACTGTGCCCATACACGTTGTGCATGTAAATATTCCTGATCACTGATATGACTTGTGCTTAAGGAACTGTAAAATGCATTTTTCGGTGGTAAACAACACTCCTCAAGACGTTCCACACAGTTAATATATTCATAAGGGAATATACCCTTTTGACGAATCAAATTAAAATCATCTTCTTTAGGAAAGACACGTTGCATTTCATGAAACTGATCTGATTTTAAATTACTAGCCAGCTTATCAAGACTACTCGACATAAAACGGAATGAATCTAAAAATCGCAGTTTAATGGTTTTTTTTATTGCTAGTTTTGATGTATTTTGTGAACGATATGTATTGTTCCTTATTATTTGCAATAACATCAATTTTCACATCTGAAGCTCCAAATTCTTTAACGATAAAGTGGTTATCGTATTTGCTACCCTTGAGTAGAATGACCGGAATGAATTTACTTACTCTATACTTTAAATTACATTCTTGGTGAGCCGCACCACGATATTTCCCTGTTAAATGGTCATGATCGCAAACCCTGTCTGTATATAAACATTCACCACATATAAAACAATTAGTTTCAGTTTCAAAATTCATTTGCTCTAATGAAGTTAGTGGCTCCATTGGAATGATCGTATTTAAAATAGAGGACATACGGACGGCATCTTTCTCAAGCCTTTCCATGAAAACTTTAGGTGCATCAGGTCCTCTATAGAGCTCAAACTTATTTAAAGAGTCATCATAACTACATTTAATATAATATGCAAAGCTAAAAGGTTCATGAATGTGAGTAGTGTTGGTGAAAGGTTGGGCTGGATTCGATGAACATGTATTAAATGGTTTTAGCAAAGCCTCGAAGTCAGCATATATAACAAATGGTACTCGAAGCTGTTTCTCATATTCCTTAAATTTTAGAATGTTATTTTTAGGAGTCGGTAATACCGTACGAACATGATTACACCCCCATTTTTGATGTTGAGTTAGTTGGTCCTCTTTTCTGAAATAGAGCAAACAGCCATCACACAACCACTTCTTATGTTCTCTTTTTGTTATCTGACTACCAACAAGTCTACTTAAATGTTTTATCCAACAATAGTGGGCATTTTCACCTTTAGTTATGTAAAGTAAATTTACATGAATATCCTTTTTTTCCTGAGTATAATATAGAGGGCCTACTATACTCTTATTTTCAATTTCATAAACATTAATACTTACATTGTTCAGCTCTTCAAAACGTTGAATGTCTTTTATCGCCATAGGAAATTCTATTTCTTCTAAATCTAACACTGAAGAATAGTGAGGATATGATCATGTTCTCATCGTGTCCCTCACTGCTGGATGGAGAGCTGAGGTTACAGCCCACGCAAAACATGCTTGATCACTATTCCAAACGTTTACACAAGCGTGCTTACGTTTGATCCATGCTGGCAAATCAATGTATGATGATGCTCGAAGGGGGTTGTATTTATTCATGTTGGTTTCTAAATAAAGTACTTCAACCAACGCCCAGCCTGACTCCCTTTCCTGGAACTCTTCACTCTTCACAATGATAGCACTTGAAATATTTTGATATATATCACTAATATTAGTTGATTCGCTAACAATTATGTTTTTTGTATTAAAAGATTTGATATCCGTAATTTCACCTTCGCTCCCAGTTTTTACATAGAGCCAAAAAGTTTAAAATTCATTTTAATTGTTTTATGCTCTAATAAAACATTTTCTACTAAGCCAAACACAGTAGGTTGAACATTTTTTTAAAATGATTCAATACTTTGAGTTTTTTCTTTACTATAAAGTCTATAACTAGCAATTCGACTTTTAAATGCACTACCAATTTGTTGAATATTTCCAGAATTTCTTTCATGGCAAGCGTTATTTTTATGTTGAATACTGCGTAAATGTCCATGAATGATTGAAGAAGGTATACCAATATTACATACATCACAATGTGTTATTGAAGGTTCACCATTCTTTTTCTTTTTGTTGCACAACTATTTTCACAATCTTGAGAACGTTTACGCTTTTGAGCATCACATTCATTTAAAGGTTCCGTGCTAGTTGATGGTTTTACAGATTTCAATTCCTGTTGTTCTCCATGCACTTCAACCATGTGGAATTGATATCGCTTTACAGCAGAAAAACCAAGATCACAAACTGAACATGAAAAAGGTGCTGAACTGACATGCATTAAATTTACATGTCGTGTAAGACTATCTTGTCTGTTAAATGTTGTAGCACAATGACTGCACACAAACATTTTCTGATTATGTTTTGTACTTGCATGACGTTGAAGGTTGTCAGGTCTTGAGAACTGTTTCTTACAGTCACCAGACTTGAACATGATGATCACTTTCGAAATTACCTATAAAAGAAAGAAATCATCAATGTTAATAAAAGATAAAACAAAAAGTACAATATAAATAGTTTAATTATATTCCAGTCAATGGTTATAGCAGGGTATTTAAATCAGTCATCTGTGAACTCCTAGCAAGTCTAACTTTATGTAGTTCTAACTGGGGGTTACTATATACCACTGTCACTGACACCTAGCAGTGAACATTAGGACTTGATAGAGTGGTAGAAACCAGCGGTCGCCAGTTAAGGAGCTAAGTGTGGCGTCATAGCCAGTCTTAAAACAAGTCTAAACTTGTAGAACATGTCACGTGATAGAAACCAGCGATCGCTAGTTAAGTGAGCTAAGTGTGACGTCATAGCCAGTCTTAAAACAAGTCTAAACTTGTAGAACATGTCCCGTGATAGAAACCAGCGATCGCCAGTTAAGTGAGCTAAGTGTGACGTCATAGCCAGTCTTAAAACAAGTTTAAAATTGTAAAACATGTCACATGATAAGGTTAAGTTAGGTAAAGTTAGGTTATGTTAGGTGAACTGAGGTTAAGTCTTTAAATATTCCCTCTGACACTGACACCTAGCAATGAACACTCAGACTTAATAGAGCGGTAATCAAAATCTAACCTACAAAATTAGCTTTACACACCATGGTCAAGTAGTTCCAACTTTTGACTGTCAAATATACCATTTTCACTGACATGTAGTGGTGAACATTGGAAAATATCACTCTAACTGTTTAAAAGTTATTAGAGGGGGCACTTACCTTTTTATAATTTATCAACTGCTGTCACTGAATGAACAGATTGAAGGAATCTGGTAACCTACAGGTACCCAATTATCTGCAAACAAATCAATCAATCAATCAATCAATCAATAAATACATTCCAATCAATAACTTCAACATCAATTAGTAATAAAAGACTACAATCCATTAATAATAAGTACTTACCTTGCAAAATAATTTAATGATTTTCTACCAAAACGGCTTTTTTTTACAACTCTTGAGCAGTAATAGAGCACTGTTCACTCAAAGCGAGTAATAAAGACTGACAGTAGGGAGATATATGACACCCCTCTTATATAAACTCTCATCGCTCGTGTCAGCAGTTTTTTGCAGATCATTGCAATTCCTTTCCCAATACAGTTGAGAGTCCAAAGTACACTAGGAACACCTGTGTGGTATTCAATGACTGCTGACTTTGCATAATCATCACCCATTGTCTTAATCAACATATGGGGTTTCAAATTACTGCAGCGTCAGTCATAGCAACAGCAGTGTGCGCTCTCTGGTATGTCAGCAACATGACACCGGAAGGAACACCTGTGTAATATCCAATAACTGCTAATTTTGCATGATCATCATCCATTGTCTTAATGAACACTTGCGGTTTCAAATTACTGCAGTGTTAGTCATAGCAACAGATCTGCGCGCTCTCTGTCATGTCTGTAATATGACACAGGAAGTAGCAAGACGTCTTACTGCATGTGCCATTTCCTCAGTTTTAACATCTTAAGAACATGTATTATTCTCTTTCAACTACAAATGACTCGTTAGAACACATCCATCCACCAAGTTAGATCCCTTGTATGTTCACATGTATTTCGTCACTTTCCTTTCATATCGTTATCCCATTATAGTAGTGGGGGATTAGTGAACAACGTCAATTCAACACACACAAATGTAGTTAGACCCTTTGACATAATTTAAATAAATTCATGGGCTAGTCCGTAGGAACCAGGCCAAAGGGACCCGTCCAAAGGGATCAGTCCAAAGGGACAAGGACTCGTCCACAAGGACTTGTCCACAAGGACTCGTCCGCAAGGACCTGTCAACAATGACCTGTCCACAAGGACTTGTCCACAAGGACTCGTCCACAAGGACCTGTCAACAATAACCCATCAACAGGGGCCCGACAGCAGGGGGCTCGTCAACAATAACAGGGGCTCTCACCTCAAGGCCTAACATGCCCCTCTTTGATTATTGGTTTGCAGAACAACGTTACATTCCATATCGGCATTCAAACTCTCACATGTTGCAATTGGAAAGAGAGATTCTCTAAAAAATTCAATTTCACCCCCTAGTAGGGTAGGTTTTATTTTTGGGGTGGAAATATGTTGTCCATTGGAATCGGAGTGTCAGCCCGAGTTCAACAACACCTCATTTGTTAAAATCCAACCATGAGTTCGAGAGATATCGCACCGCCGCCATCTTGTGTGGAGGGTGTGGAGGTGGAGGCATCTGAACCGGCCAAAACACACTACTATTAGGTAGTGTTCCCAACATCGATGAAGTTAGGATGCACAATGACCCGGATAAAATCCACAACACATCACCTACAACAGAATACTACATCTAACATATAAAAACGACTTAAAATACGGAATCTAGCTCGTTTGTAATATCACTAGCACGGTAGGAGCGAGATCTTGCCTGAATGATTCACAATTACGTTTTAATATTACGCGCAGACACCATGTTAAAATATAAATGTCACTGTTATTTTGCCTCCAGTATACGATACTTGATAAAGGTTTCAATATTATCACTATGTTTCGCTATTTTAGTTCTAAATTGGAGAAAGTTATTTCCTTTTAAATTGCGAAATGCCAAGTTGACTGTTGTGCGTGCTATATTCAGCGTGGTAATATTTCGTCTAACGCTATCAAGAGCTCTTATATGTTACTCGCATCTTGGCAAGATTCTTCTTAATTGCCAAATTTTATTCCAAGTTTTCGACTTTAATGTTGAAATATTTCGTGCAGCCACCATCAGGGATGTTCGGAGATTCTGTTCATTTGCAAAGGCCATTCAAGGCCACATCTACACTACTACATTGTCACTAATTTTCGTTACTGTATCTCTTAAGTGTTGAGAGTTACCTATTTTTATATTTCATAATTTAAAGATGGTGGTTGAGCGCAATACACAATCCCATATACTCATCACGTTGGCGACGGATAGTATTCATAGGAATCTAAGTGAACAAGTACTGTAAACATTGGCTAATTGGGCCCTATGTTATTATCTATATTATTTTTCTTTAATGATTCGCATGGCCACCATATTGATATTTGTATTTGGCTGCTGACTTTAATGTACGGTCACAAAACGCTTCTGATAAGAATTTGGCTTAAGCATTGAACATTTGGCTGGCTGCTTTTTTGTTTTCGGTAAGATGGTGGCGATATAGAACAAGACACTGAGCTTCCCTTTGCTAGTGCTCTCGCTGTAACAATTTTGGTTCAATTCGGTTTCGACGTGTCTGAATTGATAGTGGGATGGACAGACACACATACGTACACACACACCTAGACAGACACACGGACATTTTGTCACGTGCAGATCTAATAAGCCTACTTCCACTTTTTACAAAAATCGAAAGTAGGCTAAATTATTTAAATAAAAACGCAGAAGAGGAGAGAGAATATTGCCCTCAACCCGTGGAGAATGAAGATTGAGGGTTATGGAAATATATAGAGCCATGAAAGGCAGATATGATAGGGAATGATGAGAGGGTCTGTTCCAAACTCACTGGGAAAGGGGGAAAACAGACCATACTCAGGAAAACTTCGAAGCCCACTACTTTCGAGACCAATAGCTGTGTGTGCTTTAGAGTGTGTGGTGAAAATACACACAGGGCCTCTTTAGGTGGGCAGTGTGAACCGTGACAAATAACGAGGACTGATCTCACGGTAGTTGAGGGTGTCAGAAAGGATAAGAGTTGTTGCCTTATTACTTGAAGGGGCTTGGTCATCGTGTATTTGGGTGCATATACAGATCGGTTCTAAGTATTAGACTCAACACACGAATTTCCATAATTTTAAATTACATTTCAAGATAATTTTCTTGTCTGATTGTTAGTATAGCCTAATGCGCAATAACAGTTTCTACTTGATTTATGGATTCATCCAAGTTGTTGGCAACTATGCATTGACCTTCAGGTGCTTTGCTTTGACAGGAGAGTCACTCGCTACTCTGTGACTGAAAGTAACAGCTAAGGACAACAATGACATTTTGAGGTTAATGTCATTGTTGGTGCAATATATTTTTAAGAGGGAGTTGCTAGGGAAATGCAGCTATTTCTCACCGTTAATTTCAAAATGTTATTATACAATATAAATATATCGTTCTTCCTTCCATCATTTATGGCCGTGCAGAGTAACATCGGATTGTTTTTGGATAATGGGGGAAATGTAAAGACCTTTCTTCAGGTAAAGTTGCAGTTGTTAATGCTCTGCTGAATAATGGAAGATTTCGTTAAAAAAAGTGATTGAGTTTAATAATTTGAACATATCTATATATTTAGAAAGTCTAACAACCTGTGTTGTTGTATTATTTAGAGTAGCGTGTAAATTTGTAATTCAAGTGAGTATTGTGAATGAAGCGGCGTTGGCCTTAAGTTAGGAACCATTTAGGCATTCACCTGGATCAGAGGTGGGAAAACCACTTTCAGGTTGGATGAGGTGGAAATCGAAACTATATTTTCTCAGTTCTGCTTCTGGAGGCTGCGTGTTATACCCCGTTCCAAACCTCAGACCAGAATTAAATTTCGTAGCAAGCCGGGATTCGAATCCAGAACCAAATGATGACAGTCAAGAGTGCTACTCACTGCACCACGAGACGGACGATAGTAAAAGTCAAAGACCAAATCTGCCTGGAAAATGAATGACAGTCTATACCTTGGTTAACCTTATACTGTCAGGATCGAAAGAGTGAGGAATGTCAACTGGAGAAATGAAAGAGAGGAGTCCAGTGGAAATAACTGGAAGTTATGCAAAACCCATAGCGGTCCCGTGGCTACTAATCCATATATCACTAGTTGTGAGCTTCTGGGTTGTTGAATGCTACAAGGCACAGCTGTTTAACGAAATTTTAGTTTGTGTGTAGGTACGTAGGCATATTCGTAAATACTAACATTAAGAGGTAATATAACATGTGGTTCCACACGCGGTGTGGTACTATTATTAGCGATAATTACACTTTCCCATATAAGTTTTATATTTCAGTATACTTGATCTATATTGAAAAGCAGTGCTATCTCAATTGCTTCGTTATGCGTTGAATTATGGTGACACAATAAAGTGCGTCACTGATAAGGTGACCTAATGAAATGCAAAGCCAAACGTCACACAAACTGGTGACGGAAGATAACTTCCGAATAACACATTCTTGAAGAAACGGTGAACTATTTCTCATTCTACACTTGCCAACACGTCATAGAGATAATTTGACGTCACCACTTAAATGTTAGCCGAATAACACAAGGTTAAACGTCCTATCCATCACGTCACTGCTAAGGCGTCACTGTTTCTGATTGTAGGAATGCAAAGCAATTCGTCATATATATTACTGATGTCACTGCCAAGGCGTAATTGGTCAAAGGAAACGTAATACGTCATAACCATCACATCGCTTCTAGAGTGTTATGAGCAAGTAAGGACGTCATATAAAATTACCAATACTGCCGAGGTGTTATGGGTCGAAACGAAGTAAGTGTATGTTAATTATTACGTCACTGATATTGGGCGTTATATGTCGAACGCTGACAAATCCGTCATATAAATTTACGTCACTGCTAAGGCATAACTACTCGGGCTTTATTGCTAGAACCCATGGTGATACGTCATAAGTGTGTTGCCCCCTCTAGTGCGCGATATTGGCAGATCTCAAGATAGTTCGTCATAAATATACCACCCTTTTTTGTGTGCTATTGGCAGAGCAAAGAAAAAAAAGGTAGTACATCTATACTTCTATATATATAAAGCACAAAGTTTGTCTGTCTGTCTGTCTGTCTGACTGTCTGTCTGTTATGTATACAAATCTACACCGTTTCACCGATCTGAACCAACATTTGTATACTTACCCTTTGGAACCCTGCGGGTAACCCCGTCAACATTAAATTTCGAACAGACCACCCCATGCCCTGCATTTAGGCCCTTTTGCACAAATCTACACCGTTTCACCGA
Organism: Meconema thalassinum; assembly: GCA_946902985.2. NCBI lineage: Eukaryota > Metazoa > Arthropoda > Insecta > Orthoptera > Tettigoniidae > Meconema > Meconema thalassinum. Next base: position 1,152,948,256 of record OX336389.2, read on the forward strand.
TCTGAACCAAAAGTTGTATATTTAACCTTTGGAACCCTCCGAGTAACACTGTCCACTTGAAATTTCGGACAGACCACCCCATTCCCTGCATTTAGGCCCTTTGGTCCAAATCCACACCGTTTCACCGATCTCAACCAAAATTTGTATATTTACCCTTTGGAACCCTGCGAGTACCACTGACCACTTAAAATTTCGGACAGACCACCCCATTTCCTGCATTTAGGCCCTTTGGTCCAAATCTACACCGTTTCACCGATCTCAACCAAAATTTGTATATTTACCCTATGGAACACTGCGACTAACACTGTCTGCTTGAAATTTCGGACAGACCACGCCATTCCCTGCATTTAGGCCCTTTTTGCACAAATCTACACCGTTTCACCGATCTGAACCAAAATGTGTATACTTACCCTTTGGAACCCTGCGAGTAACACTGTCTGCTTGAAATTGCGGACAGACCACTCCATTCCCTGCATTTAGGCCCTTTGGCCCAAATCTACACCGTTCCACCGATTTCATCCAAAATTTGTATATTTACCCTTTGGAACACTGCGACTAACACTGTCTGCTTGAAATTGCGGAGAGGCTACTCCATCCCATGCATTTAGGCCCTTTGGCACAAATCTACACCGTTTCACCGATCTGAACCAAACTTTGTATACTTACCCTTTGGAACCCTGCAAGTAACACTGTCCACTTAAAATTTCGGACAGACCACCCCATTCCCTGCATTTAGGCACTTTGGCACAAATCTACACCGTTTCACCGATCAGAACCAATATTCGTAAACTTACCCTTTGGTACCCAGCGAGTAACACTGTCTGCTTGGAATTGCGGACAGACCACTCCATTCCCTGCATTTAGGCCCTTTGTCCCAAATCTACACCGTTTCACCGATCTCAACCAAAATTTGTGTATTTACCCTTTGGAACACTGCGACTAACACTGTCTGCTTGAAATTGCGGCGAGGCCACTCCATCCCTTGCATTTAGGCTGTTTGGCACAAATCTGCACCGTTTCACCGATCTCACCCCTAATTTTATATACTTACCCGTAGAACCCGACAAGTAACACTGTTCACTTTAAATTTCGGACAGACCACACTATTCCCTGCTTTTTGGCCCTTTGGCAGAAAACTACACCGTTTCACCGATCTCAACCAGATTTTAAATAATTACCCTTTGGAACTCGACGAGTAACACTGTCCACTCGAAATTTCGGACAGACCACTCCATTCCACGCATTTAGGCCCTTTGGCACAAATCTACATCGTTCACCGATCGAAAACAAAATGTGTATACTTACCTTTTGGAACCCGATGTGTAACACTGTCCACTTTAAAATTTGGACAGGCCACTCCATTCCCTGCATTTTGGCCCTTGGCACAAAACTACACCGTTTCACCGATCTCAACCAGATTTTACATAATTACCGTTTGGAACTCGACGAGTAACACTGTCCACTCGAAATTTCGGACAGACCACTCCATTTCCCGCACTAAGGCCCTTTGGTACAAATCTACATCGTTCACCGATCGAAAACAAAGTGTGTATACTTACCCTTTGGAACCCGATGCGTAACACTGTCCACTTGAAATTTCTGACATACCACTCCATTCCCTGCATGTAGCTCAGGAATTCCTCGGGGTTGCCAGCTTCCTAACTCACCAGTCATGAGCCCTTGAGGGTGTACCAGAAGTGGTGGGTCTACACACACCCTGCCTCTTTGAGGGCCTTGAGCAGATGACAGGAGATATTATGAAAAGGAAAAGAAGGCAGACCCCTCGAAGAATGAGGGTATCAGGAAAGATGAGACAAAGCCAATTAAGGCGGGAAATTGAAAGACTCCCTAGCCCTCGGATACCCTAATACAGTCTGGGTCGGAAGAGAACAAGAGTTGACCAAGGGAGGCCGACAGGAAAGAGAACTGAAATGAGCCCGGCACCAGGAAGTAGAAGCGATGCCACACTCAGCTGGGGTTCCGTGGTCGCCAACCCACGTCCCACAAGTTGTGAGACCCTGGGGGGGGGGTCAGTTGTGAGAATAGCTTGCTGATTCATCGTGAGGTGACTTGAGAGTACTTTCCAAAGCCCGCCGTGTTATCTCCTGCTGTCTATGCTGATGCCAGCACAGGGCCGTTGCGAAACAGTGAGTGATTCCCGGTCAATCTGTATAGGACGGGGAACCCCGAACGTGTGTCATCATATTTCGTCATCATCTGCGATCATCTCAGGTTCGTGCAGCTTGGACCTATATTCTTTGTCTTTGCCGAGCAGTACGCTCTTTCACTAGACGCATCCAGTACAGGCCTAAGCCAGAAAATAAGGTTGAGACTTTGGAAGAAATCGAAGCTAGACACCTGAATTACCTATATCAGTTTTAAAATAACACCATGTTCGTTTAGTAGTCATTTTTTCATTACCTTATTATTATCATCGTAAGTGCAAATGACCTAGATGTTACGCGCATCATACCAATAATCACCGCCGCATAAAGTCTTTCTCGACTGTGATTTTTAAAATATTTATTTTTGGTTGGTTCTTAAGTTTAGGGGCTGCGACAACGCGGTCATGTAGCCCCGTGTACTTTGGGTGTGTGTAGAATCTGTCTGATAACCGGTGTTAATTGTGATGACTGTATTAGTGTGTGTTATCTGTTTTTTAATTTAAGTACATACTGTAACTTAGAATTCTTCAAATAGTTCGTACTTTTGCCGCCAAGCGCCACCGTCAACAACTACTAGGCCAAGTTCGGAACTTAGCTACTAGACGCCACTGCAGTCGGCTCTTGGCAACGGACGTAGACATCTATGAGCGTTGTTTACCTATACAATTTAGCTTCACACAGGTGTAATTAGTGGAAGGTTCAATAACATGCCATAAATCTGACATGGGACCGCCGGCTTTACTTCCCCTCCGAAGAAAGGCATACTGACGGATTTTTAACGCTTTTAAAATATCCGACGGCTTCGGCCGGGTTTGAACCCGCTATCTTGGGCATAGAAGCTCAGCATGCTACCAAATACGCCACCGAAGCCGCCATATAGTTATTTTTATTACAGTACATTGTGTACATTATACGTTGAAGTGTCAATTCAATACCGGTAGTAGTTTCCCTTATCATCCTCATCATAAGAGCAAATGACCTACAGTAGATGTTACGCCCATTACACCATTAATCACCACACACAATAAGTCTTCCTCGCCTGTGAATTTTGAAATATGTATTTCTATTACGGTAGTTTGTAAGTTTGACGTGTCAATTCAACAGTAGTTTTTATTATCATCCTTACCAAAAGGGCAAATGACCTAGATATTACTCCCTCATTGTCTTTGGGGGCAAATGACTTAGATTTTAAGTCCATTATATTTCTAAGGAGACCTTAAAACATTATCATCATTCCACCGGGCGAAGCCGGGTACTACTGCTAGTAATATAATAAAGCTGAAGAGTTTGCTTGTTTGTTTATGTGTTTAAACGCGATAATCTCTGGAACTACCAGTAGGATTCGAAAAATTCTTCTTTTATATGATAGCCAGATTCAAGAAGAATAGTTTAGGCTATGTTAAATTTCGGACAGAACACCCCATTCCCTGCATTTAGGCCCTTTGGCTAAAATCTACACCGTTTCACCGATCTGAACCAAAATGTGTATACTTAGCCTTTGGAACACTGCGGGTAACACTGTCCACTCTAAATTCCGGACAGACCACTCAATTCCCTGCATTTAGGCCCTTTGACACAAATCTACACCGTTTCTCCGATCAGAACCAAAATGTGTATACTTACCCTTTGGAACCTAGCGAGTAACACTGTTTACATGAAATTCCGGACAGACCACCCCATTCCCTGTATTTATGCCCTTCGGCACAAATCTACACCGTTTCACCAATCTGAAAAAAATTTGTATACTTAACCATTGGAACCCTACGAGGAACACTGTCTGCATGAAAGTTTGGACAGACCACTCCATTCGCTGCATTTAGAGGCCTTTTGGCACAAATCTACACCGTTTCACCGATCTGGACCAAAATTTGTATACTTACCCTTTGGAACCCTGCGAGTAACACTGTCAGCATGAAATTTCGGACAGACCACTCCATTCCCTGCATTTAGGCCCTTTGGCACAAATATACACCGTTTCACCGATCTGAAACGAATTTCACATACTTACACTTTGGAACCCGACGAGTAACACTATCTGCTTGAAATTTTGGACAGACCACTCCATTCCGTGCATTTATGTCCATTGGCACAAATCTACACCGGTTCACCGATCTGAATCACATTTTGTACACTTACCCTTTGGAACCCTGCGGGTGACACTGTCCACTTTAAATTTCGGACAGACCGCTCCATTTCCAGCGTTTAGGCACTTTATCACAGATCTACACCATTCCTCCTAATTGCACCAAATTATACATACACTTTGAAACCCTGCTGGTAACTCTGTCCACTTGATATTTTGGACAACGCTCTCCATTCCCTACATTTAGGTTAACAAACAAACAAACAAACTGTACTTGAAAACCATGTATTAAGGCCCTAGAATCATTCATGTCCGTAGTAGTTTAACTGTAAGAAAATTTTAATAAGTCTATTGTTGACTGGCAATTCGGGCTTCATCACGTCGCCCCTGCCAGTGTTCTGGTGCAGAATTGTGAAAATAGTTAAATCTTACGCTGCTTATAATTTGCAGTCACGGGGAGTAATTAGTGAAAAATGATTTATTCTGCCCCTTAAAACAGTTATCGTCATGAACTTATTATGCATCTGTATAAGTGCAATGGTGTTGGTGCAGTACTTTGAGGTTACCAGATGCAATATGCGTTGGTGCTTTCAAATTTACCGTAATTTATTTCCAAACTTATCGTTGAGCGCTATGTGGCCATAAATGATACTATTGCAACCCCAGGAGCTAAGGACAGCCGAAGTTTTCCAAAGTGTTCTGATTATTTCCCTACGGCGCTATGCGACAAAAGACGACACTATTGGTCTCTACATTTCTAACAGTCAATGAGATATAGGCCCTAGGCAGTTTCTTTTGCTTAACTTACTCCTCTTTCTAATCATTTTTTAGAAATTTGTTTGTAAATTACATGTGTCAGTGCTGTAGTTAGTAAATAGCCGTTTCCCTATTCATTATTATCATTAGGGTAAAATGATCTAAAGGTTACGTCCATCATACTGTACTGCTTATCACCCTCACGACAACCACCACCACCGCCACCATTAAAAGTTATATGTAAATTTTTTTTTCTGGTAGTTTAAGTATCATGTGCCAGTTCTGTAGTAGTATTCATTATCATCCATAAAACAAATAAATCCACCGGGCGAAGCCGGGCACTACTGTTAGTTAGAAATATTCCGTCACTTGTAGGGCATCATTAGTAGAACTGAAATCAATACGTCATAATATTTCCACACTTGTAGGGTGGTATTGGCAGAACATGTGATTGAACTTTATAAATATGTCGTCACTTATGGGGCATTATTAGTGAAATTCAAGGTAATACGTCATAAATAAGTTGTCACTGAATGGGCGTTATTAGCAGAATTCAAGGTAATACATCATACATATCTTGTCGCTTATGGGGCGTTATTAGCAAAATTCAAGGTAATACGTCATAAATGTGTTGTCACGTATGGGCCTTGGAAGAACTCAAGGTAGTACGTCATATACAGTATATGTCGTCACTTATGGCGTGTTATTAGAAGAATTGAAGGTAATATGTCGTAAATATTATGTCACTTATGGGGCGTTAATCGCAGAATTCAAAATAATACGTAATACATTTGTCGTGGTATTTTGGGCGCTATCGGAAATAATTCAAGTAATGCATCATAAACATGTCAATTATAAGAATTCTGTTGATAATGTATTTTATTTCAATAGCGTGACACTACTTAGAACTGACGTACTGCCCCCGTAAATTGAATTATATTGAGACCACGATGGCTGTATTGGCATAAATGAATAAAGTTATGAATGTCATAGTTGTGACGTGGATATTCATGACGTAGGCACGGATGACGTAGAATTCATGCAAGTAGGCTGGTTGAGCTGAGATTCTTGGTGACGTCATGATTTTGTTCGAGAAAGATCTGAGATTTACGACGCAGTCGCAGGAAACAAGGTATTGTGCTAAGGAAGAAGTTACGCTATTGGAGGAGAGACTCGAACCAATGAACGATAGTTTGGAAGGAAGACGGAGATTGCTGAAACTACGATATTTGATTGCTTTTGGCATGCAGATTTGTGGAAAACTATTTTCAGTTATGACATTGATTTGGAATTTTGAAGAAATTAATTTTGATTTTTTGAAATTTGAAAATCCGTCAAGTATAGCCAAAGTTAAAACTTCTAGCAATGACGGAGCAACAGGCTATGGAAGGGATGGATACGCCCCTTAAGAAGTTGATAAAAGGTCGTGCACAGGATAGAGGAGCTCTCATATCTCTCATACCGCTGATACCGCATATATATTTCTGATGTCAGATAGTCATTGTCGAGTGAATAAGTGAAGCAAGTCATCTTTAGCGTGTGGTTAAAGCCCGGCGCATCGAACGAACACGGAGCAGTTCCATTTTACGCTGTTCGAAACTAGGTGAAGTTGAAACGCTCACATTAACGTTTCTATCAGATAAGATATAAAGAGTTAACTTCTGCCTTCATTATAATTCAATTGGGCAGTACAACATTGAGGTGTGTAGAACATTTGAACAATTTCACAGTTATACTTTGAAAGATATTGACACTTTAAAGCTGCAGACAAAAGTGATTTTCTCGCCACCTGAGAGGCACTTTTAAATTCTACATTATACACTACGGCTGACACGTGTTACAACCGTGATATTGGAGAATACGTTTGGTAATATAACGATACATTCTACTATGGAACATTATAATCTTGCAGTGCTTTCAATGATTATAACAGAAGTTGAGATGGAAGGCTAAGGCTTTAATGCAATTGGGACATATATCGATGGAGTGAAGTAACAGCATGGAACTTCGTTAATGGTCATTCTACAAAAGCGAGCATGTAGTGAACATCCAACTACACTCATGCATCGTGAATCCATCGCTGAATTATATCAAATGACAGTGGAAATATCATCATACTCCACGATTATGAATATTTCTGCGGAAATAACTGCAATAAACTTCATGGCGAATTACGACTGGAACTTCAGGGAACTTTCAAGAGAGGCCAGGGTGGACCCGGCTCATAAAGAAGAGTTTTGCCAGAGGGATGTCTTTCGTATACATGGAGCAGTGCAATTTCCGGAGAAGGAAGCAGTTCGATTCTCCGAGGACGCTGATTCCAGGTTCGAGGTCGGAGCACATCTTCACGCTGGTGAAATGGAACCAACAGCAGTTTTCTTTGAAAACTTTCCTCTAGAACTTCAATCAACAGATAAGGTAGTCGTGAACGTTTCTTGTATTATTTGAGTCATGTAGCGATATCTGAGCAACCATTTTTCCCATATTTTTGTCCTATCTTTTGCCCCATTTTCTTGATTAACATTTCTGTACTCAGTACACTTCGTTGATTTATGCCTTTTTCTACGATTTGTTGAGACATTATTATGTCAGTGGCATAGTTAAATAATTTTGGATCAGTTGAGACTGATAATTTAGATTCTTTCAATAATTTGCATATTTTTGTAGTCACGATTTGACTGTAAAGTTAATGATTTGCTATGGCAGATTTGAATTCAGACAGCGTGTCAATTTTATTAAAGTAATTCTATTCAGTAAATTACTTTGACCAATTTTCTGTCATCCTCAAGAAAGAAGAATAATTAAATGATTTTAGAGCGTTAAAATCTAATACGATATCGACGATCTTTGAAATACTAGTCGTCTTATGAACATGATTGCAACATAGACATTTATCATTGCATTATAGACAATTTTATGAAAAATGAACTTTGATTACGATTTATTGAATACATTATAGTAATGAACTTTTGATAGGAGTTTTTCTCAATTCTAGATTGGAACAATAATGTTTGCATTCCACAGTCTAATTGTATTCTATTCGACTATTTATGCAGTTTAGATGAACTTTGATTGGAGATAGTATTTTTATACTGCGTTACTTTGAAGATATTAATCTCAATTTTGATAGACCAGGGAGGAGTGTCTAATCGTATTTGCTATTAAATTTATTTGTGATTGGCAAATTTTTACTTCATATCGATTCATGAATGAAACCCACGAAGGTTAAATAATAACAGACATTAATACAATTGATGAATATAAGAATTTTTGAAGAGGAACAATGGATGTATAATCGTTAGTTCAGTGGACCTGTAAAAGTCGCTGATGAGTAATGCCCTTGAATAATGAAGGAGGTTCCCACCGTAATAAATGAAGTTGTTGAATTTATGCGTGGAGGTTTTTGTATGTAATTTGGGAGATTTTGATGCCGTATATATGAAGATATATGATGAATTCTGGGCCTATTGTTGAGCAATTTTGTGCGTTTTGAGCGAAGTATTTTTCCGCTGAATGTATTTTCCTGGTTCTTTGAAAGTTATTCATATGAAAATACTGTTAAAGTTAACAAGAGTCTTAAATAATTTGAGATGAAGATTTTGAATGGAGGTTACCGTCACAAATATTAATAATTATTATTAAACCTTATTAAACCTGAATTTGACAGTTAAATATAACTAACCTTCATTGGTCGATTATATCACCACGATTTGAGTAATTATCAACCGGATAAACGTGTGGTTTAATGTATTTCTTGTATAAATAATATAAACAATATTAATATTGTAAATAATTTTGTAAATATCTTTGTTAAATAATATGAAATGAAAGGGATTAATAGAGGCGTGTATAAAATTTCCAATTGTCGTTTGACATTGTTATAAACAATTTATTATTGTTATAAATAATTAATGAACTTTTGTTATTAACATTTGGAGTTTTGTTTTTATACTCTAAACAACGCTAATTAAACAAGTGGATTGAACAATTAAACATGATTTAGGATTATTCGAGTATTGCACTGGTGTTTGAATGGAGCATTTAAAACATTTGCGTGATAATATTTCAGTTGAGATGTGGACATTTAACGTGTTTTGAAAGGAGAGCTAAGCTCTGATGTAACTCGCTTATGCTAGGGTTGAACGGACAGGTGTCCACTTTGACGATGCAGGTGCATTGCAGCTGGCCCGGACAACTGTATGATAGAGGCCAAGGACGTCTCCATAATAGCCTTGTGGCTATAAATAAAATGTGATGTGTATAAACACGCAAAACAATTGATATGTGTCTCGTCCCAAATCCCGTTTCCATTCCAAGTGCATTATTATTTTTACGTTATTTTGAGCTTGAGAAAGCTGAAACATTGTATGTAGAGTATACAAGTCCGACAGGAGGACATGGTTATGTGGTCAATGACTTCTGATTGCCACGTGGATTTTGTTGTTTATTTTTGCTAAATTCATTCTTTATGTGAAATAAATTATTGTGCAGTTTAAAGTTTCTCGTCTTCGTTATGGTTCATTTTAAATATCATGGTGGAGGTTATTGTGTGGGCACGCTTTAAGTGATCCAGTTGACAACCCAGTCCCCGAGATAAATTTAAGAGGTAAGTTAAGGTAAGTATGAACCCCCGTATATTTTGGTGTGTTCCACAATATTTTCTTGTTAACTATTGTGCTCTAATCTCGATAGTATCTGTCAGTGCCATTTTCATTGATGTAGGTGTGCCGGTGCGTTTGATTATTGGCAATCCGATTGAGGGGGCGGATATCTGACAGCCTACTATCCTGATATCGGGGACAGTACCAGCATAGCCTGTTGCGTTAAGTTACATGATATAACTACAATGAAGAGCTGCTATAGTTCATAGCTGAAATATTTAAAGCCCGGAGCAGACAGTGGTCACTTTGGGTGCTTTCTTACCAAATGCTTTTCCCCACACTTACTTCAGTTAAATTCAGGCGTATTGCCATTTCTCCTCCAACACTACTGTAATCATGTAGGCCTAGAATAAAAATGAGTTACACTCTACTATAAACACCATCTAAACACGGATTTCAAAATAAATTTTATACTTACCCACATATACAGGTCTTATAACCAAGACGTCCCAAGTCTCCAAGTGAAATAAGAACAATTATTTTTACAGATAAAGCTCGTATACAGTAAAATGTGAACATATAATATGTAAGGTCACAACTATTGCTAGTAACACATTCTCAGTGAAGCATGAGACGCTACAAGAAAATGAGATACAATGGCAAGGTATTCTAGTCACTGATTGTGCGTACTTATTGTCCAGAGGTGAACAAAAATTGATTTTAATTTTTCATAGAATATAACTAGAAACTTTGAAACGAATTAATAAATAAATTAATTAATTATTTATTCTGGAATAGTCAAATCACCGGCAACGTATGAATGAGCACTGGGCAAAGATCAAAGCCCAGGAAAGCCAGTTGAAATGACGTGGTACTTAGTAGGTCGATACGAATAAAGAAGAAGACTTGAATAGGCAATAGTGACTGTATTTAAATAGTTTCTAAAATTACATAGCCTAACTGCATTTGATATTTGTTTATCCTACATCTATGGGTCGTTTTACAAATAATGAACATATCAAGTACCACATCAAACTTCAGAAAAATGTTTGTGTTTCTCTGGTAATCATATGATTGGGTACCGGTACAAATATCCGGCTTCGCAATTATTTTCTTAACACGCTAGAATTTGTTGCAAGGAGTCATGGGTTATATTACTGACCCAGTCATGAAATTTTAGCTTCCTGACTTTGGACCTGGATGCTTGTGAGGATTTCAACATTCATTTCATCCTCATCCTGATACTGGTCTACGAGAGTTAACTTGAAAATCTGTGTTAGGCCTCTTTGGGTGACACCCATCAAGGAGAAAAAGAGGTAGAAAGAATTGTACTATAGTATCTCATTTCAATATTGTGCTCCTCAGAGATGTGCCAATATTTGGATACGTACTGCTTCTAGGGACTATAATTGATATTGCTAGACAAAGCACTAAAAAGGGAACTAAGGTTTGTAACACTGAACACATGTGTCATAATTAGGGCCCGGATTTTGATGACATGTCATCTTTTTACCGAGCTGTCTAAAACAATGCTGAAGTACATATAAACACCAGACGGGCCACCCCGTCTTCAAATATGTCAGTTTTATTTTGCATCTTTTTGCATCTTTTGCTATTTTTCCATTTTAAGAGCATTTTTGTAAGTTTGGCTGTTTTTTTGGGTCTTATTTTAGAGAAATCGGCCTTTTAAGATCATTTTATTCCAATTTAGTCATGTCACAGCTTTATATGAGGGAGTTAGGTCTCTCAGAGTTAAGAAGAAGCTAGTAGCTGTTACAAGATAATTTAAAATATTGAAATATTGATTCCACTTCCTTAAACAACCCGGTGGTAACTAGTCTTAACAACAATAGTGGCGAAATTGCTGGGGGTATTGCATCAAAACTGAAAAAAGTGCTGGACTGAAACTCCGGGTATAAAACATTATGCACAATTTGAGACATTCTTTCTAGTGAAAACTACTGCACGGATGGGATTGAGGAGGATTTAGCAGCAAACGACTTTCCTCACTTCAACTACACTCCGATCACATCAGTTGATGTTGAACGCAGCTTTTCTAGATATAAAAACTTGTTGGCTGATAATCGCAGATCATTTACATTTGACAACATCAGAATGACGTTCGTAGTGCAGTGCAACTCAGACTAATGTGAACATACACGTTTTGTTAAGTGCTAGAATTCTATTTTGATTGACTTTTCAGTTTGAGCTTATGATGTCATTTTTGGAATATTGGTGAGTTTATTATTATAAGATAATTTTCTCCATTTTATAGTGCATTTTTCGAATTTTTAGGTCATTTACTACAATAATTTTTGAAAATTTTAAGTGCATTTTTAATCTTTTTTGCGGCATCAACATCCGGGCCCTAGTCATAACAGTACTTGGTACTTGACAACCAAACAAAAGAAAGCAATAAAATTATTCCAAAGGAATATGGAAAGCAAAATAGTGGACATAACACTGAGAGACAAAGTATCAAATAAGAGACGCAAGGAAAGGTCATCCTCAGAAGTTGCCACTCAGCAGGCCACAAGAGTAAAGTGAAAGTGGGCAGGGCACGTCGAGAATCTACACCAGAACAGATGGGTGTAGAGAACAACCATGTGGGGCCCACATAAGAAAGGGAAGCAGTGGCAGACCAAAGGAAGATGAGCAGACATCTACTAGGAACACACTGGACCAGGACAGCACTAAGCAGAACCAGTTGGAAAGAGATGACAAGAGGGGGGGGGGGCTCAAATATAACGAACAATGTGAAAACTAGAACTATAGAATAAGACAGAACCAACCGGAACACATGGAGCAGCTCACCATGGGAGATCACAAGAGCTATCCCCTAAAGGGAGGCCTTTGCTCTTCCCGGGACATTTCAGGCTCATTCATTCATTATATCATTCATTCACTGACAGAGAAGAGGTTTCGAAATGCACCAACTTAAAATTGAGAGCAGTGACTTTATACGTTAATGAAACGTGATACCATGGAACCTAAAATATCACATTGTTAGAGGGACCGAGGGCCTAAATGTTTGGTCTATTCAATTAACAATTATCATCATCAACATGATCATCATCGTCATATCATTATAAAAATGAGTAATCTCAAGTTAAAAGTTAGTCTGCTTGGCTGCGTTTGCTAAACACAAATACTACTCAAGCAAATGACCTGAAATTTTGCAAGGGTATAGCTTTTGAGGTCGGCTAACAAATAATTATAATGGTATTTTGATACAGTCAACTCCTTTGAAATTTGTTGCGATTCATTTGTATTTGTTTACCAAATGTGCTCATGTCTTATCTACTATAAACCATTAATAGAAAAACGGTTATTCCTCTTACAAAATTAAACATACCAAGTATACTTAGAATTCAATATTAAACAAGAAATGTCATATGCATTTGTTTCATTACTGTAATGAAACTATTTAACCAAATGCTCTCAAAGTTTCCATGGGTGCAATTCTTATTATATTATCGGTAACTAAGAATAATGCGTAAACGGCTAGTCATACCAGAATATTAACAACAGAACAAACTGTACAAATATGCATTTTCATGTGAATTCTCTTGAATTTCCAACAAATTATGGCTTTCCGCGAATTTGAAAAAATCTTTTCTTCCAAAAATCAACATAATGAGAGAACAGTCAATGGTACTCCCATCTATACGTACTCAAAATTCCCCTTCGAGAGATATACAAATCTAAAATATATATTGGATGACCATTCTTTTCGGGTCATAGACGAGGTATCACGAAGGATTTAACGAAATTATGCGTTTTGCAAAACTGGTCGAAGTACAAATATCAAATTTTAGATGGGTGGCCTTTGAAAAGATCATTTTCTGATTATATAAAATTCAAATGGTGGAAATGGGGGTTGAAATAGACAAGGTATGCAGAATGAGAGTGTGCATATAATCCGATTGCAAAATATTGCAAATATGTTTTTACAGTCGAAAATAAGAATTTCAAATAAAACTTCCAAATATGCAACTCACACAAATAAAATTCCTTTAAAACAAGTAGTATTGTGACGAACTGAAGAACTTACGTTTCTTGAAATTGAGCCATTTTTATGAGAACCACGAGTTACTCTATTTTGTAATTTTTATTTTATGTGATGAGTGAACGCCTCTGTATCACGTCAATAATTTATCTGTGAGTCTATTAATAGCTCTGTAATATTCCTTGCCATTGTATGGTGATATCTGCGTCTTCCTTCCTTGATTAGCGAGTGATTTATACATGGAAGGGGTTGCATCCAATTGGATCACACCACTCAGTTACCTATGTGTTTAATGATTACGTCTTCTCGCTTGTCTAGCGGCATTTCGTGCTTACAGCCGAGAGGGATAGACGTAGATTGTGTTTGTTCCAGTTTTCTGGGAGTTGACATTTGTACGCAGGATAGGAATAATAGTTATAATGATATACTTACGTAGAGAGGACACGTCAGTGGAAACGTGACAGGAGCTGATCCCCTATCCCCGAAGAAATAAAAATAGTTAAACGAAACATGGGGATATCGCAGTCTTGTTTTGCCTACCGCTGGGTAAAAATTTTAAAAATACAAACTGGAAAACAATCTCAAAATGGGGAAAGCTAAATAAAGTCAACTACAGCAAAATCCAAAATGAACAAACTAAAATCAGAGACCGTGAATGTCGTATTACCGAAACAAGTAAACAAATAAAACCGACAAATTAAACTATATCAAATGCCAGACAAAACTCGAAGGAGGAAAAGGTGACTTAAAATTTAAAATGAGACGCAACGCAAAAGCAAAGTTACTTGGCCAAAATAAAATGTAATAATTTAACTATGACAATGCACGAGGTTCCAAGAGATTCATAAAATATAAGGTGAAATGACCAACAATTTAACCTCTATTTTACTAGAAGTAAAATTGATACGAAAAACTGAAAATTGAAAATAATCTAAATTAAATTAAAATGAAAAAGTAATATGAATTAAAGTAACGCGCTGAAGGCAAGATAATACCGATAACTAAATGTAGCCTACTGTATGTATGCCGTAATTAGAACAAAATGCAACAAATGACTACACTCAACGAGGTCAAGATACGTTATAAAATTTAGACAATGCATGCCAAAAGGGAAAACAATATGAGGGGTACAATAGCACAGAAACAGGAGAGGGAGAGAGAGAGAGAGAGAGAGAGGGGGGGGGGGGAGGGGACAGCTGTGGGGGAGGATGACAAGAAGGGGGAAGGTTAGAGGAAAATAATAGGCACATGCAAGATCAAGCGAGTTAGGAGAAATGGAAATTTAAATAAAAGGAAAAATACGTAAAACTATCGGCAAGACAAAAATATACGTTAAAAGTTGAAAGTATGCGTAGAAGTAACACGGCACGACAAGGACGACGAAGATACAGTATATAATGCACAAATGTTTCACACATACAGTAGGTACAAGAGTATCACCAGCAAAATGGCAATGGTGAAACCCCCTTTTGTGAACTCTTAAAATAAAGGAAAATGCATAATGGGAAGCAAGAAAAAAATTACAGTCAGTCTGAAAGACTAGACGTTATATCATTTCAAATGACGTAAGCTACAAATGCTACACATGTTAGAAAGGCTCAGGAGGGCTTCTCGCTTCGCTCGAAGCCCCAGGACTCTTTCAACTGACTCCATTACCCATTAACTTAGGCTTCCCGCGCGGACACCTCTTTAAGGGTCACCCTGTATTTGAGTCTGACATCTTTTACAACTCTTTAAGAGTCACCCATTATTTGAATCTGATATATCGCAAACCTCTTTAAGGGTCACCCTGTTTTTGAATTGAATCTAACATACTGTACACCTCGTTAAGTGTCACCCTGTAATTTGCTCTGACATCCTGCACACCTCTTTAGGAGGCACCGTGTATTCTTATCTGGCATCTTGTATATCTCTTTAGAAGTCACCCTGTATTCTTGTGTGACATCTTGTACACCTCTTTAGGAGTCACCCTGTATTCTTGTCTGACATCTTGTGCACCTCTTTAGGAGTCACCCTGTATTCTTCTCTGCCATCTTGTAGACCTCTTTAAGAGTCACCTTGTCTTCTTATCTGGCATCTTGTATGTCTCTTTAGGAGTCACCCTGTATTCTTTTGTGACATCTTGTACACCTCTTTAGGAGTCACCCTGTAATCATGTCTGATATCTTGTGCACCTCTTTAGGGGCCACCCTGTATTCTTCTCTGCCATCTTGTACACCTCTTTAAGAGTCACCTTGTATTCTTATCTGGCATCTTGTATATCTCTTTATGAGTCACCCTGTATTCTTATCTGGCATCTTGTATATCTCTTTATGAGTCACCCTGTATTCTTATCTGGCATCTTGTACTGTATTTTGCTCTGACATCCTGCACACCTCTTTAGGAGGCACCCTGTATTCATGTCTGATATCTTGTGCACCTCTTTAGGAGTCACCCTGTATTCTTCTCTGCCATTTTGTACACCTCTTTAAGAGTCACCTTGTATTCTTATCTGGCATCTTGTATATCTCTTTAGGAGTCACCCTGTATTGTTATCTGGCATCTTGTACTGTATTTTGCTCTGACATCCTGCACACCTCTTTAGGAGGCATCCTGTATTCTTATATGGCATCTTGAATATCTCTTTAGAAGTCACCCTGTATTGTTGTGTTCGCCTCGCTCAAAGCCCCAGGTCGCTCGATGCCAGGCCTCTTTCAACAGACTCCAATAATCATTATCGTCTGCTTCTCGCTCCCCGCGTGAGCATGAAGTCACGTTCCCGCTCGCTCCCCGCATGAGCATGACGTCACGTTCCCGCTCGCTCCCCGCGTGAGCATGACGTCACGTTCCCGCGCAGCTGCATGACGTCGCTTCCCGCGCGGCTGCATGACGTCACGTCCGTCTCCGTGTCCGTGTCCGTGTCCGTAACGCTGGACCTCAGCCATAACGACGAAGTCGACAAGATCATTTGAAATGATAAAATAACCTACATTCCCGTGTATGTCGTTCTGAAAGATAGGATACACTCTGTATGACGGACTTAATGGTGCCCCATTCAAGGAAGGCAACCCCACAGTCACGCGCTCCAGAGTAAAACGAAGAAACTGCCCACTCATAGAAAAGAACACGTAAGTCAACTTTCAACCCTTCATGTACAATAAACTACAGTATCATAATAAATTAATAATACTAGCATACGAAGACAAAAACTCACTATCAGCTGCACGTAAACAACGAAAGGAAACGATATCGGGAGAGAGTACAAGAAAACACGCAAATAAATTATAATTACGCAGAATAAAATTTTGAATAACCGAGATACGAAATTGAACTAAAGCAAATAATAATTTACGACAAACTAACACTTTGTCATGGTTTTACCTTGAACACGGGCATTCCTCCCAGAAAATGGGAACAGACAAAACCTACCTATAGTCCTCTCGGCTGTTAGAACGAAATGCCACGAGACAAAGCGAGAAGACGTAATCATGAAACACAGAGGTAATTGAGAGGTGTAATCCTTTTGGACGCAACCCCTCCCATACATAAATCACCCGCTAATGAAGGGAGGAAGGCGCAGATATCACCATACAAAGGCAAGGAAAAATACAGAGCTATTAATTGACTCTCAGATAAATTATTCACGCGCTACAAAGGAAAAGGAAGATTGTAGTTTTACATGACCGTGAATCTTGTGATTATGAGTCACGGGACCTCCTTTTTACGTGGAATCCACACCACAGGACATGGCATTTCACTTTGAAAATCTCACATGTATTGATCGGGAATCGAACCCAGTCCACCTTGATGAGAGGCCAACAGGTTGACCGCTGCGCCACCACGCCCCTGTGGTACAAAGGCGTTGACTCATCACTTAAGAATGAAAATTTGCAAATGTAGTAACTCACGGTTCTCATAAAAATGGCTCAAAATTTAAGGTTCATACCAATGATTGATCTATATAGACCTATCTAGAATAGCGACGAAATCATGATTTGTTCAAAATACTGTATACCTAAAATATTGTAGCCGAATAGAATATATATAATGCCGGTAAAATGTTTCGCACAGCCGCCATGTTGGATTGGTGAGGCGTAATAAAATTTGAAGAACAAGGTCGGAGTCACCCAAAATAGTACTATGACCTTACCGAGATTCATTGAAATCGCTGCAGCAGTTTAGAAGTTATTAAGGGGGGAGGACACACACACACGGGCGCACACACATTCACACTCAAAAGCACAAAAGGTGATCTCATAAGCCTATTTTTTTCATAAATGAAAATAGGCTAAAAGTGTATAGCCACTAAGGTCATTTGAACAATTGCTTCTTTGCATAAGGCACGGTAGGTCAACAGTGAAGTGTTATATTTTTGTAAGTATTAACTAGGCGGTGATACGGACTTTAGAAAACCAATTTCCTTGAATATTATTTTTGATATCTCCTGTTTTAAATGATCAGAGCTGATTGTTAGCATGAATTTCGTTAGTTGATTTTGAATTAGGACAAAGATTCAATCCTCATTATAATTAAGATTTGCTACCAATCCTAGGATAGGGATTTTGTTAAGATGAAATAAATACATATACACACACGGACAATAGGTGATCTCATAAGCCTATTTCTCCTTGCCTATTTTAATATCTGAAAATATAGGCTTATGAGATTATTCCCCGGAAATGGGAACAGACACAACCTACCTACCTTCCCAATAATCTTCATCTAATAGTACATAACTCTATGGCCTACATATTACAGTGATAAAGGACACTACTACAAGTTTATATATGTGATCTCATAAGCCTATTTCTCTTTGCCTATTTTCATTTATGAAAAAAAAACAGGGTTATGAGATCACCTTTTTCCGTGTGTGTATGTGTGTGTCCCCTCGCCTCCACCCTAATAAAATCTAAACGGCTGAAGCGATTTCAATGAAATTCGGTAAGGACATAGTCATATTTTGACCGACCCCGACCGTGCCCTTCAAATTTTATTACGTCTCACCAGTCCAACTTCGCCACTGTGGAAAATGTTTCACCGGCATGCTATATCTCCGAAACTACCACCCCGAAATTTTGTACGGTGATAAAGGACACTGCTAGAAATTTATCTATGTGACCTTCAGGAACTTGTTAAGTACTAAACGAACATGGCGGCCAAGTGACATTGAAACATTTAAACGTTTCGAGCGATGTAACCATCCGAGCACAGTGCAATTTGTTACAGCAAATGTTCATACACATTGTAACGCACTGAAATCTAATTTAGTTCAATTGTTTACGTAACCAGAAGACGGCGGTTGTGTGAATTTTTCAAATTAAGTTTTAATTTATTTTGTCCTAATCATGCAATCGATGTCAACGTTTGAGTAATGAACCTATCCAATAATCGTCATCTAATAGTACATATCTCTATGGCCTACATATTGCATCCTTCCATCAGGAATAATGTATGGTCATATCTCGCCTAGCTCAATCAGTTCGGTGATGGTACGTTCATTTCACACGATATGACACATACAATCGGGAATCTAAGCAAACAGATCAACAACTACCATCCATAAAAATCAAATTTTACACAAAAGAATTTAATCACTAAATATGGCACCAAAAAAACAACAATAAAAACAATAAAAGTGACACACAAAAACGACATACAAATAAAACGATAAAATAAAATGTCCCTGCATCACTATGTCAGGGATCTCCTCTGGACTTGCAAAGGACTGAAACGACATTAAAACAGCTCCACTGAGTTTACAATATTTTTCAGTTTCACTGCCATAAAGTGTTTCCTCTCACAACTCAGTTGTTACTGAATCCTACAGAAAATCTTAAATGATACTCAAATTTTACTATAATTTCCATAAAATTCTTTAGATAATCAAATTACTAAATTGCCTATCGACTTTCAACTTATTTAATCAAATTATCAGCTTATCAACTTATCAACATATCAACATAAATATTATCAAGCCCTGGGCTTTTGTGGATCAACTTTCTCTATATATCAGGCCCTGGTTTTTCTGGTCAAACTTTCTCTCTCTGCACATAATATGTAACTGGTGATCGTGCATCCCTTTTTATCCCATTTTTGTAATAATTTAAATGGATCATGTCTCAACATGATATACCCTTAACCCGTTCCTAATTATTGTCAAAGGAATTTTACATAAACATATATCCAGCTTGGATTAACTTATTATTATCGGGCCGTAAAGGTCCCAAAAATTGTCTTTTCAACATAAATATTAGCAGGAATTAATTACTACAACCAATGCCGATGGACTGGACTGTCCTAACATTTATACCGTGAGCCAATATTTAATTTCACACCAGGTGATATAATTACTACTGCTTCAGACAAGCATTTACGGTTAGCGACCCTCTCGAGCAGTACGGGTCTGACATGAGAATTTATGGCCTTGGCCCGACCCTTTGGAAGGTCGTTTGCTAGGGGTGTGGGGACCCCCCTCTTACTAAACAGTGTCATTTATTTGTTTACACTCAGCCACACATTTTCAACATAGTGGAATCTCTCAGGATGAAAGGTTTTAATTATTTACTCCCTCATTTATAATTCTTTATCAATTAAATGAACTGGCTCCTCACGGCCTTAATCCAACATCAAAAAGGTAGGGTAATCTATCTATGGCTAAACTCATTCTAAGGAGTCAACTTGGTCAGTTCACTGGGGGCATACGGCAAATCAAGTGAAGATGGGATTTACCAGCTGTCCCTTCTACAGAAACTCATTCAAATGTGCTCCTATGGCACTACATAAAATCCTCCCCAAAGGCGTTCCTAGACGTACGACGATTATTGACCCATCATAAACTTCCTCTACAACTAAACCTCATTAGATTCCTCCTTTAATAAAAATCACAATTATTCACTCGATTTTATTTTTAATCCGTCGCCTGTGTCAGGCGGCAAACAATATATCTCTTTAAAACCTTTCATTATTTTTACGTTGTTTATTCCGGCCGTCCATTCTACCCACAATTTAATTTATTTTGGCTCCATTCAAATTTCATCACTTATTATTATTACTATCATTATTTAATTCAACAACAACAACCCCTGGCACTATACAGCCCATGAAGGACCTAGGCCGACCAAGCGACCACTGCCCAGCCATTTGGCCTGCAGATATTGGGGTGACGCGTGATCAGCGCATCGGGTCCCCTTGACCGTTAATCTTGGTTTTCGTAATCGGGGGGCTGCCTCACTGTCAGACAGCTAATCAATTGTCCTCACGAGGCTGAGTGCACACCGTTCCAACCCTAACGTCAGTTTTAAAATCCCTGACGGGGCCGAGAATCGAACCCGGGGCCTCCGGGAGAGAGGCAGGCGCGCTACCCCAACACCAAGGGGCTGGCTCAATTATATAATTATTCCTGCATTTTTATTCATTTTCTACGTACATTTCACATACAAAACACTTCTGAATTAAAGTATTCCCATTTCTTTTACTTTCCACATGCTATTACATATAATTTTTGGATGCACAACCTCTTTAAATGAATTTTTACAATGATTTAGTACTCACATATTATCGGTGGCCTCCACCAGAACTGGAACTTTTCTTCCATCCCTGCGATGATTTACACTTCCATGTCACCACACAAATAACAAAGATACACTATTTTCACATACATTTTTACTTCTTGATTATACCTTTCTACACAGATCGTTACTTTCACTGACATCCCTTATTTCTGGGACGTTTTACACAATTAATTACAATTATAAATTTATTCATTAAAACTTTTAAAACACTAATTATACTGCTTACACAAATTATTACTTCTGGCATGAGATCAATGCCTTCTTTCTACACTCACTAAACACATATGGTTACAATTTCCCCTATTTACACAGGTATTAAGCCTCCTTCTGATATCTCATCCTAGAATGCAGGTAATTTTTTGATTCCTGTTCCTATTCCTAGATATCCTATCCGTGCGAATGTCGACTCCCAGGTTTCCTACTAGGATAGTCTCTCTCGTCACCTCGGTTAATACAATAACTAGATACTTTCGATTGCTATTTTCACGTAGCATCACTTATTCTGGTGTTCATCTCAGCTCGATTCTCAACCACAACGGTAATTATTCAGTTATTACCCCTAATTCCACGTGATTCATTATACTCGGAAGCATAATTCTTCCTTATTATTAGTACAGTATAATCACTTTCGAACCGAATTTAGTTTAAAAGTTTCATAGCGGACTTCCACTATTTATGTTGGTGATTACTTTCTTCCTATGCCACTCGTGCACTGAATATGATTTGGAACTGTAACGTCCATTCGGGCCTATACTGTCGTGGACTCCCCTTACGAAGGCTCGGAGACTTGTAGTAGACTGTTTCTGCTCCTCGCGGAAGTTAGCGGAAGCTAACTTATATTCATTTTTATGACAAAACTAGTTCCCTCTCTTAATCTGGAGCTCAATTCTGTACTTTGATTCGATTTTGATCATTAAAAATCATTTCCTGGTCATGTGTGATCTATAGGTTCCAAATATGGCCGTCGGAGTAAGATTCGTTCGTCCAATTACCTGTAATTAATTTCCCTCTCAGGTGGCGTGGGTGACGCTATCTCGGGGAATCCTAGCTATCACGTAAGATCCCTGCGTTAGGTGTTTTTGGTTGTATACCTCCGCAGCTATTGTGAATATACATTGATTAGAGAGTTTCCTCATTTCATAATTAGAATCATATCTTTCTGATTACGGGGTGGTGCTTTGAATTTTCCTCCATTGGCTATTTCTTGAGATATTAGTAAATTACTGTATTAATTATGCCCTCCAGTCTATCATCCTTTGTCATATCTGTCAAATCAGCATTATTATTGGGGTTCCCTCGACTGCAAGAAGTCCCTTAAGTAGAGATAACTTCTCTCGGGTGCCTGCGTGGCGGGTCCACTCGACATTCCACATCGTCTCTCTGACAGCTTACGAGAATTCTAAAACCTTTTCCTTATGATACGTTAAAATGCATTCTAATTCCTCTCACTTTAAGCTTCGAATAATATATTTATACAGATTCAAGACCTGATCTTTCATTTTATACAAGATGTAATTTGCTTACACGTCAGTCACTGCATCCTACGAAATCGTATTTCATACCTAAGACCATGGGTTCGTTACACTCCTGGTCTCATTTTATACAGGGTCCTAGGTTCGTGTCGCTCCATCCAAGCATCGGAAGGGCTCAATATATAATAATCCAACATGGCGACCATCCGAAATATTTAGACAGTTCTCAATAAGTACGAATCTACTACAGCTATCAAACTGAAATTTTGTGTGTTGATAGAGGCTTTATGGTGTTTGAAGCCATTTTCACTGTTGCCTTAGTAAACAAACATTTGATGCTTTTCAGTCGGTCGTCACGATTGTACCCAAATGAGATGATTTATTCCCTAATCCTGAAGAAATTAAATGAGATTAATAAATTCTACTAATTTTCAAACCAAAATGGCGGCCAAGAGAAGATAAAATATTTAAATATAATTTTTGGGGGTTTTAATCATCCGTGCTCAGTGGAATTTGGTGCGGTAAATATTTATACATGATAACATGGCCCAGCACGCTACCACTGCGCGAGACTAAACGCGTAAGAAACAACAAAGTTTAATCATTCGTAAAACGTGCCAGACGTTAACCTCAAAAATGAATGCCTGAAGTATTGGGAGGATTGAACCCCTCCGTAAAGAAAAATTTCGACACGTGGGCCGTGCAGATACTGGCCATCCTTATTACGGGTGATTTGTGGGAATCCGTCTGTGGGAATTCTTCGAAACCAGAACCAGCGGCTGAAAATTCAAACGCGGTGGCAATTCAAGAGTGGGAAAAAAAAGGATCAAAAGGCTCGATCGCGGATCATTTTGTCGATGTCGCCAAGTGAAATAAAGCAAGTAAAAAATTGTGTCACTGCACGTGATACATGGCAACGACTGGGACAGATCTACCAATCACAGGGGCCGGCTCGGAAGGCAACTTAACTGAAAAGGCTAACCTTACAAAAATTAGTGGACGACGCCGACGTGAGTGACCATCTGAACGATGTTTCCGATACCGTGGACAAATAATTGGGACATATGGGAGATTAACGGTCCTACTCATAGTCGCGTGTGTGCTTGAATACTCAAGCCTATGTTGGAAAATGGTTATTTTGGGGAAGGAATAGTACTAGAGGGTCAAGTGAGGAGTCGTTTTAAGGGTATGTTTTCTGATCTATCTTATGGCGAGCTTATTTTCTTAATATGTTGAATATTTGGGAATGAGGGTAACGGATTTTTGGACTTTGTTTTATACTAAGTAGAGATTATACGCCAATCAGTATAATTTAATATAATATAATCCCCCTTCCGTCCAATCTTAAATTGACTGTGAATTTTGCGGAACGAAAAGTTCACAGGCGAAATGAGAGTTGCACTTCCAGGGAATGGCGAGGTGAATGAAACTCAAATCCCCCTTCCGTCCAATCTTAACTTGTATGTGTTTCACAGGCGAAATGAAGAAAACCCGAGTTGCACTTCCAGGGAAACTTCAAACACAACCACCCTTCTCAGAAGTCTTAACTCAACACGACTCAAAGGTTTGCTGCTGGCTGTATCTGGGGCAATTGGTTCACCCGCTAGCTAGCTGTAACAGGGATGATAGACTCGCCCTTAGCTAGCTCATAAACTGTCGCCTCAGTAGTTGAATGGACATGGTTGGAATAAAAATTAAAACGTAAAAACACTTATAGTGGGCGATGTATTGAAGATAGACATATGCTCTCGCGGACTCTTTTGTTGAACTTTTCATGCTGAACAATTCTTACACTCATAGTATTTAGATATTTTTAACGATTTGCCCAGCGTAAGCTTACAAAGCGCTCGGACGCCAGTTTCTTTTCGACTTTTCCACTGAAATCGTTACTGCTCGGCTTCCTTTGATCATAAATAAATAATTTTCTACAGAAATCATTCTCGAGATATCCTTTACAGAATGGTGAAAACCGCATCAATAACCATGCAATGGTTCTCGAGTTTACCCGTAACTTCCAAGAATCGGGGACTTTGTTTTATACTAAGTAGAGATGTAACCTACTTGTTCGTGTAGAACTCTTATTTGTTATGTTGTTATTGACCTCTCAAACTCAACGCTTGTTTTCTTTTGACCCTTACATTATTACAATATTTCTAAGAGTCAGTGACATTGACATCAGGTAGCTAAAGTTGGAACCACTTGAAATTGAACATTTTGTGAGCTTTTAGGCGTTCGATTAAAATACCCTGCTATGGCCATGATTGCAATTCATATATAATTTAAAAACACTAATTATGCAGCATAAATATTTGAAAATTATAGCAATAGTGTATCTTATAGACAGGTAAATAACCTACATTAAAGTCACTACACGTTTGGCTACGCCGATTGGCTTTAAGCTATAGGACCCTATTTATACATTTATGATATGTAAAAGAACCTACCACTACAATTGATAGTGTGTAACCCAATTTCTAAGTTATATTTGCTTGGTGAGAAACGCTTTATCAAGTCCCGACGTTTACCACTAAAAGTCAGTGGCAGTGGCATGTGGTAGCTTATGTTGTAACTACAATACTTGAAATTGAACTTGATTTTTGTGTGGTTGGTTTAAGGAAGAGCATGCGGTTATAGAAACCATACAACACATAGTATTTTATTACATACTAGCAATCCGCCCTGGCTGTGTCTGGCAACAGTTAGTTCAGTAATTGAACTGAGATTTTTGTAAGAAATGAAAACGTAAAAGCACTTATAATGGGCGATGCATTAAGAGATAGAGATATGCTTGAAAACTTAGAAAGGACTGTCACATCAATAGAAAACAGTCTTCCTCCTCAAAACTTATCTACGAAGGTTTAGTTACTGGTTTTGGGATACACTTAAGCAGTAAGCCCTAAATATAAAATACAATTATTGTAATCTAATATGTGGATATGAACTACAAGGGCTCTGCTGTGATGATTAGAAGCTATAACTACAACATAAAATAATTGCCAACACGATCAGAGGTTGGAAAATAACCACTGCCCTCATAAAATAAATTAATACTGTAAAACATCAATATAAATTTTGAGGGTACTGCAATTTACCATAATGGTAGTAGAGGGTTCAACCATCTTAATAATTAAGAATTGAGAATTTGAAAAATAAGCTTGTCACTTCATTCTTAGTTGTTCCAGTGGATGAAATTAGTATAGCCCCATTTAAAATACGGAAGTTGCTGCCGGTTTCTCGGTAAATACGAATGTGCTGGGAGCGAAATGGATCGTGTTGTATGAGCCCCGTAGTACGATTTCAGAATTTGAAAACAGAATGACGATATCTTAAACGGTTCCGTAGATATTTGAGGTGGTCATATTAGCTAAATCACCCTATATATATAGATATTTTCAATATTTTTCTTGCTAATGTCTATTTAAATATATACCTATAGAGAAATATGTATTTTCATAACATTTTTATAATAAAGAAACAAGTATTTCCGCGAAGAACTATACAGCTTATTTTCATATATCCTACTTATGTTCATTGCCTCTATGAACATGCAAAATATCAGTTTAATTGCTGTAATAGATTCATAGATATTGGTAACCGTCTAAATATTTCAGATAGTCGCCATGTTGGATTTTTATATGTCTAGGTATTAGAGTTAGGTTCTATTACATGAAGATTATTGTGCAGGTGTAGTATTCAAACTTCAATCGCATGATTACGACACAAGAAATAAAAACCAGATTTTAAAATTTCGCACAGCTGCCAGATTTTGGTTGAGAGAACAATTGAAATACAGTTGATGCCAGTGGATTAAAATGTGTATGAGCATTTACCGTATCCAGTTTTACTTCGCCCGGATGTTTGAATCGCGAGAAACATCATTTTAAATATTTATATTTCGCGTCGCCGCAATGTTGGATTTGTGTTCACCAATTTATTGAAGGTCCAATAGGTAAACTTATGTTCATAGTCTCTACCAACATACAACATTACAGTTGATTGCTATGATAGATTAATAGATATTGAGAACCGTCCAAATATTTGAGCGGTCGCCATGGTGGATTTTTTACATGTACCCATATAGTTATGTATGTACTATTAAATGACGATTATTGCGTAGGTTCATTATTCAAGCGTTGATTCGGGTGAATGATTCATAAACAAGAAATAAAAAAATACTTTTAAAATTGCGCACAACCGCCATCTTAAGTTTATGCGACCAATTAAACTAAATTATATGACAGTGCATTACAATGTGTATAAACATTTACTGTACCATATTTCAGTGCGCTCAGATGGTTAAATCAAAAGAAAAGTTGATTAAAATATTTAAACTTCGCTTGACCGCAATGTTCGTTTTGTATATTTGTATTTCTTTGGAAGTCTTTTGGCTGTACGCTTAATCACCGTACGAAATTTCAGGTTGATATCAGTGATAGTTTCGGAGATACAGAATGCCGGTGAAATATTTCGCACAGCCACCATCTTGAGGTTATGTAAAAGATTGAACTTAATTACAAACTAGTGCATTACAATGTGTATAAACATTTGCTGTAAATTGTTTCATTCCGTTTGGATTATTCAATCGCGAGAAAAAACTATTTAACCATTTCAACTTCGCTTGGCCGCCATGTTCGTTTGACAGTTCCATAGGTGAACTTCCATTTGTACCCTTTATCACCGCAAAAAGTTCAGGGAGATATCGGTAATAGTTTCGTAGATATAGAATGCCAGTTAAATATTCGCACAGCCGCCATGTTGGATTGGTGAGACGTAATACAATTTGAAGGGCACGGTCGGGGTCGGCAGGAATAGTACTATGACCTTAGCAAGTTTCATTGACATCACTCGTGCCGTTTAGAAGTTATTAGGGCGGGGGTTGGTGTACACACACACACACACACACACACACGGACCCACACACATACACACACACACGGACAAAACGTGATCTCATAAGCCCTTTTTTTTTTCATAAATGAAAATAGGCTAAACATACATCAATTATTGCAATTTACAGTTTTATGTATTACTCATAGGTCTTAAAGCATACAATTGTATATAATTAGCACAAACTAAGCAAAAAGAAAAACATGAACATTATCCAAAATCTACTTTTAGTGCGAAACTTGTTGTTTGCCTGTGATTAAAATGTCAATAACAGGAGTAATTAAATTTAACTTCACTCTTAAATCCTCTTCACTACTGATTATGTTTCTAAGTTTATTTTGGCAAGCTGTAACCGGCATGAGTTGCAATGCCAATGAAGGAATGTGATTTGGGTTATAATTTTGTTTGTTGAAGTGCTTTTGGATACACAATATTTTTTTCATATTCCGTTTACTGCCTTTTAACTATCGTGAAATAGATTTACTCATTCAGAAACATTCGTGGGAACGGCCACAACAACTCACCTAAGTTTCATCGCAATCGGATGAATGGTATATCAAAGCATACGAGATATTGTTTAATCGGATCGCACACCGTCACTCATTTGTTGAATCTACTCGTGCTCTACCCATTGTAAAATGGTTTTACTCCTTCAGAAACATTCGTGGGAGCGTGCACAACAACTCACCGAAGTTACGTTGCAATCGGATGACTGGTATATGAACGCATGCGGGATTTTGTTCGAATCACGCGCCGTCACTTATCTAATGAATCTACTCGTGCGGTACCTATAGTAAAATGGATTTACTAAGCCAGAGACCTTCCCTGGACTGTACACAACAACTCACCGAATTTGCATCGCAATCAGATGAATGGTATATGGACGTATACGGGACGTTTTTGAAACGATTCGTGTGTCATCGAACATTTGTTGAATCTACACTTACGCTACCAAATGTAAAATGGATTTACTAAGCCAAAAACCTTCCTTGGAGTGTACGAAACAACTCACCCATGTTTCATTGCAATCGGATGAATGGTAAATGAACGCATAGGAGACATACAGACAGACAAATTATCACGTAACATTCATTTTTAGGCTACTTTCGATTTTTGCAAAAATGAAAGTAGATTTAACGAGATCCCCACAGGGCAAAAAAAAAAAGGTGTGTGTCTGTCTGTGTTTGAGTGTGTTTGTATGTGTGTGTGCTTTGGTATGTCTGCCCCCCCCCTATCAATTCAAACACGGTGAAACCAAATTGAACGAAATTTGGCACACAGGTAGCACTAGCAAGGGGCACCTCAGTGTCATGTTTTATATTGCCACCATCGTGACGGAAACGTAATGGTGGCCACCCAAATGGTCAAAGTTTAAATCAAATTACGAGTAACCTAATCATCTGATCTCTACCAAATTTTGTAACAACATACCCAAATGTGGGAAACGTCTTTTGACCAAACTGCAAGGTAATCAGCTCAATAGTTTGAACATGGCGGCCGTGTATGTGTGCAAATGGATCCTTCATATCAATTCAAACACAACAAAACCAAATCGAACCACCATTGGTACAGAGGTAGCATTTGCCAGGGATCACTCAGTGTCATGTTGTATATCACCGACATCATAACAAAAAAGAAATGGAGCCCTCCCAAATGTTCTGAGCTTAAATCAAATAACGACTAACCTAATCAAGCGATCACTACCAAATGTCTCATCAATATACCTTAGTGTAGGAAGCGTCCTTTGCCCAAACTACAAGGTCAGCAGGTAAATATTTTCAAGATGGTGGACATATGAATCATGCAAGTA
Source organism: Meconema thalassinum (assembly GCA_946902985.2). NCBI lineage: Eukaryota > Metazoa > Arthropoda > Insecta > Orthoptera > Tettigoniidae > Meconema > Meconema thalassinum. Next base: position 1,152,977,589 of record OX336389.2, read on the forward strand.
TGATAGCCTAACCGTAACTTGCGATTCAACAAGTCCTGCCCCTTATCAATTACGCTCATCGCACATAGGGGGTTTAAACTGTCATCAGGGAAGGGACCGCTAGGATATTAGAATTTTAAAATAGAATATGTAACCGCAGTAGTGACTAAAAGTTTAGGCTGGCCGCACCATATCGTGCTTGTCCGTGCCGTCATGTTGGGTATTAATGGTGCCATTGTTTGCTCGTATATCCATACAGTTCCGTAACTTCGTACGTATAGATCCTTTTGGGAATGTACTTAACAAAATAATACATATTTAGTGTCAAATGGTTTAAAGCAACGGCATAAAACGCTATTGAAATCGTTGATTGCAAGACAAACAAAATATTATTGAATTTACTAAATCCAGTTGTTAACAAAGTTTTAGTGTACGGCATCCGTGGCGTAGTAGTAGCGACCTGAATTCATAGTCTGGAGGTTCGTGGATCAAATCCCAGCAGGTTAATTTTTTACTTGTTATTTTATTTATTAATTTATAGCTACTCACACGTTATAATGTTAAGCCTACAGTATATAGTGCGTATTTGTATTCGAAAATCTTCCTTGATCTTGATCCGCGGTAGGGTCTATTGTTGTTGTTGTTGTTATTGTTGATGATTTTGTTGCTGACTCTCTAAGGGTTTTCCGGCATCAAGGTCTTGTAACCCCGTGTACTAGGGTGTGTGTAAATGTTATCTGATAACTGGCGTCACTGGGATGTATGTAGGTTTACTAGTGTGTGTACTTTAATACGAGGATAGATTTGGGTAGGAAGCTGTTGTTGTTGTTCATTTAAGATGCATGAACATCATGGCCATTTAGCTGCATGTACTTGGGTGAGTGTTGAATTTTGTCTGATAAACTGTGTTATTGTGATGTGTATATATAATTCAGGTCAGGATTCAATCAACGTATTGTACCCTTGAAAGAAGCAGTTGACATGATTCGGTTTTCGAGGTCATGTTCAGTTTTTGGTTTCAGTAGTTTAGAGTAGAATAATTTGCTTCCATAACATCAGAGATTCATAGGGTTAATATAATTAGAAATAGTGTGATACAAATAAATTAAAATAATATCCAATAACGGAATCGTCAAACAAAAATTAAACAAAACACCTCCCTGATTCAAACCCCCACACGAATAAAACAACAAAATAAAACACTGATTGATGTAAAACTATCAGCCCAATAAATCCAGAATGGAAAATACTGTTAAAATTGTGGACTAAGTTCCACTGTTATCTAATTAAGTGTTTTGTGCGGGCGGCGATCAGCTGTTGAAGGAAATGAGTACATATTTAACGAAAATTCGCTTCCAAATGACTCAAGCACATAAGTAGCGAATCCCCGTTTTGCAAATCGCAGATATGTCACATGGGAACTACAAAAAATAGGGCTATACACAAATAATTAAGCACTGACGTACCCTACCCCATTAACAAATTGAATACAATGAGTTCGTCAGAAGTCACCAAAGTACACGGGTGTACATTAAATCAAGAGTTGCCCAATCGGTCTTACACTCGCAAAACTAGTGGCGCGTTAACTTGACAGACACAACAACGCACATGTTGAACGAATGTCAACATATCATGGCATTGAAAGAAATATGCGTGCAAAGCAACACAACAATAATAAAACAGACCAAAGTGGATGGTAAAAACATGAAATAAAGCAATGAGTTAGTTTAACTCATAGCGCGAGGAGATTAGGGATGACGGCATGGATAACAGGCCATTTAAATCACAACATTTTATAATCACTCAGGCTTCTTTATAATAATCTTTTAAAATTTACAGGAACTCAATGCCTGCTATCAACGACCATTATCAATGTCTCTGATCCGGGTGTCAAGTGGAGCACTCTCCCTCTCACACCATCCTTGTCAAAGTCCACAGGTGTGTCATTACCAAATAGCTCGGGGCTCATTGCTCCCTGAGTCCCGGTGGAACCAGCCTTCCTCGGCCCCTGTAAAGGCGTGTATCATTCACAAAAATCTCAAGGAATCCTTTCAAGGACCTGAAGATTCAAATATCCCAAACCAATCGTCCCGCAGGATGAGATTTTTGGATTATTGGCGGCAATAAAGAGTGTGACCATTCACCTCCAGCTAGCGTATAAAAACACACAAAAATATGACACAACACCTGGACTCAGCTCTAACATCCACCCAAAATACACGCCAGATCAGAGTTCCCTAAATTGGTGTCCCAAAGACACATCACATGTGAATTAAAATTATGAAATTACGTGACGATAAAGCGAAAGGCTTTTCGTATAAACATTTTGCAACAAGGCAAAATCAACAAATTATTACCGACAGTAGTGGCTACGCGGGCTAAAGCGCAGCGTTAGGTCACGGGGCCAAGCTCTCTGCTGACTCGGTAGACGCGTGGGTTCGAGCCCCAACGTCAGCTGTCCTTGAAATGGCTTTCCGTGGTTTCCCATTTTCAACACCAGGCAAATGCTGGGACAGTACCTTCTGACAGGCCACGGCCGTTTCCTTCCACATCCTTGTCCAGTTTCATTCATCTTCATCTATTCCATCTCTCATCCCGACGCGCAGGTCGCCCACGGGCGTCGAATAGAAAGACCTGCACTCGGCCTCTCAGGAGGCTACACGCCAAAAAAAATAAAAAATTTCAAATAGCCCCGACCGACTATGAATTCACACAGAAATTGTATCCCCCCCATCTGATGTTGCGTTTTACTAATTCAAGATCCATTTATCACCGTGACCCTAGCTCCTCATTCATGAACAATAACTCGACCGCACGCGAGCTGCCATGCACATCGACGCGACATGGAGGCCCCGTTCACTTGGCATAAACGAATTACAAGAATAAAATTCTATATTTACACAAATTGTCACGTTACGCCCAAGAAATTTATACGTATGTCAGCCACACAAAAAGAACACTAAGAATCTACATTTAAACACCAAACAAAACAAATATTTACAAGATTTCCCCATATAACCAAACCCGACTTGTCAAAATTAAATAAATTTAATTTTTGTAATCACTCCATCTGCTCATCATGCGTAAGCACACATCGTCCGCCATCTCCCCTTTATATACGCTTAGGCCATCATGTACATATCAGCAACGGTTATTGCATAGGTGTTCCTTCCTTCCATGGCCTGATAATAAAATTCATCTTGCTGCTAGGATAAAATTTATGATTAGCATACGCTTATATTTCCTATCTAACTGCTATAATTTCAGCTACTCAATTTGCCGAAAAAGTTAATTTAGCAGTACGTCGACTTTTCCCTACATTTGTGGCGTGGTAACCACCTACACAAAGCACTGACTTTAGCATAGAATTTAATACAACTTCAGTTGCTCCGCACACAACTAATATAAGAATTAGCAGAAAATAACAAAATTCTTGGCGTCGCACAAACGCGTAAAATGTTTAAGTATCAAAGTATCAAAGCGTCCCGTGGACACGCAAAGTAAGTACGTAATGTCCCCTGGACACACAAAAATGGTATGTTCATCTCAGCACTAGCAGCATTATTTAAATCAAAATAACACAATTTTAAGGGAAGGGATGAGCTCCTGAAATAAATTCTGTTACACTAGGGCTACCGACATGCCAGACCATTCAAAATGTTCGTGGTCGTATTGTGCCCGTTTGGACCAAAGTCCGGACGACCACTATGCATTTCACCAAAAATCAGTCAGCACGAGAATCAAAATATCCCGGGGCGCCAGATGGGTTAAAGTCGAATGCAAAGACCCAACAGAGAAAAATGCTTAACTGATTTTCGACTCGACGCAACAATAAGGATAGAAGGAGATTCATGAAAACGGTGATTGCATACCATAAAATTATCTTATTTTATTAAAACTTTAAAATGACATGAAGAAAATATACCCAAAATGGCATAAAAGATGACTAGGAAAAGAATAAATTATTTACACAATATACAATATCGCCAACACATGAACACTAACAAAGTTGAAACGAGAGGTCAGAATATCAGTCCTGTTGAGTTCGTTCATCATAATTATGTACAGGGGTAGGGTTTTATCAGCGCAAAGTCAATCGTCCATACTGATCCCTAAATTATTTAGCATTCACACGTTGAAGATCAATAAGAAAATTTATCACTGGTTGGAAAATCACTTTCACTGTTCATTTCTCAAAACTATTATCGTAGCATTTCGACAAACACTTCTTAGGCAACAGTAATATTAGGATTTGTAAAATACAAAGTTGTTCATAATAAGTGAAATACACTATGATTTACATGGACCTTGAGCATTTTTGTGGATTCAAAAAAAATATCTATTGAAACATAGATCTCAATCCAAAGTCTGTCAAAAATAATTTTGACTTAATCAAAAATATAATTATCCCAAATATAACTTCCATTCCATATGGATTCAGTCAACAAATTAATTAATTATTCCTTGAAAACATTAATTAGGAAATTTGAAATATCTTTAACATGTTTTATAATGAATCAAATTATTATTATTATTATCAAAGTTATTTTGACAAAATGTTAAATGTGTTCAGCATCAACTTATTAAAGAAAATGTGTAATTATTTTTATAGGCTCTGAAAATCCTTTCAGCTTATAGTGGTTGTTAATAAGTAACAATTTCAAACAACAGCATTGGCCCATATGATTGACACGTGATAAAAATCCCAGAATTATAAATCAGCATTTAGACAAGGGTAAAGCTTTCCTGAATGAAAGGAACTAGTAGAATAACATTTTCCGGGTAAGCAATTACTAGAAATATTTTCAAACACGTGGATCAACAGTAATTTAATAATGATGGTTCACAAAACAACCTGTGGTTATATTACGACGAAAGTGTGGCGAAAAACGGCTATCCTACTACTGTACATCAAAAACATCCAACCTACAATTTGATTGGTGCTCCATTTTACACAACCTCATTCCTGCGACTTAAATTGCGCACTCAGAATGGCATATAATTATCTGCACACACACAATGACATCTTCCCAAATTATACAAAATAATCAAGCCTTTGCTTGTTATGACAAATGGAAGATTAAAAAATCAGTAAACCTCACCAATATGTTTACGACAATATCCAATATAATTTTACCATCAGAAATTCCACACAGTGTAAATATTAGCAAACGTTGTGAAAAACGCTGCGTCATAATGATTTTATTTTATATAAACTCTAGCAAAACCCCTGCTTTATACATGCTTAGCTTCCAATTTCACTTCTTTCCGTGTCTTTATCAAAACTTTAAATATGAAATGCAAACGTGAAACAATTTCACTGAATTTAAACTGTTCATTATACGTGGGCATGTGTTAACCACTAACCTTCGGAATTAACAAATATCCGATTTAGAGTATGACATCAAATGCCAACTGTATTAATCATACAACCAGAAAATGATTATTATAAACCACAAATGTTTATTATTATTATTCCTGAAAAATAGAAAAATAATAATTATTATTAAATCCCATTATAATAATTATTATTATTATTATGTTCGAAACTAGATTTAAAGTTATCAAACTGTTCGGGGAATATCACCCTCGACTTCAAAATGATGGATAACTATCCATTCCTCAACTTAGATTAATTCTTAAATCTCAAATTATGACGGCTAATGACAGCAACAAGGAAAAAATATTGAATTAAAATAAATGCTCGTTCTGCTCGTCCATAAATATCGAATCGTATAAATCTGAGTAAAAATCAACTCAGGTCCTAGCTCAGGTTTCGAAAGAAAATATTTGCAAAAGCAAATAAACATATCGATGACAATAGAGAAAAAAAAATATGTGTTGGCAAGACTGTAGAAAATATGAGAAAATCCAACTAACTACGCATAGAAATAATGTAAATTGCAGCTTACATTCTTGTAGGTCTCGATGGTAGAAATCTGGACTGAACCAGACTACTCAGTCTTCCTGTTGTCTGTCCCATTAGGACGCGTAATTAGATTCTGGTATCAGCTTCCATATTATACCCACAAGCTGTTTACGCAGACATAGTGGCGATTATAATGTCTTGCAGAAAAATGTTGTCAACTTCAAGAGCTGAAGTGTAGTTGACAGGGGTCTGATCTAAGCGATCCATGATGAAATAATTACCAAGACCCACTGTGATACAATCAGTATTCCAATACTCTTACAATCTTTTCAGCACAATTACAAATTCTGTCGAGTTGGCTGGGCAAAGCTTCTCACTTTTCAGATCGCACAAGGCTAAACCTGTATTCCCATTCGGCTTTCGAATTGTAATATGCAAGACTGATTTTGAAGTTACTGACTTATCTTGGCTGGTCCAACTATTGGATATAAATAATCCAGCTATAAGTGAATGTGGACTGAAGAAAAAGTTGTAGACATAGTCTACCATATGTCCAAGTTGTAGCGGTAAGAATTACCTAGTGCCACAGACTTATTTCACTTCTGTGAAACCGAAGAAAAGTTCTAAACTCACTCGAAATAGTTTAACACTTTCAGTAACCATGTACTGTCGAAAATTCTAAGTCCACAGCTTGTGCTGTAAGTTGAAGTTTAAATGCAACCATGTGCTCGGTGATAATAACGATGTTCGAAGTTCGGTGATAGTCAAGCGGCTAGAGCGCTTACGTAGCGTAGCACGACCAAGTCAACGGAGTGCTTGTGATGAAGTGAACATACCTATGCCTGCGAGGCTCGCCTTATATACCCATCCGCTTGCTGGCTCGAGGTCACTGCGGCGAAAACGCTGGAACTAAAACAGCTCATAACTCGGCTTCTGTTCGATCAATTTCTTTGAAACAAAGCTCATTCTTCTTCTCTTGTTCTTGCCAGTAATCTGATATAGGTTTCATGTTTCCATAACAACGAGAAATATTTAGTGACATATAGGCTCGACTATGACGCTCTCCTCCTACGTCACTTACCCACTTCTTGGCTGTAAATTCCTTCGAAAAGCTTCTGAGAAGGTTTGGAGCGCGCTATTGAAACATACATATCCGAACTTAGAATCGTGGCCTGTTCCCTTAAATCTAGGCTCACGGCTTGTACCCTTCAATCTAGCCAACTGGATTTGGTTACATCCACCCCGCACATAGCCAAAAAATAATAATTTGGCAAGATTTTTTTTCCACACATCAAGCTATCTGGTTCTTGAATGATAGATCTTCAAACTTGCAGAATAAAAAGTTCCCACGATGATACCAGTTCGTGTATTGGCTATCTTGTAACTACCGTTGTTGTTACACTCATTAATTCGATAGGATCCGGAGTATAAACTCGGAAATTTGGAAAAGATGCGGTTTTGGACATCAGAGGGTACTGGTCGCCTCACCAAAACAGGGGTTCCTATACGCAAGGGTCTGCGGAATCGTCTCCCTCTGATTCTGCGCTCTCTCTTTAAAGCTCTGCTTCTCAAACTGTCTAAAGCTAGAATTTCCCTCCTTTGACGACTGGGTTCGATCTCAGGTGGAATTGAGATTATCTGATCCCAAAGTCTCGTTGGCTTGATTCCATGGTGAAGCAACTTGGGTATCTGTCCAGTACTCTCATGGACTGTAGAATTTATGGATTCGGCTGCTAAAAGAATCACATCCATCCATTTCCAATGCTTGTTTTGACAATACAATCGGCAGAATTTGGATATTTCAGCCATAACGCGTTCAGCAGGATTGCTCTCTGGAGGTCTAATTGATCATAGAAGTTGTTTGATGCCTAAATTATCCATGGCGATCCTGAATTCCAAAGATGTAAATTGGGATCCATGGTCTGACAGAAGGAATTCCGGTTTGCCTGCTTCCGGGATTACGTTATTCCTGATCCTCTTTGCACAATGTTTTGCATTCGCCTTCTGCATAGGATGCAACATAGTGTACTTGGTGAAAACATCAAATGTCACAAGAATGTACCGATTTCCTCTCTTCGACTTTGGAATTGGACCATAAATATCGGTAGCAAAGATTTCACAAGGCGTTATAGGAATAATAGGCCTCGGGGCTTCCCTTAACAATTTGGAATTATGCTTACTTCTCTGGCATAAGACGCATTCACGGATGGTGTTTGTAACAGGCTTTCTCATCAGTTCCCACGAAAATCTCTCTTGAATCACTTTAATGGTTTTGTCTACTCCAGCGTGCCCTGACATGCGATGTGCCATCCAGATGATGGGGACTTGAATGCGTGGAGGTACAACAACTCTCAACTTGGTATGGTCTGGATCCACAAACTTATAAATCAGGCCATCCAGTACCAATAATTCCCTGGAAATTCTTTCCGTTGTAACAAAATCAGCATCTGCTGGATCCAAGTCACCATGAAGAAAACGATAAATGTTCCTAAGTGGTCTATTTCTCCTCTGAGATAAAGGTAAAGTCTGAGCTTCCTCAAAGTTTCTTCATCTTCCAAAGGTAACGTCACTTGCAAAATTTTCCGTGTAGATTCCACTGCTCTGCTCAGTAAATCTTCTCCTATATTCAACATCCCTGGAGTGTGTTCAATGACTAAGTTGGATTGCTGTATGAAGAGCGACCATCTCGTTATCCTTTCACTTGCAAAGTTTGTTCTCAGAATAAACTCTAGAGCATGGTGATCGGTTCTAACAATAACCGAATGTCCTATCAAAATCTTCTTCCATGTTTCCAAAGCAAATATGACTGCGAGTGCTTCTAGTTCGGTAGTATAATAGTTCCTCTCTGATGGACGGAGTTTCCTACTTATAAAAGCCAGATAATGACTTCTATGATCGTCATCTTCTTGAAAAAGAATCGCTCCAATCCCTACGGTGGACGCATCAGATTCTATAATAAATTTCTTCGTGAAATCAGGATACTCTAACTTGATGCTATTTACCAATAGACTCTTGGCATCTTGAAACGACTGCTCACAATCTTCATTCCATTTCCATTTATTATCCTTTTTCATCAATTCCTGAAGAGGTGCGACTGTCTCAGCGTACTTGGGACAATGCCCTGCGAAGAATTGGCATGTGCCTCGAAAACTGCGAACATGCTTCACTCAAGTAGGTCTGGAAAAATTCGCGATAGCTTGGATTTTCGTTTCATTCGGGCGGTAGCCCCCACCATCCAATATGTGTCCCAGAAATTTGATCTCTTTCTGAAAGAACTGACACTTTCGAATGTTGACCTTAAAACTGGCCTTCCTCCAATCTTCGAACAACATTCGGAGATGTAATAAATGTTCTTCTTTGCTCTCAGATGCAATGATAATATCATCCATATATCGGACTGCTATTTCCGTTACTGCTGGACTCAAATTCTGTTCAAGAGCTCTAATCAAAACAGATCCAGACGTTTTGATTCCAAATGGTAGACGTCGAAAAACATAGGTTTGTTGGTCAAACATAAACCCTCTAATTTTTTTGAGTCTTCACTAAGCTTAATGGTAGGACGAAGTGAGATCAATATTTGAGAACCAACTCTTGCCTAGGAATTTCCGAAGTAATTCCCTAATAATAGGTGGACGAACAAAGATGATATAAAAAGTACGTTGGCTCAGGCAAAGAAAGCATTTCTACAAAAAAGGAATCTGCTGAACCCTTTAGTATTGCAGTGTTTATATGTAAGAAATCTTAATCAAGGGGTCGCGCTCAGTTCATAGTGTGATGTTTACGTTCGCCAAACAACATGCTCTACTGAGGCAAGGGTCATAGGATTAAAACTATAATTAAGAAAGAAGTGACAAGACATAAAATAATAACATAATTTAATGACTATTTGTGCAAAAAGAAATGAATACAAACAACAACAAAAATAAAATTCCTCCCTGAATCTTCCCCATGACAAAAATATCTATCAACTGTTGAGGAGTCAGACGGATCTCCCCCTTATAAAAATGTGGATCCAAGTTCCACTAACTTGCATTGGATTTTATGTATGCGTAATGACTAACTGCGAGGAATGAGTACTTTGGATGACTGTTCGTTTACATCGGGTAACAGCCACGATGCTTACGAACAATCATCTCGTAAATCAACGTTTACGGATATGGGACACAACACTAATAAAACCCCTTAAAATTAATGCTGACACACAATCTAAAATCTAGTATTTACAGGAATCTCCCTCGGGACCCTTCTTCAATGCGGTGACGCATCAGACAAATGAGCTGCCAACCCGGCCAATTGCTCAATACACAAACAAGGAAAGACAGCATCGCACGTGACTACACGGGTCACAAATATGAAACATAAACATGGAATTAAACCAACAACAACAAAAGCCTCAACGGCTGAGATTACCTTATATGAACAAACATGCACGTTAAGCTAACGCTTCGGAGATTATAGTGATTCGTAGGCAACTCCCATTTATTTAAACAATTTTTACCATTGATCAGTTCTTATTCTGTATTTCAAGTAACTTTACGGGGCCAAAGCACTCCCTAATGACCTTGCTGCAATCCATTCAGCCCGCCTTGTGAAACCAGGTACCCCCTACCACAACACCTGTCATCGTCCAGCCCAGTGTGTAAAAATAACCTGACCAACTGTCCCGTTATCTCGTAGAATCAACAGCAACAAATCTCAACCACATAAACATATGGTAAGACAGTAATCGAAATAGCCACATATGTCCTCGCAAGGTAACGATATGGGCTTGGCATCAAGCTGACAGAAATCAGTCTACGCTGAAATTCCCGCTTGTAATGACCAATAAAAACACACACACACACACACACACTGCTGGGAATGACATAACACTTTCACACAGGTCGGTTGAATAAGATGCTCACAAACTATTTAAGAAAAATATTAAAACCTACGAGAGAGCTGACTGCTCCTCGCCACAAATCACATTGCTCCAACGGCAATAAAATCACTGAATCTGATCAATAATAAACATTACAAAGATTAATTTACCCTCCAATCTACTGCATGATTATACTAATTCAGTCCTACTTCTGAAACACAACATATCTCCGAGAGACGTTTCTCAACCGCATTACGTAAACATATGCGAACACGGTCGTCCACATAGTCACGTTAGTTTAAAAAAACAAGGAACTACAACTAAATAAAATTGTGCGAGCTGTTTCCATGCAAAAGGTGTGTCAGACCAAAACTAAATACTCTACGTTAATCAACACAAGCAAGATATTTACAAAAACTATTTGTCCCATATACCATAAGTTAATTTATCAGATAATAAGAATATTATTCAGTACTCATCCTCAGCCAATCACCGTCAATGGACATCTGCAGCCATTTCCCAACTTGATGCTGTTTAGCTCGTCTCACACATCTCGACGTAGTGTTGTCGGTTCCAAACTTCTTCCATGGTCAGTGATGTCATCTCTCGTGCTGATGTAAAAAAGTTATAAATTATTATACACTCGATATCTGACTACTAAATTCGCCGTTCTAGGTACTTAGTTCCCCAGAAACAGTCTGTTGGCGAATTGTCGAAGATACTGTCCCTACAAAAATAGAACAGTGACCATCTATCACACTGATTTTAGCACACTTTAGTATTAATAAAAATCTGTGTCCTCATGACACGCAAGGTACATGTGCCTACGTCCTTGGACGCGCAAAATGTAGTATAACCTGTGTCTTCCGACACACAATGTATAAGAGTAGTAGTCTTGGCTCTTCACGCCACTTATAAATGAACTGGCCCTAGGTATCGATGGAGGGGGAAATTATATAAAAATTTCTCAAAATAATAGTGGTACAGTAATGAAACAAATATCACTGAACTCGTAGAATTGCGCAGGTCAAGAATATGCCCATTAATTAAAGAATCGATCGTAGAGATGTTGTCTAGCCGATCTCCCGCGTTAATGCTAGATATCGCGTGCCCAAGCTAGACTTGGCGCGCTCGTAAGCATTCATCTCTCATTGGCTCCACACTTTCTGTTAACTTCGCGGTTTTATCAGACCTCGGCTTCGTAGGAGTGTCCAGTGTTACCATCAACCACTCACGTTACTGCATTATATTTTTTCTAGGCGCGAATAGTACAATGCACATGCCATAAGCGTGTCTCACCACGCGTCCCTTTTATTTTGAGGTGGCCACCACCTGTCCTTCTGAATCATTGCTATGCTATTTCTTTTCACAATCCTTAAGTATTTAGCCTTTTGTCGAACTGCTGCAGGTATGTCCCAACTGTCTCCAACAAATGCTTGAAATTTCCCCATCTTCGTCTGGCTATTTTATGACGCTGGTGGAAATATTAATTAATTGAAGAAATAAAACATCGAATCATTTATCCATCAGAGGATAAAGGGTTCACAACTCCTCCACTCACAAAATTTCGAACTTAGGATAAAGTCGACAATTTTTAAAAGACTTCCGTAAGGCCAATTTGTTTTATTTCAGAATCACCCCTTTTCTATTACTTGGTCTAGCCGCTCCTGTCTTGAATGGCATTTACTCGTTTTATTTCCTGCTTGGACCTCCCCTCTCAGTCTGCTTGCGTGACGCGCTACTGCCTGAGGCAACACTCTGCCCGCCTCGTTAATGATTGTCAACACCAACTCCACTTCCTTCTTCACGTGCCGTACTCAACTGCCTCCCGTACACTTGGTTGATATTAGGACGTCCATATATTTAAACTGCATCATTATTTCGGCGCTCCCATGGTTCGCTTCTTCGATAAGTTTTTAAGTTTGCTGCATTGTAGACCGACATTGTTCCTGTGCTTAACTCTTTCACTCTGTATGCATTATTTCCTAGGTTTCTTACAATAGAATAGGGTCCTATGAACTTTTCACAGAATTTGCTGAAGATTTTCTTCTCTGGATCCGATGTAGCGGGTCGTTTCACCAAAACGAGCTGCTTGATTTCTAGATCACGGTGAAATCTCTTATTTCTCAATCGCCGTAATCTGCGATCTGCTTGTTTTCTCATTTAGGCTCTCGTTCTCTCAATTCGCAGGTCAGGTGCTATCATGGGATCTTGTGGGCAGTTAATGATGCTTTTCCACGTTCTCACTGGATACTCGTTTTTGTGTAGGACCATAGGGATCTGTCCTGTTGACTCGTGCCTGGTAGAATTCATGCATGTCTCTACATCCTTAATTTTATCCACCCAGTTATGATGTTCTTTGGGAATAAAGATTCTCAAGTATGATGTTACACATTTTATTGCTCTTTCACTTGGATTAGCTTGGGCATGTCGGATACTGCTTAAAACGTGTTTTATACCCATGTCCTCCATACCTTTCTTGAATTCGGCGCTTGTAAAATAGCTGCCATGATCTGACAATATAAATTCTGGTTTTCCAAGGAATGGAATAACTCTATTTCGAATACGACTGAGTACTTGCTTCGATGTAGTTTTCTGAATGGGGCATAATACGACAAACTTAGAAAACACATCAATGCACACAAGCAAGTGACGGCAACCTCGCCTTCCTTTCGGGATTGGACCGAAACAGTCTAGGGCCAGTAGCTCGCATGGTTTCTGAGGTAGCAATGGTCTAGGATACTGCCTCATTAAATAGTTATTGGGCTTTGTCCTCTGACAAGGATCACAAGTCGTAATGACGTCACATATAGTTGTTCTCATACGTGGCCATGTAAATGTCTCTCCTATTGTCGCTTCGCACTTGTCTACGCCGACGTGTCCGTAACTTTCGTGAGTATGCCATGTCAATCCTCGCTGTAAAGATGCAGGTACTAGTATGCGTAACTTGGTGTGGTCATTATCTACCCATTTGTGCAGCAAATTGTTGACATAAACATATCTTCCTTCTTTTGCTTTCGTTTCTCGAAATGCCGGTGTTCCTGTAGGTAGCTGCTTTCTGAAGTATTTGATTAATAGCATCATCCATGGTTCCGCTTCCTGTTCTCGCTGTATCTCACGTAACTCCTCCAAGAATTCCCGGTCCTTCGGTGTTAACTCCAAGTGGTGTACCATCGCTGTTTCTTCAACATCAGGCTCTGGGTTCCTGCTGAGTGCATCCGGAATCACGTTCATCTTCCCTGGACAATGTTCAATCTCAATGCTAAACTGCTGAATGTATATAGACCAACGTGTCACACGTTCGCTTGCCATCGACGTCATAAACAAGAATGTTAATGCTTTGTGATCAGTCCTAACAACAATGGGGTATCCATAAATTATTCGTTTCCATTGTTGAAGCGCATGAAGGATGGCCAACAGCTCTAGTTCCGTTACAGTATAATTGAGCACGTGCTTACGCAATTTTCGGCTGACAAATGCCAAATATGTTTTATGTTGCAGGTTAGCTGGATCTTCTTGGTAGAGCATGGCACCTATACCAATTAGTGAAGCATCCGCTTGATTATAAATTTGTGCTTGAAATCTGGATATCCTAACTTAATGCAGTTTTCCAGTAGCTGTTTTGTTGCTTGGAACGCCTTCTCACATTCCGCATTCCATAACCATTTATTATTCTTTTTTAGCATTTCCTGCATTGGAGCTACAGTCTCCGTGTAACCTGGACAGTTTTCTTTAAAGAATCCCGTTACGCCTAAGAGAGCCCGAATGTGCTTGACTCTCGTTGGTGTAGGGAAATTCTTTATCGCTTCGATCTTAGCTGGATTTGGCTTCACTCCCTCCTTGTCAATGATGTGACCCAAATATAAGATCTCGCTCTTGAAGAAATGTGATTTCTTCAGGTTTACTTTGAAATTTGATGCATTAAGGTTGCCTAATACTTTATCTAAATTTTCCATGTGAATTTCAATGTTGTCGGATGCCAGAAGAATATCATCAATGTAGCGCACCGTCATCTTCATAACTTCCTCGGTTAGATTTCGATCCAGGGCTCGGATTAAAGCACAGCCCGCTGTTTTGACTCCGAAGGGCATTTGGACGAAACAAAACGTTTGGTTATCGAATAAGAAGCCAGTTAGAAGCTGTGACTTCTCATCCAATTCAATATGGTGGAAACTGGACGTCAAATCCACTGATGAATAGATGCTCTTGTTCTTAAAGCCTTTTAGTACGTCTCTGATAATTGGCGCTCTGACATACTCAGGAAAAATGAGTCTCATGTTGAGATTTCTGGCATCTAAACAAAGTCTAATAGACCCATTTGGTTTTGTGACTGCCAAAATCGCATTTAGATAAGGTGTAGGTGTCTTCCTTATCACTCCAGCTTATAACATATCATCTATAATGACCTTGACTTGACCACGATATTTTTCCGGAATTGGGTACAATCTGCTTTTGAAATGTGACCAATCCTCGACTTGCATTGAATATTTGAAATTTAATATTTTCCCAGGTACTGTATCGAATACTGCTTTGTGCTTCCTTAATATCTCTTCCAATTGTTTTCTATGTTCACCCCCAAGTTGAATGTCATTGAGCCGCTCCTGTAGTAACTCTTCAAATTGTGCATCACTTTCATCTCCTTCTGTTAATAAAGACCATATCTCCTGGGATTCACTCTCCTCATCTAGTTCCACAACAGCTCCTTCTATGATGTTATCTTCTGCCTTTCGTATCTCCTCTTCCGTCTCTTCTGATATTGCTTCCAATGCCCAAGAATTTACATCTCTTCCGGTAGTGATTTCATCCATATGCAATCCCACGTTTTTCTGTTGATCATACTCTCTAAAACTGACTGTATTCTTGTGCAAATCTATCACTGCTTGATAGTCACAAATGAAATTTGCACCAAGAATTATATTAAAATTCATCTTTCCCATGATAATGAATGTTTGCCCAAAAGTGTGTTCCAATATGTTCAGCTCTAAGTATGCCTGACGTTTACAAGTGACGGTGCGTTCAGGAATAACACCCCTCACTTTGAGTTGTGGTACGGGAATCACAGGAATATTCTGACTCCGTCCCAACTCTCGAACCAAGGCCTTCGATACCAGACTGATCTGCGACCCCGTATCCAATACATATCTTATATTAATTCCACCAATCCTCGCGTAAATAATGGGTAACTGCCTAATTTCATCGTTCCGTGGTTTCACCGTCTCCTCCAGGCAATCTTCTGGTAAAGCAATCCATTGTTGTATGTTCGCTACTATCCATCCATCTTCAACTTCCGACTGTTGCGTTTGTAGACTGTCTTCTTTATCCAAATTTAGCATTTTTTTAAGCTCCGCTGCGACTCCCATCATCATTTTGTCGCCCACGCCCTTGACATTCCTCTTGTCTCAGTAGACTTCCAGCTTCCTCAGTATGTGTGTCTGGATTCTTCATTTTCCCAATGGCTTTCTGCCATCGCCCGTGCTCTCCACCTTGACTAGCGTGTAATTCCTCTAGGTAATTTTGTGATTGAGCGTGCCTATCATCCCAGTCATTTCGATAATTACGTGGCTCTTCTTGATTTTGATCTCTCCTTCCTTTCCATCTTTGATTCCCATTATAATTACCGTATCTTCCATAAGGCCTCTCATTTCATCGATTTTCACGCCATTGTTGATATCCTCTCTGTTGATATCTATTGTTGCCTTGATATGACCTATTGTTGTAATTATTTTCGTTACACTGGTACGGTCTGTTTTCTACCTCTTCCGGGTTTCGCCTAGGTGTGGATGTGCTTGTATTTGTACCCTGCGTTTTGGTGTTCGCCTGTTTTGGTTTTATGACCTCTGTCGTATTTACTAACTCCAGTTGTCTTCCTCCTCGATAATGACTATGAGATGTAGTCTCATCTATCTGGCGTAATATCTGCTCTGCATGTAAGGCCGTACTAACGTTCGCTGCGACTAGTACTTGTTGCACGTTGACTGGTAATTGCCGCGCTATAGTCATCACCAGATCCGCTTCATTTAAAGGGTAATCAAGGTCGCGAAATTTTAGCATTTGCATGTTAAAGAAATCTGAGTATTTCGTTTGCTGGGTAGTTTGATATTTCCTAGAGTAAAGCTCCATTCTTAGACTCTGTTGTAATGCCGGCGACCAGTACTTGCGCAGAAACGCGATTTTAAAATCCGTCATAGTTCCAAAGGTATATTTGAAGCTTAAAAACCATGTAAGGACATTTCCTGATAAACATCTTTCCATCATCCTTAACCTACGTGCTTCAGGTACCCCAGTGTCATTATAATGATCTTCAATTTCTTTAATGAAGGCTTTAGGTGTCACCCCTGAATTCTCCGTGTACCTCTGCGGTTTATAATCGTTCGAGCGAATTACTTGGATAAGTTGTGTGGGCTGATGACCGTCCTGTGGCGTGGAACTCCTTTCAATATTCTTGCGAAACCCCTCCGTGTTTGTCAATAATGGGCTCTCCGTCTGAGTCGGACTCCCTGCTGTGCTCGTCCCGTCCGGGCTATTTGAGTCGTCCTGCTTGTCTTTCATGGTTCCCGTTTTAAATATCGAGGACTGTTCTATTGACCTGAGTTCAGCTTTAATGATCCTGTCTGTTTGTTCTTTAAGCTTATTCTTAATTTCTTGTTCTAATGCTTGAATACGAGTATGATTTTCGCCTACTGTCTTAAGGATGGTTGATCTTTCCTCTTTAGAATCAATATTCATTTTTCGCCAATCTTTTCTTATCTGCTCCTTAATTGTGCTTACTTTCTCTTCAATCTGGCTTTTGGCGTCATCCTGATTACTTTCTATCTGGCTCAGCCTTTCTTCCACTTTCGCGCTATTTTCGTCAATGGTACTCTTTAATTGATCCTGATCCGCTTCTAGGCTTTTCCATTGCTCCGCTGATTTTATTTCGAGACGGTCCATATCTTTAATTATGCCGGATATATTTTCGTCTACCGCTGATAATTGTTGCTGAATGACCTTGCCGCTTTTTTCCATTTCCTTAAATCGTCCTTCCAACTTATCCTGAGCTATCTTGACCTCGCTCGTACTCATAGTGCATGCTAGTTCAATTTGCTCTAATTTAGCTAACACCGTTTCATCCAGAATGCTAAGTTTTTGATCAAAAATAATTTCCATTTTCTTAATCTGATCTAATTGTTTTTCATTGTTTTTACTAACATCTAGGGCCAGCAATACCATCTGTTGATTAGTGTGATCCTTCATCTCTGCGGTTAATGCCTCTAATTGGTTCGTGTTTTTAACGTTCTGCGCCTCTAACTGCGAATTTATAGTGTCATTGATTTCACTTTTTAATAATCTAGCTTGTTCCGCCTGATATTCATTTTGTTCAATCCTACTGTTGTTTAATTGTGTCCACAATGATTCACTTTGTTCAGATAGTTTTGTGTTTAGTGATTCACTTTGTTCGGATAGTTTAGTTTTTAGTGATTCACTCTGCTCCGACAATTTGTTTATAGACTCACTTTTTTCTAACATAGTATTGCTTAATGATTCACTTTGTTCGGATAGTTTAGTTTTTAGTGATTCACTCTGCTCAGACAATTTGTTTATAGACTCACTTTGTCCTAACATAGTATTGTTTAATGATTCACTTTGTTCGGATAGTTTAGTGTTTATTTGTTCACTCTGTTCAGCCAATTTAGTGTCCAACAATTCCTGTGTCCTCCTAGTCGCGTTTTCAATGATTTCTTGAATCTGTTCTACTGTTGCCATGTTATACACTTTATATGAGACATTAGGGAAATTGCATAAATCAATGCCCCCTGACACATACATACAATCCCCATGCACATTTAACTTATTTACCCTACTCAGTTCATTTATAATTTACATTTAATCCCACTAGTCGATTGCATCTCTGAGTGGTTCTAATTTTACTCAATTTAATTTAAACCCAAGCACATATTCAGTCATTAAATTGTTATCCTGATCTGATATTAACACTGACTAATTAAAAAAGTATTAATTGTCATTTAAGGGACACTGGGACTGAAATTTTCAAATTCTATATAAACTGAGGTACAGCTTTGAAATTTTATATGGTTATGAATAGTCATATTATAAACCACTGTGGGAAACGTGAGCATTGTAAGTTGATTAGTTCTCCAGATATTAATTATTTTGTACATTTATTGTGCTAATTATTCAAGTTTTATAAAGGTCAGCCGCGTTAAAAAAAACAAGATAGTGTAACTTTTAGGTTATATTCTATTGCACTATAACAATTGGAAGAAACCTACGGATCCGATTTTGAATTGCATTAATGAGTGTCAAGAAATTAATTTTTTTTCATATCGAAGTTTTTTTTCTACAAAAAATCGTATTTTTTCCAGTTTGAATTTTTTTTGCAGCCATACCAAAAGTGCAATCTAAAAAACGATCCGCAGGTTTATAGTCATTGCAATGAAGATAATAAATTCCCATTTTGAAAGCAATATCATAAGATTTATGACGCGAGTAACATTTTGAATGCCTGAAAAAGTGAATCCGAGAAAACAGCAATTTTCTAAAATGATGCACAATTTACAAGGTTTCAGCTTACCAATGACATTAGGATTGTCCTACAGCATAGGTGACACCCTCCTTCTTCTGTTTTGCAGCTTCCTCCTTCATTTCAGTTAGTTTCACCTTCCGTCGACATGCCTTTCCCTTCTCCAATTATGACCGCGGACTTACATTCTTCCTGCGACTGTCACATCATTCAAGTGTTTATGCTGTGACATGAGATACTGAAGTTAGTCTTATTCCTGATTTCAACTCTGTTGTAGCACTACACCCCATGTAGAATTCTGCTACAGAATTACTAACAGCAATTTCAAGTATCTTCCGTGAAATAAAAATCTCCTTTGGGCACTTCCTCCAGATAACAGAATGCAGACTCTCATTCTGATTTTCAGTAGCATCTGGATAGTAGCTCATCTGATGCCAGCCTTTGATAAACAGGCATAATCTTGACAACTAAGGGTTCTTAAAGTTCTACAGCCATTTTGTCATGACTCTGTGGTGTTTTACCAGCTGCGATACTTCGATTGTAGAAACACCAAGACTCAGAACCTTCAGGACACTTACTGTGCTGGGGCGATTAAAGGACACACCGTGCATTTTAAAGCTTCGCCAGGGCTTTAAAAATGGCGGAATTCGGATAAAAACACTGCTATATGATCCGCAGGGGATAGGGGTGTATTAATATGGAAAATACCGAAAATCGACATTTTCCACAAATTTCACTAAAATTTCAGTCCCAGTGTCCCTTAAGGCTACCAGCCTCCTAACATTTTCATGAGTTTGACTTTCTAAACAATTCTAGTTTTAACTTTAATCATTGGGCGCCCGATATCACGTATATTACCTTTTACTTTAATTCAATAGACAAAAACGTGAACCGTATTTTACATTGAAAACTCCTGATTTTAATTTATCTTTCACACATTTGGCGGTATCCTCTTCGCCTCAATTACTTTTAATAAAATATCACTTTCCGGTGATTAAAATACTGTCATATCTGCCTGCACTTGCGGCATGTCAGTTTTACTCAAATACGCCAACTAAATGTGTTCCAGCAGCGAACCAGCAACAAAAATACACCTTCATTGTTGCGTCAGTTTTTAATGCCAACTACGCTTACATTGAAATGTGCAATTTCTCTGCCGTTACACCACAGTGAACCGCTCCACGCTTGGCCGCGCCAGTTTACCTCCTATGAACCCTTTAGTATTGCAGTGTTTATATGTAAGAAATCTTAATCAAGGGGTCGCGCTCAGTTCATAGTGTGATTTTTACGTTCGCCAAACAACATGCTCTACTGAGGCAAGGGTCATAGGATTAAAACTATAATTAAGAAAGAAGTGACAAGACGTAAAATAATAACATAATTTAATGACTATTTGTGCAAAAAGAAATCAATACAAACAACAACAAAAATAAAATTCCTCCCTGAATCTTCCCCATGACAAAAATATCTATCAACTGTTGAGGAGTCAGACGGATCTCCCCTTTATAAAAATGTGGATCCAAGTTCCACTAACTTGCATTGGATTTTATGTATGCGTAATGACTAACTACGAGGAATGAGTACTTTGGATGACTGTTCGTTTACATCGGGTAACAGCCACGATGCTTACGATCAATCATCTCGTAAATCAACGTTTACGGATATGGGACACAACACTAATAAAAACCCTTAAAAATTAATGCTGACACACAATCTAAAATCTAGTATTTACAGGAATCTCCCTCGGGACCCTTCTTCACTGCGGTACGCATCAGACAAATGAGCTGTCAACCCGCCCAATTGCTCAATACACAAACAAGGAAAGACAGCATCGCACGTGACTGCACGGGTCACAAATATGAAACATAAACATGGAATTAAACCAACAACAACAAAAGCCTCAACGGCTGAGATTACCTTATATGAACAAACATGCACGTTAAGCTAACGCTTCGGAGATTATAGTGATTCGTAGGCAACTCCCATTTATTTAAACAATTTTTACCATTGATCAGTTCTTATTCTGTATTTCAAGTAACTTTACGGAGCCAAAGCACTCCCTAATGACCTTGCTGCAATCCATTCAGCCCGCCTTGTGAAACCAGGTACCCCCTACCACAACACCTGTCATCGTCCAGCCCAGTGTGTAAAAATAACCTGACCAACTGTCCCGTTATCTCGTAGAATCAACAGCAACAAATCTCAACCACATAAACATATGGTAAGACATTAATCGAAATAGCCACATATGTCCTCGCAAGGTAACGATATGGGCTTGGCATCAAGCTGACAGAAATCAGTCTACGCTGAAATTCCCGCTTGTAATGACCAATAAACACACACACACACACTGCTGGGAATGACATAACACTTTCACACAGGTCGGTTGAATAAGATGCTCACAAACTATTTAAGAAAAATATTAAAACCTACGAGAGAGCTGACTGCTCCTCGCCACAAATCACATTGCTCCAACGGTAATAAAATCACTGAATCTGATCAATAAATAACATTACAAAGATTAATTTACCCTCCAATCTACTGCATGATTATACTAATTCAGTCCTACTTCTGAAACACAACATATCTCCGAGAGACGTTTCTCAACCGCATTACGTAAACATATGCGAACACGGTCGTCCACATAGTCACGTTAGTTAAAAAATAACAAACAAGGAACTACAACTAAATAAAATTGTGCGAGCTCTTTCCATGCAAAAGGTGTGTCAGACCGAAACTAAGTACTCTACGTTAATCAACACAAGCAAGATATTTACAAAAACTATTTGTCCCATATACCATAAGTTAATTTATCAGTTAATAAGAATATTATTCAGTACTCATCCTCAGCCAATCACCGTCAATGGACATCTGCAGCCATTTCCCAACTTGATGCTGTTAACTCGTCTCACACATCTCGACGTAGTGTTGTCGGTTCCAAACTTCTTCCATGGTCAGTGATGTCATCTCTCGTGCTGATGTAAAAAAGTTATAAATTATTATACACTCGATATCTGACTACTAAATTCGCCGTTCTAGGTACTTAGTTCCCCAGAAACAGTCTGTTGGCGAATTGTCGAAGATACTGTCCCTACAAAAATAGTACAGTGACCATCTATCACACTGATTTTAGCACACTTTAGTATTAATAAAAATCTGTGTCCTCCTGACACGTAAAGTACAAGTGCCTACGTCCTTGGACGCGCAAAATGTAGTATAACCTGTGTCTTCCGACACACAATGTATAAGAGTAGTAGTCTTGGCTCTTCACGCCACTTATAATTGAACTGGCCCTAGGTATCGATGGAGGGGGAAATTATATAAAAATTTCTCAATATAATAGTGGTACAGGAATGAAACAAATATCACTGAACTCGTAAAATTGCGCAGGTCAAGAATATGCCCATTAATTCAAGAATCGATCGTAGAGATGTTGTCTAGCCGATCTCCCGCGTTAATGCTAGATATCGCGTGCCCAAGCTAGACTTGGCGCGCTCGTAAGCATTCATCTCTCATTGGCTCCACACTTTCTGTTAACTTCGCGGTTTTATCAGACCTCGGCTTCGTAGGAGTGTCCAGTGGTACCAACAACCACTCACGTTACTGCATTATATTTTTTCTAGGCGCGAATAGTACAATGCACATGCCATAAGCGTGTCTCACCACGCGTCCCTTTCATTTTGAGGTGGCCACCACCTGTCCTTCTGAATCATTGCTATGCTATTTATTTTCACAATCCTTAAGTATTTAGCCTTTTGTCAAACTGCTGCAGGTATGTCCCAACTGTCTCCAACAAATGCTTGAAATTTCCTCATCTTCGTCTGGCTATTTTATGACGCTGGTGGAAATATTAATTAATTGAAGAAATAAAACATCGAATCATTTATCCATCAGAGGATAAAGGGTTCACTGCAGACATCGAATATAGATTTAGGTATTAGGAAGTCATTTTTGAAAGCCTTTGTCTGGAGCGTGGCGCTCTATGGAAGTGAAACTTGGACTATTGGTGAAGCAGAAAAGAGGAGAATTGAAGCTTTTGAAATGTGGTGTTACAGGAGAATGCTGAAGATCAGATGGGTAGATAGGGTTACAAACAAAGAGGTATTATGACGAGTGGGAGAGGAGAGATGTTTCTGGCGACTGCTAATGAAGAGAATAGATAGGTTGGTAGGACACATACTAAGACACCCAGGAATAGCAAGCTTAGTTATGGAGGGAAGGGTCGAGGACAAGAACTGTAAGGGCAGACCAAGGTTAGAATATGTGAAACAGATTGCCTCGGATGTAGGGTGTGGTAGCTATATAGAGATGAAACGCTTAGCTCAGGACAGGGAGGCATGGAGTACTGCACCAAACCAGTCAAAAGACTGAAGACTCAAACAACAACAGGTGGTCTGTCGTATTCAGGTAATAATCTCAAATTCAAATTCCGCTTGTCTAAACATAGCCGCAAACTGGCATCTGGTTTGGACACCACTGTCAAAGGATTCACATAAGAAGTTATGAATTTTTCAATACATTGTTATCTTCCATGTCTTTGATCAGAACCTTCACCTTGTCTCGATGCTTCTCGGCTACTGGATACAATTTTGCATGGTAGGGTGCGTCATCAGTGACTCGAATCTGGTATTCGAAATCCTTAATTTCCCCAGGTCGAATGTCAAATATATCCTTGAACTCGTCAAGAACATTTTCTAACTCTGACAATCTCTCTGACTTGCTATCTTCTGAGGACTCGCGAAATATCAAAGACATCTCCCCCGATGTCTTTTTCTTCGTTTCCCTCGAAGTTTATTTCCTCAATATTTTGAAATCTTACCGTTTCGGCACTCATATCAATCACAGCTTTATATTTCTGGATGAAATCTGCCCCTAAGATCATGTCGAAAGCCATGTCCTTCATAATCTCAAATACATGTCGAAAATCATGTCCTCCTATCCTGATGCATAAGTATAGCTGAGTTTTACACAGGGATGTCATATTGGGAATGATTCCTTGGATCTTGATTCCGGACACAGGAATGTCTTCAAGATTCTCAGTGAGTTTCCATAAGGCATACAATTTCTCATTTATCAAGCATAACATCGCCCCCGTGTCAGTCAGTGTATCGACAGGCTTGCTGAATACTTCACATAGAATAATTGGCAATTTGATCCTTGTTCCAATCTCCTTGCGTACATCATTATTTTGTATTAAATCCTCGTCCTCTACCTGACATTTGGTAATTCTATAAGTGAAAGTCTCAGTGAAGCCATTTTCTACTGCACATTTGGATTTTTTTTTTCATCTTTACCCTTATTTTGTGAAGTCCCTGAAGTACCGGGTTCACTCTGCCTCAATTGTTCCAGGTATTGTTTGTTTTCCTGGTGTCGTTCTTCCAAGTTCTTCCTCGCCTCCTGCTTGAACTCTTCGTTGGATTCTCTTGGATTTTCATTCTTTGGGTAATATCCATTACTTCTCCCAAAGTATCATTTCTCTCGATATCGCCCTTAATTTCCTCTTTGTCTTCCCCAATGATTTCGGAATGTTTTCCAGGTCTTGCATAAGGTCTATTTTCGTATGACGTAGAATTGCTCTGGTTCCATCTTTCATGTCTTGGATCATCCCTCGGCGTTTTCTCTTCTCTTCCGTCGCGAGGTGTCTGAGAATATCGGTCG
This sequence comes from Meconema thalassinum, assembly GCA_946902985.2. Taxonomy (NCBI): domain Eukaryota; kingdom Metazoa; phylum Arthropoda; class Insecta; order Orthoptera; family Tettigoniidae; genus Meconema; species Meconema thalassinum. The sequence goes on from OX336389.2 coordinate 1,153,002,477, forward strand.
GCCGTCTCCGTAAATATCGTGTTGTCGTTCTTTCCAGCCTTCTGATGAAAGAATTGGGCGATCGTGTGATCCAGTCTCTGTAAAACTTCTTCGAATTGCTCCATGCTGTATATGGCCGCTGCTATCAGTGTTCTCTGGACATCTGCAGGAAACTGCCTGATCAAAGCAGTAATCAGTTCATTGTCGGGCATCGGCGGATCTAAATGTTGGAGTTTGGACAACTCTCCTGAGAAATAAGTTGAGTAACTAGTAGGTTGTGAAGTGGAATATATTTTCGAGTACAACTCTGCTCTCACTTGCTGTTGGGTTTCCGGGGACCAGAATTTCTTTAATAATCCCCTAGAAAATTCGTCGAAATTGGTTAGAATAGTTCTAAAAGCCCTAATCCACGTCAAGGCGGATCCTTCTAAAATTTTTCTTATCACTCTAATCTCTCTTTCCTTCCCAATTTTGGAATCTTTAAGGTAGTCTCCTACTTCTCTCAGAAATTCTACAGGCGTCATACTTCCGGTTCCAGAGAATTTTGAAGGTTTATCTTCTACATTTTTGTAGAAGGTTATCAGTGTGGATTGCATCATCGACCTAACCTCCTCTGGTCTGTGGTGATTTCCTACTCTATTTATTTCCTCAATGTCTTTATCTCTACTTGTAGCTGTAGTTTTACTCTGAGGTTCTATAATGCTCTTCGCTTGTTTTGATAATTCAAAAATTTGTCATTAAGGGCATTTATGGTTTCCTTAAGTTCGGCATTCTCCTCACCTACTAATCTCTTTATCTCCTCGCTATCATCCTTGCTATGAAAATAATCACCCTGACTTATTTCTTTAACTGGATTCTTGATGTCCTCGATCTCCTTCTGATTTTCTTCAGACTTCTTTCTGATCTCTTCGGTATCCCTTTTGATTCCTTCTGTTTCCTTACAATTCTCCTTCAAGTTATTGGAAATTTGGTTCATCATCTTTTCATGATTTTTCAGTGAACTTGTCATATCCACGATGTCTTTTTGAGCTATTTGGATATCTTTCGTAATTACCTGGACATGCGACGTCAAAGTTTCCCTAATCTCTTTGATTCCGTCTTGAGGTTCCGTCTTAAGTGCGTCTTTGACCTCCTGGATAACTGTTGTCTTAATCTCAGTTGTCAACTCCTTGACTACACTCTGCTGAATCTCTCCTACTACCAGTTCTTGAAATTGTTCAGTTATACGTTGGATAACGTTATTTTCCATATCAGAATTTTCTTTCCGAACGCGAATTTCTAAGTTTACCATGTCTTCTCCTACTTTCCTGATTCCTCGCTCGATCCTATCAGCTAATGACTGAGATTTTTGGTCAGCATCGCGAAATTTATCTCCCATTATACTAGTGTTTAAAGTTAAGAAGTTTCGAGTTCATGAGTTTTCTCGAACAGTTTGGACATTTTGGTTTCTAAAGAAGCTCCTAATGCATCGGAATTTTCCATCATTTTAGCTTTCAAATTTACCGAGTTTTCCTCTAATGACTTTTCAAGATTTACTTTTAATCTGTTTTCTAAAACATCAGAGTTTTCTTTAAGTTTATTTTCTAAAGATGATTTTAAAGAATCAGAGTTTTCTTTTAAGTTTGTTTTCCATTGAATTCTCTAGATTAATTTTTAAAGAAGCGGTTAACCTATCTTCTAGGGTATCAGAATTTTCCATTAATTTTTCCTTTAAAGTATCAGAGTTTTCTTTAAGTTTAACCTCCATTTGATCAGTTGTGTCAATAATTTCTGCCATTTGCAGTGCAGCGCTCTTGGAGCTTTCCTCCATACGCTTCAATATCCTCATGATCTCACCCATGATTTATCAGAATACAATTCAAAATTAGGGGTATAAATGTAAGCATACACAGAGACTTAAATCTAAAACAACAATTATGCGTAGCTACTTGGATTTCTCAGAATAAAAATAGATATTCCCTAACATGAAAGTGATGGAAAAAATTCTCTACTATTAACAGTTAGAACAAGAGTTTAGTGCTTTTCAGTCGGTCAACACGAATGTACCCAAAAGAGATGGGTTATGCCCTAATCCTGAAATAAATTACATGAGATTAATAAAACACTAGGATGACCAGTTTCGATCGTCAAGCGATCATCATCAGATCCAATACACTTAGGCTATAAAATCTATGTTTGAAATACAGGTGAAAATATTTACAATATGTACAATTATTTAGTTGCAGTATTGGTACTGCAACTGTCAGTGTATGCTAAATGCAGTATATATGTTATGTGAAATGCTAAATGGTGATGGCTATCCGGAGATTGTACTTTAGAGAGATTATATGGTTGTAAACTATGGTTAAACTATAAAATTTTAGGCTAACTACTTATCTGATTGTCTTCCGTACTACAGCTATTCGCTGTTTCCGTGCTCACTTGAACTCGCTGTGCGGTCAACTGCGGTGGTTATCTTAACGACTGGTTTTTTTTCCCTGCCTTCCCCCCCTGTCCCTACGTGCTGTGGGGAGTGATCGCGATGTGTTTATGTGAGGTGTTGCCAACCTAGATAAGATGTATGTTATTGAATGAGGTGGATCTACAACTATTAAAGACCGTGGATTAGTCCTCGCCACGCGTGGAGCATAACCCATTCGAACTAAGCGTTGACGGTCTTATGAGGACGTCCCGGCACCTTTAATACTGCCTCTAATATGGGCCTTGGTTTATTGCAGAAGAAAAGTACATCGTACACCTGATCCAGATAACATTTACCTATTAAAAACCCCCTAATTTCCCCCCTTTTTTATCTAGCTTGGCTGTGTCGCTAAATTGTGTTTTGTTTCCGACAGGGTGTGTTTTTTAGTAGCGTGAAGAGGGGTGAGCTCTCCATGAACGTGTGTTCATTTAGATTGTTGGGATTGTTTCGTTTGGCTAGGTGTATCTCGATTGCTTCCTTTATGTCAAGAGCTCTGCCTTTCGATTCGTGATGGATTATTTTAAGGTCCGACTCTATGTTGGTAAAGCTATGCCCTGCGTCACACATATGTTCGCACACGGCATACCATATTAACAGTTAGATTTAACAATAATATAAAAAAAATACAAAGTCAATATCCTCCACCTGGATTCTAATTTAATGCAATCTTTCTGACATTCGAACGTATACTAAAATTTTATTTTTACACCCTAATCGATAAGCCATTATACAACAAACAAGTCCCACTCTAACTATTTGAATATTTAATATAAATTAAGTTTCCCCACTAATTGGGATTCCTATGAATTTATTTGTCCGAATATATTTTCCTATTCCCAAAATATCTATTGCAAAATCAAATCGGCGTACAACCAACCGTATAAAAATCGAGACCCACGTTCGAAGCCATTTCCCTCTTCTATCTTATTTTATGTGCCCGTTTGGACCGAAGTCCGGACGACCACTATGCATTTCACCAAAAATCAGTCAGCACGAGAATCAAAATATCCCGGGGCGCCAGATGGGTTAAAGTCGAATGCAAAGACCCAACAAAAAAAATGCTTAACTGATTTTCGGCTCGACGCAACAATAAGGATAGAAGGAGATTCATGAAAACGGTGATTGCATACCATAAAATTATCTCATTTTATTAAAACTTTAAAATGACATGAACGAAATATACCCAAAATGGCATAAAAGATGACTGGGAAAGAATAAATTATTTACACAATATACAATATCGCCAACACATGAACACTAACAAAGTTGAAACGAGAGGTCAGAATATCAGTCCTGTTGACTTCGTTCAACATAGTTATGTACAGGGGTAGGGTTTTATCTGCGCAAAGTCAATAGTCCATACTGAACCCTAAATTATTTGACATTCACACGTTGAAGATCAATAAGAAAATTTATCACTGTTTGGAAAATCACTTTCACTGTTCATTTCTCAAAATCTATTATCGCAGCATTTCGACAAACAATTCTTAGGCAATAGTAATATTAGGATTTGTAAAATACAAAGTTGTTCATAAAAAGTGAAATACACTATGATTTACATGGACCTTGAGCATTTTTGTGGATAAAAAAAAACAGAAAATATCTATTGAAACATAGATCTCAATCCAAAGTCTGTCAAAAATAATTTTGACTTAATCAAAAATACAATTTTCCCAAATATAACTTCCATTCCATATGGATTCAGTCAACAAATTAATTAATTATTCCTTGAAAACATTAATTAGGAAATTTGAAATATCCTTTAACATGTTTTATAGTGAAACAACTTATTATTATTATTATCATCAAAGTGATTTTGACAAAATGTCAAATATGTTCAGCATCAACTAATTAAAGAAAATGTGTATTTATTTTTATAGGATCTGAAAACCCTTTCAGCTTATAGTGGTTGTTAATAAGTAACAATTTCAAACATCAGCATTGGCCCATATGATTGACACGTGATAAAAATCCCAGAATTATAAATCAGCATTTAGACAACGGTAAAGCTTTCCTGAATGAAAGGAACTAGTAGAATAATAATTTTCCGGGTAAGCAATTACTAGAAATATATTCAAACACGTGGATCAACAGTAATTTAATAATGATGGTTCAAAAAATAACCTGAGGTTATATTACGACGAAAGTGTGGCGAAAAACGACTCTCCTACTACTGTACATCAAAAACATCCAACCACAATTTGATTGGTGCTCCATTTTACACAACCTCATTCCTGCGACTTAAATTGCGCACTCAGAATGGCATATAATTATCTGCACACACACAATGACATCTTCCCAAATTATACAAAATAATCAAGCCTTTGCTTTTTATGACAAATGGAAGATTAAAAAATCAGTAAACCTCACCAATGAGTTTACGACAATATCCAATATAATTTCACCATCAGAAATTCCACAGAGTGTTAATATTAGCAAACGTTGTGAAAGACGCTGCGTCATAATGATTTTATTTGATATAAACTCGAGCAAAACCCCTGCGTTATACATGCTCAGCTTCCAATTTCACTTCATTCCGTGTCCTTATCAAAACTTTAAATATGAAATGCAAACGTGAAACAATTTCACTGAATTTAAACTGTTCATTATAAGTGGGCATGTGTTAACCACTAACCTTCGGAATTAACAAATATCCGATTTAGAGTATGACTTCAAATGTCAACTGTATTAATCATACAACCAGAAAATGATTATTATAAACCACAAATGTTTATTATTATTATTCCTGAAAAATAGAAAAATAATAATTATTATTATTAAATCCCATTATTATTATTATTATTATTATTATGTTCGAAACTAGGTTTAAAGTTATCAAACTGTTCGGGGAATATCACCCTCGACTTCAAAATGATGGATAACTATCCATTCCTCAACTCAGATTAATTCTTAAATCTCAAATTATGACGGCTAATGACAGCAATAAAGAAAAAAAATATTGAATTAAAATAAATGCTCGTTCTGCTCGTCCATAAATATCGAATCGTATAAATCTGAGTAAAAATCAACTCAGGTCCTAGCTCAGGTTTCGAAAGAAAATATTTGCAAAAGCAAATAAACATATCGATGACTATAGAGAAAAATAATATGTGTTGCCATGACTGTAGAAAATACGAGAAAATCCAACTAACTACGCATAGAAATAATGTAAATTGCAGCTTACTTTCTTGTAGGTCTTGATGGTAGAAATCTGGACTGAACCAGACTACTCAGTCTTCCTGTTGTCTGTCCCATTAGGACGCGTACTTAGATTTTCGTATCAGCTTCCATGTTATACCCACAAGCTGTTTACGCAGAAATAGTAGCGATTATAATGTCTTGCTGAAAAATGTTGGCAACTTCAAGAGCTGAAGTGTAGTTGACAGGGGTCTGATCTAAGCGATCCATGATGAAATAATTACCAAGACCCACTGTGATACAATCAGTATTCCAATACTCTTACAATCTTTTCAGCACAATTACAAATTCTGGCGAGTTGGCTGGGCAAAGCTTCTCACTTTTCAGATCGCACAAGGCTAAACCTGTATTCCCATTCGGCTTTCGAATTGTAATATGCAAGACTGGTTTTGAAGTTACTGACTTATCTTGGCTGGTCCAACTATTGGATATAAATAATCCAGCTATAAGTGAATGTGGACCGAAGAAAAAGTTGTTGACATAGTCTACCATATGTCCAAGTTGTAGCGATAAGAATTACCAAGTGCCACAGACTTATTTCACTTCTGTGAAATCGAAGAAAAGTTCTATACTCACTCGAAATAGTTTAACACTTTCAGTAACCATGTACTGTCGAAAATTCTAAGTCCACAGCTTATGCTGTAAGTTGAAGTTTAAATTCAACCATGTGCTCGGTGATAATAACGATGTTCGAAGTTCGATGATAGTCAAGCGGCTAGAGCGCTTACGTAGCGTAGCACGACCAAGTCAACGGAGTGCTTGTGATGAAGTGAACATACCTCTGCCTGCGAGGCTCGCCTTATATACCCATCCGCTTGCTGGCTCGAGGTCACTGCGGCGAAAACGCTGGAACTAAAACAGCTCATAACTCGGCTTCTGTTCGATCAATGTCTTTGAAACAAAGCTCATTCTTCTTCTCTTGTTCTTGCCAGTAATCTGATATATGTTTCATGTTTCCATCTCAACGAGAAATATTTAATGACATATAGCCTCGACTATGACGCTCTCCTCCTACGTCACTTACCCACTTCTTGGCTGTAAATTCCTTCGAAAAGCTTCTAAGAAGGTTTGGAGCGCGCTATTGAAACATCCAAATCCGAACTTGGAATCGTGGCCTGTTCCCTTAAATCTAGGCTCACGGCTTGTACCCTTCAATCTAGGCAGCTGGATTTGGGCACAGTATCTCTTCATTGGTTGTTCACATTTCACAGTCCGCGGTTTTCTTGCAGAACACCTTCCATGGGTGTGGCTAAAACTTCACCCTATCTCAACTTTCTTACTCTCTTTCCTTGTCAAATGCTCAGAGACAATGACATATTTTAAACATATGTCGACGGCTTGGTAACGCTCTCTAGGTCCTTCACTCTGTTTCTAAAGGTGCCCCTTTAGCTTCAAGAAGGAGGCAATAAATACTTTGCAGCTCCGTCCCATTGTCAAGTGGGAGGTTCTCCCGACCCACAGTCACCACCTCATCTAGCTGAGTATTGTGAAATATGAGCCAGTGCCAGTGCCATTGCCCGTATTTCCACACAGAAAGAATACAATTTAGAAACATTAATATACTTGAATATTAAGGGTTCAGTATAATATCCGTATAGCACGTTATATTTCAACAAGCTACTACAATCAACATTCAATTATACTCCTTGAAAAGGACATATCGTTATAACTATGTAATTGCATTTAGGAGAAAGTAGGCTATATGTTGTGGTGTTTGAAGCCATATTTTCAGTGTTGCCTTAGTAAACAAGAGTTTAGTGCTTTTCAGTCGGTCAACACGAATGTACCCAAAAGAGATGGGTTATGCCCTAATCCTGAAATAAATTACATGAGATTAATAAAACACTAGGATGACCAGTTTCGATCGTCAAGCGATCATCATCAGATCCAATACACTTAGGCTATAAAATCTATGTTTGAAATACAGGTGAAAATATTTACAATATGTACAATTATTTAGTTGCAGTATTGGTACTGCAACTGTCAGTGTATGCTAAATGCAGTATATATGTTAGGTGAAATGCTAAATGGTGATGGCTATCCGGAGATTGTACTTTAGAGAGATTATATGGTTGTAAACTATGGTTAAACTATACAATTTTAGGCTAACTACTTATCTGATTGTCTTCCGTACTACAGCTATTCGCAGTTTCCGTGCTCACTTGAACTCGCTGTGCGGCCGACTGCGGTGGTTATCTTAACGACTGGTTTTTCCCTGCCTTCCCCCCCTGTCCCTACGTGCTGTGGGGAGTGATCGCGATGTGTTTATGTGAGGTGTTGCCAACCTAGATACGATGTATGTTATTGAATGAGGTGGATCTACAACTATTAAAGACCGTGGATTAGTCCTCGCCACGCGTGGAGCATAACCCATTCGAACTAAGCGTTGACGGTCTTATGAGGACGTCCCGGCACCTTTAATACTGCCTCTAATATGGGCCTTGGTTTATTGCAGAAGAAAAAGTACATCGTACACCTGATCCAGATAACATTTACCTATTAAAAACCCCCTAATTTCCCCCCTTTTTTTATCTAGCTTGGCTGTGTCGCTAAATTGAGTTTTGTTTCCGACAGGGTGTGTTTTTTAGTAGCGTGAAGAGGGGTGAGCTCTCCATGAACGTGTGTTCATTTAGATTGTTGGGATTGTTTCGTTTGGCTAGGTGTATCTCGATTGCTTCCTTTATGTCAAGAGCTCTGCCTTTCGATTCGTGATGGATTATTTTAAGGTCCGACTCTATGTTGGTAAAGCTATGCCCTGCGTCACACATATGTTCGCACACGGCTGAATGTGTTCCGTATCTTATCGCATTTCTATGTTCATTATAACGTGTGTCTACTCGCCTTCCACTCTGCCCGATGTAATTAGCTTGACAATCGGTGTCTTGGCACGTTATAGAATATACCCCTGACCTTGAATACGGGTCACGTTTATTTAGATTACTATTTAGGAGGTGCCTAGCGGTTGTGTTTTTCGTTGTGAAAGCTATCTTTATGCCTTGCTTTTTGAATAGGTTAGTGATTTTATATGTATTCGCATTCACATAGTTGAAACGCGCAAATTTTTTCTCATTACTGTCCGGTTTGGGAATCGTTTTATCTTTATTTTTATGTTTGGCTATAATTTGATTTATTTTGCTTGGCGAGAAGTTGTTTTCCCTTGCTATTTGCATAATAGTTCTTATTTCCTTATTATAGTTGTCTTTTGACATGGGTATGTTTAAAGCCCTGTGCACCATTGAATTGAAACCCGCTAGTTTGTGCGTACTGGGGTGATTAGACTGATTGTCGATTGCATGCGAGGTTTGTGTTGCTTTCCGGAATATGGAATATGAAAGGTCGTTGTCTTTACGTTCAATAGTTATATCGAGATAATTTATTTTCCGGTCTATTTCGGATTCCTTAGTGAATTTGATAGAATGGTGAAGGCTATTAATGGATTGGAGAATTGTTTCTTCGCTAGTTAGTTCAGTATCGTAGATGCAAATTACATCATCTACGTATCTTTTCCATATTACTATTCCCTTTGTTGAAGTCTTTTCTAAGAACGCATTTTCTAGTGCATTGATGAAGATGTCAGCGATTAACCCACTTAGTGGCGATCCCATTGCTAGGCCTTCTCTCTGTGTGTATATTTTATTGTCGAATTGAAACACGTTTTGGGTGAGAACGACCCTCAGTAATCTCACAATCTCTTCAATTTCTTTTGCCGAATTGTTGGATTTTAAGTTGTTTTCGATAGTGTTGATTGCTTCAATAATCGGAATATTGGTGTACATGTTAGTTACGTCGAAGGATACTAGCCTGAAGCTAGGTTTCATTTGTAGGGTGTTCAATGCTGTTACTAGTTCTGTTGTGTTCTTTACAGAGTTGTTTTTGTCGTTGGAAAGACGGCATTTTAAGATTTTTAGTAACTCTTTGCTGATTTTGTAATTAGGGGCATTCCTACAATTGACTATTGGTCTCATTGGGCATTCCTTTTTGTGTATTTTTGGTTGTCCCCTCAATGACGGTATTTTCGGGTTCATGTTTATTAGTTTTGATTTTTCGGCTTTGGTCAGTATGTATTCTGTTTCTTTTAGCGCACTTTTTATTTGTTTTTGGAATTTGTTGGTGGGGTCTTTTGTTAATTCCTTGATTTCGTTGTTGTTTAGGAATTCGACTGTTTTTTCAATGTATTCTGTTTTGTTCAAAATTACTGTAGTGTTTCCCTTATCTGCTTTTGTGATGATTAAGTCATGTTCTTTTATTTTTTGTTTCAACGACTTTATTTCTTTGATTTGTTTGTTGTTTTGAATGTTATTGCTATCGCCCTCTCGTTTGAGGATTTTCTTGGCTTCGTTGGTGGCGAGATTTTTGGTTAATTCCCTGTCTTCTGCTGGGAGCTTGTGACTGGCTATCTCAATATCTGTGATTAACTGTTTTATATTGTGGTTCGTGTGTGCGTCTGTGCAGTTGTATTTCAAACCTTTGTCTAACATATTCATTTCACCTTGAGAAAAGGTTACGTTCGTTCTGTTGTTTACTCTGCTGTGGAAATTGAATTCATTGTTATTCGTGTGTTGTTCGTTAGATTGATGGTTCTGTGTTTCTCCTAGTTTTCTTAATTTATTTTCTAGCGTTTCATGCTTCCTCGTTGCTCTGATTTTGATGGTGTCATGTAGGTGTTCGGTGAAGCTGTCCCATTGGGCTGCGTGCCAGAAATTACTTAGTTGCAATTGAATGTCGTATAATTGTTGGTTAATTTTTTGCTTTCTTATGTATGCAAATCTTAATTCGTTTTTTATCCAAAGCGCTTTGGCTTGTTTAGTTGAAATGATCGAGGCTGGTGTGTTCGGTACGGTTTTAATTGGTACGTATTTAGGGGTGAGGTTTAGTTCTATACATTTTTTGTTGAACCAAATTGACTTGTCTAAATTCATGAGTTTAAGCCTGAGTGATTTGAATTTCTTGGCTTCACGATTTGCCTGACTAGCCGTGAACATTGTGGTGTTTGAAGCCATATTTTCAGTGTTGCCTTAGTAAACAAGAGTTTAGTGCTTTTCAGTCGGTCAACACGAATGTACCCAAAAGAGATGGGTTATGCCCTAATCCTGAAATAAATTACATGAGATTAATAAAACACTAGGATGACCAGTTTCGATCGTCAAGCGATCATCATCAGATCCAATACACTTAGGCTATAAAATCTATGTTTGAAATACAGGTGAAAATATTTACAATATGTACAATTATTTAGTTGCAGTATTGGTACTGCAACTGTCAGTGTATGCTAAATGCAGTATATATGTTAGGTGAAATGCTAAATGGTGATGGCTATCCGGAGATTGTACTTTAGAGAGATTATATGGTTGTAAACTATGGTTAAACTATACAATTTTAGGCTAACTACTTATCTGATTGTCTTCCGTACTACAGCTATTCGCAGTTTCCGTGCTCACTTGAACTCGCTGTGCGGCCGACTGCGGTGGTTATCTTAACGACTGGTTTTTCCCTGCCTTCCCCCCCTGTCCCTACGTGCTGTGGGGAGTGATCGCGATGTGTTTATGTGAGGTGTTGCCAACCTAGATACGATGTATGTTATTGAATGAGGTGGATCTACAACTATTAAAGACCGTGGATTAGTCCTCGCCACGCGTGGAGCATAACCCATTCGAACTAAGCGTTGACGGTCTTATGAGGACGTCCCGGCACCTTTAATACTGCCTCTAATATGGGCCTTGGTTTATTGCAGAAGAAAAAGTACATCGTACACCTGATCCAGATAACATTTACCTATTAAAAACCCCCTAATTTCCCCCCTTTTTTTATCTAGCTTGGCTGTGTCGCTAAATTGAGTTTTGTTTCCGACAGGGTGTGTTTTTTAGTAGCGTGAAGAGGGGTGAGCTCTCCATGAACGTGTGTTCATTTAGATTGTTGGGATTGTTTCGTTTGGCTAGGTGTATCTCGATTGCTTCCTTTATGTCAAGAGCTCTGCCTTTCGATTCGTGATGGATTATTTTAAGGTCCGACTCTATGTTGGTAAAGCTATGCCCTGCGTCACACATATGTTCGCACACGGCTGAATGTGTTCCGTATCTTATCGCATTTCTATGTTCATTATAACGTGTGTCTACTCGCCTTCCACTCTGCCCGATGTAATTAGCTTGACAATCGGTGTCTTGGCACGTTATAGAATATACCCCTGACCTTGAATACGGGTCACGTTTATTTAGATTACTATTTAGGAGGTGCCTAGCGGTTGTGTTTTTCGTTGTGAAAGCTATCTTTATGCCTTGCTTTTTGAATAGGTTAGTGATTTTATATGTATTCGCATTCACATAGTTGAAACGCGCAAATTTTTTCTCATTACTGTCCGGTTTGGGAATCGTTTTATCTTTATTTTTATGTTTGGCTATAATTTGATTTATTTTGCTTGGCGAGAAGTTGTTTTCCCTTGCTATTTGCATAATAGTTCTTATTTCCTTATTATAGTTGTCTTTTGACATGGGTATGTTTAAAGCCCTGTGCACCATTGAATTGAAACCCGCTAGTTTGTGCGTACTGGGGTGATTAGACTGATTGTCGATTGCATGCGAGGTTTGTGTTGCTTTCCGGAATATGGAATATGAAAGGTCGTTGTCTTTACGTTCAATAGTTATATCGAGATAATTTATTTTCCGGTCTATTTCGGATTCCTTAGTGAATTTGATAGAATGGTGAAGGCTATTAATGGATTGGAGAATTGTTTCTTCGCTAGTTAGTTCAGTATCGTAGATGCAAATTACATCATCTACGTATCTTTTCCATATTACTATTCCCTTTGTTGAAGTCTTTTCTAAGAACGCATTTTCTAGTGCATTGATGAAGATGTCAGCGATTAACCCACTTAGTGGCGATCCCATTGCTAGGCCTTCTCTCTGTGTGTATATTTTATTGTTTATATTTTATTTTATTTTATTTATTCGACAATAAAATATACACACAGAGAGAAGGCCTAGCAATGGGATCGCCACTAAGTGGGTTAATCGCTGACATCTTCATCAATGCACTAGAAAATGCGTTCTTAGAAAAGACTTCAACAAAGGGAATAGTAATATGGAAAAGATACGTAGATGATGTAATTTGCATCTACGATACTGAACTAACTAGCGAAGAAACAATTCTCCAATCCATTAATAGCCTTCACCATTCTATCAAATTCACTAAGGAATCCGAAATAGACCGGAAAATAAATTATCTCGATATAACTATTGAACGTAAAGACAACGACCTTTCATATTCCATATTCCGGAAAGCAACACAAACCTCGCATGCAATCGACAATCAGTCTAATCACCCCAGTACGCACAAACTAGCGGGTTTCAATTCAATGGTGCACAGGGCTTTAAACATACCCATGTCAAAAGACAACTATAATAAGGAAATAAGAACTATTATGCAAATAGCAAGGGAAAACAACTTCTCGCCAAGCAAAATAAATCAAATTATAGCCAAACATAAAAATAAAGATAAAACGATTCCCAAACCGGACAGTAATGAGAAAAAATTTGCGCGTTTCAACTATGTGAATGCGAATACATATAAAATCACTAACCTATTCAAAAAGCAAGGCATAAAGATAGCTTTCACAACGAAAAACACAACCGCTAGGCACCTCCTAAATAGTAATCTAAATAAACGTGACCCGTATTCAAGGTCAGGGGTATATTCTATAACGTGCCAAGACACCGATTGTCAAGCTAATTACATCGGGCAGAGTGGAAGGCGAGTAGACACACGTTATAATGAACATAGAAATGCGATAAGATACGGAACACATTCAGCCGTGTGCGAACATATGTGTGACGCAGGGCATAGCTTTACCAACATAGAGTCGGACCTTAAAATAATCCATCACGAATCGAAAGGCAGAGCTCTTGACATAAAGGAAGCAATCGAGATACACCTAGCCAAACGAAACAATCCCAACAATCTAAATGAACACACGTTCATGGAGAGCTCACCCCTCTTCACGCTACTAAAAAACACACCCTGTCGGAAACAAAACTCAATTTAGCGACACAGCCAAGCTAGATAAAAAAGGGGGGAAATTAGGGGGTTTTTAATAGGTAAATGTTATCTGGATCAGGTGTACGATGTACTTTTTCTTCTGCAATAAACCAAGGCCCATATTAGAGGCAGTATTAAAGGTGCCGGGACGTCCTCATAAGACCGTCAACGCTTAGTTCGAATGGGTTATGCTCCACGCGTGGCGAGGACTAATCCACGGTCTTTAATAGTTGTAGATCCACCTCATTCAATAACATACATCGTATCTAGGTTGGCAACACCTCACATAAACACATCGCGATCACTCCCCACAGCACGTAGGGACAGGGGGGGAAGGCAGGGAAAAACCAGTCGTTAAGATAACCACCGCAGTCGGCCGCACAGCGAGTTCAAGTGAGCACGGAAACTGCGAATAGCTGTAGTACGGAAGACAATCAGATAAGTAGTTAGCCTAAAATTGTATAGTTTAACCATAGTTTACAACCATATAATCTCTCTAAAGTACAATCTCCGGATAGCCATCACCATTTAGCATTTCACCTAACATATATACTGCATTTAGCATACACTGACAGTTGCAGTACCAATACTGCAACTAAATAATTGTACATATTGTAAATATTTTCACCTGTATTTCAAACATAGATTTTATAGCCTAAGTGTATTGGATCTGATGATGATCGCTTGACGATCGAAACTGGTCATCCTAGTGTTTTATTAATCTCATGTAATTTATTTCAGGATTAGGGCATAACCCATCTCTTTTGGGTACATTCGTGTTGACCGACTGAAAAGCACTAAACTCTTGTTTACTAAGGCAACACTGAAAATATGGCTTCAAACACCACAATGTTCACGGCTAGTCAGGCAAATCGTGAAGCCAAGAAATTCAAATCACTCAGGCTTAAACTCATGAATTTAGACAAGTCAATTTGGTTCAACAAAAAATGTATAGAACTAAACCTCACCCCTAAATACGTACCAATTAAAACCGTACCGAACACACCAGCCTCGATCATTTCAACTAAACAAGCCAAAGCGCTTTGGATAAAAAACGAATTAAGATTTGCATACATAAGAAAGCAAAAAATTAACCAACAATTATACGACATTCAATTGCAACTAAGTAATTTCTGGCACGCAGCCCAATGGGACAGCTTCACCGAACACCTACATGACACCATCAAAATCAGAGCAACGAGGAAGCATGAAACGCTAGAAAATAAATTAAGAAAACTAGGAGAAACACAGAACCATCAATCTAACGAACAACACACGAATAACAATGAATTCAATTTCCACAGCAGAGTAAACAACAGAACGAACGTAACCTTTTCTCAAGGTGAAATGAATATGTTAGACAAAGGTTTGAAATACAACTGCACAGACGCACACACGAACCACAATATAAAACAGTTAATCACAGATATTGAGATAGCCAGTCACAAGCTCCCAGCAGAAGACAGGGAATTAACCAAAAATCTCGCCACCAACGAAGCCAAGAAAATCCTCAAACGAGAGGGCGATAGCAATAACATTCAAAACAACAAACAAATCAAAGAAATAAAGTCGTTGAAACAAAAAATAAAAGAACATGACTTAATCATCACAAAAGCAGATAAGGGAAACACTACAGTAATTTTGAACAAAACAGAATACATTGAAAAAACAGTCGAATTCCTAAACAACAACGAAATCAAGGAATTAACAAAAGACCCCACCAACAAATTCCAAAAACAAATAAAAAGTGCGCTAAAAGAAACAGAATACATACTGACCAAAGCCGAAAAATCAAAACTAATAAACATGAACCCGAAAATACCGTCATTGAGGGGACAACCAAAAATACACAAAAAGGAATGCCCAATGAGACCAATAGTCAATTGTAGGAATGCCCCTAATTACAAAATCAGCAAAGAGTTACTAAAAATCTTAAAATGCCGTCTTTCCAACGACAAAAACAACTCTGTAAAGAACACAACAGAACTAGTAACAGCATTGAACACCCTACAAATGAAACCTAGCTTCAGGCTAGTATCCTTCGACGTAACTAACATGTACACCAATATTCCGATTATTGAAGCAATCAACACTATCGAAAACAACTTAAAATCCAACAATTCGGCAAAAGAAATTGAAGAGATTGTGAGATTACTGAGGGTCGTTCTCACCCAAAACGTGTTTCAATTCGACAATAAAATATACACACAGAGAGAAGGCCTAGCAATGGGATCGCCACTAAGTGGGTTAATCGCTGACATCTTCATCAATGCACTAGAAAATGCGTTCTTAGAAAAGACTTCAACAAAGGGAATAGTAATATGGAAAAGATACGTAGATGATGTAATTTGCATCTACGATACTGAACTAACTAGCGAAGAAACAATTCTCCAATCCATTAATAGCCTTCACCATTCTATCAAATTCACTAAGGAATCCGAAATAGACCGGAAAATAAATTATCTCGATATAACTATTGAACGTAAAGACAACGACCTTTCATATTCCATATTCCGGAAAGCAACACAAACCTCGCATGCAATCGACAATCAGTCTAATCACCCCAGTACGCACAAACTAGCGGGTTTCAATTCAATGGTGCACAGGGCTTTAAACATACCCATGTCAAAAGACAACTATAATAAGGAAATAAGAACTATTATGCAAATAGCAAGGGAAAACAACTTCTCGCCAAGCAAAATAAATCAAATTATAGCCAAACATAAAAATAAAGATAAAACGATTCCCAAACCGGACAGTAATGAGAAAAAATTTGCGCGTTTCAACTATGTGAATGCGAATACATATAAAATCACTAACCTATTCAAAAAGCAAGGCATAAAGATAGCTTTCACAACGAAAAACACAACCGCTAGGCACCTCCTAAATAGTAATCTAAATAAACGTGACCCGTATTCAAGGTCAGGGGTATATTCTATAACGTGCCAAGACACCGATTGTCAAGCTAATTACATCGGGCAGAGTGGAAGGCGAGTAGACACACGTTATAATGAACATAGAAATGCGATAAGATACGGAACACATTCAGCCGTGTGCGAACATATGTGTGACGCAGGGCATAGCTTTACCAACATAGAGTCGGACCTTAAAATAATCCATCACGAATCGAAAGGCAGAGCTCTTGACATAAAGGAAGCAATCGAGATACACCTAGCCAAACGAAACAATCCCAACAATCTAAATGAACACACGTTCATGGAGAGCTCACCCCTCTTCACGCTACTAAAAAACACACCCTGTCGGAAACAAAACTCAATTTAGCGACACAGCCAAGCTAGATAAAAAAAGGGGGGAAATTAGGGGGTTTTTAATAGGTAAATGTTATCTGGATCAGGTGTACGATGTACTTTTTCTTCTGCAATAAACCAAGGCCCATATTAGAGGCAGTATTAAAGGTGCCGGGACGTCCTCATAAGACCGTCAACGCTTAGTTCGAATGGGTTATGCTCCACGCGTGGCGAGGACTAATCCACGGTCTTTAATAGTTGTAGATCCACCTCATTCAATAACATACATCGTATCTAGGTTGGCAACACCTCACATAAACACATCGCGATCACTCCCCACAGCACGTAGGGACAGGGGGGGAAGGCAGGGAAAAACCAGTCGTTAAGATAACCACCGCAGTCGGCCGCACAGCGAGTTCAAGTGAGCACGGAAACTGCGAATAGCTGTAGTACGGAAGACAATCAGATAAGTAGTTAGCCTAAAATTGTATAGTTTAACCATAGTTTACAACCATATAATCTCTCTAAAGTACAATCTCCGGATAGCCATCACCATTTAGCATTTCACCTAACATATATACTGCATTTAGCATACACTGACAGTTGCAGTACCAATACTGCAACTAAATAATTGTACATATTGTAAATATTTTCACCTGTATTTCAAACATAGATTTTATAGCCTAAGTGTATTGGATCTGATGATGATCGCTTGACGATCGAAACTGGTCATCCTAGTGTTTTATTAATCTCATGTAATTTATTTCAGGATTAGGGCATAACCCATCTCTTTTGGGTACATTCGTGTTGACCGACTGAAAAGCACTAAACTCTTGTAGGCTATATGTTCTTTACTAAACATCTTGTTATATATAAAGATGTAGAAAAGTTCAGTAAAATCCACTCTCACAAAAGTCACTTGTAACAAATGACATCAAAAACAAGATAATTAGTAAAGAACATGGGAATAGTTATAACTCTTTCTCCTTTTCGAAGAATATGGCATGCTGCTCGTAGTAGCTTGTTGAAATACAACGTGCTATTCGAATATAAAACGTTGATTGATTGAATCCTCACCTGAATTATAAGGTGCGTTCAAAAAGTAACGAGCCGTACGGTGGAATGCGCAAACCGGTGACGACATCGGCTAATCGTGGCGTGTGCAACGAGGTGTGATTCCGACCAGAGCGTGGAAGGTCACAGCCCGTCGCTAGAGGGCACGCGTGCACGTCACGTGACGATCCAAAGCGAGCAGCAGCATGCATCAATCGTCCAACGCTGCCAGTCGCATTGCAAACAGTGACATGGAGGCGTCAAACGAAGAGCAAAGAGGTGTTGTTCGGTTTCGGACAGCGGAAGGAGTAGGGGAACGGACATTCATCGCCGAATGTCACAAATGTACGGCGAACACTGCATGTCCCTTTTAAGGGTCAGGCGTGGCACAAGCGCTTCAGGGAAGGACGGGTGTCATTAGCCGATGATGCCCGGTCTGGGGCACCCCCCTTTATTACCGATGACAACGTCCAGCTGGTTGATGCACTCATTACCCAGGATCGCCGAGTGACAGTGAACGCCATAGCCGCCGTGGTTGGATTGAGCATCGGAAGTGTGCACACCATCATGAATGAACGACTGCACTTGCGAAAAGTGTGTGCCCTATGGGTGCCCCACAGTCTTCAACCACACCAGGGAGCATGTCAAATTGCCCACTGTCTTGGTCATCTGCAGCGTTATGCGAGGGAAGGGAATGGGTTCCTGGCACGAGTGGTGGCTGGAGATGGGTCATGGTGTCATCACTTCGAACCAGAATCCAAACGACAAAGTCTCCAGTGGAAGCATCCAGGGTCAACACAACCCAAAAAAGGCAAGGCCATCCATATGAGTGCAAGAAAGGTAATGCGGACGTTCTTCTTTGACCAAGATGGCCCCCTTCTGGTACACCTCATGCCGCGCGGGACAACAATGAATGCCCAGTGCTACTCGCAAACCTAGCCCACCCTTCGCCAAGCGATCAAAACAAAACGACCAGCCTCTCTCACCCGTGGGGTCATTCTGCTCCACGACAATGAACGACCTCATACGGCCAACACAGTCGCGGCACTCAAGCAGAAATTCAAATGGGAGGTTCTCGGCCACCCTCCATACTTCCAGACCTCTCTCCCTGTGATTACGCCATGTTTGGTCCCCTGAAAAGGGCTCTGCGGGGCCAACGATTCACCTTGGACGCCGACGTCGAGCTGTACATGCGGAACTGGTTCACATCGCAGCCCAGGGAATTTTATGAGACAGCCATTCACCGCCTCGTGCCACAGTGGGACAAGTGCCTCAACCGCCAGGGCCAATACATCTAACATACAGGTATTGATATCTGAAATTATGCCTCCGGCTCGTTAATTTTTGAACGCACCTTATATATATATATATATATATATATATATATATATATATATATTGAGCCCGTCAGAGGAGCTGTCAGGGTTGCTAACAACCGAAATGACTTCCCAGACACCTCACCTTCCTGACCCATGTGCCGAGAGGATCAGATGCATTTCTTATTGGCCAGAGCAGCACGAGAAACTATGATCCAAGGGATCTGGGGTAAGATGGTGGCTAAATTCATAGACGGCCTAAGAAAATACATCTAAAGAAACTAGACTGAGAAAGGAAACATCCAGACTTAAGTAAAACTTGTGAACACATTTATTTTAAATTTTCCAAGCACCTATCCTAGTTCGGAGGGTTTTTATCGGCTAATCCGCAAACTAATAAACAAAGAAAAATAAAGAACAGGGCCCTACCTGTAAACTAAGGTGAACCCTCGCGAAATATCTAATTACAAAGCTAAGCAACAACAGCAACGCTAGGGAAATGGTACGTAAAGATATCCTAATTCAAATTACAAATTTCAAGTTATTAACAGAATTTACATTTAACAGGGTAGCAAAAGCAAATCTAAGTTGCGATGATACCGTTTCCTTATTTACATTTAACGTTAATCAATTTAGCTAAGTCCTGACAATTAATACAAAATTTACGGCGATGACGTCCGTAAAGCAAAAACAATTGAATCGGTCATTTGGAAAAGGGCCCATGTCCACAAAAGTAAATTTTACTGGAGAGACAAAAAAGTGAATAAATGGTGAATGAGTGGAACTACCAAAGCTGCAGTTTGGCAATGCATATAACATGTAAAGGGCCTTTTATTCCCATAATATGGATTTCAGATTCCATCCTTAACTGACAAAAAATCAAATTTTGTTTCCTGGAGATGTGCCCACATTTTTCATCCCTGTCTCTTTAAATTTATTTTAAATTACATTTTATCATTACAATGTATCTTTTTAATGAACCTGTAGCATATAGAAATTGGAGAATTTCAAAAATATTCCAAACAATGCACATAAACCGTTTTGATAAACAAAACCAGTATTATTGTTCATTACATCTTATAAGGTAATATATTTTTCACTACATTTTATATTAGCTCTTTGAGAAATAACCTTATAGCCATTATAATGAATAGATTATTGTCACTGACTGTGCATTAACAATAAAAGCTAGAACTTCAAATTGCTTCTCACTAAGGGGATCAGAATGCTTGTTCTTGCAGTACTTCTTGCTCAGTAGTTGGCCAGTTGTTTACAATGTCATGGTAGAAACTGATATGTTCATCACCGATATACTGTACCAGTTTTCTTATGTCGTTGATCTTCTTAATATTAGTGGGAAATTTTCCATTATAGGCTTCAATGTCGAGTAGTGTCGGTAAAGCGGGACGAAGCCCAGTTGGCTTGGACAAAGCAAATGTTTCTGACAGTTCTGGGAGGCTGGAGATCCAGTTAGACACTGTTAGAACACCGAGTGCTGCACAGTCATATTTAAATTCAGTGTACCCAGAAATCTGGAAAGATATTTTGTCCTTTCTAGGTATGTTTTTTCCAAAAGAAGCAGTTGATAACACTGATCTTTTATAATGTGTAGGCCACCATCTTTGAAATTGATAATATCTGAAGTGCACACACGTTTCACAGAAAATTTATTGGTACATGACTATTGCACAATCATGCTAATGTACTGTTCTGGGGTATAAATCCTATCTTCCTTACGTAGCTTACGTTTTCTGGCGTTTCTACAGAACGGTCCAGAGAAATATAGACACTCTTTGATAGTTAATATCTATGGAAGAAAATGACATACAGTTACAATTTGGGTACGGGGGGGGGGGAAGGTTATTTCATATGTTCAATGTGACCCCCATTAGCAGACAAACAACGTCGATGCCGCTGAACTGCTGACTGAACTACGACTGTCAGTGTTGCCAGTGTGGTAGTAGCACAGGGCGCCTCGATGGTTTCTCGTAGCTGGTTCAGAGTAGCTCGCTTCTGTTGATAAACTTCATTGTTCAAGGCCCCCCATTGGTAGAAGTCAAGAGGTGTAAGGTCTGGAGACAGTGCTGGGTACTCAACAGCTCCTCTCTGACCTATTCATCGTACAGGTAGATTTTTATCCAAGTAGGCTCTTTGACATCCCTGTGGTAGTGAGGCGGAGTGCCATCTTGTTGTAGGTAAAACCTTCATTTCCAATTACCTATCGGATGGCAGGTAAAATCTATTTTTGCAGCATATGAAGGCACACCTCACCAGTTACGGTACTGTCCCCGTATAAATCGAGAAGCCACTTGCTGGAAATCCCAAAACACCAGGATCGCAGGATCTCGGAAGTCCCCGGCTAGAAGAACCCCCTAAGACCTACCAGCGTGCACTCCAGGACTTACACACAGCGGTATTGATCTAGTTATGGTTAAAAAAAAATTGGGCGGTAAATTCGAGAATCTTACCTTAATTCTCAGGGCGTATAGGTATGAAGGAATCCTTACCTGAATAGGGATACCATAACATAGATCTCTCCATCATAGTTGAAATAAGAACACGCTACTTCAAGAATCTATGTAAAGAACGAACAAAAGTTTATTAATAAAATCCTATAAACAAAATAACAATATAATACATAATAACAATAAACTTACCAAGGATCAAACTCCTTTCTCTCTCAAACACATACGCTCAAGTCTACACGACTTTACAACAAGTACACTGTTTCATTTATACGGTTCTATGAAGTGTCGAACTCCCAAACACTCAAATGATAAAACTACTCTTTTCCCTGCTTTCAACCAAGCAGCTGAGATTTACGAGTCTCAATAACAAGCTACTGTTTAAATTACTCTGGCTGATTCATTCAACCTTGACCACCTGTGCCTGTTATATAACATATAAAAACATCGCTGAACGTTTTCTCTCTCTCCACACCTGCATATGTCACACTGCAGTCGGACGGAATTCTTAACATTCTCGAAAGTGGAGAATCCTTTCAGTAATACACAAATGAAATGTTTAAAACTGCTTTCATACACTCAACACTTCTCGTTATTCTGGACTAACGGAAAGTTGCACATTCTCGCTCTCCATTCAGACAAACTATACACATGCCTTCACTGGCATTCTCTGCTGTCTACAAAATATTTAAATACACTCACAAATAATTATGCTAATTGACTGATTAAATAATCACCAACTAAAAAGTTATAAAATATTTACAATAAATATCATCGAAGTCTAATTGTTTATAACAATTACAATATTCAAGATTATTCATATTTAATAGTAGTAATGGTTAAATATACTACATCCAATAGTATTAGTTCCTCCTCTGCTGTAGTTTAAATCTGTCTCAGTTTTATCATCTTCTAAGAGATGCTATCTCTGTTTCAAGATTAGATCTAGCTACGATATTATGCCTTTGGTCAATCTGTGGCATAAGTCTCAAATAAGTCTGCGATGACCAATCTGATTATTACAATTTCGGGTTTATAATAAATGTTCAATAAGAGTTTATAGATCAATGGTTATATTATCAGTTCTCAATACTGTTCCCGCCTTTCAACACTACTGTCTAACCCTTCAATGTCAAAGATTAACTCACTCCCTTGAGTATTCGTAAACTCAAATATACACATGACAATGTTTAATATACAACACAATAGTAATAAATGCAATAATCAGCTAATACGGCATTCCTCTTCGTATTGCTCCAGTAAATTCTCCTCACTGAGAATCCTGTACAAAATTACGTTGACTTAGGGAATATTGTAGGGAAATCCTAATTCCAGTCAACATTGATCTTAATTCGATACTTCTATAACAATTCTTGTTATATAGCACAGATTGTAACTTTATGTATTGTGTGAACGTAACTTTACAACAGTGTTTGAAGAATATCAGTTTCGAGAGACAATATAGTATACTTATTACATGTCTTAGGAGTGTTAAATACGGCATCCGCTTCATCGTATAACCTTCACAAACTCATATATTCGAGTATCAATGGACTCTTTCAACCTCACATTATAACTGCAATATTTGAACCATACTGTTCCACAAATGTTGTCTTAATAACTGTGTTACGTTGTTTATACAATATCTACTAATATTCTGTAGTCTTAATATTTTTTGACAAATGAAGTAATCACCGGAAAGAACTACGAATGTTTACTGCGTGAAGATTCTATGACATATAAACCTCTGGTGCCTAAAACAAGTGATAAGTATACTATATTATCTCTCCAAACTGATATTCTTCAAACACTGTTGTAAAGTTATGTTCACACAATACATAACATTACAATCTGTATTATACAACAAGAATTGTCATAGAAGTATCGAATTAAGATCAATGTTGACTGGAATTAGAATTTCCCTACAATATTCCCTAAGTCAATTGAAATTACTGTCTTCTGAACAGACCCCATTCTCTATAAGTTACATTTACGAAAGTTCAATGCTTTCATTTTAGAAAATGGTAGTCATAATCATGAAATATATTCCTAAAATGAATATCATTGCTAATATCAATGTGCGTTGCCTATATCTGGCAATAGCTCTTCTTAGATCGTAGGAGCTATTGTTCTATTATAATATCACACGCAATTCTTCTTCCCTACTAATATTGCTTCTTATAGATAAAATAACCAAGTCAGTTATTCCAAAAGTGACTAATTGGGTATGAGAGATTCTCAAGCTTCACCTTACTAAGGCGGCCTCGATAGCGGTCAAAACACTCCGCTGATCGTCGGGCTCACTTAGCCTACAAATGGACGGTCGAACTACGTCTACTCTCCTTTAGTTTCTTAAGACGAAAAGACCACGCTTTCTCGCTCCCCACTTCTCTCATCGACTTTCCTTCGCGCCATATTGCATTTGCGCTCGAACTTTGCTTCGGTTCCTTCGAAAGCTTATTTCTGTCAACTTAGGTCCTTCAATGACTTTTACAGTATTGTTATATCCCTCTTCTCATTTTCTTCATTATTCTAATAGATTAAATCTCTTCTTTATGGCCTAAAAGTAAATATTTCCATGTGAGTACGAGGTATTCAATAATAATGCTCTCTGCTAAAGCTCTCCTCATTGGCTGTCAACTCCTATCCAATGACAAAATTTATAACAATGAATCTCCAATACGCGGTAAATTAGCGTAGCTATGGGTTGGGTGACCTTGGCATGCGCCAACTCTGCCTCACAGAGCGCGTGACTGCGTCACGTCTCTGCTTGTAACTTGCCAACTAACCAGTTTTCTGACACTTTACAGATTCGATTCTCCTGGGTTAAATTTTATCATGGGCTAATAAAAATATTCTCAATTTTATTTCCTAATAATTCAAAATCAGGGCTCAGTACCTTCAAATAAGAATGGGCCAATCAATCAGCGTGACGTCAGACTACACCACACATTAACGCCCGGTAGATTAACATGTTTGTCCCCGTGAACGTGAGGATTTTCAGGAGCCCAGTACACGCAGTTGTGGCGGTTTACAATACTTTTCAGTTTGAACTGCGCCTCGTCAGACCAGATCCCTGCAAACTGTTCATCGTCGCAAAGCAAGCCGCCACACCACTCGCAGTACTCAATCCTTCGATACGGGTCGTCCTCGTTCATCGCGTGCAGCGAAATTGGAATGTACACTTTCCACTTTGCAGCTTTCAGAATACGTCGTACACTTGATCGGCTTACCCTGCTATCGTGTGCACCCTGATTCACAGATTTTTAGGTAACCTGGTATAATGTTGCAACACAGTAGCGCTGGAAGCTGGGCTTGTTGATGTTTTTGGTCGGCCAGACCTTTCCTTATGCACATCCTGAATACGATAAATTGTTGTACGTGCTGGTGACGGAGTTCCGTACACATTACGCCATTGCCGTTGTACCTCCATCATGTTTTCGTACTTCAAGTACCACTTCAATACGGCCTTGCGTTGCTCAAACGACAATCTTACTTCATTCATTGCTGCACTGTCATCTGCTGGAAAACGCGCTATGATTGTCGCGCCACTCATGTGCCCTTCTTCAACTGTTGAGAAAACAATGGACTATGCTATCGCGCAAGAATTGTAACGGTATGTCATTTCGTTCCAAAGATATTTACTATCAAACAGTGTCTATATTTTGCTAAACCATTTGATACTAAATATGTATTATTTTGTTCAGTACATTCCTAATAGGATATAAACTTACGAAGTTACGGAAATATATGGATTTACGCGCAAAAATAGCGGCCATCTGGACATCGTGACGGCACGGACCCACAACGATATGGCATGGTTGGCCTGACCATTTAGTCACTTCTTCGGTTACATTTTTATGCTAATATCCTACCAGTCACCTCCTTGAGGACAGTTTAAACCTCCCTATATACGATAAGCTGAATTTTTGAGGCCAGGCCTTGTTGAATCGTAAGTTACGGTTAGGCTATAATACTTGCATAATTCATACATCCGCCATCTTGGAACTATTTAGCTAATGACCTTGTAGTTTGGGCACAAGACGCTTCCCACATTAAGGTATATTGTCGCAAACTTTGGAAGAGATCGGTTGATTAGGTTAGTCATAATTTGACTTTTAGCTCAGAATATTTGGGTGGGCGCCATTTCTTTTTTTGTTATGATTGCGGCGATATACAACATGACACTGAGTTGTCCCTTGCTAGAGCTATCACTGTACCAAAGGTGGTTGGATTTTGGTTTCGTTGAGTTTGATTAGATAGGGGGAATCAATGTGCACACATACATGGCCGCCATCTGCAAACTATTGGGCTGATGGCCTTGTAGTTTGGTCAAAAGACGCTTCCTACATTAAGAAATGTTGGTAAAAAATTTGGTAGAGAACAGATGATTAGGTAGGTCAGTCGTAATTTGATTTAAGCTTTGAACATTTGGGTGGCCGCCATTACGTTTCCATCAAGATGGCGGCGATATAAAACATAACACTGAGGTGCCCTTTGCTAGTGATACTTCTGTACCAAATTTCGTTCAATTCGGTTCCACCGTGTTTGAATTGATAGGGGAGACAGACATGCAGAGTCCACACACATACAGCCATACACATACTCACAGACACACAGGCAGACACACATTCTTTTGGCCCTGTGTTGATCTCATAAGTCTACTTTCATTTTTTTGCAATAATCGAAAGTAGGCTAATAGCAGAGCTTGCCGGAAGATCATTGGGTACTCGGTTTTACATCCGATCCAGAGTTTATTGAAGATTTCCTTTTTAAACTGTCATTCATGGAACTATCTTCTGTTAGATCGATAAAACTTTCTTTAGTTTCAACTCATTCGGTGAGGTTCCCGAAAAAGGATTTCTGATCCAGTCAAGTTGGGAATAATTTTCGAATATATATTTATTATCATTTTCTTGAAGGGCTTCCAAGTAATCATAATATCAGCAACCACATTTGGCATTCATTTTCTTATGAAAAATGGGGACAGCAGAATAAAGTTTGCGAGCTAACGCACACATAGGCCCTTGCTAGCCTATCGCCGGTAATCGCTCGTATCACCCACGCGTACCACCTGTAACTTTGCCGCGTACCATCAGAGGCACGCGTACCACCGCGATTGAAGAGAAGATTCGTATGATGTGCTATGATAATACATTATCTAATGACACTAAATTCCGAAGCTTACGTTGCGTAAATCATAGAAGCCGTGCATTTGACTTTTCTTAAAATTAACTCTCGTGATTCGTTGCAGAATGACATGTCATGGGGGGGGGGGGGTCAAAATCACCGATATTGGAGTTATAAATTCTAGTACATTCCTTCTCAAAGTAATGGTGTTGTTGTAGATTGTTTTAAGGGGCAATACACCCAAAGTCATCTACCCTAATTTCCGATTGCTGACATCGTAAATTTTGCATTATACGCAGTTTCATATTTGAAGATGTTACTGTGTTCTATTGAGCCTGTTCCACAGTAAGTTAATAAACCAGTATAAGGTTTCTTAGCTTTAAAAGTTTCATCGTGTTACTTTGGAGACATATTTTCCTGTGCTGGAGGAGTATTGATCTGATTAATCTTGAGGAACGATGAAGTCTTTGAATTAAGACAGGACGTTCACTAGTACCATAGTAAGGTGATCATGATTTCTTAACATATTATATTTATATTTATATTTCTTGTCTGAGATAACAAGAACTTGTGGATATTGAACTTTCAGTTTTTCTTGCTGTATTCTTCTTTCCTACTAAATTCCGGTTTAATTGCGCAATTAAATTCTGAATTGGTTAATACTACATCTTAATATTACGCCTATCCGTCTAAAAATAAAATTTAAGTCACTCCTATTTTCCTTCTATCATACAATTATTCAAATAGGATTGCCCCTTATCACCAATTTTCGTTATTGTTATATTTCTAAAGTGTATTATTTTAAAATTATGAAATTTCAGGATGGCCGCTGTGCGCTATGTTTAGTGTGGACAATTTAGCACTAACGATATCGATGCCTTTTACACAATACACGTCTTCTGCAAAGGTTCGCCTTAATTGTGCAATAACATCCTGAGTTACTAATTTGTATACTTTGATAGTCCCACCCAGCCACCATCTTGACTCTATGGAGTCCCTGTTCATTTGCCTTGGGCATACAAAGCGAAGTAAAAGATTCTATATTCTTACACAATTTCGTTATTATTGTTTCATGTCTGGCTGCGTGGGTCAGGGGTAACGTTCTCGCTTGCTGTGCCCAAGGTTGCAGGTTCGAAACCTGGCGCAGACAGCTGGCATTTGAGGGTGTGCAAATGCGAGGGAGCCGTGTCAGTACATTTACTGGCACGTTAAAGATCCCCTTCAGGGCAAAATTCCGGCACCCCGGCGTCTCTAAAAGCCAGTGTAGTTAAAAGGGACGTAAAACCAATAACATTATTATTATTATTGTTGCTTCATAGGATTATAAGCTATGAATTATAATTATCGCATGATTCACACGGTTGCCACCTTGAAATTTTATGGTTCATGACCTTGTAGTTATGGGGGAGCGTGATGGCGCAGTGGCTTAGCTGCTCGTCATTCACCCGGACGGCCGGGGTCCGAATCCCGGTGACAGCGGGGTGGAATTTTCACCTGAAAAATCACGTGGCGCCAGGAAGGGCATCCGGCCTCAAATCTTCGGCCAAAACCAAAATGAGCCTGGTTGGCTCCGCCGACCCCAATTAATTGGGAAAAGCCGAAGAACGTTTATGATCATGTAGTTTAGGCGCAAGACACTTCTCACATGAAGGTATGTGTTCCCAGTCTTTGGTAGAGAACCGATGATGTGTTTAATCATGATTTGATTTAAGCTTCGAACTTCTGGGTGGCTGCCATTTGTTTTCGTTAAGACGAAGGCGATGTAAAACATAACACTCAGGTGCCCTTTGCTAGTGCTACCTATGTACCAAATTTGGATCAGTTCAGTTTCGTCATGGTTGAATAATGATAGGTGGGACAACCCTACACACACAGACAGACACACGGATATTTGGCCCCTATAGATCTCATAAGTCTACATCATTTATTCTTACAAAAATCGACATTTGGCTGGGAAGGAGTTCACTTATCTTCGTCTTTCCAGGTTAGAAAGAGGAGCAACCCAATGACCTGTATATTGCCAGAGAAAATAAAAGTAATCATATGCCCTTAATTAGCATAGAGAGCAGCATTATCACTGTTAATTTTCCAAGAGGGATGAATGTTAACATCCGTAACGAAAATTAGGTAATACATGGAGTCAGAAACACTTCGAACCTGTCTAGTATTGTATGTCGCATCGAGGAGCTTGAGCTTTGTCCTGTTATTGCTCGACAACTTCGATAATTTGTCTATGTTAGCATAATGATCGATAGCCAAATTGCCGAAATCAGAAAAATGAAAAAAGCTAATAAAAATTTATGTTGTCAGTGATCTATTATTCTATTATGTGTTCTAAAATGTAAAATGTGTATGTACGACAAATTTGGTTGAGATGGGTGGAATGTTATAGAATTGAATTAAGAACAAGCACACATACATGCATAATTGCATATTCACATACATGCATCAAAATACGGTATATAACCGAATTATTCGATGGAAGTAAGGTTACTTGTTGGAGGTAGTGGACCTGGATTTCAGAGGCAAGGAGAACAAACAAATTGACAGATATGATTGCTACACGCTTGGATGACGCAACGGAAGTGGATTTGATAACAACACAGCTCAGGCTGTCAGGAGCACGTCTGAGGAAGTAAACAAGGAAATGTCACCCACTCAATTTTCTTCCAAAGGGAAGGACCAGAATACATGTATATTCTTGGAAACTGCAAATTATTTTTGGCAGAGAGGGGATTTGTGTAATTTCTCAATTCAAGCATTTGCATGCTGTGATGAAACAATAGCTACCATATTTCTGTGGGTATATACATTTTTCGAGTGTTATACAGTGGTGGGTATAGTATTTCCAGCCTCAGAGATTCAGGGTTCGATTCTAGGTGTGCCAAGGAATTTAATTATTGCCTGGGGTTTGGAATGGGGTTCACTTAGATGCAAAGGGACAACTAAGAATAGGCAGATTCCATTACAAATAGAAATGGTTTTCCATGGTTTTAAACATTTTCGCTAGTCAAATACTTGGGTGCTGGTACCTTACGTAAGGCCTTGGCCGTGACTCAGACAATTCCATCCCTAGTTACTTATAAGCGCACTTGTATATCAACTGACACCACGATAACGCAGGTTATCAAGTAGATTCCACACAGAACGAAGTAAACGTAGCTGATGACCATGAAACCCTAGGCCCTTATAGAAAAACAACAACTATAACTTACGCATCTCAAGTTCTTATTCTTTTTTTTAGCGTATGGCTTTCAGTGCCGGAGGTGTCCCAGGGCATGTTCGGCTCGCCAGTGTGGAGCTGCTTGTATGCGGACACCCATGGGGTGAGCTACAAGTACCATCGCGTGTGGAGTGTTGTCAGGGGAGGAACGTTTGAATGTGAGAACGAGGAGTTGGAAGGTAGCGGCTGTGGCCTATAGTTAGGGAAGAATCCCGGCATTTGCCTGGAAGGAAGATGGGAAACCACAGATGACCATCTTCAAGTTTGCCGTTCGGCGGGGGATTTGAACCTCCTCGCCTCCCGGATGTGAGCGACTGCCAGCAGCCACTCCGTAACGACCACGGCTAACTCACCCAGTATCTCAAGTACAGATGATAAAGTACCAAGGAGCTGTAATTATAAGAAAATAAGCGCTCGCACTGGGAAAACTTAATTTGCAATCAGATAAATTGATACACATTAGTAAAACACTGACACCCATTGCTGTTCTATAGAGTCGTAATTCTCGTAAAAGCACTTGCTCCAACGGTATACCAAGGCCTGTTTCTCGGTGTTCATTTCCTTAAGCCACGCTAAATAAGCACCTGAATGTTAAATGTGAACGGTTAGTTCCATTCAGACGGAATCAACGAGAGGGTCGGTCTTCAGGTCCCAAAGTGGTTTTCACCACAATGTTATTCGCGGACGTTCTTGTGAGATGGGCACGAGGAGAGATTCAATCTTCGATGTCACATGGTGAACACTCGCTTCATCTCGTTTTACGATACGGAAAATTCAGATCACTCTAAGCACTTCCATAAGTGCCCGATATTATGTGCGCTTATCTATCTTTGAAATGATACTGTGAGGATCTGGAAAAACATATGCACTAACGGCTGCACTTATCATAGAATTCCCCTCAAGAAAGGCATTTAGTTTTCAGTTTGTTCCATTAGATGCAGCATACAATAATTTGTAGACGTGGTACAAATTATTCAAATAGGCTACGCCAATTTCGTGTCCGTTCATCTTGCGCACATGTCAAAAACAATGGCGGTCTTACGAGACAAGTGTTTACAAAGGATGATAATTTAGCTGAATATATCAATAGTAAAGGGAATGAAGATGATTTTGAAGAATCAGGAAGTGAACTGATAAAATGTGATAGAGCTGAACCCTCTTGCGGAGATATTCTAGGCAGTGAAGGTGATTCTGAAGGTTGTGTTAGTGGAACGCCATCAATAGTTGTGATAAGTGGTAGTTCAGAAAGAGACTATAGTCAAAGTAGTATCGAATCACCCCCACTGTAACACCAAACAAAAGTAAGATTTGTGCCCTTCTACATATGAGCCTTTGAAAGCCCAAGTGGTGTAACTCCTCTCGAAATAACAGGCAAGTCTAACCTTTGTGACTGACAGACGCAATACTCACTTCCAATGCTTCACACACACTGGCCCTGAGCTATGCCTGCTTGCCATAAGGTTTAGACATCCCTGTAATTCCGAGAGGAGTTACACCACTTGGGCTCTCAACGGCTCATATTATGATTACCTACCAAACTCAGCTCCAGAACATCTGCGCTGTGATTGCTTATTCCCTCAATAACATCACATGACATGACTATATAGTCCCGTCTGGAAATAGAACTATCTAATACTGCTTGCTTTCGCGTATTCTTTGTAACGACTTAAGAAAATCCATTGTCCCACAGCAAGAATTTACTAACTACTGGAATTTCCCACCCAAATTTGAACCATCCCAATTTTCTGATACTAGAAATAAATCTCCTGCAATTATAGTTTTCTTCGCGTATTGAATTTTTGTATTGTTTCAGTCGGTCAACACGATGGTGCCCAATGAGTGGGCGGGGTACAAGATAAAAATATATAAATACACTCCTGGAAAACATAACATGTATTAGTTAATATTGACAATTAAATTGGGCAATTTAGGACTACGCGTTTTGACCGTCAAGTGGCCACCATGAGGTGCCAAGAGAAAATAATTTTCCACCCCATACGCTAAACAAGATACTAGATAAGCAACGAAAGAAATAAGAGTACAGATCACCAACCCAGCATGAAAATATGTATGTACGATTCAATTTCGTAAACAAAAACACTTATAAAATAATAAACATCTTCAAGAAACATGGACTGAACATAGCTTTCATAACTATCAACTCGCTCGAAAAACACCTACTCAATAGCAGCCTAACAAAGAAAAATCCGCAAGCAAAATCAGGCGTATATTTGTTCACATGCCAAGATGACGGATGCATTGCTAATTACGTCGGGAAAAGTGGTAGACAAATCGGAATAAGTTATAAAGAACACAAAAATGCGAATAAACACAACAAACACTCAGCCATATGCGAACACATGTATGACAACAATCACCGGTTTACAAACCTAAAAATTCTACACCACGAAGCAAAGGGTAAAGCCCTCGACTTAATAGAATCCATAGACATATATCTAGCGAAGAAAGGTAATCCAGCGAATCTCAACGATCACACTTTTTTAGAAAGATCACCTTTCATCACGATTGTAATAAAAATAATTTTAAAATGAGGTGAGGAATACATACAGTAAGTTTTTTGGGGGAAATATATTATAGGATGAGGATGCACTTTGTGTCTATTTTCAACAACGCTAGACCTGTATTAGGTAGTTTTCTAGGGTCCTATACCGTCCATTAGACCGACAGCAACCATAAGGACAAATGTCTGAGTTGCGGTGGACGCATAAAGTCCTATGATAGTAATGAAAACAATTCCAAAAGTCCTTAACACACACTTTCACAAGTCATTCCATCCTCAATCAGTTTATTTCAGGTACAACGATATCCTTGCCAAAACTTCAATTACATAAGTCTGGTAACAGGTTGACATGTGAATGACAGAAGGCAAGTTAGCTCACCGCTTCAGTAGTGTTTGGGAGGACACTGACTCAACAGCGTAGTGAGGACCACCAACACCCGATAAGTGAACATTATAATTTTCTAGAGCATGTCAGGACTTCTTAATTAGTCTATTATTGTTACAATGTGTTATTCTTAATTGTATACAGGTGTATGTACACCGCCACTCACGTAATTCACAACAACCTAGCGTAAGACTTGATTCAAAGTGAATGAGAGTATAATTGGGAACAATCGTTTTGATGGTCTGAAAAGCTACAAAAAGTCAATTTGTATAGGCAACTCTGAAAAGGAATGGTTTCAAATCCCTATATTTCTTCCCATAGCCAACATTTACATCTGTAAATTCTAAAATACGTATAATTGTGTATTAACCTAACTTCGGAGGTTGTTAGGCACAAATAATGACCAGATTT
Organism: Meconema thalassinum; assembly: GCA_946902985.2. Lineage (NCBI taxonomy): Eukaryota > Metazoa > Arthropoda > Insecta > Orthoptera > Tettigoniidae > Meconema > Meconema thalassinum. The sequence continues at coordinate 1,153,035,895 of OX336389.2, forward strand.
TGATTTATAGATGCATCATTTATCTCCAGTTTAATTATTCCAGTCATCTAGTATCCATTTTATCTGGCTGCTTGGATCAGGTCTAACGCATATAAGAATTCCTCCACCCTCTGACACTCTATTCCACCTATACGTTAAATACTTCTCGGATAACCAATACCCGTGGCTCATAATCACAAGATTCACGGTCACGTAAAACTACAATCTTCCTTCCTTCCTTCGGATAACCAATTCTCGCTTCCCACGACGAAACCGGGATTACACCCATCAACTTGATTTCAAATTGTATCACCTTACATCCAATACTTCCGCAATTAAACTCCAACATTCTAAGAAACTGGCCCCATCTGGTGTTGCTATCACTCCTCGTTTGTAGTTTTTGTTCCATTTGTCTCCGTAAATGCTCTGAATTTACCTCTTCTCTCGCTATCAGTTCTCCGACCGCCCGTCTAGCACAATCATCAGCCTACGTAGAGAAAGACTAAGTAACCCATGCAAAGGATTCACCCAGTCTCGTCGCTTGTTGTTGATATAAGTGAAGTCCGACTCTGCCGATGTCCGTGCCGTCGATCTAACTGTTTCCTTCACCGAAAAGTACTCCCTTACTTTTATAAAACCATTGAAGATCTTCATTCAGTTGGCCTTTCTTTTTCTTCTTCAAATATCTGGTTTATGTAGAATTCTACAACCACTTTTGCTTCCGGGAATTATAATTTGATCAACCTCACTAGATTGAAAATATCTCCGATTGAAAATTCAGTAATTTGCCAATTTTAGTCATTCTTTCCCACCTGAAGGATTACAACGTCTGCATTCCCACCGAACTCAGCCTCTTATCTTCTCATTCAACTGCTCCACACGTATTCCCGCCAAGCAAATCTCCTTCACAGACCTATCTTTCCGTCCTACCTGCCGTACAATGTAAGAGAGAGAAGAGCAAATCCATGATAACACCCACGCACAACCGTTGTTCCTTTGTTGTACTGGAGTATGGGTATTGGAACTCACATCAATCCACCTAACGGGAGTTCCTAACGAAGAACAAAGGTTTGCCTTAGGGTGTTTGGGACAGAAAATTCACGTTCACGTCTACTAGAGTGAAGATGACACCAAGGGCCTGCAGTTTGTAAAGCATGATGCCACAATAAATACGAAACGCTATGCATTCACAACGCGTGTCATTAAATTGAAATGCCGCACAACGCTACCTTTCCAAGGTAATTTCTTCTCCTTCACTAGTCAACGGGTGAGGGATGGGCTTCAGTAATTTTGCTGGGATACATTTCAACACTCATACTACAGCCTGCTCTTTGCAATTATCACATTCTAGAAGCCCGTAGACTAACAATCGTGGATGCAACTTTTTAATGGATAAGTTACGAATGCGTACTATTGTTGTTCTGTGAATGAACCAAATAAACCTATGTTAAGGGGACTTGTCTCTCCTAGAGGGATACATTTGTCTAAGGTACTTTTTTTGTCAATAAATTGTCAAATTATGGTTACTTCCTCGTGGTTATTTGACTGCCATTATTACTAATTTTACATATCCAGGAATGTACGTAGGAAGAAAAGCAGTATGTATTTTGCGATTCAAAGGAAACCAAATTGCAACGAAATTACACGATTGCTGAATTGGGTGATTGATCACAGTATCATACATCATGACGGAGCAGTTTAATTCTCCAGGACAATTTGAACGTAACAATGAATGCTAATCCTCACTGAAGTACATTTGTCTTAGGGCAATTTATTTCACCCATGGATAGCAGCTGCTGTCAATTACCTGAAGGGTAACAAGAGGATGTCTGGCTGCGTGGCTCAGGGGTAACGTTCTCGCTTGCTGAGCCCAAGGTTGCAGGTTCGAAACCTGGCGCAGTCAGCTGGCATTTGAGGGTGCGCAAATGCGAGGGAACCGTGTCAGTAGATTTACTGGCACGTTAAAGATCCCCTTCGGGGCAAAATTCCGGCACCCCGGCGTCTCTAAAAGCCAGTGTAGTTAAAAGGGACGTAAAACCAATAACATTATTAGGTAACAAGAGGATTAACCCGGCTAACAGTAGACCTCATCTAGATGCTCCATGCAAGCTCAATAATTTTATATCCTGAGAATACGCCAGTCGTAGTAAAATTTCATAGGCTGGACATTTTAGTACCTGTTATGGAAAGAGATTTTGTTGATTAATGTAGTGGCTTTGCGATGTATTGTATGGAACGACAAGCGAGAGGTATATTCCCTGGCACGTGTGCTCTATTGCCGCTAGTACCCATGAGACTCAGATAACTCATCGACTACTCAAACTCCATGAGAATGAGTGCTATCATCGACGTTCCTCACAAGCAGAGTATTTTACCCTAGATAGGACTTCGATGCAAACGTTAGCCATGCAAGGTCCTACCTCAAACTATGACAGATCCTAATGCTAACTGTGCCACATTAGGATGAAGAACAAATACCATCTCATCTCAACGATTCGAAACTCGAGTGAATTTTATTATGAATTCAAGCCCATGGCGAACCCTCCCGAAAATGTCTTATGGGTGGCTTAATTGTAATGCCACGTTATTCCTAATTTATAATTAGTAAAAGCTCTTCAGTCACTAAACACGAGTGTACCCAATTGGATTGAGCAGGGGTGACAATTGTAATGGTACGTTCCTCCTTGGGCTACCATGTTGTAACTTACCGGATTCTTTAACATCAACTCCACAGTTGGGCGATCAGGTTGTAACCTTGCTACTCCACTTTTCATAAACACAGGGGTGCGGGGGGGGGGGGGGTGCTCGAGCACAACATATGATATACTTAATGTTGATGGATCTCTTACTACTGGTCAATGGAAAAACTATAATTGAGAAACATGGTATCTGGTAATATCTAATTATATTCTGAAACCGTCATACTTAACGCCTTGATTCGTGCCATAAACTCTAAATTTTCCAACCCTTGACTGGAACATAAGCCACAACGACAGAAAACACTGAATTCACAAGAAACTCTGGTAGAATTATAGAAACACTTGCTTTGATGCTGCAGGATATCTCAATCTGATGATGACGTCTAGATACTTTTCAAATTGCAGTTACAATTTATATGTTATAAGTTAGTTGACTGCATTCCATATTACGAATGTTATCTGATGGAGCGGGTTGGACACGACTCCAGCCAACATTTCCACTAGCGATAACGAGCTGCGACTTTGAGACTTGGCCTTATCGGGAGCCGCGATCTCATCTGCCTGAACAGGGAAGAATATCAGCTTACGTTAACTTGACTGTAATTGGCTACTGAAGTTCCTGAACGACATTTAGTATTCTAATTATTAAAAACAGTCTCATTGACCGTCTTCGCATTATAAATAAATCTACACACGCAAATCTGAACATACATAACAGTCCTTCAGCATGAAAATTCCAAATGAATTCTTCATACAAAGTATTTCAATTAAATTAAATCTCTTACAGACCCCTAGAATGAGAATTATGAGTTAAACAGCTCACCTACATAATGAATCCACACAATCTCAACCAAGAATAAAAGGCAAGATTAAGAATGAAGTATAACAGTCAGCCCCAGACATCATCGCACGGGCTTATATCAAATTGCTCGAACACGTGGGCCAAGCTTCCTCCACAAGTGTTTCGGCCAGTCATATCACAGGCGTCATCAAACCAACTCCAGCCCAATTTAAAATAAAGACGCCAGCTCTAACAAGAATCCAGGATTGGAAAACTCGATATTCCACGAAGTGAGCTACCCATAAATGGCCAGTAAAAATTCGTAAGAATTGAGCAACAAACGTTCCTGGACTAGGGAATACAAAGAAGAATACTAATTGTTATCTAATGAAATATATACACCTGGCACAAATCTGACTCTAAACTGGAGAATTAGGGGCTACATGACCTCGTTGTCGCAGCCCAAAAACTAAGGAACCAACCAAAACTGGACAATTACGTAATGGTAAAATCTAAGTTATGAAATTATGAAAACATATACGGTACGCAAAAGATGAAATAAGACACTCTTAATTTATAAAATCTTATGACAAAGGTGATAAAACAATGAAAAACATTACGTGAAATGGATGAAAACGAAAGATATTAAAATGAGGAATATGTACTTCTCTGTGGGATGGCGAAGTGCTGAGTTTCAAACTCATTGTAACTGAAAGTTACACAATCAACTTCCTACTGCCTGAAATAAATTATATTAAATAAATTATACTTTTAATAAAACACTTCTCAGACTAATTGGACGATTGAACGACTAGTTTCGTACTCCAAGCGAACATCATCACATCTGGCATGGCTATTTTTCATTGACGTTCAGTGGATAAATGGGTGTTATTCCCTATAGTGAATTATTTATCTCATGTTTTTCACCCATTACAATTGGGTTCAATCATGTTCACCGACTGAAAAGCATTTCATATTTCACTTATATGCAACAGTATTTAAACTTATTAAGCTGCAGGAGTTTCTAGTTAAATTTGGTAACGAATGGTATTTATTAACACTAATTCTTTTTATGCCATCAGCCTATTAAACTGCTAGAAGTGTTGTGCTTATTGTTAGTGTGAAACCTTATTCAAATGTTAACTTATATTGAAGTGGTTGCGTTCTTGACTGTTTTCTTATTAACCGTTACTTTTCAATTTTATATTTACATAATAGGCTCTTGTACTGTAATTGGTTAGTTGGGTTAAACACTTAACAAACACTTAAAGGCTACTGAGTTAACACTGTGGTTTGGTTGAATTAGATTTTTACTGACTGTTACTGCACAGGTGTCCGTTTCACTTCCCATTTGTCTACAGAAAAAATAAAATCCGTCATTGTCATTTTATCTATCATCTTTTAACCACGTGATATCGGTTTCACTGATAGAATGGTTCATTCATTATTAACATATTTGTATGTTCAAAGAAAATTATTTAAATCATCATCTTAGAAATATGGGTGTTTTTAACTCCACAGTCATTAACTCAAGTTGAGATTACCCATGTTACTACACTCAAGTGACTGATGAGAATAGTTTTGAGGTCACTTCCATTATAATGCTAACAGGTATTTCCTATAATATTTCCAAACAGATCTCCTAAATGTACTGAACACTCATTGATTTGCCGATCAATAAGTCTTCATGATTTTTATTATTATTATTACTGATATCCAGGCAGTACATGTTGGAGGTTGACAAAGGGAAGACAGGTAGTGTGTCGCAACGATTGCAACAGAAGTAGCGTGGTAGTTATTCCTGACGATGACCGGGTAAGCCGAGTTCAAGGACAAATTCAGGGTGAACGCGCAGCCAAGTCGGCGTCATTATGGGCGTGCTAGAGGTGAAGTTCCAACCGATACACGATTGAATCAGCGAATCAGGAGAGAGGACGCCTAAACCACGCGGAGATTTGTGTACCATAAAAAGGCGCTAAAACACGTGTATGAAGAACCGCCGATGCGATAGGATCCCGCATGAGTCCATTGAGACGTTTGGATGAAAAGAAGAAGATTGATACTAGTCCCAAGTCTGTGAGTTGAAAATTGCAGATTATTTTCACAGATTGCCCCCACTCCACTCCTTTTCGTCAGTTTCTAATAAATTGATCAGTGATGAGTAGTTTGAGACACAACTTTATCGGGCTCCGAGGAGCATCGTTCACGCCAGTTTGAGACACGAATTTATCAGGCTCTAGTGAGCATACTTCACGTCGCTTTGAACGAGCATTATGTGCTCTTGGGAGCAGAGTGCACGCTTAGCGGAGGGAGATCTCTAGTCGAGATAAGCGCTACGCGGTAGACGTAATTTGAGAAACTTGTTAAAAGCCAGTTGCGTGGAGAACGAAGAGTGTAATATTTTCTGTAAATTTGGTGTTATCTTTTGTGTGATATATATGTGCGTGTGAAGTAAGCAAATGCTTAGATAGGGCCAGTTCAACGTTGAGTAATCGCCCAGGACGTTATTTTTGAGTGAAAGTCAGTAGCTCATAGCGATTCTAGCTAGGTAGACTAATAACTTTGAACATTTATTTCCAAGAAGCCACGCCAAGATGTCTACCGGAAGGTCGATTGGTGGAATGAAGTGCTACGCCTCTACCAGAACGTCGTCGATGAACGAGTAGATTTCCCGTGGGGGAATGCCTTGGGATGGAGGTTGATTTTTTACAAGCTGCACGGTGATGTACAAACCATTGATTTATACAATATGTAGCTAGATTAGACGCGGGACGGTGTAAATATTTTATTCATTGATTTTCTTGTGTATTTAGATTTTTGTGCGCCGACACTGTTATATTTAAATGTACGTTGGCACGTGGCCAAAATGTTTGTTTGATTGTGTATTTTTCTTATGAGTCATTATTAGTATGCACGGCGTGTGTATTTTGATTTTATTCATGCGAATGCGAAATTCGTCATGGTCGATAAATGGTGCTTTTATTCAAATTAATTTTTAGTAGGAGAAGGGGGTAAAAGTTGTTAGATGTTTTTACGAACAGGTTTTTATTCATACTAGGGTTGCCGAGCGCAGCAAGTTAAGATGTCACTGTAGAACACCTTAGTTCTATATTTTTGAGTTTTTTGAGTCCTTTTCAGGTACTTTAGTCACGGACTAGATTGGGAGCGCAAGTCGCTGGAAAATATTTTATGTCCTTTATATCAGGTTTCTGTCAAACACATACGTGTGATTCTGGTGTGTGTATTGTGTCAAGGTGTGTGTATTGATTCTTCGTGATGAGGGGTAGAATGTGCCTACCGCCCTCAAATATTGTGGTTGTAATTTTATGGAAAGGCAGAGCGCTCTTAGTGGCTACTGTACCTTGTCCTGTGCTAATTCTTGGATTTCCGTGGGTAATGCTAAGATATTTTTTGACACACACACGTATATTATGTGCTTTTTGGAGCACGCTCCTTCGAGACTCGAGCCAGTGCTACGGTAGGTCGAGGTAATTGACACGTGGGTTGACAGATGTGCAGATTCCACTTTGCGCCTGTCTATATCTGGTGATTCATCGTTTAGGCAGTCCAGCTGACCAAATGTCCCCTGTAAGCTATCTGTAGCAAACCTGTTATTTTAATGGTCATTGGATCATAATCTTAATCTGGGAGTTCGCCATGTCCGTTACGAATTACCGCATATCGTATGAAATGAAATATTTGTTTATGATGTAAATGTTGGCTCTGAGCCTAGTGATTTCTGTGACTCATTTCATTGTTAGATTTTGTCTGTTGTGACACCATTGAGTGTATTTTGTATTCTCTTGTAAAAATGGCAAGCGGCCATATATGTATTTTTCTTGATTGGTCACGTGTTGATTTACTTGCTTTGATTTGAAAAGTCCTAATTTTAGGCGTTAATGTTGTTTGCTACGGCAGTTCTTTGATTCCAATTTCATGCGGAAATTATCTTTGTCTTATTTAGTGTAGGAAGTGTCGGATTAGTTTAATTAGTGTTTAGTTGGTTCCTCGTGTCTGTCTAGCTCTAAGACAATGCAGATTCGTCCCCTGAAGGTTAACTGGATGGTAACGAATCTCGCATTAATTTGTACACATCGTAACGCATGTGGAAAAGCTGCACACGCACATGTCATTGCAGTATTTTGGGGCATTTGGTCCAGGTGTTTACGATCTCTCCTGAGATCAGGCCTAGTTTGGCAATTTCATTTAATTCAAGTGGGTGTCATTTGGAAGACCTTGTTTTGTTTTTTTTGTAAATAGTGTAAATTTGATGATTTGTTATTAAATTCATATGTTTTAATCCTGGTATTCACTTTTTCCTGCATGTTATTTTGTTATATGTTACCCTGCATGTTATAAGAAGCGCTTAACAACAACTTTTCGAAATGGGCTGTTACACCCCCCCCCCCCCCCGAAATTGAGTCTCATATGCTTCTTTGCAAGGGCTCATATATCAAAAATGGCTGCCCAAGCGGGGATTGTTGTTGTTGTTGCCTTGTTGACCTCATACTTATTTCGCTGAGAAATGGTGCCAGGTCAGCAGGACAAATGTAAATTCAGTAAATTGAAGTGAAGTTGTACCGCCATGTGTATCAGTAAAATCACTGAGTTCTTAAAGTTAGAAATGTTGAACAAGGTTAGAAGTTGATATTGTATTTAATAACTTGTTCTGGCGCCCGGCTTAAAATTAGAAAATTTGCATATTTAGTGAACTCAGTCAAAAGCAGGAAGGTGTTGCCTTACTTTACATTTAATTAACTTCGGTTAATTAAAGTGTTTTTCGTAAATTCTGTTAATTAGGAATTTAAAAGCAGATCACAAGGGAGTTATTTTGTTGTTTGGAAATAAGAGTCATTATTTAGTAAGATTTTGATAACTGAAAATTTATTTAAATTAGAATCAATGTAATATTTAAATATCAATGCATGTGTGTGTGTACGACTGAAATCCCATTGCATGACCCTATTTTTCTCAGAATATATTTGTGTGCTTTGCGATGGCTAGCATCGAGGAGATTAAAGTGTTGATGGAGCAGATGTCCACGCAGTTGACTGTGCAATTGTCTGCAAAGACGGAGGAACAGTTAAAGAGCATGAGTGAACAGAGTGATAAACAATAACACGAGTTGCGTGAACAAAGTGATAAACAATTACAGGACGTGAACAGTAACATTACGGTGCAGTTGCAGATCCAGAAATTGGATAGCGATAAACAATTACACGAATTGCGTGAACATAACGATAAACAATTAAACGAATTACGTGAACAGAATGATAAACAATTAAATAACATAACTACTCAATTACGTGAACAGAATGATAAACAGTTGAACTAAACCATAAGTTATCAGAGCAGGCAACCTTACAAACAGTTCAATTAGAGAAGATCACCCTTGATATAAATCAGAGTACTAAAGTAGAATTTGGGAAACTAGCGGGGGAGGTGGCAGAGAATAATTCGAGACAGCTAGGCGAAATCAAGAAACTAGAATCTAAATTTGACGACAAACTAGTACAGTTAGATGGAATGGTAGCCGCCAAACTGAAACAAATCGAGACAGCATGTGTGAACAATACGGCAGGGATTAAAAGCACGCAGGATGAATTACAAGGGAATTCAACAGAATAGAGGCGAATAATATTAACATACAAGAGCAGATTAATTCAGTCGACAACAATGTGTTAGGATTGATAAAAGAACTTGACAAGCTGGAGATAAAAACGGAGAAAGAACGGATGCACTTGCGCGAAAACCTGGAAGACCAGTTAAATAAAACTCAGAAGCAGATACAAGAAATAGGGGAACAACTTGAGAAGAATCTGGAAAGCAACGAAGAAAAAATTAACAATTTGAAGAGTAGAATCCGGAAAGATTGGGAACAGCAGGTGAATGAGACTAAAGGGGATAGGCTGACTATATTAAAGAGGCTAGGCGAGAATAACTATAGAATACAGGCTCTGGAGGAAAGTATCAAGTCCAAGCTCCAAGAACACGCAGACCTCATCGTTAAAAATGAGATAAGATCTTTAGAGAATGCCTCTTTATTCTCTTCAGAAAATGCAGTAGGGAAACACGGAAGTATTGGAAGTCCGGAGGGGTCGAAGCTGGCTGAGGATACGAGCCGAAGTCAGAGTCCAAAGATAACTTGCGACACATTCCAAAATTACAGAGGGTAGACGTCAACTCCACAACCTGGTGTGGCACCTGCCCAAGTCATAAAAGTAATTAGGGGAAATGATTTTAAACCAGACAAATTCTGGGAAAATTCAGGATCTACTCCAAAAGCCTTTTGCGCCAGCTGGATGATTATTTTAATGACCAACACGTCAGTCCCGCAAAACAGCTTCGTCTGGTGGAGAAATTTTTAGAGGGCCCAAGTTTAATCTGGTTTCAAAGCTTCAAGTATACGTTTAATGACATGGCCCAGTTTAAAGAAGCATTTTTGAGGAAGTTCTGGAGTCCTTCACTGCAGCAGGGGTTGAGGTTGGACTTATATACCAGGACATACCATAGCACACACCCTACAAGGTTTTCTGAGTTCTTTAGTCAGCAGCTAGTGAAATTCTGAGATTTTGACGAGCCGCCTTCTGAAGAAAACATGGTATTAACTATCGGCAAGCAGCTTCCGATGAACATACAGCAATTTTTAGTGGCAGGAAATATCAAAACCGCAGTTCAGACCGAGGAGATACTCCGCCACTTGGACGAAACGAGTATGGTCAGTCCGCAGACCGGGAGACGGAATATGGAATGCGTGAACACTGCAGAAATAGTTCTGGGGCATCAAAGCGGTCAAAGTCAGAGCAATCAGACGAAGACACAGTCCACTAGCACACAATTTACGCCCAGACGGCAGGAATTCGACGGTAGAAACCAATACAATAATAATAGCAATAGGAACTTCCAAAATCGCCGTGATAATTACAACAATCAGAACAACAATCACAATCAGAGGACGTAACAGCGAGAATATATTAACTGGAGGGGAAACCAAAGGCAGGGTAGACCATATCAAAGGAACGGGGACGGCAGATGGAATAATGAGAGGAATTATCGGCAAGAAAACCAGGGAGATTATCGTAATGACTGGAACGAGCGTTACGCTGAGTCACAAAAATATTTGGATGAATTAAATGCAGAAGAATAAAAAGAGAAAGAGAAGTGGGGGCGTGCGATGGCAAATAGAAAAAGTCCAGATAATCACCAGGATGCGGGAGCGGAAAGTTTATTACGTCAGCAGGAGAGACACGATGACAACCAGCGAAACTCAACAAATGGGTCGCAGGATTTAAAAAAACTCGATCACATCAAAACCAGAAAACCTGAGAACGGAGGAAACCAGGGAACGGGAGGAATTGATTGTTGCGAATATTGAAGAGTGCCTGGAGGAAGTGGTGAAGGACCGATAGAATGTAATCAGGCAATTACCAATTATTTATGCTCATATTGGAGGTCTTAGAGTGAGGTGCCTTATCGACACGGGTATCCAAGTGAGTTTAGTCACGGAAGCATTGTTGAAAGTAATTGGAAATAAACAAACCATTCCAATTATGCCTGTACCATTAATGAAAGTCCGAGGGGTCATTCCTGACAAGACCATAGTTTGCAAGCACCAAGCATATTTAGATCTGGAGATATTAAACCATACATTTTCTCAAACTTTCATCGTGATACCAAAGATGAATTATAATGTTATTCTGGGAGCCAACTTCATTTGTGATTTCTAAGCTATAATTGACCTACATAATAACACTGTGACCTTAAATCAAGTTGAGGGGTTGAGTCACGTTGGTCTGAACATGGAAGAAAGTCCACTAGAGAGAGAGGCGAATACAAGGGTCATTGAAGAATGCACTAATGAGGCGATCGAAGATAAGATCTCGACGGAGGGACGAGTAAGCGAGACAGCAGTTATTGAAATTGACGGTCAAGATATTTCGCAAGAACTTTGGATACATTTGGCGGAGGAAGAAATCAGTGGGTTCAAATTTGAAATTTTACTTCAGGAGCGACTTAAGGAGGCAATATTAGGGGAACCTGACAGAAGAAAGTTAGAGGAGATTTTGAGACATCATAAGGGAGTTTTCGACACGATCCCTGGAAAAGTATTACATTTTCAAGTATGCCATGCAAATTACCGATTGGACCCCATTTAAGAGTAAATTGCACCCGATCCCAGAGAAACATTTTGCTCAGGTCAAGGACATCATTACTAACCTATTAGATTCTGGAATGATTAGAAAAGCAGCAACCCCATATTTAAATGCAATATTGGCTGTGGCCAAACCCAATGGATCAATCAGATTATGCCTAGACGCACGGGTTTTAAATAGCAAACTGTTTGTCGAGCACGACCAAGCGCCAAGGATCAAGTATGTATTGAAGAGCTTCCGTGGAAAGAAGATATATTCTAGCGTCGATTTAACGAATAGTTTCCACCACCTGGAACTTCAGGAAAAATCCCAGTTATTGACGGGTTTTTATTTGATAACCAAAGCTATATCTGGTCTCGCATGCCCTTTGGTGTAAAAACAGCAGGATGTGCATTGATAAGAGCACTAGACAGGAATCTATCTGAAGAGGTCAAAAGCTTTACTACAAGATATGTTGATGACATACTCATAGTATCAGAAACAATGGAGGAACATTTGGAAAACCTAAACAAACTTTTGGATAATTTGAGAACCATGAATTTCAAAATTAATTTGAAGAATTCGCACTTTTACCAGAGCGAGATTCTGTTTTTGGGTCACATAATTGGTGTTGAAGGCGTGAGACCAAATCCGGCGAAAATAGACGCAATTAAGAAATTCCCTACACCAACAAAAGTGAAACATGTTAGAGCATTTTTGGGAGTGACAGGTTTCTTTAAGGAGAATTGTCCTGGGTACACGGAAACAGTAGCACCGATGCAAGAGATGCTGAAGAAATCTAATCGATGGTCATGGAATGAGGAGTGCGACAGGTGCTTTAGAGCCACGAAAGACCGACAGGAGAACTGTGTGAAGTTAGGATCCCCAGACTTCGCGAAAAAAATTTGTGATCCAGGCAGACGCTTCGTTGATTGGGATCGGCGCCATGCTTTACCAAGAGGACGCTGATGAACCCAAGAATCGATCATATTTGGCATTTACTAGTCGTAAACTTAGGAAGCACGAGAGAAACTACACTGTTACGGAACTTGAGTTGTTAGCAATTTTGTACTCGTTGCAACAATGGCGCAAGATGGTCTTCGGGTACTCCATTGTTGTCAGAACACTGACCACCATGCACTGACCTTCTTATTCAAAACAACGAGGGCAAGCGAAAGAGTTACGCGTTGGTCCATTTATATACAGCAGTTCGATATCACCATAGAACACTGCCCTGGAAGGATGCACATCATACCAGATGCTTTAAGCAGGAACCCTGAAGATGAGAACGAGACAGCAGTAGATGTACAACACATAGCATTAACACCTAAGGCTCGCGAATTTTTGGATAAGTTGAAAGAAATTCAGAAGGAACAAGAAAAGGACCCGTGGATGATGATGATGATCAAGTTTTACAAGAAGGAACTACAGCCTGATACACCTGAATATCGAGAAGCCCGTGCAAAGGAAGCAAAATTCCATTACCTCAATAATCTTCTTCACAAGTTCGTGGATGATGATCACACCAAACTTCGAATTCTAGTTCCAGCATCGTTACAGAGAGGACTGACGTGGCATGTCCATGAAAGCTTAGCACATATCGGCACTGATAAAACGGAAGCAACAATAGGAGAAACTTTTACTTGGCCAAAGATGTAATATACCATTGTTGAAGTAATTAGGACTTGTGACACGTGTCAGCGTACTAAGCCAATAATTTCATACTAAAACAGCTTCCAAAACCTTTAATACAACAGAAACCGTGCGAACTGGTCGCTATTGACTGTATCGGTCCTCTAGTTAAAGGAAAACGAGGATGCCGACAACTCCTTGTATGTGTCGATGTATTTTCCAAGATGGTGGTATTATGTCCAATCCAGAAGACGACATCAAAGCAAGTCCTTAGCAGAATCCAGAACAAAGTCATTCCGACGCTTGGGAAGCCGGAATTCATCTTATCGGACCATGGGACATATTTTACAAGCAATGTTTTTAGACATTGTCTAAAGAGCTTAGGAATAAAGCATGTTCTATCTAGCATTCGCCACCCTTGTGGAAATCCGACCGAAAGAACGATTCGATGTGTTGCAAAATATTACCGCGTCATGATTCCAAATGATCAAAATAAGTGGGTCGACAGAGTAGGAGATATCGAGATGTGCATAAATACTACGAAGCACGAGTCGACAGGTCAAGTCCCACAAGTTGTACACCACAACAGGATGCCTGAAAGATCTTGGGATAAGATTATTCCATGCCCAAGGGACCCGCTGTTAACACATGAGCTGCGAATTCAGAGAACCAGAGAACACATGAGGAGCCAAGCGGACCGAAGATTGAGGAGATACAGAGGGAAGAAATTTCATCGTGAACTTCAGGAACAGGAACTAGTGCTTGTACGGAGACCACCGATATCAGATCCTAAGTACAAAGTATTTGCCAAGTTCTGTGCAAAATTTATTGGCCCGTTCCATATTATCAAAAATTTGGGTAATAATGCTTATAGACTTGAAGAATTGAGCACTGGCGCTAAATCCGTTTTCAATAGTGCTAATCTCAAGCCATATTACAGAAGGGAACTATTTGATGAGTAATAAGGACAAGGAATGCAGAATCATATTGAAAAAATTAATTTGAGAACCTACACTCAAATGCACGTGGCGACGTGGTACCTTGGAGAGCGAGCTTTGTTTGTAAACAAGACGGCAGGTCTGGCCGAAGTTGTAATTGTGTGAGTAAGAGGGGGAAGGTCTAGCGAGACGTGTGAATGCCATCTCAGAGGGGCACATTGCAGCGAGAAGCGCGCACACTAATTGGGACAGTGGAATGCACACTCAGGCAGACGAGTGAGGTACTTAAGTGATGTTATCTATACTACTGTGGATATTGTTTTTAAAATCCAAATCAATCACTTGCTTCGAATCTCAAAACCTTGTTGAGGATAAATGAACCCTTATTGATTTGCCGATCAATAAGTCTTCATGATTTTATTATTATTATTACTGATATCCAGGCAGTACATGTTGGAGGTTGACAAAGGGAAGACAGGTAGTGTGTCGCAACGATTGCAACAGAAGTAGCGTGGTAGTTATTCCTGACGATGACCGGGTAAGCCGAGTTCAAGGTCAAATTCAGGGTGAACGCGCAGCCAAGTCGGCGTCATTATGGGCGTGCTAGAGGTGAAGTTCCAACCGATACACGATTGAATCAGCGAATCAGGAGAGAGGACGCCTAAACCACGCGGAGATTTGTGTACCATAAAAAGGCGCTAAAACACGTGTATGAAGAACCGCCGATGCGATAGGATCCCGCATGAGTCCATTGAGACGTTTGGATGAAAAGAAGAAGATTGATACTAGTCCCAAGTCTGTGAGTTGAAAATTACAGATTATTTTCACAGATTGCCCCCACTCCACTCCTTTTCGTCAGTTTCTAATAAATTGATCAGTGAGGAGTAGTTTGAGACACAACTTTATCGGGCTCCGAGGAGCATCGTTCACGCCAGTTTGAGACACGAATTTATCAGGCTCTAGTGAGCATACTTCACGTCTGTTTGAACGAACATTATGTGCTCTTGGGAGCAGAGTGCACGCTTAGCGGAGGGAGATCTCTAGTCGAGATAAGCGCTACGCGGTAGACGTAATTTGAGAGACTTGTTAAAAGCCAGTTGCGTGGTGAACGAAGAGTGTATTATTTTCTGTAAATTTGGTGTTATCTTTTGTGTGATATATATGTGCGTGTGAAGTAAGCAAATGCTTAGATAGGGCCAGTTCAACGTTGAGTAATCGCCCAGGACGTTATTTTTGAGTGAAAGTCAGTAGCTCATAGCGATTCTAGCTAGGTAGACTAATAACTTTGAACATTTCTTTCCAAGAAGCCACGCCAAGATGTCTACCGGAAGGTTGATTGGTGGAATGAAGTGCTACGCCTCTACCAGGACGTCGACGATGAACGAGTAGATTTCCCGTGGGGGGAATGCCTTGGGATGGAGGTTGATTTTTTACAAGCTGCACGGTGATGTACAAACCATTGATTTATTCAATATGCTGCTAGATTAGACGCGGGAACGTTGTAAATATTTTATTCATTGTTTTTTCTTGTGTATTTAGATTTTTGTGCGCCGACACTGTTATATTTAAATGTACGTTGGCACGTGGCCAAAATGTTTGTTTGATTGTGTATATTTCTTATGAGTCATTATTAGTATGCACGGCGTGTGTATTTTGATTTTATTCATGCGAATGCGAAATTCGTCATGGTCGATAAATGGTGCTTTTATTCAAATTAATTTTTAGTAGGAGAAGGGGGTAAAAGTTGTTAGATGTTTTTACGAACAGGTTTTTATTCATACTAGGGTTGCCGAGCGCAGCAAGTTAAGATGTCACTGTAGAACACCTTAGTTCTATATTTTTGAGTTTTTTGAGTCCTTTTCAGGTACTTTAGTCACGGACTAGATTGGGAGCGCAAGTCGCTGGAAAATATTTTATGTCCTTTATTTCAGGTTTCTGTCAAACATGTACGTGTGATCCTGGTGTGTGTATTGTGTCAAGGTGTGTGTATTGATTCTTCGTGATGAGGGGTAGAATGTGCCTACCGCCCTCAAATATTGTGGTTGTAATTTTATGGAAAGGCAGAGCGCTCTTAGTGGCTACTGTACTTGTCCGGTGCTAATTCCTGGATTTCCGTGGGTAATGCTAAGATATTTTTTGACACACACACGTATATTATGTGCTTTTGGGAGCACGCTTCTTCGAGACTCGAGCCAGTGCTACGGCAGGTCGAGGTAATTGACACGTGAGTTGACAGATGTGCAGATTTCACTTTGCGCCCGTCTATGTCTGGTGATTCATCGTTTAGGCAGTCCAGCTGACCAAATGATCCCTGTAAGCTATCTGTAGCAGACCTGTTCTTTTAATGGTCATTGGATCATAATCTTAATCTGGGAGTTCGCCATGTCCGTTACGAATTACCGCATATCGTATGAAATGAAATATTTGTTTTTGATGTAAATGTAGGCTCTGAGCCTAGTGATTTCTGTGACTCATTTCATTGTTAGATTTTGTCTGTTGTGACACCATTGGGTGTATTTTGTATTTTCTTGTAAAAATGGCAAGCGGCCATATATGTATTTTTCTTGATTGGTCACGTGTTGATTTACTTGCTTTGATTTGAAAAGTCCTAATTTTAGGCGTTAATGTTGTTTGCTACGGCAGTTCTTTGATTCCAATTTCATGAGGAAATTATCTTTGTCTTATTTAGTGTAGGAAGTGTCGGATTAGTTTAATTAGTGTTTAGTTGGTTCCTCGTGTCTGTCTAGCTCTAAGACAATGCAGATTCGTCCCCTGAAGGTTTACTGGATGGTAACGAATCTCGCATTAATTTGTACACATCGTAACGCATGTGGAAAAGCCGCACACGCACATGTCATTGCAGTATTTTGGGGCATTTGGTCCAGGTGTTTACGATCTCTCCTGAGATCAGGCCTAGTTTGGCAATTTATTTAATTCAAGGGGGTGTTATTTGGGAAACCTTGTTTTGTTTTTGTTGTAAATAGTGTAAATTTGTTGATCTGTTATTAAATTCATATGTTTTAATCCTGGTATTCACTTTTTCCTGCATGTTATTTTGTTATATGTTACCCTGCATGTTATAAGAAGCGCTTAACAACAACTTTACGAAATGGACTGTTACACCCCCCCCCCCCCCCCGAAATTGAGTCTCATATGCTTCTTTGCAAGGGTTCAGTACGTACCTTATAACAACAACCACAAATAATCTCTTCTCACGGTTGAACTATTGCACTACTACCTAAAGCATTGAAAATACAACAAAGTGTTATAGCGAGCTTTCCTTTTATTCCATGACAGTGCGAACCGATATAAGCAACGTTATTCAGCCCTACGAAGCCATGCTGCTTCCCACGCCCAATTTCCTTACTTTCACGGCCATCTTAAGCAGGCCGATGCCCTACCAAGCTCCCCCTATTTATCTGAGAGCGCTCAACTGGGCATCTCTGATCTAGGAGAATAATCTGGTACCAACTGAGTGAAACACACTTCCTTGTTTGGTAAATCAGCTTTTATGATGATTTTCTCGATCCATACATCCATCTACCTGTAAGTACAATGTATAAGGATAGTAGTAACTAGATGCTATGGGCGTTTATCATGATATATTAATTTGTCAGGGTTATAAAGTCCCATAAATTAGATAAAGGATAATATCAATAGGAATACATTTTCTTAATTTATTCACAACAAATTATTTAGGATGGTAACTTAAAGACCAATTAGAGACATAACATTAATTACTTCCGATAGGGAGTGAGTTAATAGTGCTGTGTATTATAAATATTTATACTAACTACATGAATGAATCTACGTTATGTAGGAGTACACTGTTATGCTCACGAGGGATTCACGAAGATAAATGGAGCAATACTCAACCAATATGGATTCAATTGCTACAAACAACAATCAGGTTACCACATGACTCAGAGGAAATAAAACAGATAAAGTAACTGTCCATGCTTTAGAAGGTAAGTGAACACGGAAGTGATTCCCGCTGTTTTATGAAATGTATCTTACAAATTGAAGGTTCTCATGGCTGAAGGGTTGCAGGATGAGAAACTAGGGGAATCCTACTTCGAGTTATTGCGTGAACTTACTGGTATTATCAAGTGAAATATAATATAAATTGCGATGGTTTGGACTCATAATAATAGTCTTGCTTAGGAGTTTCACGAACTCTTGGCTCAGTTAGAAGAACATAGACAAATATTTCAAGCCACCTACATTTAGCTTGTAAACCAATAAACCTATCTTTTGGAAAAAAAAGAGGTGCAGAGATCAAGTGTCAGTCATCATTCTCCCAAATAAGAGGCTCTGAAGTATAACAACATCATATTTCATCACATTGTCAGAAGCTCAATCGTACCTGTATAAAAGTTCTTATTCACGCCAGTGAATTTAGACTCCAACGAGGGACACATTTGTTCCATAGAACACTATGGATATGATTCAATATTTAATATGCTTGTTGATTCTGTGTACGATAAAATTATTTTCAGAGGTTCGACCTTCCAACATAGCAGATCATATAAAAGCTAGGAGACAACATTCTGCTGATATTAGCGCAATAACTATGAATTTCTTTAAGGACAGCGCTATCTGCCAGTTTGACGTGAGAGAAAGCAGGCCATTGGAAGGAGTAAAGGAGGTAGTGTGTCTGCTGCCTGGTGCAAGCCACGTGCCCGATGAGGTGCAGTACCATTTTCAGCAAGTCAGTAGCATCATCTCCTTATTGCAGGAGGGAGAGAATGTGACGACTCATGTGCCCTCTGCCTGTCTTCTCGTGGAGACCCAAGCCAACAAAGCAGTCCCCATCACTGCTCCAACTATTGACTGAAGAGTGAATTGATCATGTGACTGTCCATACCTCAGAAGTACAAAAGTGATGTGCGGACTATATTGCTCTGTAATTACAACTCAGGTTTCTGGAATGGAAACTTGTAATAATATTACAATTATTGCTAATTTCTACCTTTAGGAACAACCTTAGATCTTATTTTCATAGACCTACTGTGTTCAATTTGAACTAATCAAATATTTTGTTTGCAGGAATTACATCCATATTAATGAATTCATCTAATGTATTTCCAATTTATATTTATTGACCCACTTCTTTGTTTATTTTGTATGAAAGTATGTATGACTTCATTAATACATATGTTAGTTGTATTGGTATGAATAAACTATATAAATCAAAGGATTTCGGTGTTGCTTGTTAGTGTGATTTCTGGTCAGTCACCGTGGAGGTCAGGGTTGGATTCTCAGCTCTGCCAAGAAATATAATTCAGGTCTGATGACTGGAACAGAGCAGAACTGAGAAGAGATGTGTTCAATTCCTACTTCAGCCGTCGTAGAAGTGTTTTTTTGTGTTTCCGACAGCTACTCAAGGCAAATGCCCAGTTGGTACAGAATGTAAGGCCAAGGACTCTTCCTTCGCAATCCTAGCCCTGACTCCAAATACACACTACATTATAGCCATCATAATGGCACAGGTTATCAGACATATCCCACATACATACACATCTAAGACCACAGGGCTTCTACGATGTAGGTAAACCCCTGTTCAGAATCGGAAATAACTTCTGCTATCTAACCGAGTATTTCCAGCACTGTTCTTCCCGCCCTACGGTGATACCTGACGGGTTGTTCCTGGTAACAAGGAGTTCACTCTTCAGTAAATCGTTTGGATTGCAGCGCTAGTGACACAGAAAGTGAAGGGACAAAGAACAACAGACTTAGGCTAGTTCTGCCAGTGGCAACGCACGTGCTTGGACAGCGTTAACAAGTCTCATAATATTATTCTCACTGTATTGGTTTCTGTGTTTGGTATATAATGTGCGTGAATGTTATTATATTGATTATTTCATGTGTGCGAATGCCTTGGTTAATTAATAAATATTGAAAATTACTCTGCGCATTCGTGGATTTAATTATCCTTGATTAATCAATACAGTCCATTTATAAAATACAGTTCATTTCTCTACATACGCAACAGTCCTTAAATGAATCAACAAAAATATCAACAAATTAAAAAGGGACATAACGCCAAGAAAATAACCCGCATATGAATCCAAATTGATGTAAGATAGTGGATAACGAAATGTTATAGCATCAGTGCATGACATACATCTGATCCTATGGCCTAGACCGATCAGTCTCATCAATAGTTCATTGACATGTGACTGGAATTTAAATTTTCAGTGGTTGGTTCGCCAGACTTACAGAGTAGTTGTCTTTATCCTCACCAACAAGAGCAGGGCCCCACAGACGTCAAGTTGAAAGATTTGCATCAAGCCTGTCCCACCATTATCTCCTCTTCTGTCGATTTTAGCCTTTTGTGGATCGCTACAAACAATCGACAGACTTGTCAATCTCTTCTTCTACTCCCAGAATATCTTCATACGGGCGCTAAGTCTCCACCTTCTGTCTTCAGACCAGATGACCTTGGTTTTTGAGTTATGGTTTTCCTGAAACCTTCTGAATTTATCAACCTTCCATCAAAACACTGTCTGTCTATTATATATTCTTGGATGATTGCAACTTCTTGGAGATCCTTTACGTTTCTTCAGCTCATTCTGTGGTGGACTTCAAATTGGTAATGTAAAAGGTTATTCTTTTGGTCAACCTACTGTTGTTCTTTCTTGGAAGATGTCCATACAATATCATCCTTCTCTACGTATTGTGCCCGTAAATCTCTCCGCCATGATTTAAAACTCTGTTCTCTTTTCTGGGCCCAATATTTTTCTTAGAATTCTTCGTTCTTTCCTTTCTAACGCCACTATTTTTCCTTTATGTTTAAAATAAGACATTCTGAACTGTAGAGTTTTTCAGGTTTAATAACCGTGGTGTAACAATTTGGGCTTTCTCTGAAGGATATCTCTTTCTTGTTACACCTATTTTGCGTTATTATATAGCAGTCTCGATCTTTATAGCTCTGGCATTAATTGCTTCATCATCAAGGTTGCATCTATTCGCCAAGATATATCGATTTGTCTGCTCTTTTGATTTTTCAAACCTTGTTTCCAAAAGCATTTCGTTCCCATGTTTGTATTCAATGTATTGAGTTTTCTTACAAGAGGTCCGGAGGCCCGTTTTTGCCACAATTTCATGCAATTTCTCAATCATACGTCTAGCATCATCTATATTGTCTGATAACATAGCCAGATAATCAACATCCGTGAAGCACTCCACACCCAAATTTTGCCTTTTAGAGCCTAAACAGATTCCTTCTACCCCTTCCTCTTCTATTGCTTTCTTCCCGGGTTCTCGTTATTTTCCCACGGACGATGTTAAATATAATTACAGAAAGCCCATCTCCTTGTCGGACTCCCGTCCAATTCACAAATGGGACAGATATTTGCCTACGAAATTTGACCTTCGAAACAGTGTCTTAGAGAGTCTGTTGTACAAGCGACCTCCCCTTCCCTTCTACTCCAAATTTCTTTCGCACTTGGAAGTGAGTCTGTCAGTCAATCGAATCAGATGCCTGTAGGAAATCAGCGATGACTGCTACCATGTTTTATTTCGTATAGCTATCAGTCTAAGAATACTTTACAGAATACTGCTTAACACAGGAACGTCCCATTCGAAAACTTCGCTTGTATTCACCTATTTGATGCTCTACCTGTTTTTCAGAAAACGTCTTATAGATTTGGAAAGTATTTTACAAAGAACAGGGAAAATTGAAGTTCCTCATTGGTTGTTATGGTTGGTATGATCTCCCTTCCTATGCAGGGGATGTATCAGGGGCATTTCCAATCATTGGGAATCTCTTCTTTTCCCAGATATTACAAATCAAACAATGAATATTCTCCTCAATGTTGTCCACTCCATATTTCCACATTTCTCCTACTATTACATCTTCACACGGCGCATTATTTGCTTTTGAGTTCCTGAATGTCCTGATGTATTTCAATGGCAGTAGGTGGTTCAGAATGTTGGTACATTGTCGATGGATTTCCAAAAGTCAATCTTACTGGTGGTTCCTCACAGTTCAAAAGATCCTGGAAATACGTAACCTGACGTTGACAGTTTTCCTCATCAGTTAATGCTTAAGTACCGTCCTTTCTTTTGAACAAAGGCTAGGAGACTGATATGGTTGTGATTCCTCCCTGAAAGTCCGTAAAATCCCCTTGTAATATGTTTTTGAAATTTTCCTCCAACTTTTCCAAACAGATTTTATCATACTTCCACATTTCCCCTCGGATCATTTCGGAAATAATTTTTATTTGTAGAATAAAGGCATCATAGTTTCCACTGGTCGTATTAAAGTTACATCTCTGCCAAGCTCTTAATCTCTCATCAAGAACAATATCGCACTGTTTATTCCACCCTCGATGTTTTCCCCCCTCTTCAGTAATGGTAGGCTTTTAATTATATTTATTAAAGATTCTTCGATTTCATCACAATCATTAATATTCAACTGTGTTATATTTTCTTGGAAAATAATTATATTTGTTGGGTTTTAAAATCTGTGTATTAATCCTTGGTTTCAATAACTCTTGTCCATGGTCAAATTGATTAAAATCTGACTATTATCTCAGATATCTCTGAGTTCATGTTGAAGAATTTCCTCACCTTAATATTCATGATCCCTTTGTCGTTGCTGGATGTTATTACAATGTGGTCTAGTTGGAATTCTCCTAATAGAAAATTGGGGGGAAACACAGGTTTTCTTTTCCTTTCCTTGTCCCGGCTAAATCATCGCCAATAACTGAGAAACGAACACTCTAATTGGACCAGGTAATTCTCTTATACGTGAATCTTGGGTTGGAATGAAAATCACAAATAGTTTGGAAGGCTTTTGAATAAGCACCTCGGGGGTTTAAACGGATTGATTGAAAGTAGCTTCAAACTAAAATTCCAGAAACACTTCAACTTCGGACATTATCGTTTCAGGCAGCACATCTACAAATATGAATCCAAGATTTTATTTTAAAATCAATCATTTTATGTTGGCTTAGTAACTTAGGATAAGGGTATTTCCAGTCCTATAATTCCTTTAATTAAATTTTGTATGTTCAAAAGAAAATATTATCATGAATAAATACAGTCCAACAGTCTGTCCTATCTACGGATTAATTGCAGGTGATCCAAGAAACAAAATTCATAATACATTCAATCAACTTACGTCATGTCACCGCCCTATCACACACAAAAAACTGAACATTTTCTTAGAACAGTTTGTTATCCGACTAGTGTATAAGGATGTTGATAGTTAAGATGCCCGGCAGATTATGGCAGGAACAAAGATATGTGAGAAGTCAACCGTAGCTCATGAAAGGTGAAGGTAAAAAGACTGTGTGTGTTTAAGTGTGTTGTGAAATATTAAAGATTTCTGTTTGGAAGAGGTAGTGACCCCCAATGCAGCCATAAAATGTCTACGATGAAGTAAAGGTAGGATAATAATGAATATGTGAGGAAATAATAAAAGGTATAAAGGAGCTCAAAACAGATAATCGTATTTAGAATATGATGATCCAATGAACTGTAAGGTAAAGGGCGGTTGATCTACATTCTCACCACAATGATCTTGAAATCTGCCTGGTGAATAATAAATATAATAGCTTTGTGGATGATTTTCTCAAACAAAATAATCACAGGTCAGGAAATATTTAACTGTTTAATTTGAGTGAGTACAATTGTTTATAGATTTATAAGGTGAGTTCAAAAAGTAACGAGCCGGAGGATACCTTTCCTACAATCGTGTGGGTGGCCTTGCCTTTTTTGGGTGGTGGTGACCCTGGATGCTCCCACTGGAGGCTTTGTAGTTTGGATTTTGGATCGAAGTTATGACACCATGACTCATCTCCAGCCACCACTCGTGCCAGGAACCCATTCCCTTCCCTCGCATAGCGCTGCAGATGACCAAGACAATGGGCCATTCGACATGCTTCCTGGTGTGGTTGAAGGCTGTGGGGCACACATTGGGCACACACTTTGCGCAAGTGCAGTCGTTCCTTCATGATGGTGTGCACAATTCCGAAGCTCAATCCGACCACGGCGGCTATGGCGGTCCTGGATAATGAGTGCATCAACCAGCTGGACGTTGTCAGCGGTAATGCAGGGGGGTGCCCCAGACCGGGCATCATTGGCTAACGACACCCGTCCTTCCCTGAAGCGCTTGTGCCAAGCCTTGAGCCTTGCAAGGGACATGCAGTGTTCGCCGTACACTTGTGACATTCGGCGATGAATGTCCGTTCCCCCTACTCCTTCCGCTGTCAGAAACCGAACAACACCTCTTTGCTCTTCGTTTGACGCCTCCATGTCACTTTTTGCAATGCGACTGGCAGCGTTGGACGATTGATGCATGCTGCTGCTCGCTTTGTATCGTCGCGTGACGTGCACGCATGCCCTCTAGCGACGGGCTGTGACCTTCCACGCTCTGGTCGGAACCACACCTCGTTACACACGCCACGATTAGCCGATGTCGTCACCGGTTTGCGCATTCCAGCTTCCGGCTCGTTACTTTTTGAACGCACCTGATATATTCATAGTTGTAACATATGCGGGATAGGGATCTTTTGAAAACCAGTCTACCCATTGGTTTTGGTGTTTTGAAGGAAGCATACTGACCCCACTTAAATAATAATTCGCTTATGGCATTTCCTGTTTACGACTATCGTTAGAAAGGGTATATTTGTATGCAAAGTTAGCCATATGCTAGGGAAACAATAAAATGTATTTTACGAGTTAAATTTTGTTTCATTGCTAGGTGCAATGGAAAACCGGTGTTCAACCTAGGATAATCATGTCAAGTGTTTTAATGTCATTAGATTTCTTGTATAGTTTTAGTGATTATGTATGGTTTGATTTTCTTGGGGGGCAAAACTATTTAAGTCAAGTTAGGGTAGTATGTTAAATAAGGACCAAGAAACATGGTAATTTAATTTCTTGATTTGTTATTTTATTGAATTGTAAGTACTCGTCACAGATGGTTCCGGCCAGTCTAAAGAACATCCATTACTAGTGGTGTTATAGATTACACAGAATATCATTGTTCATGGCCTATATAGTTAATAATGTTAAAGAGTGTTTGTTTTTTATAGCATACATATATTTTAGCCTATTTTCATTTTATGAAACAAAAAATAGACTTATGAGATCACCTTTTGTCCGTGTTCGTGTATGTGTGTGCGTATGTGTGTGTGTGTGGTTTGTGTCCCCCAACCCCGCCCTAATAAATTCCAAACGGCTGGAGCGATTTCAATGAAACTCGGTAGGGTCATAGCAACATTCCAGCCGACCCCGACCATGGCCTTCACATTTATTACGTCTCACCAAATATATATTTGTGAAATATTTCACCAGGTTTCAATATCTCCGAAACTATTGCCGATATCACCCTGAAATTCTGTACGGTGATAAAGGGCACTACTAGAAGTTAACCGATGAGACTTTCAAAAACCTGGTAACTACAAAACCAATATGGTGGCCAAGCAAATTTGAGAATTTTAAATAGATTTATCTCGCGATTTCACCTTCCAAACATAATGAAACTAGGTACAGCAAAGGTTTATACACATTGTAATGCACTGGCGTCTAATTTAGTTCAATTGTTCAAATAACCTCAAGATGGCGGCTGTGCGAAATATTTCACCGGCATTCTATATCTCCGAAACTGTTACTGATATCACCCTGAAACTCTGTATGGTGATAAAGGGCACTGCTACAAGTTTATATATGTAACTTTTAAAAACTCGTAAAGTACAAAACGAACATGGCGGCCAAGTGAATTGTAAACATTTCAATAGTCTTTTCTCGCGATTTAACCATCTGAGCGCAGCGAAATGTGGTACAGTATATGATTATACACATTGCAATGCACTAGAATCTAATGTAGTTAATTTGTTTACATAACCTCAAGATGGCGGCTGTGCGAAATTTTAAAATTAAGTTTTTATTTCTTGTGTTGTAATCATGCGATCGAAGTGAAAGTTTAAAATGAAGCTATACAATAATTATCCTTTAATGGTACATAAATCTATGGCCTATGCATATAACAATCCAAAATGGTGACCATCCAAAATATTTAGACGGTTCTCCATATCTACGAATCTTTTACAGCAATCAAACTGTATTTTGTTATGTTCATAAAGGCTATAAACCTAATTTCACCTATAGGACTATCAGTAACCTGGTGAGCACAAATCCAACATGGTGGCGACGCGAAGTATAAATAATTAAATGGACGTTTCTCGCGATTTAACCAACCGAGATCAGTGAAACTTTGTACGTTAAATGCTTATACAAATGTTAATCCACAACCATCTAACTTATTTCAATTGTTTTCATTACCACCAGATGACAGCTCTGCGAAATTTTAAAATCTCGTTTTTACTTCTTGTGTCTTAATCATGCGATTGGAGTTTGAATACCACACGTACTCAATAATCTTCATGTAAGAGTACATAAATAAAAATCCAACATGGCGACCATCTGAAATATTTAGGTGGTTCTCAATATCTACGGAACTATTACAACAATCAAACTGAAATTTTGTATGTTGATAGAGGCAATAAAGAAGAATAGGATATATGAAAATTGGCTGTATAGTTCTTCACGGAACTACTTGTTCACTAGTAATGATTGCTTCACGATTCAATACTTTGTATTCTAACGTAACCTTAGTAACAAAGTAACAAGTCAAATTAATATTTCGCAGCATATGTTGTTGTAAGTTCAGATGTCAACTTCGTATATTTTATAGATTATTGTTGTGTTGGGGTAGAGCGCCTGCCTCGCACCTGGAGGCTCCGGTTTCGATTTCCGACTCCATCAGGGATTTTAGAAACTAACGCGAGGTTTGGAACGGGGTACACTCAGCCCCGTGAGGACAATTGAGTACCTGTCTGACAATGAGGCAGCCAAGATTTACGGCCAAGGGGACCCTACGCACTGACCACGAGTCACCCTGTAATCCTCAGGCTAATTTGCTGGGCAACGGTCGCTTGGTAGGCCTAGGCCCCCAATGGACTGTAGTGCACGGGGTTTGGTTTGGTTTATTTAGCTAGTCAAATATTTGTTTTACAATCTATCTGAGAGTATGTTTCCATTATAATTATTTATAAGAGTGTATGTGCTATCATGATTTTAACTTGATCCGGCTATGACCCCAAGCATCCGACTGATATATTTCTAGATCTATGTTAATTTTATTTAATAGTCTGCATTGCAGACAATGGGTCAGAATATAAATAAGAAATAAGTGAATTATATTCCTTGAAAAATTGTATGTGTTAGTTACCAACACTATTAAAATTATAATCAAGTTGTCCGACTCCCCGTAGTCGTTATGAAAGACTTTAGCGAGAAATAATATGTTTATTAAATCATTCCATTCTATACAATCCCCCGGAACTCGATAGCAATTTGCTCAAGTAGCAAAATGGTCACTCAATATTCAGTTTTATTCTCACGCCTGTGCTGTTTCGTATTTGTATCACAAGTAGTTGCACAGTCACAATAATGTGCGATATTTTTATGGCTCGTTGTCTGGTTCCAATTACCACTTTGATTGTTCGACAAGTTCACTCTCATCACCATTGCATCAAAGATAATAAAAAAAATACGAGCCTTACAGTAGTCGCATATCATGTGTAACATCTGACATAGAAGAAACCTCAAGTGAAATGTTTGATACACCGGTATTTTATACTATTATTGGCACAAATATTAATCTATTGTAAAAGGGAGTGTTTTACAGATATTGTAGTTTTATAATACGGAACTCATTTTATTAGATGATTTGTAGCTTCCACCAGCACTAGCCTAAATAAAGAATACGATATGGATCAACTACATGTAGATAAATAGACGCGATACCGCTCATAACCTTAAATTCCTTATAAACAGGTCCTCTTCATTCACAGACCAACACGTAATTTCATATGGATTCTGTTAAAATGAGTCATATTGATATGATAAATAACGTTTAAAATGATAATCTGGTAGCAAAAATATCTACCCCGTCCAGGATTCGAACCCAAGAGCTCTAACCCCATGGTCATTTCGACTACGAAATTTTTGTGCACAAGATGGTGACTTATTTCCACGTTCCAATAATACTGCATTACGGAATTAAGTTTCATTTTTATATTGCTTGTTTCGATAATGTTCCAGCGTGAAATTGAGTTTAAAATGCCTTATGAATAGTCCCTCTTGTGAGTAAAGAGAATATATTCAGTAATAGTTCACGAAGGCTTGCTCAATTCTCGTATAACCACAACGATTATATTATATTGATTACTGCATTACCGTTATATGGGTTAATATTTGAATAGCCAATGTGCAGAAACATAATCCCGTCAATGCCGACTACTTACAATGTTTGATATTAAGGCATTTTACCATTTAAATACTGATACGAAGACTTCGAGCATGTACCATGTCATTTGTTTCAATCACTTGACACCAGAGTTCGCTTGAGCGTTTTCCGTTCAGTATGTCATATACATTCCACATGGCCGAGAGTACGTCATGGTATTAATTTCCGACACCGCGCGATCATTGTTTCTCGTATCACTGCCAGCTGGGTCTTACCACCACCCGCTGGATCGATCGAACGTGCGGGCAATGCATAGTTCCGTTTTCCACCACAGCCAGCTAGTACACTTCCGTTCGATCGATCGAGCGGGCAGTGCATACTTCCGTTTTCTAACACTGCCAGCTAGTACACTTCCGTTCGATTGATCGAGAGGGCAGTGCATACTTCCGTTCAATCCACCACTGCCAGCTCAATCGTTCCGATCCACTTCCGTCCCCAATTTTCAAAATCACTCCCACAAAACTATCCAGCAACCAAGCGGAAATATGTTACACATCAATATATTATATTGTCTCATGCTCGCGTAGCGGTCTCCCTTTCAATAGCCACGTGATGCAATCAGGTGGTGGACTACCTTGCCCAGCACTCGTAAAAAGTGTTCATTATGTCACCCCCAAAACTATTCTTCTGTCTCGCCTGCTCGCGTCTTGCTTGTATTCACGTGCGATGTTCCTTTTACAAATTTGGAGCTCAATACAATATTGCCTTTGTCTACACGCAACTCTCACTCATTTACTGTACTGCGTATTAATGTTCTGATACAATTTTTCTTAATACAATGTGTTGGTTAAGTACGTCTCTGTATCACTCGATTATTTATAAACGTGCACTAGGTAATTCAGTTCCACTGTTAACGTACGAGGGAAGTTACAAAAGTAAGTTTCGTATTTTTTCCCAAGGCCCTTTATAGCCAAACTGACGCACACCATGAAATAATCAACTACACACCTTGCACTATTTTTCGGCATAGTAACCACCGACATTAAGACACTTTTCGTAGCATGTAGTCGGTTTGAAGAAACCACCTCGGTAATACTCGGTGCCCTGCGATGTAAGAAATTGTCACACAGCCTGCTCTGAGGTCAGATTTCTCGGTACCGATCTTGCGGCCACTTTTGGGTGACCCAACACACCATGGAGCATTTGAGGAATCCGGGCACGACCAATACGCAGTGCGGACGCCACATCTCCCATCGTTATGCGCCTGTCCGCTAACATCATATCCTGTACTCGTGCAATGTTGTTTTAATTCGTGGATGAGAAGGGACCCCCCACTTCGATCTTCATCCTCCATCTATGCCATCCTTCACTGAACATGCAACACCAGCGACCATTTGACGAGACATGACAGATTCACCGTACACGGTCTGTAGGCGTTCATGAATGACTGACACTAATCCCAAGTGCCCATTCATACCAGATAACAGTACGCACTTCAATTGACGACCACGTTGTCAGTACACCTCTGTCTGTGAACGTGAGTTGTACTGAAATGATATCGGGCACGCCAGTCTACTGCATCTCTCTCTTGGTCGGCGCTCTAAGCATGAGTCATCACCCCTACGCTAACGTTCCTTCCGTAGTTGAACCAGTCACGGGTACGGATTCTTATGGCGATTCTTTCTGTCACCTGGCACACCATCTGCTGGTGCAATTAAATGACGAAAGTTAATTTCGGAACTTCCCTCGTCAAAGAGAGTTAATTCATGCTGACTCGCGTACCCGACTCCTATAACTCGTTGGTGCGATTACTATACAGAACGCGGAGTAACTTCCTACACTCATGAATACTATAGTGAACTACGTTCAACATATCTGCTCACACGTATAACTCAATTTCTGGCGTCTCCATTCAAAATAGCCCGAAATATCGGCCGTCAAATTTCACTGAACAAAAAATAGTGTTCACCAAAATTTACATGCAAGATAACAAGAAAGGTTGTTACAATTATAGATGCATTCTTTGATAGGCTAAGTGTCCCGGGAATTGTGAACTCAGGCATTGTAGAAAGAAAATTTCGATCATTGGCCGAGAGTAATATGGATGAAAACTAGTGTGGCTTTAGACTACAACGAGGGTGCCAGCCCGCACTTATATTATAAAGGATAGTGAATAAAAATGTACTTTTTTCTTTTTGAAGCAATGCAGACCGCTTCAATTTACATTATATTTACTTGCATTACGTGTCTTGATGTGTTTAAGATAGATGTTTTGAATGTATAAATTACAATATAGAAATTAAAGTGGTTGACATTGTAGGACAATACACACAACCATGCCCGTAACTGGATTCGAACCGCAGCAGAGCACAAGCTTGGGTCAAGACAACACCTTACCACTGACCCACGACGGATACAAAGAGAAAAGTTACGATTTAGAATGAGACATCCGTACTCATATATCAAAGAACTATCTTCACATATCATGATGTGCTGACGGATGCAATGCGTCAGGAGCCCTTGCGTTCAACACCAATTCATCTGTGAGGAAATAATAATAATGTTATTGGTTTTACGTCCCTTTTAACTACTGAGGCTTTTAAAGACGCCAGAGTGCCATAATTTTGCCTTGATGACATCTGGG
Source organism: Meconema thalassinum (assembly GCA_946902985.2). NCBI lineage: Eukaryota > Metazoa > Arthropoda > Insecta > Orthoptera > Tettigoniidae > Meconema > Meconema thalassinum. The sequence goes on from OX336389.2 coordinate 1,153,066,966, forward strand.
AATAAAGCAAGTAAATGTAAATTGTGTTATTGTTTTACTTCCGAGGATACATTTCCACATTTTTCTCAATATGGGTTTATTCCATAATAAACGTTAATAGCTGAAAATATTCATAGTGAAATTATTACTAATGACTCATACTCTGTACTTTCTTAATAAATCTGACCACATTAAAGCAAATAATGAGAAACGGTTAAGTGCTTCCTCATAAATCCTGTCGTTCGTAAGGATTATGTAAATCATTGATATCGTTGTTTAATTAAAGGGATATCTTCTCCCGAAATACCCATTTTCATACTATTCACACTAATAGTTTTTATGCTAACTCAAACAAACAACAACAACAAAAAACACAAATTAAAACCGTTAGCATACTTGGAATACAGTACAGGGATAGGAGGGTGATTTACAATCTATACAGAAACCAGACAGCAGTCATTCGAGCTGAAGGACATGAGAGAGAAGCTGGTATTCAGAAAGGTGTAAGGCAAGGCTGCAACTTATCACCCATACTTTTCAATCTTTACATTGAACAAGCAATGAAGGAAATTGGAGAAAAATGTAACGTGGGAGTGAAGATTCAACGAGAAATAATTTCAACTCTGAGATTTGCCGATGACATAGTCATCTTGGCCGAAACGCCTGAGGATTTGAATGAGTTTTTGAATGGTATGGACTCCGTATTGAGGAAACAATTCATGATGAAAATTAATAAATGTAAAACAAAATATTGGAATGCAGCCGAAATAAATCAGAAACCTTTATGGACATCAAATTGGCAGGTGAAAAGCTAAAGGAAGTAGGAGAATTATGTTACTTGGGAAGCAAAATAACCAATGATGGACGAAGCAAAGAGGATATATAAAGTAGGTTAGCTCAGGCAAGGAAAGCATTTCTACAGAAAAGGAATCTGTTGACATCGAATATAGATTTAGGTATTCGGAAGTCATTTTTGAAGGCCTTTGTCTGGAGCGTGGCACTCTATGGAAGTGGAACTTGGACTATTGGTGCAGCAGAAAAGAGGAGAATTGAAGCGTTTGAAATGTGGTGTTACAGGTGAATGATGAAGATCAGATGGGTAAATAGAGTTACAAACGAAGAGGTATTGAGACTAGTGGGAGAGGAGAGATGTTTCTGGCGACTGCTAATGAAGAGAAGAGATAGGTTGGTAGGACACATACTAAGACACCCAGGAATAGCAAGCTTAGTTATGGAAGGAAGGGTTGAAGACAAGAACTGTAGGGGTAGACCAAGGTTAGAATATGTTAAACAGATTGCCTCGGATGTAGGGTGTGGTAGCTATGTAGAGATGAAACGATTAACTCAGGACAGGGGCGTGGAGAGCTGCATCAAACCAGTCAAAAGACTGAGGACTCAAACAACAACAGCATACTTGGTCAGTATACACCTCATCCAGGGTAAATACAACGTAATATCCGAAAATAAAAAAATCACTTATTTATTGAGATTATTATTATTGCTAATATTGTCGTGATAATAATAATAATAATAATAATAATTATTATTATTATTATTATTATTATTATTATTATTATTATTATTATTATTATTATTATTATTATTATTATTATTATTATTATTATTATTATTATCTTTCCATGTTTTGGGACACAAAAACAAACTATGCTCCTTTGTAGCTTCAATTTATTAAATTTTAAGCTTGAAAATTGGGAATTTTGTTTTTCATGACCGCATGTTGAAAACCGCATTCCAACGCATGCAACGGATAACCGATGTCAAGCAGGAGGAAAATGAGACTGAGAATATTAGCAATAAACATTTCAGGCATGCGGATGTGAAACATACAATCACAGCGTGGGAGTTCTTCAAGAGCAAACCAAGACGAGGAAATGAGCTTCCCCGTACTTCCGATGTCCCTAACATAGGGGAAATAACTATTTATACCATGCTAGGACCAAAATATGACTTAATGAACAGCCAATCCCTTTAAATCTTCACTAGTTTCGTAACTACAGTATATATAATCAGTTGTGTACGAAACGTACGTTATTCACACAGCAACAACCTTTGAAAGAGCATAACTAGTGTACTCAGTGACCATATACAGAACTGTATCGATAGGAACTCCTTAAACGATAAGGGAAGTAGTGTCAGAATATTCTTTTTCGCCAAGATCACTTCATCGAAATCCATTCACCGAGTCATTTGATCCGTGCTTTGGTACCTTTCTCCTACACCTGATTATTTTGAAGAGAATGACAGTTATCAGCCTGAAGAATATTGTGAGTGCAGTTTTCCTCTTGTTGATTGGCGTCGATCTGGCTGAATCAACTCCATACATGAAGAGAAGGAATCAACTACGTGAAGAACATAACGCATCCTTAGTACAATACTACCATGAAAGTGCGTTTTGTCCGTTCGAGGTGAAACCAAGTAAATTATATCCTGGCTACATGGAGGTTTTGTGCAAATTCCCGAAGGCAACTCAATATATAGAGCGTGTTCCTTACCATTGCCAGCAAGTCAGCACACAATTTAAATATCCAGGACTTGGTAATAAAGTTGTTTTACCATCTGCCTGTCTTCTAGTGCAAGTTCCTGTCAATACACCTAGCACGTGGAGTTTTTCAGTGGTACACTAACCAACGCAGGTGGTGTCTAGAAAACAACCAGTATTAGTGACAATATTTATAATTGCTCACCATTTCCTTTCCAAGGAAGCTCTAGAAACTGTTTCAACATGTTTGTACATAATGTATTGCTCTTCATGTATTTCCTTTTTGGCATTACTATCCTACTATAACATTATTTATTTAATTTATTGCCGTAACCGTTTCAATTTTTAAAAATCAATCTTATCATATTCTTTTTGTCTACTATAACATTCAGACTGCACCAATGTTGTTGAGTAATGATTATGTATTTGCATTAAAGTAATTTGTACTTGTGAATTGTTTGCTAATGCATCATAGGCGACATAGCAAAGACTGTTTTATGTTGTATCAAAATATTTATTTTTGATAATCGTACTTTTGTGAAGTGTACATTTATTTTACACATTGTTAAACATTGTATAATAAATTATTTTTGATCACGTTGATTCTGTTTTAATTAAATGTAATTCCTGAATTGAAGTTGAAGTGAATAATGCAAAATTCGAAGTAATTGTATTATAGCTGGTATTGTGGTTCTCATCTTAACTACCACCGTGGTCCAGTGGTAGCAATACTGCTCTCCATCCAGGAAAATCAGTGTTCATTCACGGAACTTTCACTTGGTAGGTTGAACCGGAATTGTTTATCGTCTGCCCTGTGAGCACAACTGAACATCAATGAATATCTGACGTGTACAGCGGTGTAGTTTACGTTGATCATGTGACACCTTGTCCTGTCACAAGGAGGTCAACCATTTGTCAGCACGATGTGAAGGTTGTTGTGCTATGAGATTAACTTATTGATTTTCAAACTAAACTATGTATTCAATAATATCTACGTATTAAACTCTCTTTCCGTCTGTACATTAGTAAGCTTGGTATTCAACCCAGACAGAGTGTATAATGAGGATGTAAACCTTGAGTTTAATTCTTGCATGAATGACCGTCTGTCATTTTGGAATAATTCTTCTGCAAAAGGGTGGTAGGAAACCTGGCTGCAAATTGTTTACTGTATATAATAAAGGGGAGTGACGGTGTTAAGAGGTAGGGATTACTTGTTTCTTGTTCGTCTAGGGAAGAGGATACTTTTGCTGTCCCCAGGGCTTTGATGACAAGCATATGCACATAGTGACACATTGGTTCTGCTGTCCACCACTTTATATCGCTGTCATCTTGACGGAAACGTAATGGCGGCCACCCAAATGTTCAAAGCTTAAATCAAATTACGCTTAACCTAATCATCTGATCTCTACCAAATTTTGTAACAACATAAATTTATGTGGGAAGCGTCTTTTGTCCAAACTACAAGATCATCAGCCCGATAGATGATGGCGGCCGTATATATGTGCAATTCAAGTCTCCCTATCAATTAATGCACAACCAAACCAAATCGAACCACCTATGGTACAGAGGTAGTACTAGCAACCGACAACTCAGTGTCATGTTGTATATCGCCGCCATCATAACAAAAACCCAAAAAAAAAAACAAATGTTATAAGCTTAAAACAAATTACGACTAACCTAATCATCTGATCTCTACCAAATTTTGCAACAACATACCGTCATGTGGGAAGCGTCTTTAGCCCAAACTGCAAGGTCATCATCCAAATAGTTTCAAGATGGTGGATTTATGAATTATGCAAGTATTATAGCCAAACCGTAACTCAAGATTCAACGAGGCCTGGCCTTACCAAATATGCTCATCGTACATAGGGCGGTTTAATCTGTCCTCAAGGAGGTGACCGGAATATTATTCCGCAGTAGGGACTAATAGCTCAGGCTGACCGTGCCGTATCGGGCTTGTCCATGCCATTCCGTTGTCAAAAGGCGGCATGTTTTGCTCTTAAATTCATATATTTCCGTAACATCATAAGTTGATAACCTTTTAGGAATGTACTGAAAAAATAATACAGTACATATTTAGTATCAAATGGTTCATAAAAACGGCAGAAAACGCTAATGAAATCGCTCATTGCAAGACAAAATATTCTAGGCAGATATACAAAAGTTATTATTTACGTAATGTTAGCATTGTGCGTGTTTAGCGTAAAGGTAGCGTCTCTGACCCGTAGCTTGGAGGTTCCTGGTTCAAATCCCAACAGGTTCAATTTCTTACTCCGGTTTTGGTATTTATTGTTTTATAACTACGCACACGTTATAATGTTAAGCATATATAGTGTGTATTTGCAATCGAAAATATTATATATATATACTTATAACACCACATATTTCAACACTCGACTACATCCATTAAAATTCGTTGTCCTTGACTGCGGTAGAGTCAATTGTTGTTGTTGTTTTTGATGTTGATTGTTTAGGGGTATTTTGGCATCATGATCTTGTAGCGGCGTGTACTTGGGTGAGTGTAGAAGTTTTCTGATAACCTGTGTCACTCTGATGTTTGTAGGCTTAGTAGTGTGTGTACGTTTATACGAGGTAGGATTTGGGTAGGAAGCTTTTGTTGTTGTTGTTGTTGTTCATTTGAGATGCATGTACATCATGGTCATTTAGCCCCATGTACTTGGGTGAGTGTTGAATTTGGTCTGATAACCTGTGTTATTGTGATGGCTGTATTAGTGTGTGTATATATAATTCAGGTGAGGATTCAATCAATCCATGTATAATATCCACATAGCACGTTCTATTTCAACACGCTACTACAACCAACATTCAATTATAGTTCATGAAAAGGACAAAGCGTTATAACTATACCCATGCATTTAGGAGAAAGTAGGCTATATGTTCTTTACTGAACATTTTGTATGTTCTTGTGTCTCCGTGTCAAGGACATATACTGATCATGCTGTACGACTTATTCTTATTGTTCTCGTCTCTACATGTCAAGGACTCATACTAAATCTGTTGTACGACTTATTATTAATGTTCTCGCCACTACGTGTCAAGGACATATTCTGATTCTGCTGTACGTCTTATTTTATTGTTCTCGTCTCTACGTGTCAGGGACTGATACTGATTCTGCTGTACGTCTTATTCTTATCATTCTCCTCTCTACGTGCCAGGGACTGATACTGATTCTGCTGTACGTCTTATTTTTATTGTTCTCGTCTCTACGATTCAGGGACTCATACTGATTATGATTTACGTCTTATCCTTATTGTTCTCGTCTCTACGTGTCAGGGGCTAATACTGATTATGATTTACGTCTTATACTTATTGTTCTCGTCTCTACGTGTCAGGGGCTGATACTGATTATGATTTACGTCTTATCATTATTGTTCTCCTCTCTACGTGTCAGGGGCTGATACTGATTATGATTTACGTCTTATCCTTATTGTTCTCGTCTCTACGTGTCAGGGGCTGATACTGATTATGATTTACGTCTTATCCTTATTGTTCTCCTCTCTACGTGTCAGGGGCTGATACTGATTATGATTTACGTCTTATCCTTATTGTTCTCCTCTCTACGTGTCAGGGACTGACACTGATTCTGCTGTACGTCTTATTTTTATTGTTCTCCTCTCTACGTGTCAGGGACTGATACTGATTCTGCTGTACGTCATATTTTATTGTTCTCGTCTCTACGAGTCAGGGACTCATACTGATTATGATTTACGTCTTATCCTTATTGTTCTCGTCTCTAAGTGCCAGGGGCTGATACTGATTCTGCTGTACATCTTATTCTCATCATTCTCCTCTCTACGGGTCAAGGACTGATACTGATTCTGCTGTACGTCTTATTTTTATTGTTCTCGTCTCTACGATTCAGGGACTCATACTGATTATGATTTACGTCTTATCCTTATTGTTCTCGTCTCTACGTGTCAGGGGCTGATACTGATTCTGCTGTACGTCTTATTTTTATTGTTCTCGTCTCTACGATTCAGGGACTCATACTGATTATGATTTACGTCTTATCCTTATTGTTCTCGTCTCTACGTGTCAGGGACTGACACTGATTCTGCTGTACGTCTTATTTTTATTGTTCTCCTCTCTACGAGTCAGGGACTGATACTGATTCTGCTGTACGTCTTATTTTTATTGTTCTCGTCTCTACGATTCAGGGACTCATACTGATTATGATTTACGTCTTATCCTTATTGTTCTCGTCTCTACGTGTCAGGGGCTGATACTGATTGTGCTGTACATCTTATTCTCATCATTCTCCTCTCTACGGGTCAGGGACTGATACTGATTCTGCTGTACGTCCTATTTTTATTGTTCTCGTCTCTACGTGTCAGGGTCACCTACTGATTTTCTGTATGTTTACGCAACTGGGAAACTGACGCATTATCTATACTTGCACCGTAGCTCTAATGATAAACAATAATGACGTACTAGTCACTTCCGACATGAATCCCGGCCGCAGCGTCGCGTCGTATCGTGGGTGCTGGAGCTAAAACGGGATTAGCCTTACCATTCAGACAATCCCCTGCCACTCTGAAAGGTCATCTCCAATGTTAGTATTGCGAACTTTCAGTCAGGACCGTATTTTAGAATCAGATTACCTCAACTGTCCTGCAAAACTAGGACACGGCAGTGTTATTTAAGATAGCTCCTTGTTGATGAAATATATATTCATCGTAATAATCTAAGTGGAATGGAGGCATTGTTTTACGTGGCCTCCTTTTCACATGGGATCCAAACCACCAGACGTGACTCTTCACCTCGAATATATTACTTGCATTAACCGGGAATACAATACGGACCACGTCAGTTAAATATGCAGTTTAACAGCCTCGACATCACTCCCCCTTGCAACATATTGTCCAACTGCATCTGAGTGTTACGAACCTGTCTAAATATGTGGGCATATAACGTGGCATTGCACATTTGTTACTAGAAGGTGGCTTCTTGAATCCGGGTCGTAGTAGCAACAAGATTACGAATTCTTCGAGTGTTTACCGCACACAGTCAAGTGAACATTTGATGACATCCTGCGCCACGTGGGCATGTGCTGTTGAACAACATGTTTTAATGCCCAGATAGAGGCAAACATTACATGCCAGTTTATAGAATACACTTTCCCTCACACATTCATGAACAGCAAATCGATTTTTAACGCCTCAACGCTTCCAGGTGTCCTTAACATTCATCACAAGGAAATTCAACCATATTCCTTCATAAAAACAAAGAACTATAATTGTGCAATACAGTACATTTAAGAGAATGCAGACTACATGTTCATTACCGAACATCTTGGTGTAAAGCACGATATAAGGATGAGGGTTTTAGTTACAACCTCACATAGATTACTCCTGTATTATTTTTCTCTACCCAACTCTTATCCATAACGCTATAGCATATACCAGTGTTCCGCAACCTTATTTTACTCACGACACACCCCAGACGGGTCTAGACTCAACACGGTACACCACAATGTCTGGTCCCTCCAAATCATAAGAACCTGATTATAATTACGAAATATTACGGGGTTACGTAATGATTATTATTATTATAGTCTCCTGGATTTATTAACAATTTATTAGCTGATTAACTTCAATTTAATGTATAAAATACACATTTCTATTACGAAATTTAAAGTAAATGCCTCTAATCATACCTTCAATGTTATACTTGAGCCTGCTTACCTGCACACAGATGGCCGATTCATGGCGGACTCGTTGACAAAGCAATCCTCATTTCTTCGTCAATGGATTAAAGTCTATCACTTTGTTATTTTAATTTGGGTTAACATCGAGAAGGCAAGTTTACACAAATGTGTAGTAGAAAATGGTAACAATACATCAACTGCCATCTCGGAGATCCTCGGGCATTCACTGCTTTTTGACAACAAAATGTGTCCAAAGGCAATTCTAAAAAATTTAATTTCAATGGTCAGATTTGAAATCTGTCTGTTCCTCTCGTAAGCCTATATTCGGGAGATGTTTCGATTCCATAATGAAACGATCACGAACCCAGTAAAAAACTTCAACACTCTCTTGAAAATATGTTTTGAAATTCTGCTGCAGGAGTACTAATTGTTCTGTAATCATGACCATCAACACATTTTTATACTCAGCAAGGGACCAGAGAGTTGGGAACATCCCACACGTTCCATTTTCAATAAAATTGTCTGTATCTACAAATTTAACTTATTAATGAATCCCTGAATCTTATCCATACTAGACAGAATATTTTTGTTTCTACCTTGCATTTTTCTGTATAGTTCATTTAAGTATACGAAAATATCGGAAAGATATGCCAACGTAGATAACCATTCATCATTTGCAAATAAATGCACATACTCATGTCCCTCAATAGTCAGATATGCAAATAGGCCTACCTCCTCTTATGTTCAAACAATCGCGTTAACACTTTATCTAAAGATAATCATCGTACTTCTGTATGGGGCAGAAGTGTGCTGTGATCCTATTTCTTGACACAAAATGTAAAAAAGCCACATAATTAGGGGGGGGGGGATTTGACGAAGTTCACTATTTTTACTGCTTTGTCCATCATAATTTTCAGAGGAGATGGCAAAGGCTTAGCAACAAGGGCTTCGCGGTGAATGAGCCAATGGTCAGTTCGCAAGTTAGGATTTACTTCGTGTACTTTACCCACAAATCCTTTCACTCGGCCTGTCGTAGAAGCGGCTCCGTCTGTACTAACATTAATGCAATCCTCCCATGTTAGTTCATTATGGACCACATATTCATTAGTCGTCAAAATATTTCTTCACCAGTTGCTTGATAGGGTAGCTCTTTGCAAAAAAGAAATGAGTTGCAATTACACCCCCATCAACATACGTTAGGCTATGTAGGAAAGAAGTTTTGCGTGACCGCCAATATCGGTGGACTCGTCGATCTGAAGTAAGAACTTTCGACTGCTATTTAATTTCTCCTTCATAACTCCTTCGATATCACTGGACATGTCACTAACTTAGTGGCTGATTGTGTCAGCAGAGAGAAGAATTTTCGAAATTTCAGTAGCAGCTTCTAAACCCGGGACTATTTTTTACCATTTACTTACACGCAGGCTTTAACAACGTTCCTGCTACTGTGTGTGGTTTCTTGGCCTTTACGATAAGTTCGGATACATTATAGCTAGCTTCCTGTACCTTTTGCGAAACACGTACCGACGTAGTCATGAGCGTCACTCGTCTTATCTTATGTTCCAACGACCAGCGAAAATAATTCACATCCTTACTTATCAAAGAGGAATGTTTTGTAGACAAGTGTTGTTTCAATGTACTGGGAACCATAGCAGCATTACTGAGTTCTTCTCACACACAACACACTCGGGGATAGGGAATGATTCGTCACCACAAAATAAACGTAAGATAAATGATCATCACTACGTGAACTACTTTCCGTTTCTTGTTTTCGGGCTCGATGGTTTCACAACATGCACTCGAGGACTGGCTACTACGCACAAGGAACTTATCCATATCGAAAATGGAAAGAAAAATAGTTTAATATCACTGTAGTAGTAGATAGTAAGATTGGTACAGCATAGCTATCACAATATTCGCACCACTGCAGAGCACGGCTTTGACAGAACTGCACTGAAATATTGTAATATTAGATCAATACAATAAAATAATAAAATAGAGGGACATATTTGGTAATCCTCGCAAGGTCAGTTAAAAGCACGTGCAGGACCCCTACACAAGAGAAGCAGCGTTACAATTCACTCTCTTGTTATCAAGTGTTGAACGTTAAGTCTATTATTGTACACTTGGTGCGGGCCACTAAAGGACTTGCTGAAGGTCTTACGGGGCTTTCTCTACGGCGACCAAACAACATGCCGCCTGCAACCGATCAAACCGGCCAAATATTACATGTGAGAACACAAATATCCTAACCCCTAACATAAGAAAACTACGGTATAAAAATATTGAGTAAGTAAATTACAGTTAATTTCTACGAAATCATAACTGTTATCAACATGTATTAAATAATAAACAAGCGGCACACCTTGGACCTAGTGACGGCACACCGGTTGCGGAACACTGGCATATACCAATACTACCCGAGTGACGTACGTAGTTTTCATGCGTGTGTTTGTTATGAATTGTCTGGGTAGGAAACGCTTAACATTCAACATTATTGATAATTATTAATTTTTCGATGTATTTCTACTTCAGTAGTATAAGTGGAACACTTCCTCGCCCTCTGAGGTTAGAACCGAATCAGCAGGAGCACAATCTACTAACTAACTTTGGATAGAATGCACGACACTTCCGCCAGCTGACAGTCCTGTGATTGCTCCCATGTTATCTGTCAATACGTCATGACTACTTTGATAGTCTCAGCCTCAGTTTAGCGCAATAGTGGGCTTATCACAAAAGCGATCAGTTCCTGAGAGAAACTCCCAGAATGGCGGTAGGCTCTGGCTTGGATTGTGTCATGACAATCAGTTTATGTTGTAATTACCAACGCAGGAGGGCTATTTGCTTGCGTGAGTGGTATGGGGTTACGTACTGCTACGGTATTCCTGAGATATCAAAAATCAGATCACAGGTTTACCAATAATTAAGATTCTGATTACGAATTTTAAACACAGTGCATTCAACGTCACGATGAAGGCCTAGAAGTGGCAGGTTTGAGCCTCACCTCAGCAGTCATACAAGTGGCTTTACATTATTTCCTTTCCCAATCTAAGCAAATAGTGAGGTGGACCTGACTTAAGATCACGTCCAACTCATTTCCAAACCTAACCCTGGGCAGTTGCACACACACATGCACAGATATCTTATATATTCAGTACAGAAACTTAATACAACGGTTCCGTATGTTCCTAGATGAACAACTGCGTCGACTGCACGCAAATTACCTATCATGGGTAGTTTATTCTGATCAGTTCTAACAAGAAGCTGTCCTGGTGGAATATTCGATAATAACATCCATTGGGTGACTTGCATTTCAACGATAAAATTCCAGTAATTCAAAACCGGATTTATATTTCTTGGCAGAGCCGGAAATTAAACACAGTCCTTCGGAGTGACAGGTAAAATCGCTAACTCTACACCACGAAATGATATAGTTTATGCCTGACTTACTGAAATCAGAATTATGGCATTCTTGTTATGATTATAATATACTTACAGATAAATGAGAATCTATCACCAAAACCCCCATGACCGAGATTTGATCTGGAAGCTAGCGTATCCTTTATCCTCACACACTGTGTGCTGACAAGTTTACGAACATAAAAGGAAACAAAACTTGGGTAATTGCAACGTATGTATTGAAAATTTTGAACTCTTATGACCACTGTCCTAATCTACAGGTAACTCGACACTGATGACCGGAGTTAAAATTCTGACTATGCCATGAAATAATTAATTTTGTTTTATATATTACATGTGAGCATCAGCTTCTTGTAGTTTTATCATTCCTGTTGAGACAGCAAAACATTATCAAATTTGTTTAAATAGTATTATAGATGGCGAGGACAAAACACGATTCTGAAATTGTTCTTCTTTAACTTACTTGAACACCTTTATACACCAAATTCACATCGAAGGGAAGCTACACTATACACTATTCGAAAATAAACATGCAGACTACATTATCTTAAATCTATTTTTATACGTATAAATCGCTGTCCTTATCAAGCAATAAGTAAAATTAATTGAATGTTCCCATGATGAACGTTGAAAGCTGTAGGTCTACCATATTAAATACCTCTTTCTTTAGTTTCGCTGTAATGTCCATCCAGATGAACTGATTCTAACATTAGAGAAGTACGTCCATCCACCATTTAAGTATATAGATTGTTGAAATCGTGCCTTCTGCAGAGAATGTCTCTTATATGGTATAGTAGTAGCCTCGACTTCTGTCAGTCTTCTCTCCTCCTTCAAGTTCCAAGATAGTGTCCTTTCCAAAACAGCGCGAAGTTTTGGCGGCCTCACAGAAATATCCAATGTCTGCTTCTCTGTTCTTTCTCATACAAAAATTAACATGCAGATAATTTCTGTTCTTAATTATTCCATCTTTCGAGCCCATAAAATCTCTTCTAAAAGAATTCGCTAATTAGCAATGAACAGCTTCATAATTCATCTAAATTCCCTTCATGATTAAAGGTTCCACTCTGGTCACGTGACTCCCTTGACACGTGCCTTCCCCATTGCATTCTTTGACCTCACGATAAGTCATGCGGGTTAGTCTATCTACTCCTTCTTCAAAGACTCACCGCGACACGCGACTCGCTCCCACTAGTGCGGTGTTTCTCTGTAAACCAGTTTCCACCGATACGCCTAGGATCTCTCGTATCGAATATTGTGATTGATTCGTCTCTTCCTTTGCTAACTGAGTAACTTGTTTTCTCCCCTGAGCAAGTTTCTATACATCAAAATAATTGCAAAAGAGGCGTCCTTTCCAGCGCTTTTATAAATGCATAACTTCAACAATAAAATTCGAGTACAGTACATATGAATAAAACGGCAAGCCGCCACTCTAATTGTATTTAGTCGTTCTTCTTTCGCTTTGGGCATACGGAGTAATTTGTAAGATTCCACCTCGTTATTAAATTTCGTTATTTTAGCTCTAAGAGTTATATATTTATTTTAAAATTTCAAGATGGCTGGTGTGCATTATACGCAGTGTGATAACGTTGCTACTGACGCAAGTGAGAATCTTTATATTTCACTCATCTCTTGCCAAGATTCGTCTTAATTACGTGACAAAATTCTCATTTAACAATGTTTATGTTCTAATATTTTGCGACAGCCGCCATCCTGAATGTGAGTTTAGTCTAACTTATAGCCTTGGGTAATACAAGGACACAGTTACAATCCCAACGTATCAATAATTTTCGTTACTGAAGCTCATGAGTGTTGAGATTTTTAAATTGATGTGTAACATCTTTCCGCTCGGTTGCTGGATAATTTTGCGGGAGTGATTTTGAAAATTGGGGACAGAAGGGTATCGGAACGATCGAGCTGGCAGTAGTGGATCGAACAGAAGTATGCACTGCCCGCTCGATCGATCGAACGGAAGTGTACCAGCTTCCAGTGGTGGAACACGGAAGTATGAACTGCCCGCTCGATCGATCGAACGGAAGTGTACTATCTGGCAGTGGTGGAAAACGGAAGTATGCACTGCCCACTCGATCGGTCGATCCAGCGGGCAGTGATAAGACCCAGCTGGCAGCGGTACGAGAAACAATGAGCGCGCGGTGTCTGAAATAAATACCATGACGTACTCTCGGCCATGTGGAATACGGAAACGCTCATGCGAACTCTGGTGTTAAGTGATGGTACATGCTCGAAGTCTTCGTATCAGTATTTAAATGGTAAAATGCCTTAATATCAAACATTGTAAGTAGTCGGCATTGCCGGTATTATGTTTCTGCACAATGCCTATTCAAATATTAACCCACATAACGGTAATGCAGTCATCAATATAATATAATCGTTGTGGTTATACGAGAATTGAGCAAGCCTTCATGAACTATTACTGAATACATTCTCTTTACCCACAAGAGGGCCTATTTTAAACTCAGTTTCACGCAGGAACATTATCGAAACAAGCAAAATATAAATGAAACTTAATTCCATAATGCAGTATTATTGGAACGTGGAAATAAGTCACCATCTTGTGCACAAAACTTTCGTGGTCGAAATAGCCGTGGAGTTAGTGCTTATGTCTGTGAATCTAGAGATCTTGGGTTCGAATCCCGGACGGGATAGATATTTTTGCTACCAGATTATCATTTTAAATGATATTTATCATATCAATATGACTCATTTTAACAGAATCCATATGAAATTACGTGTTGGTCTGTGAATGAAGAGGACCTGTTTATAAGGAATTTAAGGTTATGAGCGGTGTCGCGTCTAATACCGGTAATCAAGTTGATCCATATCGTATTCTTTATTTAACCTAGTGCTGGTGGAAGCTACAAATCATCTAATAAAATGAGTTCCGTATTATAAACTACAATATCTCAAAAACACTCCCTTTTACAATAGCTTAATATTTGTGCCAATAATAGTATGAAATACCGGTGTATCAACAATTTCACGTGAAGTTTCTTCTATGTCAGACGTTACACATCATATGCGACTACTGTAAGGCTCGTATTTTTTTTCTATATTTCATTACTTCAATATGGTGGCTGCGCGTATTATTCATTCTCATGTACTCGTCACGTTGGCACCCAGAGGCTCTTTTATAAAACTATCTGAATGGCAAGTGCTGTGAGTGTTGATTAATGGGATCATATGTTATTCATAATGCATGCATGATTCGTCTGGCCGCCATCAAGAAATTGTTTGGCAGATGACTTTGTAGTTTATGTGCAAGATGCTTCCCACATGAAGGTACGTTTTTCCAAATTTTGGTGATTAGTCGTAATTTGATATATTCTTTGAACAATTGATTGACTGCCATTATGTTTTTATTAAGTTGGTGGCGATACAGCATGACAATGAATTGCCTTTAGTTATTGCCACCTCTGTACCAAATTTTGGTTCATTTCAGTTTCGTCGATTTGAATTATAAGGGGAATGAGTCATGCGTACAAACACACAGACACACGGTCATTTGAACCGTGTAGATCTCATAAGTCTGCTTTAATTTTTCCCAAAATCGATAGTAGGCTGAAAGTTAAAACCTCTAAACAAGTGGCGAAGAAACACCATATTTGCATGGGGCACTGAGAGAGGGGCAATAAAGGCATTGCTTATTAGCTGCATACGGTGAAGGGAGTTGGAGATATGGAACGAGTGTGAGCCCATAAGAGCTGTATTTCACTTACTGAACGAGTTGTATGTTGTTTTTGAGCGTTGTACTGTGTGAGTGAACAGTGAAAACATGCCAAGAAAACGTCAACGAGCACAATTCTGTAATTAACTGATTTTTTGTGAGGACGTACTGTGAGCTTGCGGGACTTCATGAAGAATTGCCCAACATGTTGGGCGTGTGGTGTCTATAGTGTAAGTGGTTGTTCAGAGAAGTACACATGATCGTCATCCTGTTTCTGGACGACAACCGTGACCATCGCGTCAGACGAGCACTCATTGCTCATCCCAAGGTATTCGTAGAACAAATTGGGACCGATGTCGCACCCTTAGTGTCAGATAAGACATTACGGAACCGCTTGTTGGAAGTTGGGCTACGAACAACGGTGGCGCTGGCCAAGCATCACTACTAAGCAAACTTCCTCTAAGAGTGTTACGAAATTCGCCAATGTGGGGGAGGAGTGAGATGAAAGCAGTTTCTGCCTTGGCGTCAGTGATGGTCGTTTGCGAGTATGGCGTGAAGAGACTTAAACTACAGTGGCAGTACACCTCTGATGTTTGGTGATGGCAGTTGCAGGTCACATTCAGAATATCACCCGGCCGATACAGTTCTCGTTCTAACAACGTGAGAGAGACGGGCTCTTTCAATACAGCACTGCCCGTGCACACACGTCTCCGTTACCCAACGTGATATCCAAGAAGTTCACCAACATTCCTGTGGGAAAATTATAAATTGATAGTTTGTTCACGTAACACTGAATGGCTTCAATACTTCACAAATCTAATTCCACGCCGACAAATCACTAAGCTAATACACCGCACCTAATCTAATTGGGCAAAGGCGTAGTGACCGACGGAATGGTATTATGTGATAGTCAACTCTCCTGCCCAGCACGATCTCCTGACCTGTACCCACTTGAGCTTGTGATGGACATGAAGTCACTGAGTCAGGTCAGACCAGCACTGTCGGCTATATCCCCTGATGACAGGTGGAATTAGCACGTGCCTTATTTCTCAAGATGACGTCCTTCGCCTGTTTGATCATCTCTATGCACATTTGCAGGACTGCATTGTAACAAGATAAGGATAAAAAGTATATTAAAAGTATTTTAAAGACAATTTGTCCATAGGTGTATGACAGTGTGATTAAAATCATATACAGTGCAAAACTTTTATAATATTGCTACGTGTCTATACATGCATTAAGCAGCGCTTTAAGTAGTGGGGTGAGGAAACTGTTGATTAAATCACAAAAGACGAGATTGTCAAGGCAGTGGAAGATGAAGGGAAGAGACGTGTCGAGTCGGCTGTGGTGTGTGTGATTGTAGAGATTCTGTGAAGACATAAATGTAGCGATTGTTTTAGAAAGTGTGGTGAATAAATATCAGTTTTAGGAAGAGATCAAATTAATTTATAATTTTACCCATGGAACGTAACAATTGGCGTCAGAAGCGGGATATAAATTGGCCGTGAGTGTGACTTTTATATTTGAAACTTGTACCTGTTTTCGTTCTTGGGATTATGGCTACTGTGAGAGTAAAATTAAGTAAAATTAAGTAAAATTAAGTAAAATTAAGTAAAATTAAGAACTGAAACAGGAGCTGGAAGAACGCGATCTAGACACCTCTGGAAACAATGCCGCTTTGCAGATGCGACTTCGCTCGGCCTTAGAGGCTGAAGGTAAGGATACGAAAGAGCCATAAGCATGAAGGACCTCGCCGAGATGATGAAGAACCAAGCTGAAAGCTCCAGACTGCTAGAAGAAAAGATAAGTGAAATTTCCAGAAACCAAACTGAAACTTCACGGTTATTCGAAGGAAATATGGTGGAGATGCACCAGTGGTTGGAAAACAAGTTAAAAGAAAGAATTCACGAAAATTCTAGGGCGTTCAGAGAGGAACTTGAGAAAGTTGAAAAGGATGTCCAGTTAAGAATTACCGCCATCGAAGAAAAATTTGATTCACTCCAGAAGATCATGGAAACAGGTACCAACGAAATTATACCAACAACCGGAGCCAATTTTAGGAGCGTCCATATAAAGTCACCCACGTATGATGGGAGAGCCCTATGGTCCACGCACCTGAAGCAGTTCGAGGCCGCAGCTAATGCCAACAGATGGACAGAAGCAGATACAGCCGTTAGCCTGGTAACTGCTCCCCGACGAGAAGCTCTGAACATTCTACAAACCATTCCAGACAACGAGCAAAAGGATTACACATCCCTGGTGGCAAGATTGGATATGAGGTATGCGGACAAACATCTATCATAGCCAGCTGGTTAACAGACAACAGAAAAGCGGAGAGACACTGCAGGAATTCGAGGCGGATATCGCGCGTCTTGTTCGGGTGGCATACCCTTCTGCCCCGAATGATTTCTTCGAGTGGCTGTCTGTGGGAACCTTCCTCATGGGCGTGAAAGACCCGGAACTGCAACGAGACCTCCGTCTTGCTCATTCTCAGGCGCTAGTGGACGCGTTGGCACGTGCATTGGAGTTCGAGGCTGCCACGCAGACGTCAAGGGCGAACGCACGGCTACGATGCATCGTCGAGGAAGAGTCCCTGGACGAGAAGGTTGAACTGATCGTCTCGAAACTTCTGCCGAGCAACGTCGGTCCACGCCGGAGAAGAGAAATACGCTGCTGGAACTGTGGTGAGTTAGGTCAAGTGAGAAACCGCTGCCAGAATGAAGCCAAGAACCAGGAAAATTAGATTGGGCCAGTGCTGAGGGGCGAGCATGGAGGAATGGCCCTACGGCCCCTAAAGGGCATGTGCAGGTTATCTCCCTAATGCGTCAGACACAGAGTTTCTTCGTGGAACCATCAATGGTATGGAACGTGACATGCTCCTTGATACTGGGGCTACTATCACGATCGTGAGGAAAGGCACTATTAAAGGAGCCTTCCAGCCGACAAGAGTTCTGAAGACAGCGACAGGTGTGCCAGCGAACACTTACGGCGAAATCAACGTCAACATCGGACTGGGCAGCATGAAGATCAACCACCGAGTGATAGTGGCCGATATTACTGAAGATGTCATCCTTGGTATGGACCTGATGATTAAATTAGGGCTAACCCTGGATTTAAAACCTAGAAGCCTCAGATTCGCTGATGAAGAAATCATCCTTCATGGACGAGGCGATGGAGTTGTGCGAATGGTTCTGAACACGGATCAAGTTCTTCCTCCCAGAAGCGACAACGTGACCATTGTTCAACCGGACAGCGATAACCAGGAGGCTACTGGGATCATCGAAGCTGTTAGAGGAGAAGAGATTTGTCGAGGGGTTTTACTGGGAAGAGCTGCAGTCAACGCCACGGGACCGGTGCTGGTTCGAATGATGAACCTGAATGAGTACCCAGTCACCCTGAAGAAAGGCACTCAGGTCGCTTGGTGTAGCCCAGTATCAACGATTGTGCATGGCAAAACTCCGAATGAAGTCCGGAGAGACATCGGAGGCGTCAGGAAGCTGCCGGAAGCTCTACAACTTGAACGAGGAAAGCTAACCAAGGATCAAAGAACCAGGATCGAGGCACTTCTGACGAAATATCTGGATGTCTTCGCCATCGAAAGGAACCAGCTCGGCAGGACGAATGCGGTGAAGCATCGGATGAACATCGGAGATGCTCAGCAAATCCGACAGTGCCTTCGACGTTTGCCACTGCCCAAGAGGGAAGAAGCCGAGAACATAATCACCGACATTGGCCAACAGGGTGTCATCGAGCCTTCTACTAGCCCTTGGACTTCACCAGTTGTGCTCGTAAAGAAAAAGGACGGCTAATCTTGGGATTATGGCTACTGTGAGAGTAAAATTAAGTGAAATGAAGGTTATAGAACTGAAACAGGAGCTGGAAGAACGCGATCTAGACACCTCTGGAAACAATGCCGCTTTGCAGATGCGACTTCGCTCGGCCTTAGAGGCTGAAGGTAAGGATACGAAAGAGCCATAAGCATGAAGGACCTCGCCGAGATGATGAAGAACCAAGATGAAAGCTCCAGACTGCTAGAAGAAAAGATAAGTGAAATTTCCAGAAACCAAACTGAAACTTCACGGTTATTCGAAGGAAATATGGTGGAGATGCACCAGTGGTTGGAAAACAAGTTAAAAGAAAGAATTCACGAAAATTCTAGGGCGTTCAGAGAGGAACTTGAGAAAGTTGAAAAGGATGTCCAGTTAAGAATTACCGCCATCGAAGAAAAATTTGATTCACTCCAGAAGATCATGGAAACAGGTACCAACGAAATTATACCAACAACCGGAGCCAATTTTAGGAGCGTCCATATAAAGTCACCCACGTATGATGGGAGAGCCCTATGGTCAACGCACCTGAAGCAGTTCGAGGCCGCAGCTAATGCCAACAGATGGACAGAAGCAGATACAGCCGTTAGCCTGGTAACTGCTCCCCGAGGAGAAGCTCTGAACATTCTACAAACCATTCCAGACAACGAGCAAAAGGATTACACATCCCTGGTGGCAAGATTGGATATGAGGTATGCGGACAAACATCTATCATAGCCAGCTGGTTAACAGACAACAGAAAAGCGGAGAGACACTGCAGGAATTCGAGGCGGATATCGCGCGTCTTGTTCGGGTGGCATACCCTTCTGCCCCGAATGATTTCTTCGAGTGGCTGTCTGTGGGAACCTTCCTCATGGGCGTGAAAGACCCGGAACTGCAACGAGACCTCCGTCTTGCTCATTCTCAGGCGCTAGTGGACGCGTTGGCACGTGCATTGGAGTTCGAGGCTGCCACGCAGACGTCAAGGGCGAACGCACGGCTACGATGCATCGTCGAGGAAGAGTCCCTGGACGAGAAGGTTGAACTGATCGTCTCGAAACTTCTGCCGAGCAACGTCGGTCCACGCCGGAGAAGAGAAATACGCTGCTGGAACTGTGGTGAGTTAGGTCAAGTGAGAAACCGCTGCCAGAATGAAGCCAAGAACCAGGAAAATTAGATTGGGCCAGTGCTGAGGGGCGAGCATGGAGGAATGGCCCTACGGCCCCTAAAGGGCATGTGCAGGTTATCTCCCTAATGCGTCAGACACAGAGTTTCTTCGTGGAACCATCAATGGTATGGAACGTGACATGCTCCTTGATACTGGGGCTACTATCACGATCGTGAGGAAAGGCACTATTAAAGGAGCCTTCCAGCCGACAAGAGTTCTGAAGACAGCGACAGGTGTGCCAGCGAACACTTACGGCGAAATCAACGTCAACATCGGACTGGGCAGCAAGAAGATCAACCACCGAGTGATAGTGGCCGATATCACTGAAGATGTCATCCTTGGTATGGACCTGATGATTAAATTAGGGCTAACCCTGGATTTAAAACCTAGAAGCCTCAGATTCGCTGATGAAGAAATCATCCTTCATGGACGAGGCGATGGAGTTGTGCGAATGGTTCTGAACACGGATCAAGTTCTTCCTCCCAGAAGCGACAACGTGACCATTGTTCAACCGGACAGCGATAACCAGGAGGCTACTGGGATCATCGAAGCTGTTAGAGGAGAAGAGATTTGTCGAGGGGTTTTACTGGGAAGAGCTGCAGTCAACGCCACGGGACCGGTGCTGGTTCGAATGATGAACCTGAATGAGTACCCAGTCACCCTGAAGAAAGGCACTCAGGTCGCTTGGTGTAGCCCAGTATCAACGATTGTGCATGGCAAAACTCCGAATGAAGTCCGGAGAGACATCGGAGGCGTCAGGAAGCTGCCGGAAGCTCTACAACTTGAACGAGGAAAGCTAACCAAGGATCAAAGAACCAGGATCGAGGCACTTCTGACGAAATATCTGGATGTCTTCGCCATCGAAAGGAACCAGCTCGGCAGGACGAATGCGGTGAAGCATCGGATGAACATCGGAGATGCTCAGCCAATCCGACAGTGCCTTCGACGTTTGCCACTGCCCAAGAGGGAAGAAGCCGAGAACATAATCACCGACATTGGCCAACAGGGTGTCATCGAGCCTTCTACTAGCCCTTGGACTTCACCAGTTGTGCTCGTAAAGAAAAAGGACGGCTCAACCAGGTTCTGTGTGGACTACCAACAGCTCAACAGCAAGACCGTCAAGGACAGCTATCCACTGCCCAGGATTGACGACACTTTGGATACCTTATCTGGGTCCCAAGTGTTCTCCACATTGGACCTGAAGAGTGGATACTGGCAGGTTGAAATGGAACCCCAGGATAAAGATAAGACGGCTTTCTCCATTGGGTCGGGGCTCTGGCATTTCACTGTGATGCCCTTTGGATTATGTAATGCGCCAGCTACGTTCGAGAGGTTCATGGAGACGGTGCTATGAGGCCTTTCATGGAAGACATGCTTGATCTACCTGGACGGCGTCATAGTTGTTGGGAAACCTTCGACGAACACCTGTCAAACCTGGAGGAGGTTTTCAAGCGACTGCAGAGCGCCAACTTGAAGTTGAACCCGAAGAAAGTCCTCTTTGAGGAGGACGTCAAGTACCTGGAACACGTTGTATCTAGGAATGTTGTAGCCGTAGATCCTGGGAAGGTCAGCGCGGTGAGAGAATGGCCAATCCCCAAAGGACGTAAATGAATTACGGAGTTTCTTGGGGTTATGCTCCTCCTACAGGCGTTTCGTACCCGGATTCGCCAGCATAGCCAAGCCGTTGACGACGCTCAAAAAGGAACGACGAGACTACTGTTGGGACGAACACTGCCAATCATCCTTCGAACAGCTGAAGACGTTCCTAGTTACTGCACTTATCCTTAGTTATCCATGCGCCGTTGGCATGTTTATACTAGACACTGATGATAGCAACAAAGGCATTGGTGGAGTTCTGTCACAGATACAGAATGGCCGGGAGAAAGTAATCGCCTACTTCAGCAAGGTACTCTCGAAGCCCGAGAGGAACTACTGCGTCCCTCGACGGGAGTTACTGGCTGTGGTGAAGTCTGTGGAACACTTCTATAAGTACCTGTATGGACGACGCTTTCTACTGAGAACGGATCATGGAGCCCTAAAATGGCTTATGCTGTTCAAGAACCCCGAGGGACAGATTGCTCGATGGATTTAACGCCTACAGGAGTACGACTTTCACATTGAGCATCGAGCCGGGATCAGCCACAAGAACGCGGACGCACTCTCAAGAAGACCGTGCCCTTCGGACTGCAGCCACTGTGCACGGCAAGAATCGAAGGCTGGTCTTGTCAGACGACTGACAGTCGTTAGCGACTCATGGCAACCTGCGGAACTTCAGAAGGCTCAGAGTGAGGACGCAGATCTTGGCCACATCATCCAGTGGCTCAAGAGAGGACGCCGACCTACGTGGGAAGAAGTCGTTCCCCGTAGCCCCAAGGCTAAATCTTACTGGGCCCAATGGGATTCGTTACGTCTGGAAGATGGAGTACTGAAGCGCATCGTCGAAGACTCGAATGGAACATCAACCAGGACAAAGATCGTCGTTCCTCAGAAGAAGGCTTCGGATGTACTGCATCATCTGCACAACGAGAGTTCTGGAGGACATCTGGGCGTGAACAGGACCCTTGCGAATGTCAGAGAAAGATTCTACTGGGTAGGTTGCAAGGAAGGCATCAAAAATTGGTGCAGGAAATGTGAGGTCTGTGCTGCTGGAAATGGTCCGAGAGGAAGGAAGAAGGCACCCATGCGCCAGTACAATGTTGGAAGCCCATTCGAACGGATTGCGATTGACGTGGCAGGACCATTCCCCAACACAAACACCGGGGACAGGTACATTTTGGCGGCCATTGACTACTTTTCAAAATGGGCTGAAGCTTACGCAATCCCCAACCAATAATCGGTCACCGTTACCAAGATCCTAGTGTACGAGTTGTTCTCACGGTTAGGTACTCCTTTGGAATTACACTCGGACCAAGTGAGGAACTTTGAGTCGGCAGTGTTCCAGCAAATCTGTCAAATCATGGGAATTCCGAAGACCAGAACGACGCCACTACACCCACAGTCGGATGGAATGGTCGAGCGGATGAATCGGTCAGTCGGGAAGCATCTCTCTAAGGTGGTGGCAGAGAACCAACGCGATTGGGACGAACATCTCCCCCTGTTCTTGATGGCATACCGATCTTCGGTCCACGAGACAACGAGGCAGTCACCGGCTTCTGTACTTTTCGGGAGGGAACTGCGATAACCCTGTGATTTGGCATTCAGCTGTAAGCCGGACGAAGAACTTGTGGCAGGAAACGATTACATCATCTGCCTGAAGGAGAAGATGAACCAGACCCACAACCTCGTCCGAAGGAACCTCGGAAATGCTAGCGACCGTATGAAGCACGCCTATGATGCACGGGTACGAGAAGATGGCTTTAACGTGAAGGATCTGGTATGGCTGTTCAACCAACTACGAAGACGCGGTCTCTCACCCAAGCTGCAGCGATCCTGGGATGGACCGTACGAGGTGATAAAGAGGATCAACGACGTCATCTACCGGATACGAAGACTTCCACACGGGAAACCTAAGGTGGTCCATTTCAACCGACTAGCACCTAATCCGACGGTTGACAACGGTTCCGTAATGACCTTGGACTGTTCCGGGACGGAACAGGCTTAAGGAGGGGCAGTGCTACGTGTCTATACAGGCATTAAGCAGCGCTATAAGTGGTGAGGTGAGGAACCTGTTGATTAAATCACAAAAGACGAGATTGTCAAGGCAGTGGAAAATGAAGGGAAGAGACGGGTCGAGTCGGCTGTGGTGTGTGAGATTGTAGAAATTCTGTGAAGACATAAAATGTAGCGATTGTATTAGAAAGAGTGGTGAATAAATATCAGATTTAGGAAGAGATCAAATTAATTTATAATTTTACCCACGGAACGTAACAATATATTAATAAATCTGCCTTTATGTGGGACCATTTTTATGGTGTTAATTTATAATTTCCATTAGTGTACCGTATAACACAATTTGTGACACTCTCTTCTAGACGTGTGCACAACATACCAAACCATATGGACTTGTGCAAAACGTACAGCACCATATAGACTGGTGTAGAACTTACTACAGCATATTGGGTAGTATGCACGGAAATCCATCGTAGGTTTTATTCACCTTTTCGCATGTTTAAAGAAAATTAGCATTATGAATTTATTTAATGGGAGATTTGTGTATTTCAGTTAACCACACATTTCTCTTTTGAAATTCGAATTTCCACGCCAGAAGTACGCTGGCGCGAAGCCAGTGTGCCAGCGCGCCCTGCGTGCTGTTTGGACACCTCTGCTATAGAGTAAGCATAATCATATCTGTTGCGATTCTCAAAGCCCATACGAAATTTGGTTGATATCCAATTACTGGTATTGAAGGTAATTCATATAAAGATTTGACATATCAACTCACGTAGAAACATCTCGGTAAGACTGTCAAGTATGGGCTTATGAAATCAAATATGGAATGATATTATCTCTATGTGTGTCAATTTTCGAACACCTCCCATGCATACATTCAGAGTTATCCAACTTAGAGCTTAAATTTCAAATATTATTTATCAGCAGTTTGTAGCACTAATGGCAATTTTGAATTTAGTCGTGACGTGACCTGGTATAGTTCTTTATTCATACTATATTTGGTTTCTATAGCTGCAGCGGTATAGGAGTTGTTATGGGGTGGAGACACATACAGAAGGAGATACAGAAGGACAGACAGACACCAACACATTTGCCCGGATTGATCACATTAAGTCTACTTTTTTATAATTTTTGCAAAATGTGAAAAGTAGGCTAATAATGGATCTATTCCATATGGAGAAGATTTGGAAGCCAGCTCTCTCTAGTTCCTGGAAATTCACTTGCGCCACGCTTCACTCTCCTGAGCAGAGCACACGGGGGTGGAGCTCCACACCGCAGACAACAAATCACGTGGATCAGGCGTTCTCAAACTTTGTGAGACTGTGGACAACACTTTCATGCCATACTAATTACCCGAGCAGCATCCAATGGAATATAATAATAATGATGATGATAATAATAATAATATTTTTTTTTTTTTTAGGGGAAGAAATGCATTTACGCACAGAGTGTCGGGCTCCTGCTCCTGAGTAGCAGACTACCGACTAAAACTCCCCCGTTACTTCTGAACACTAGCCTGGAACCGTTTAGCACATTACTTCAGGCTAGAGTCATTTTATATTTGCCTGTAGGGCACTCTTCCGTAATGAATCATCTTCAGTGGCGATCCAGGTCCGTCTTCTTTGTTCGGAGGATATCTTCAACAAAGCTTGCTACCAGTTTCCAGTTTTCCTCATTTTGTAGCATCACTGCAACAATATTGTCCGGGGATATCTCTACATCAATGTGATCTTGAAGAGACTGCCTATTTTGGACCCACCGTCCACAAGAGAAGAAGGTGTGATTAGCATTATCTAATTCATTGATACAGTAGATGCAATCTGATGAATCCACCTTCCTCATCTTCTTAAGGTAGGAACAGAAGTACCCATGGCCAGTCAAGAACTGAGTGAGATAGTAACCAACCTCACCATGTTTCCTCTCTGTCCAAACCTGCACCTGAGGGATCATTCTCTTAGTCCATTGGCTTTGATCTCCTTGCTCCCATTTGATCTGCCAATTTTGAAAGGTTTGTACTCTTGCCGATCGTCTTGCATTTTGTAAACCCATATCAGATTTCCTCAAGTAAATGTTCTTGCGTTCTTTCGCAAGAAAAAAAATCGGAATAATCCCGGCAATAACGAGAACTGCTTCCTCAGAGACCGTGCGATATGCAGATGCCACGCGCAAAGCACCCCGCCTCTGCACTTGCGCCAGTGGCTTCCTATAAATTTCCTTATCCAGGGCATCCGCCCATATTTCCGCTCCATACAGCAGAACTGAATGGATGGCTGTCATCAATAGTCTTCTCTTACTAGATTTTGGCCCACCAACATTGGCCATGAGCCGACTGAGGGACGTTACTCCTCTGGCTGCCTTATCTGCAGTCCGTCTAATCTGTTCTCCAAAATTCATTTTACTGTCGATCATGATGCCCAGGTATTTTGCTGCTGGCTGCGTCTCTACTTGAATTTGTCCTACCTGTATTGGAAGTATTGTCTGAATTCTCTTCTTTGTTAGGATGACAATTTCCGTCTTACTAAGTGCTAGAGACAGACCATGTTCCTCCATCCATCTATTGATTTTGCGCATTACCATATTGAGTCGCAACTGTGCCTGCTCGACACTTCTTCCTGCTACAAGAGCAGCAACATCATCTGCATATCCTACTAGAATAGTTTCTTCAGGCATTTCAAGCCTCAACAAGCTGTCGTATGTAACATTCCAGAGATCAGGTCCTAGAATCGAACCCTGGGCAGCCCCAGCCGTGACTTGTACTCTACGGATCCCTTCTGTAGTATCGTAGAGCAGAGCACGATCCTTCAAGTAAGAGTCTAAGATCCGAAGGAGATACCTTGGAACATGGAATGAAAATTCTAGAGCATCCATGATATCAGTCCATTTGACAGAGTTGAAAGCGTTTTTAACATCCAGTGTAACAAAAAGAATCACCCGGCGAGAGTAATGATTATAACTCTCCGCTCTTCGTACTTTATCGGCGACTTCTTGCACTGCATCCAGTGTCGACCGGCCTACCCTGAATCCAAATTGTCTTGGTGATAAATCGCCGGCTGCGATTATTGCTTCAAGCAATCTCCGTCTTATGAGTTTCTCAAATAGTTTGCCTGTTGTGTCAAGCATACAAAGTGGGCGGTACGATGATGGTAACTCAGGGTCACCCATGCCCTTACTAATGAGCACTAAGCGACAGATCTTCCAGCGAAAGCTAAAGATTCCTGCTTTCATGCACACATTGAACATTCTCAACAATAACAACAACATATCTTGATCAACTATTATTTTCAGAACCTCATTAGGAATCCCATCCGGCCCCGGAGCCTTGTTGTTCCGTAAAGAATGCGTTGCAACCCGAAGTTCATCTTCAGTAAACAGTGGGAAATCTAGATCACATTCAAAATTCCTCTCAGGTCTTGTGGGATGAGTTGGAAAAAGGGTTTGAACAATGGTGTTCATAATATCATCCTCCATGATGCACGATGTTCTGTGACTTCCAAGTTTCTGTGTTACAATTTTGTAACCCAAACCCCATGGATCAGTGTCAATATCTTCCTGAAGCTTTCTCCAACTCTGAACCTTGCTCGTAGTTATGGCTTTCCGAAGTAGCTTCTTTGCTGCTTTATGCTCCGCTGATTTTTCATTAGCTTCTTCCCGATTTCTTGCTCTCTGGGCAAGACGGCGAAGCCTGAGGCAGTTCTTCCTTAATTCTGCTATCTCTCTGGTCCACCAGTATACAGGGCTCTTTCGGTGACGTGGTACTGAGGAGGGCATCGAAACATCACAAGCTGACGTAATAATTTTCATGGTTGCAGAAACCAGATCCTCAACCTCAAACTCTCTCCGTGTTTCAGCACTTCGAATCTGTTCTGCACCCTTCCCAATGATATCTTTGAACTTGTCCATGCTAATCCTATTTACATTCCACCGTTGACATTTCTGGGGAGGTACTTCCCGTCCCTGAACATTTGATTCAAAGTCAAAGGCGATGAATTGATGATCGCTAGCACAATAATCTTCCAACACTTTCCATCTCTTAATGAATGGCACAATTACTTCTGATGCCAGGGAGACATCCGGAATTGTTCCTTCACATCCTGGACGTCGGAAAGTTGGAACTGTACCAATATTTAATATTAGAAGGCCTATCCTGGATGCCATCTCTAGAATGTACTTACCCCGGGAATCTGTACTTGGCATACCCCATTCCACTGCTTTGGCGTTAAAGTCTCCAGCCACTATGACACTATCTGTGGCGTTTAGAATTGCATCTTCCAAAGAATTTACTTTGCGGCGGAAGTGCTCAATTGCCTCATTAGGAGTTAGGTAAACACTAAAATAGGTGACCCTTCTGGTCTTCACCCAAACATAACCATCAGAACTTCCATGATCCTTTATAATAACTTTTCTAGAATCCAACACCCAGATTGCAGAAGTGCCAAGTGTGTCACTGAACCAAAGAGATGACTCTTTATCTTTATACTGTTCGCTGATTAGCAAGAGATCGCTTTGCTTCTCTGTGACTAGCTGATATAGCAGATCATTGGCTGTCTTACTTCTATGTAGATTGGCTTGAAGTATACGAATCATTTGAACCTCAGTGCCTTTTCTTTGTCCAAAGCTTCTCTGAAGACCTTACACTGGCCAGATCCCATAGCATGTGCTAAATCTTTGATAAAACCTCGTTCTTCACAAAGAACACATTTCTTTGAGGCCGTACATCCTCTAGCTTTGTGACCTGTCCCGCCGCAATTGTAGCAAAGTTTACTTCTATCTGTGCCTTTGCAATAACTAGCAACATGTCCATAGTCCAGACATCTATAACAACGAGATACCATGATCCTCCGTCTAATCCTGCAATTGACCCATCCTATGGTGATATGATCTTGCCTCAAGAGCACATCTGCATCACTAGTTGTTAATGTGACAACAGCCATCTTCACTTCCCTCGTATTCGTCCTCGTCAGCAGCACCTTGGTATCTGGAGAGAGTTCTGGGATAGTTCTCTGGATAGCTTCCATGACCTCTTCGGAAGTAGTTAGAGCATCAAGGTCTCTGATTTCAACAGTTGCCTTCGCTTCAAGCCTACGAACTGTAGCATTGGACCCCAGAACATTTCGCAGAGAATTACCAAAAGCTGCTTTATCCCTGGAACTTGCTCCCAACTCGACAAGGACGTCTCCCGCTTTAGTTTGTCGAATGGACCGGACTTCAGTTCCTGTATCATTAGGGTTTGCTTTTTGGCGAATCTCCTTCAGAATATCGGCATATGATTTACCTTCAGCTGGTCTGATCAGTAAGGCTGCTCGCCTTGGCCTACTAGGTCTCTTCTGTCTGTTTGGGGTTGCTTGGTGGGTAGATATGTCAACATTATCAGCAAAATCCTCCTGCCTATTCTCAGCATTTTCTCTAACCTTTACCAATCTTCTGTCTCTCCTCGATGTAACAGGAGTCCATATTTCTGACGACTCTGTCTCATTCTTCTTATCCCCCTCCTGAGCAGCTACAGTTCCCGAAGTAACTTCGTTCCTGCTGCTAGAATTGGGGGTCATGTCCTTCGGTAGGTCATTCAACACTACCTTGTGAGCTTCGTCTTGTGCCGCATGTGAAGTACGATCACAATAGGCTATAGAATCAATGGCCTCTTCTAGTTCCACTATGCCATTCTTCACATCGTTGGATATATTACGCTGCCTGTCAGTTGCAAGTTTCATCTTATTGAGAATGTTTCGACACCGTTGCAAAAGATCCTCCATACTCGGTCGAAGATTCCCAATGCTCTCTTGTTTTGACTGGTCCTCAATAACATAAACTCTCTCCAAGCGCTTCGCTTTGGTAAGTCACTTCACAATACAATAATAATAATTTAAATGTTTTTGCGCAACTGTAACACTTTAGCCTTATTCCGTCTGCATGAGGCGTCTAGTTCATTTTCCTGACTGAAAGTCTTTACACATTGCTAGCATGTACCTTTGCTCGCTCCGTGTGGTGTGAAATGTTTGTGCGCACATGCTACACTTGAGCCTTGTGTTGCCAGTATGGACTACCCAGAGTTTACTCTCTCGCTGGGCGATCCGTGACTCTGCTAACTTAACCTCACTTATCGGGCTAGCACGCCAATGGATTTGTCATGAGACTTTTTAACTATGTACCCTGGTATATGTTTGTAATTGATTAGTACCTTCGTAGTACGCCTCTTTCTGTAACACTTGCACTTCATTTCAGCTTACCTCCTAGGCTTAGCTTCTTTCTAATTCACTTTACACTCCGCACTGAACACTCCCGTGGCCACTCCTAACAGTCATCCTATTAGGCTATAATAATAATAATAATAATGATAATAATAATAATAATAATAATAATAATAATAATAATAATAATAATAATAATAATAATTGAACAGTAAGGCGCTTTTCTTTCCATTTCCTGTCTCTCTTTCCCTCCCAAGTTCTTAAATAACTAGGGATTCACCGCTTACCAGGCAGGCTGAATCATCTTGTAAATCATGAAGAAAAGAAACATTTACGTGTGGACAGTTGATTGGAATCATCATCTTTCTTGTTACTCATAAAACAGGGTTTTCCGATTATTTTTACTGTAGATTAAAAATACAATTTCATAATATGATAACATTTCTGACTGTCAAAATGTGTAATGAAAACTCTATTATTCCGATTCGTGGAACAACACTTGAATTTAAGAATGGATCTCAGGGGAGCTTGTGGTTGCGAGCACTTTTTGACTTGCATGACGATAGCACCAAATTTCATTTAAAGAGCACCAGATTGAGAACGCCTGACGTATAACATCGCCACTTGGGAACGAAACTAAGGAACGCTCAACCAGAAACTCTCAGAATCAGCTCGTGTTTCGTGGTTATTCGAGAACATTCCAGTAGCTTGTATACACCTTTGAGAGCATCACTTTAAACTAATAAGAATAAATCTTTGAGATTGGCAGCCACACATGCTGGAGAAACGACAGATATCAAGAAAAGTTTTATATGGCCTAAAATGTCCAAAATTCCTTCTGAAGACATAGCATGAATGTTTTGAGTACTTTCTGAAACTGATACATAATGTAATGGTTTACTTGATTAGAAGGTGATAGATAGACCTCTATTATAGATAATGGGTGTTACCTTGTTCATCTGAGGTCCATTTTGTATACTAAAAATTTGAAGGTTTGATCCTGTAATCGGCATCAAAAATAATTATTTATGAGCAATTCTCTATGAATACATATGTGCACTTGTGAATGGAACTTTAAATGAAAAGTAATTACATGGAATGTGTTGGCAAGGGGATGACTGGAGATTCTTGCAATGAAATGCACAGCAAAGCTGCCCTGAGCATACGTTGCATAAACTATCTCGAGAGATAATGTACATAAATTATTGGCATTAATAAGTTGAATGGGTTAGGTATATTTCCGGAATATAAATAATGGGGATAAAGTGCAAATTTATTACAGAATATTGCTCTTCAGTTGTATACCCCACATGCCAATAAAGGTAAATTTTAATACATCAGTTCTCTGAAAGAGACGCTCCTTTGTAACTGGAGAGTGTTCTGTACAATGCTTCACCATGGAGTCTTTGTACCTTTATTTATATGCATATATACAGTATACATAAGGCTATTCTTCTAATTTCAATTGTGAAACTCTCCATCAAAATGCATGTTCTGCTGGAGAACGGGATGGAAGAGAGTAGGAACAATGGGGCGGGTTTCTTGGAACAAATAAAAGAGCATTGCTATTGACGTAACAAGCGTCGGAGTAGGTCGTTGTACAATAGCGTGATAGAGGACGGTCCCCTGTCCGTAGTTTGTGGATGGGACGAGTAAACATATACTCAGGACTTTTCAAGAGACGACTTCATCTTTATGTGAGGCTAGATTACTGTGACGGCCAATAACACTCGTTGATCACAATAGACAAGGGAACGAGTTGTTTGCTGGCCACTTGGAAACATTGATAACTACAGTGCTATTCCAGACTCTTAAATGTAGTGGTATGGAAAGCAGGGCCGAGAGAAACATGTGTTTCAAATATTCGTATTGTGCTGAAATTTCTTGTCATTGTCATAAAAGTAACAAGAGGCAGTTATTAATGACTACCGTGGACAGTAGTTTTCTTACAGGAACGTAGCATATTTTAATACCCAGCAGGCAATCATCCATATGAACATTTCTTCAGGCTCATATCCACCACCTGAACAGGTAGCGAGCCTGACTGAGAGTCATTCATCGGCTGAAACACTGAGTTACTGTACGCATCAATGAAAATAAAGTTTGATCCAAGAGCATATACTAGTAGTCTCGGACATACACCACAACATCATTGGGTGTTTCATGTTACTAATACCAAGAAATATGAAAGAATTAAGTATAATAATTGTTATTCATTGATTTTCTCTATGCTATTGGCACACCATGATGGTGTTACTTTTTACATTGAGAAATAGAATGCAACAGGGAGCTAACCCCCGAATAAAAAAAGGAGTTCCCTGAATAACTAAATAGCCTATTTTCACATAAACTACTTATATTAATTGCCTCTATCTACAAACAAATTTTCAGTTTGATTGCTGTTATGCATTCTTAAATATTCAGAACCATCTGAATATTTCGGATGGTCACCATGTTGGATTGATATATTATAGGCCTTAGAGTTATATACTATTACATAAAGATCATTTTGTAGGTGTTTTATTCAAACTACAATCGCATGATAAGGATACAAGAAATAAAAACGAGATTTTTAAATTGCGCTCAGCCACCAATGTGTGGTTACGAAAATAATTTAAATGAATTAGATGCCAGTGGAATAAAATTTATACAAGCACTAGCAACCCGACCCGGCTTCGCCTGGGATCAGTTATGAATGCTTTACGTGATAAGCGCGTTTTTTTCCAATGTCAGTGAACGACGACCAATATCCATTTTACGTTTCGGCATGATGGGTTAAAATCTCTGACTGGACTATTAATTATATGGAGATGTCTGAGCAACAAATTCTTGTCAGACGTAATTTAAGAATGGCGAGGTGCATTAAACATAAATCCCCCTTCCGTGCAATCTTAACTTGACTGTGAATTTTGCGGAACTAAAAGTTCACAGGCGAAATGAAGAAAAGCCGAGTTGCACTTCCAGGGAAACGCCAAACACAACCACTCTTCTCTAAAGTTTTTAACTCAATAGGACTCGACAGTTTGCTGCTGGCTGTATCTGGGGCAATAAGCTCGTCCGCTAGCTAAACTGTAACTGGGGTGATAAACTCGCCACTAGCTAGCTCGTTAACTGTCGCCTCAGTAACTGAATGGAGATTGTTGGAAGAAATGAAAACGTAAAAACACATATAGTAGGCGATGCACTGAAGATAGAGATATGCTCTCCCAGGCTTTTTGTAGAACTTTTAATGCTGAACAATCCTTACACTCATAGTATATAGATATTTTAACGGTTTGCCCAGCTTAAGCTTAAAAAGCGCACGGACGCCAGTTTTTTTCGACCTATTCACTGAAATCGTTAGTGCATGACTTTCTTTGGTCATAAATAAATTATTTTCCACAGAAACCTTCCTCGAGGTATCCTTTACAGAATGGTGAAAACCACATCAAAATCCATTCAGTGGTTCTCGAGATTACCCGTGACATCCAAGAATCGGGGACTTTGTTTTATACTAAGTAGAGATTATACGCCAATCAGTATAATTTAATATAATAGAATCACCCTTCCGTCCAATCTTAAATTGATTGTGTTTTGTGCGGAACAAAAATTTCACAGGCGAAATGAGATTTGCACTTCCTGGGAATGGCGAGGTGAATGAAACTCAAATCCCCCTTCCGTCCAATCTTAACTTGACTGTGATTCACAGGCGAAATGAAGAAAACACGAGTTGCACTTCCAGGGAAACTCCAAACACAACCACCCTTCTCAGAAGTCTTAACTCAACACGATTCAACGGTTTGATGCTGGCAATATCTGGGACAAACGTTTCGCCCACTAGCTAGGCTGTAACAGCGATGCTAGACTCGCCCTTAGCTAGCTCGTAAACTGTCACATCAGTAGTTGAATGGACATGGTTGGAAGAAATTAAAACGTAGAGCACTTATAGTGGGCGATGTATTGAAGATAGACATATGCTATCGCGGACTATTTTGTAGAACTTTTCATGCTGAACAATTCATACACTCATAGTACTTTGATTTTTTTAACGGTTTGCCCAGCGTCAGCCTACAAAGCGCTCGGACGCCAGGTTTATTTTCGACTTTTCAACTGAAATCGTTACTGCTCGGCTTCCTTTGATCATAAATAAATTATTTTCTACAGAAATCATCCTCGAGATATCCTTTACAGTATGGTGAAAATCGCATCAAAATCCATCCAGTGGTTCTGAAGTTTGCACGTAACATCCAAGAATCGGGGACTTTGTTTTATACTAAGTAGAAATATACCGCACAAGGTTTCACTGCGCTCGGATGATTAAATCGCGAGGAACGTCCATTTCAATATTTAAATTTCGCGTCACCGCTATGTTGAATTTGTGCTCAACAGGTTATTGAACGTCCCATAGGTGAACTTATGTTTATAGACTCTATACACACACAAAATTACAGTTTGATTGCTGGTATAGATTTAAAAGATATTGAGAACCGTCTAAATATTTTGTAAGGTCACCATGTTGGATTTTAATATATATAGGCCATAGAGTTATGCACTATTCAATGAGAACTATCTTGTAAGTTCATTATTCAAAAGTTGATTTCGATCGCATGATTAGAACACAAGAAATTAGAGGTTAATTTGAAAAATTTCGCACAGCCACAACATTGACGTTATGTAAACAATTGAACTAAATTAGAATTGCAATTTGTATAGTCATTTGCTGTACCAAGCTTCACTGCGTTCGTATGGTTAATGCGCGAGAAAAGTCTATTTAAATGTTTCAAATTCGCTTGGCCGCTATGTTCGTTTTGTAGTTATCAGTTTTTGAAAGTTACATAGGTATCGTCTAGTGGTGCCTTTTATCACCGTACAAAATTTCAGGGGGATGTAAGTAATTGTTTCGGAGATATAGAATGCCGGTGAAATATTTCGCACAGTCGCGATGTTGGATTGGTGGGACGTACAAATCTTTGAAGGGCACGGTCGGGGATGGTCAAACTAGTTCTATGACCCTAGCGAGTTTCATTAAAATCGCTCCTGCAGTTTAAAATTACTTAAGGGAGGACACACACACGAACGCACACAAATACACATACGGACCAAAGGTGATCTCATAAGCCTAAAGACACTCAAATAAGTTCCTGTTATACTATTATTATTGAAGAATGACAAAAGTAGCAATGATTACTAGAATTTCCTTTGATTTTTGAGCCAGCTTGCTATTATGAAGTTGATTAAATTGTACACTTTTTGTTAAACACATGAGCTAAGCCATGCATGAACACGGTGTAATGTCCCAGTGACCAATAGAATTCCTGCATCTGGTCATATGTTCAAGTAGTTTTATAGTGCCTGACTTTGAAAGATGTTCTGGGTCAGGCAATTACATAATGCTCCAGAATAAGTCCAGAAATGAAGAAAACGGGACTTACAACAAGTTGGCCAAAAACTCGTACCAAAATTTCAATTTCTTTGAAATTCTCAATTTCATTTCTATCTTCTATTCATATTGTGTAGTTGTTGGTGGTCAAATTTCCGTATATAATACTAAAATCACGGTCGGAAACGTAATCATGTTGGTACTGTGTCCGTCAGACAAGAGGTTCGGGGAACCATTGGTCTTAAATAACCATTCCAAGACCCTCTTCCGTCCAACTCAGAAACCAGGAGGGCTAAGGACGATAAACTGCACTCGGGGGTGTCGGGAATAGGAGAGGTCTATTTTCAACCAGCCCAGAGGAATACATCCTCAAGAAAAATCAAACCCATGAAAATATTAGGCCAGTCTTTCGTTAAAATCGCACTAAATTTATCAATAAAAGAAACAGATCCCTAGCCTACTTCTGAGAGGTAACAATCGGCTCGTCCGAGTTATTCTGCCCTGAAAAAGAATTAATAATCTCTTATCTAATGCCTGTCTTAAGCCTCTCGAAGTCATATCCACAAAGAAAATCAGAAATGAAATTACAAAGAGAGTAATACGCAACGGTTCCCTGCAAAAATACATCGGATATTTAAATAATAATAATAATAATAATAATAATAATAATAATAATAATAATAATAATAATAATAATAATAATAATAATAATAATAATAGTAGGGGAGCAAGGGGATTCTGCTTCAATTTAAAACTGACCTCACCCCACTACTAAGCCTCAGCCATGTAATATTTGCGATAGCTCGTGAACCCACGGTCGAATTTTGACAAATGAGGTATTGTAAGACTCGGTCTGACGCTCCTATCCACTGAACCACTTGTTATATTTTTATTTATTTAATTTTTTTGAATTTTTTTTGCAAGTAGGCGATAGTTTGAAAACCAAACAGGATAGAATGTTGTGGAATAGTTCAAACGAATGGTCTATATGTCCTTTATTTTTATAATAAAACTTTTTTATTTTTTATGTTTTTTTGAAAACAGTCCAATTTTTAAATTACTATATTTTGTAAACTAGGAATTTTACAAAAATGTTTGTTTGATATAAATGAAAGGTCCCTACCCCCTCTACCCCCAAAATAACTTTCAAGTCTCTAGGACGAAAACACTTGTGTAGTAGTGCTAGAATGACAGCTGAGCCACAGCCTACTTTCCTACGAACTTTGCCCATATCTCGCGAACGCATGGTCGGATTTTAACGAATGAGTTGTTGTTGGCGTTGCGATGTCGTCCTCATTTCTATGAATGTGTGTTGGATTTTTTAAATTAAAAAACTTTGTTTTTGAAAGTGTAATTATTTTGGAAACGGTGAATTTTTGAAAAATGTTTGTTTGACGTTAATGAAAGGTCCCTATGCCCTCTAGGCAGGAACCAAGTTTCAAGTCTGTAGGGCAAAAGAAAATGAATTTTGAAAATTGCTCGCTATTTTGGAAACTAGAAATTCTACAAAAAAAGTTGTTTGACATAAATGAGAGGTCCCTGCCCCATATACCACCAAAATAAAGTTCAAGTCTCTGGGACAAAAACTATGCATTTTTAAACTTTTTTTTTACCAGTTTTCATTTTTTTTATGAAACGTGGTTGTAGACAGAGAGACGGTACCGCTGGGGCGTGTGTTGCAACGAGAGTATGATTGGCCATGGTGAATACAGGAAATAGCTATATCGAGGAGGCGGCAGGTCGAGGGGTCGCTTTTCGATATTTTCCTATGACGAACGAATGAAGGCGAATATTTTGAAAAACCCTCATGGCGACCTTTAAACATGATAGTAATTGCTGATCAGTAACATGACAAATGATAATAATTGTATGATGTGAATGAAAGCGAGGCTTATATAGTCAACAATTTAAGAACTTGCTTCGTATGTCTTGCTGGAAGCCTGAACAACAAACAGTAAAAATCTGCTCGGGGCATGGCTGGGAGCTGGCTAGGAGACATGGTCATGTATTGAGGATGGCCGCTTGCTAATGATTATTATTATTATTATTATGATTATTATTATTATTACAGTAAAATGTTTAAGAAACACACACGTTTTCATTGCTAGCACACAGTCCTGCTCGCTGGAGACTGAATACTGTACTTGGCCAGAGGCCTTGTCAGAACTGCTGCTGCTGATAAGAAAGGAATGTCTACGTGGGCAGGAAGTATGGTGTCAGGTTACTTGGCTGGTGGCGGCTAGCAGGTCTGGCGTTTAAACAGAGACCGCCACTTTGGTTCCTAGACAGTCATACTAGACTGGTATATAAGAGGCAGCCATTTTGGTTCCTTGTTAAAAACATGAAACTAGTAAAAGGTGCGCGAATCTTATCGCGCTGGAGAAATGTCGGGAGGCGTGGGGAACATGTGAGAGACAGAGCAGAGTTGAAGGTAAAAACGCTGAGAAAATGCAACTCTCTCTGTTGCTAAGCAGACTGATAAGGATTGCGTTAGTGATACACTTGCCATTTTAGAAAACGGGAGTATGCAGTAGAGCTTTGGAAGAAAAATCCTTTTATTTTTGGTAAGTAGACTACCTATTAATGATTATTTTAATAATGTAATGCCAATGAACCATAAATTTGTAGTTATTGACAAGGTAATTAACGATTTTTATTTTTACTTGTGTGCAAATAACCGGTATACCTCACATGTCTGAGAGAGAAGAGACCTTTGCACCTTTGAGCCCACTAAAAGAAAACAGCAAGAAGCCAGTACAAGTCAAGGTGAGTTTTATAAACTAACTTGTTTCATTTTTTGTTTGAAACTTTTTATTTTATTTTATGAAATGCATGTATAAACCTGAATTTAGGTATTTATGACGGTTTATTTTATTTATTTTTAAAAACTTGGAAAGAAAAGCTTTACCGATGTAGCAGTCGCTGAAAACCCGAGACGCACTAGAATGCAACCATTGTTCCCAAGCAGTGAACTATTGAAAACTCAGGTAAGCCTAACTTAAAATGCTATCCCATTTCACCACTACTGAAAACCCCTGGACAGAAAAAAGTTCATTACCTGTACATGACTGGGACGATGATTGCTTTCTTGATTAATGGCTATGTATTGGCAACCGGTAGAAGACCATATTGGTTGTTGACCGGGAAAGGTACAAGACTATAATGGAATTTTTGAAAACAAAAATTTAAATTCAACTGATGTGTGTTTCCCTATGGACTCAACTAATATCCACAGGTTTGAACAAGATAATCTGTACAAAACGACATGACATTAATTTTTTGTTGTTTATACATCCATTAGAGGGGGATGTGAATGACTGCAGCTTTATAAAAAGAAATAAGTAGATGGGTTACTGTTCATGACAACATACAGTTTATTTTTAATGGTGTTTTGATCTTTTTAATGCTAATTAACATTAAAGTTTTATTTACAAGTATTGATTGATTGGGTGATGGGTAATTTTGTTTGTTTTTAGCTGAGGTCATGCGCCATTAACGTAGTGTACAGACAGTGAACAAGCATACATTATGCTTTAAAAGTACTCTGTGCTCTTGTGCAACGTTAATAACTTACAATAAAAAAAAGTTTTATCATAACACATGCCTTTAGTACCAAATACAACAAGTGAGCAAATCGGTTTACAATGTGGGTTAAATTTAAAATCAGAAAACGATCGTTGGTTAACATTTGAATCCTGGCCTGTAGGCTTTTTGTCAACACATAAACTTGCTTTAGCTGGTTTTTATTACTTGAACCGGGAGGATGTTGTGCGTTGTGTTTTTGTCATGTTGAACTTTCACACTGGGAAGATATCATTTGCGATGGTCTCCCCATTGCCCTTATACGCTTGAAAAACAAGTGAGTAACCTACCAGTGTATCTATTTTACCGAACCACAAGGCCATTCGCTACTACTTACGTTGCTGAATCACAAATACACTACGTTAATGGCGCATGAACACAGCTAAAAACAAACAAAATCACCCATCACCCAATCAATCAATCAATTGCCACGGTGGGTGAGTGGATAGCGTGTCGGTCTACTAACCCCAAGATTACAGGTTCGCCCCTGGCCACGGTAAGTGATTTTTGAAAGGCGCCAAAAATACGATACGCATGTCATACGATGTTGGCATGTCAAAGAACCCATTTGAATTCAGTAGGCCGAGTTCATAATGGCAAAATATATCTCGGGAGTTTCCGCCAACACAAAGTTTCTCATTTCTCTACTAGAAAGCGCTATAGTGTTCAAGGAGGTTAGATACCTAACCTCTAACCTCCTTGACATTCATAGTGATTCAAGGAACAACGAAATTCGACATGCAAGCTACCCTCTGGGTGTCAAATTACAAAGCTTGCACCCGGCACCCGAGGCCATACGATATTATTATACCAGCCAACGGTAGTGTCGATATATGTGGTCCGTATGCAATAGATAGTGCTGAATTGGCATGTGCTTTTGAAAAATTGAGAGTTTGCAAGACTAAAGCAATAGCACTCCCAGAGTACAGCTCTGTTGAAAAAGGTTTAGAATCTTATTAGAATATTTGGCTATAAATATAAAAACACCTTACAAAAGAGCTAAGTGAAGCTGGATATTTTATACTGGTGAAGGGGATAAAACAATATGTTTTCATTGTGGATTTGCTTTAAAGGATTGGCAGATGACTGATGACCCTTTTCTGGAACAGGCTTGTTGGTTACCTAACTGTAGATACAAGTTGTTGCTTAAAGGTCAGGAATTTGTGAACACTATTTGTGAATAAAACGTGATTGCAGAACAAGAGATAAAAGTGCCTTTAGTGTTAGAACACACGGTACAAATACATGAGGGTGAAAAAAAACATGTGTCTGACCAACAAATACAAAAGTGTGACCAACAATTATGTAAAATTTGTTATCAAGAAGAACTAGGTGTTGTATTTTGCCTTGTGGACACTTGATAGCCTGGGTCAATTGTGCATTGGCTTTTAACACTTGTACTATATGCAGAAAAGTAGTATCTGTTACAGTTAGGGCATTTGTTGCATGAATAGTATAATTTATTAGCAATGAATAGTGCAATATACCTTTATGCACAATATTATTACCAACTTTTGTACTGTGTAATAGATATGCTTTTGTTTTGTTTATAGACTACTACAATGAATGTTTTGAATGCTCTGGGACAAGCATGTGGCTTAGAGACAAAGAAGCTCAGCGAAATGCCAACGCATATTCCATTCCGCATTATCAATATTCGGTAATTGAAAACAGCATATGGTGATCGTGTACTTTGTGTATGTGAAAACTTTGAAACATTTCAGCCTCCACGGTATATGAGCCCATGGGTCGTTAACGACGCGGCGGGCATATATGGGTTAATGAGCAACGTTTAACCCCTGTTCTTAAAGTTATGTTTAATCCATCTTCCTCGTCTCAAGAGCCATCAACATCACAAACTATGCAAGAGGTAGTGCTGTTGTTGTTTTAAGGAGTGGAACAGCTAGGTCATCTGCTCTTGATATGCAAAAGGTAGTATGGCACGAGGATCATAATGACTAAATAGTAATAACAATCAGGTTTTTATGCCTGTAAAACCATTGCGGCTTCCCCACTTTTTGAAAATAACTGTGAATTTACATTGCTATAAAAAAGATCAACAACAAGCCTTGTGTTTTAAAACTATAACAAACTATCGTAAAGAGAGAAAGAGTTGTATTCAGGGCGCATCTACTGTGTCATCATAATAATGTATACTCTGCAATGTTAAAAATTCTAACTTTGTATAAAATAAAACAACATTGCACCAACATTTACATTTATTTACAAACTTTAAATACATTTTTTTTGGTTTCATGATAATATTTTTAAAGACAATACCAAAAACTAAAACATTATTATTCTATACATATATTTTTTTATTTCTTATTTCAGTCCATTGTCATCACTTATATTTACCATTATTATTTAACATTTGTTTTTTATTAATTAAACGGACCATACACATATTGTTTTTAAAACCTTCATAAATTAAGTGTACAGGTTGTATAGCATTATTCACTTCATTAAAATCCCCCCCCCCCGACTTATCATTAAACAATCCACTATTTTAAGTAGCAATATGTTTTTCTTGAATTTCCGTCGACAACAACTGTGTTTCACACAGTACACTACATTGATGATCACTGACACTTAAAACCTCACTATGTTTACGTTTTAGGTCACCACGACAATGTTTGGAACGTTGTTTTGAACAACGCCAAATAACAGTTCCATTTTTATTGGATCGTTTCACAATATATGAATATCCTTTATAGTATGCATAAGGCTTGCCATACCTAGTCACTGATACTTCCACGTCAACTGTCAAGCATACTGTAGACTAAGCTCTAGTAATGTCAACTTGGTAATAAGAATAATAGTTTAATGTGTGAGCAAATATGGTAAGCGGTTACGTAGACCCATTATACAATTATTTCAACACGACGAAGCTCTTGTTCAATTTCTTTGATTTCCCAATCGTGACCGGTATGCCCAGCTTGTTGTAAATCATGCAAGTGCCGAAGTCGTTGAATTAGCTTACTGGGTTTGTTCCAGTATACAAATTTAACAAATGATTTTTAGGTGTAAACAAAGCATTACCATTATCATTATCATCATCATGATCATCCCCATCATCATTACCATCATCACCATCATCACTATTACTATATATTCCTTTTTGATCCTCTTGCAATAACACTTTATTTATAGTCTATGTTAACTTTGATAGTGTTGAAGGTTTCTTGGACGTTGACAAATGTCCTAACATGACTTTTTCAGGACATGATAAGTGATTTTTAACACACACTGCACTATTTTGGGCAAAAAAATATTTTTCTTGCACTTGCTTTTTTTTTACCTTGGTTTGAGTATTTTGCCGATTTAAATGTGTATTAATTTGAGATTCACAACGATGCTCGTTTGAAGTAAGTACTGTCCCCGTTTCGTCATGTGTCATGAGGTCGGATCGCACTGCATGATCTAAGGAAGGACAGATGACGTGCATGATAGCTGTGACGTCACTGCCATGGCCACATTGTTTCCAAGATATCAAGAGAACTTGAAATATGTAAGAGTACAGCACTCATTATTCTACTATGATTATTCGAGGATTAGTGGATGTCTTCAATGAAGTCGCAACGTGAAGGACCAGTAAGGAAGAAGCGGAATACGTGATCAAGAGTACGCTGTAGAGGGCACTGTACCCACGGAGCGAGTTTTCGAGATGAGGAGATGACCTGAGGTCGTTCACTTGATTCTTACATGCAGAGCAGTAAGGACAGTTCAGCGAGCTTGCGTGTGTAACACTCAACGCAAGTTAGTGGCGAAAGACGTGTAGCATTGCTATGCCAGTACGGCAAACTTTCCATGTGATTCACACAGTCGGAACGAGTTACCAGAACCGAACATTTACGCAGTACGATAAGGCTTCATATTGTGAAGACGCGAACAGTACGTGTACAGTGAAAGCCTGTATGGTTTCACGTAGTTGCTGTCCTCTGAAAGCTGTTAGATTCAGGCTGGAAATTGAACTCAATGCGAGCTGTGAATGATTAAGCGGCTCGAAGTTATGTTCTGTTTACGGAGAGGCGAGGTCGTTGTGCCGAGCGACAGTAGACACGCCAAGGCCAACCGCTTGTGACGTGCAACCCATATGTGTTTGAAGGCCAGGCTTAGAGACGACAATCTTGACAGATTCCTTACGAAATTAGCGTTTTTGAATCTGTTGTAATTCGTGAACCTATAAGTCAATCAAAGTGTGGTTTGAGCGAATGTTTTCAGGAGTCTGCAAACGAATTTACGGAATTTTTTTGACATGATGGTCA
This sequence comes from Meconema thalassinum, assembly GCA_946902985.2. Taxonomy (NCBI): domain Eukaryota; kingdom Metazoa; phylum Arthropoda; class Insecta; order Orthoptera; family Tettigoniidae; genus Meconema; species Meconema thalassinum. Next base: position 1,153,110,192 of record OX336389.2, read on the forward strand.
TCAGACATGCAATCTACTTTTATCTTACGAGGAACTTTCAACACCGTAAGATGGCATATTAAAGTACACGTGGCATGGGAGATTTAGGTTACGGATGACGTTCCTGGAGGTGAAGATGGAGGCCCACAACCGACACCGAGTCTACCACGAGGCTTGGAGATGGATAAAGACCAAATGGCGAAAACGAGGGGAATCGCCGTTAGTCCTACTAGAACTCCATACTTCCCCAAGAAGTCCAAGGTGCAGATGACTACACCATGATTCTTTATAACTAGAGTGGTAGTGAAGCAGATTTTAGTTGTCTGGATTACACATGTCCAATTCTATTGCGACAGCTTAAGGGGGAACTACAGTCACGAGTTAAGCGGTGACATTAAACCTTTTTCTTTATGGTTTCTAGAAACGACTGATTTTTACAGATATTGTGGATATCTAATGCTAGATAAGAAGTGGATTATATTAAACATGTACCGTTAAATTAATGATATTGATAAAACACTTTAATATGCTTAATCACAGTTTCACACTAACAATTGTAAATTTTTCAGGAGTTAATGGCTGATAATCATTTAAACTAAAAGGCATATAATGAACTGCAGAATTCACACAATTTTAACACCTAAATAATGCAATTAAATTGTTCTTTAAATACACTGAGAGCTTAGAATGGGAGAGATAGACACGACGTGATGTTACAAACTTCAATGATTTAAGTAATAAGAATGAATGACAGGTAATTATAAGGCTGCAATGATGTAATTAGGATGACAAAATGTAATGCAGGTAAAATGTGGTAATTTAATAAGGTGAAGAAAGTTTACCAACGATGTAAAGAATGAGAAATAATAGTGTGATTTGAAACGTCACTGTAATATAATGAGGCAAATAATTAAGTTGAGAAAAGCCTGTGAATAATTCAACGGAGCCATGAGGGCCATTTAATATGTGAGTGAAGTTAATGAAAGGATCACTATATCAATGTTGTAGCCAGTAAATTTTTGCCTGCTGAATTTTTATATTGCTTTGTGAAATCATTTAACATCATTGAGATTTATAACAGTCAATGAGATCAGTGGAATAATTTAATTACAAGTGATTCAGTGCGAATAAAGACAGTATTAATCTATGGTGAGAAATTTCAGATCTTGAACTAAGAATATATTTAATGAGAAAAGGATATTTTGAATCCTTTGCAAAGCTGAAGGAAAGTTGCAATTCCGAGTTAAGAGGAAAGTTGATATAACGAGATGTGAACATTCACATATGTAAATAAGATGTAAATTTGTTAGTAGAGTAAGTTGAATATCAACTATGCACCAGTCGCAATTTAATTACAAGGAGATCAAATGAAATAATTACAGTGATATATATTTGTGTTTTTCTTTTACAATGCAGTCAATTTCGTGGACATCCAAATATGAACTCTATAATAAGAAATGGATGATCAGTGCAACAGTGTAACTAAAATTTAACCCGTGAAAATCTATATGCGGGATCTCCGTAAGTTTGATTATATCTAAAGATAGGACACAAGGAGATATTGTCCCGATTAAGAGTTAATTTCATTTGATATTTTCTTTGTTTTGCACACCAAGACTTAATTTAGTCAATCTCCAAGTGCAGGGGGTTAGGAACGATTATTTTCTTTATTGATTGTACTAGTGTTGAGGTGAATAAAATGAGGAAGTTTTATCTTATTTGTGCATATCCTTTCTGTGGCTTCGCAACGTAACGTGGATGGGAGATGACGTCAGACGGTAATATATGAACCCCAGTCCATAGTCATGCCCCGAGGTCATTTGAGGTCTAATTTTTTGTCTTATCTTCATGTCGGGGATGTCTAACCATCCACGTTTTCTCTTGGTGATATTTTATGGTAAATGTTGTTTCTAATTTCAACCTAGGATCGCGATGCGTTGGGCCACGCAATCCACGGTTGGAATATCGGGCACAGCAGGTTGGAGCCTTTTGTCTTAATAATTCTTGGACACTTTTTTATCGTTGTTTGGAACATCGCCAAATAACAGTTCCATTTTTATTGGTTGTTTTGCAATATATATTGTGACCGATCAGGGGGCTAGGGATCGATAACATGCCGAGTTATCGGAGACCTGAGGATCGATCGCATACCGAGCACGCATAATTTGCGGTGTTCTCAGTGCCGAAATTGTGGGGGAGCCATACACAAGGAACACGATAGTGTTTGAACCGAAATGAATACGACATCTGAGTTGCCAGTCCAATATGATGTTAAGAACAATAATTACTCTACTGCCCATAGCACTAAGAAAAACACGGAGGTTTGGAATACGAGCAGGACAACAACGTAGCCTGACTGGGTGAAGCCCGCATTTCCAAGAATATTGTGGACAAGAGCTCCTATTGTTTAGCCAACACATTTATTGTGCAGCTGAAGTGCTGGATTTACGACACCCTAGCCTCGATAATCCTCCAGCACTAGAGCCCGCGGAATTAGACAATGTAAAGTAGCGCCGAAATGCTAATTTGAGATCCGCCTATGGAATAATTGTAATAAAAAAGCCCAATCAGAGAAGAGGCTGAGAAATGCATTTCGGAATTTTAATCACGGCCCAAGCCCAAACACTACCAGAGTTACGGGGATATTACTGAGTCAGCCGTGGAGGAATATTTCCCCCCCTCCACGACACTCAAGACATGGCGCCAAACGAGGATCTACCCTGTAGCGTCATGATGCAATTTGATTTGAAGAGGTTCCTGCCGATCGATTTCGAATTTAATCCTATGAATATTGCCGTCCTCATCTTGACCTACAAGTTGAACCAAAAATTATAGCGGTGTGACGATTGCCATGAGAGCGCACTTGACAGAGGTGACAAGTCCATTGTCCCAAAGTTGAGGGTGGATATAGGCACTGAGCGCATACACTAGTCAGTCAGTTTTGCGGCCACACCGGACATAGTCCACGCTGCTCGCGACTTTGATACCGCGTAGCCGAGTGAGAAAACATTTTCTAAGTGATAAACTTTTACCGCCAATCATTCACAGAGGTCATGATAGTTATCGAAGGCGAACACTATTTATACAAATCTATCCAGACGGGGTTTGCCCACCCACGTCCATTAAAAACTTAACGCCACGCCGTGCGGAGCCGAGAGCGCGGAGCGGCGACCAGCAGCCCATTCGAGACCTGAGCAGGGAACTTTGTGGAGCTAACGAGTTGCAAGCGAGATCGCTGAACCTATAGGCTTGTACTCATATGTTTCGACGGTCTAGGAAATCGTAGGAAATACCAATCTAGGACTGAACGGGATAGGGGTATGTCGGCCTACTGAGGACCTGCAAGCCCGATTCGCAGTAACGGTACCGCCAGCCACATATCATAACGTTTCGCAGCGAACGAAGCCCGTGGATATAAGTGTAGAAAGTGTCTTATGTGATAGGGTGTGCAAAATAAGTGCATCGATTAGTGTTAACAGTGTATTTATGTGTATGTCATCGCCTTGAAAGATGACCCAGTGGAACGACACCGGATTGATGATGGGCTAAGGGCCTTACGTCCGGGTGTCGAAGTGGTGACCCAGCAGCCGTCATGTGCCTGTCTACTCCAGGGACGAGTGATGAGTATTAAACTTTCTATATTTGGGGACGTAATGTAGAAAAGGGGACGAGATATTTGTACAGTAGTATTAACTTTGTTTTGACTTTTGATGTCAATATTTCGTTTAAGACAGGGGCTATTAGTTTTTTTTAGTCAGCATGCCAGTCCTTTTTATTTTGTTTTGTCCGTCAGTCCTTAAAAATAATGCATGTTTGTTGGTGGATGACGGAGGTGTCTGTAATTTTTATTTGCCAAAGGCATCATAAGTTAAATTGCCGTGTGTTTCAGGATGGATTTGTTGTGGCTATATATTCATGTAAGACTAGCTGTAAGTTAAGTGTACGACCTGACAAGTAGATAGGGTAAGAATTTGGGTTTTTTTGTGACATTTAGTAACGCCCAGCTAGGTTAGACTAGTTTTGCCACTTTAGGAAAATAGGTCAGATGGTTAGCGACCCATGACCCACTTTAGTAGTAGGGAACTTTAGAATTTGAATATTGCGTAATCGCGATGACGTCATAGCCCTTTGGACCCTTAGAGCGACCACGTGGTCCAGGTGGGATCAGGTGATTGGTTAATGGGTAGGATGACCACTACGCCTTGTGTTCGCATGGAGAGGACAGCAGAGGTTAGTTGTATCTTGGTTATTAATTATTGATTGATTATTGAATTATATTTAGGTAATTGTTTCTGTAACAGTGCTCTCATCCCCCCCTTCCCTATTCGATAACCCAAGATGTGATAATAATAATAATAATATTAGCATATCAAAATTATAATTTGATTACTCGGTAGGTCAGCTGAGTTCACAGCAAATAAAACCTAGGAGTGAATGTTCCGATTTGCTTGGTTTTCAAGAACACCCTCATTTGATTTAGGAAAAGAGATTAGGGGGGGGGGGACGAAACCAATGTCAAGACCAACTTGTTGAGTAGAAGGCTGGATGCGTCCCTCAGCAGGCCGTATTAAATTGACCCTGCCAAAGATGAAGAAGAAAAGGGGAATAATCTTCCTAGTGACTTCATGCAATAAATAACATCATCTCAATAACAAAATATAATGAAAATCAAAAGATACTATTAAATCATGATTAGATTACAACTAAAACCCTAAACCGCTTAACTTAGGCTTATGTTTAAGGTAATGCAAATTACGGATAATACTGTGAATAAAATAAAGTCAGACATTGCCCAGTTGGCAAAATTACTTTTCCCCATCATACGATTAATAGAATTACAGAATTGAGGGTAGTTTCACCCGCAAGGATACAAGGAAAATAACAACATGAAATTTAGGCCTGGTGCCGTTTCACAAACAAATTGCATAAAGCAACAAACGCGTTCCTTAGTGAACGAAAGCGTCTGAGAAACTTCAGAGTCCAGCACAGACTGTCTTCTGAAGCCTATCTGACCAAAGTTAAATCCACGAGGTTCCCATCCAGCTAACGGAAAATAGGGCAATAATAATCCACCCTGCAGTAATTACATATAAAGGTACCACCAAAATATTACTAGACCCTCCAAAAGATTACATACTAAAGTGCAAAAAAAAAGACTTTATCTAGTTAAGCTTACGGACCGCCGACACGCGGCCTTAAAATGACGTTACAAAATTTAGCAGTCAAAGTTTGTATTGATCGTCCTTGGTTATGCCCCTTAGTAATTAAATCATGATAGTACCACCTGGTGTCTTCGAACCCTCCGGGGAAAACTGCACACACGTTTTCCCGGAGGCAAGTGCTCAAAAGTCTTTCTGTCAGCAAACTTCCTCACACACTGTCTGTCGAGTCACAGATTCCACCCTTGTATATCAGCGTATCCCCCACCACAACCCTCCAGTAGTACCAACTGCGACCAGTCGCTCAACCGGCCAAAACAAAGCCAGAGTTCAAGGTCTTGAGTGGGTACTATAGAATATCAGCCCATACAGGTTACTGCGTAGAAACCTTCTAGGAGTCGAGGCGTTACACAATGTCCTTTGTAAGATTTTTCTCAGAATAAGAGCCTGGCGAATGCAGCTGACAGTAAATGTTCGCTTTTCCAAAGTTTGCAGACACAAAGCTCGATTTATCTCCCTTTTCAAGTGTCTATCGTCGATAAGCCTATAAGTGACAGCACACACAAAGGCACAAATCCTGGCAGAAAGAGCTCGGCGAAACCATTTCACAAACAGTCAGGCGCCGGATTGGCGAATGGAATTCTCAGAAGAGGTCTGGTGTATGCCCTCATGATAATCTGGCCAGACCTGGACCTCCTGCTGCGTCTCGAAGATAAGATGAACATGTACCGATTTGCAAAATTGGTACATCCTCCTCCTCCAAAGGAAGACGATGGGGGGATGATGAACAGGGTGATGGTGTCCAGCTGGTCTCTTGGCAGCTGAAGAGGCTACTCCAATCCCCGCCAGCGGACCTTGAAGTAGATCTCCTCGGGTAGAATGATGCCATGGGACCTAGATGGTACCTCCAAACTGGGCCCAGATAGGTAGTACACGTCCCACATAGTGACCACTGAAACACACATCAGAACAGCAGCGTATGGTCCAAATACAGTTCCCTTAGAGGGAACAATCGTTCCAGGCCAGCCAACCAGCCCATAACAGCTGAAGTTATCCCAGGAACGATAAAAAAAAACATCACACGAAGCATTAGTGTGCCATCCAAGTTCACTTAAGAGTCTTTCAAATCACAAGGGATACTTGATGCTTCAAACAAGGTTCTGCGCAAAGAGATAGTGTCCAGGGCATAATTAAAGGTCCACTGAAGTATGAAAAAAACACACGAAAGGGGCAACCAACTATTCGATATGACTGACGTTAACAAGCTTAATTGAAGGTTCACCACAATACTTAGCAAGAATAACTAAAATTTAACTAAGGTGTACAGAACCCAGAATTTTTCTTTAGGATATGCAAATCAAAGGCACCTACAAACTTGCCCACCAAAAATTTTAAACAATTTTTCAAAATGAATTTACTTTAACAAAACCGAAGGACCATTTTTCTGCGACTTCACGAAATCAGGACAGCACGTAACTATTTCCAAAATTCACAATGACAATTACATTAACATGCCGCACGGGGCATTCCATCAGAACTACATTTACTATACCGCCCGTGACACCGCTCAAGTTAATACATTACAAAATTTCCTACCGCACCGAGTGCATCACACAGAGCTCGTTTTGATATGCACACAAACACAAATTACATGTCTTGCTCAATTTTACATGTTCCTGACCCACACTGCCCTCAGTGGCCTCCAAGGACAGGAGGAACAGAGACCACAACATCCTATCACACAAGCATACTAACAGCAAGACAAATAAAATAAGGAAAAAACCACGTCACCCACATAATTCACACACACATTCACACTTTAATAATAAGAATGCCCTTAATTCCATCGGGCTGTCACTCCGATATTTCTCCCACTCCATAACTGCCTACGGGCTCTGTTCCCGGCGACAACACAAAACATAAATAACCCTAAATTCCATAGGACAACTTGCGAACCAGGAAAACAGCACGAGGACTGCAGTTCATTACCTGACGTGAATTATTAAAACAGTATGCACTGTCATTCACACACTACACAAACAAACACCGCCCTGTCCTTCACATGACAGGTCCTCTCCCTTATGACACCGGGAGGAACATCACTCTTGCGCCACCAAACCCTGGCTATCACGACAAAATCAGCTCGGTACCTGAGCTCCCCCTCCGGATCAACACACGACCCCACAGAGGGTAATTAACATCTTCCCCCACAAAGGCATGGCCGCCTCAGAAGATGACAGTACAACACATTACCAAAACATAAATACACATTCGACACAAGGCAGGGCACCCACCAAGCGTCACACACACCCTAGTGCACGTGGTTCACCTTCCAATCACACAACACAGACAATCACAACCCCGAAAGTTTCTCTAACTAGCGTTACCACAGACTACAGACATCTCTAACAAACAACGTGTGTCACCTACCATTAACGTTCACCATCCAAACACCGGGTGACACTTTATGACCACACTCTAATCGAACCCATGATGCTTCAACGCACCACTGTCATCATACGTTCCCAAAACATTAACTTCACGAAGCTACTTAAAATCTCAAAATTCACAACCTCCTCAACTAACAACACGTGTCTGTATCTCACCAAATGCTAACGCCAATAAAATCTCTCCCAGAATATCAAAACTAATTTATTCAGAATTACAAATCACAAAAGTGACAGACGTTACACCTCAAAAGGCACGAAGCAATTAAAATCTTCAAAATAAGTCCATAAATCCAGCTCTCCCCAAACCACATTGGAACCTCGCCCAAAAAAAAACTGCCAAACTACCAACACTATATTACTCAGAGAATTTAAATTATTTTTACCACCAAACATGATTACTCCAGTAACTACCCAGGACACTAACTGTCACTAAGGCTCACAATCGATCAGAACATCCGGTGGCAACAGCCGACCTCACACACACCCAATGGTGACAGGGCTACACCAAATTTTAACGAACCCAGAACTTTTCAGAGTTGAGACTACAACAGAGACCCTAGCGGTCTAACAGATCAAGGCTGCAAGTTATAAATAACTAACTAACTAATGCACTGAAGCACCCTCAAGTGAAAACTCCAGAATCAAAATATCAAAATATGCATGAACGCCTACAACAGCTGATTGTGAAGTGAACACACCCAAGCTAACGGGAGTCTACATGAAATCTCACGAACCTACAACCCTTCAGAAATGCGACCACAATAGAAAAACCTAGCCGCCTAACAGCAAGAAACTGCAAGTTATGAATAACTAACGAACCAGCCCATTTCAATGCCATCGCAAACGAAGCATTGCAACCTCCCAAAAATCTCAAAATCAGACTAGTGAACACAGCAGCTGACATACAACGACAACTCAGCATGCCACCGCAGGATATCTCCCTAAAGGAAAACCTTCACCAACCGAACTACCAAATAATTTTTTTTATATACCAAAAATCAACAAGTATTCCCAGAGTTAGCAACTTCATCACTGGAACTCGAACACAGGACTCCAGTTCCTAACATTCATCCATCATCCATCACACATCCTTCTCGAACATCTCATTATAAGATTTTACCACCCACGACAATAACCCGTTACTTTCAATTATGCAAATTAGCAATCGTACAAATATCATGAACACAAAATACCCTATGGTATAGAAACACTTACCGACAGCTCACCAATCGTGGCTCGACTCTCCATACAAACTGGACGAGTGGCTTCTAAATACCCCCAAAAAATTAGCCTTTCACCGAGATAACGAAGTCCCATACCTCCAGTCACTCGACTCGGGCAAATACTATATACACCCTGCCCGGGCCCAATCAAGATGGTACTCACACCCCAAATTAAATGGACTCCTGACAGTAGATCCCCATACGAAGCACATCGGCATAATAGGTCCATTTTCAAAATGCAACTAATACAACTAATATAAAATTAATAATAATCCATCTTACGTTACTGGCAATTAGGCCTCAATTACTCCCACCCAAATTCAAATTGCAAACCTACATCAATTCATTCACACATGACTTTCATTCAATCAGCAGGATTAAAAAAACTGAAGGATTACAAAAGAAAATAAATACAATTTTGACCACCAAAGAACACCAGTTCGATTCCTAGTCAGGGCAGCAATAAAAATCGCATCACACACACTCTTTCATCCTGAACACAATCATCCACAGAAATACATTCATACCTCCACCAGACATAAGTGCTCCCTTCCCTGAACAATCCTAAAATTCCCCATTTACAACAGTATGTTAGTATTCGGATCGTCAAGACACTATAACGCCAACGGAGTATCAACTCACGTGAGGACCTGATAAAACAACCCGTAGTTGTAGCCCCGAAATCACAGTTCTCCTTACATCGTAAAAAAAACGTCCTAAAACGAAAGACACGAATCGGGGGAAAATATTTATTTACACCCTAAATGAGATGCGACGTGAAGGTGACTGCCTCCCAGAAATATCCCACTTAGTAAGTCACTCAACGAAAAACACACTAAGATACTGAATATTAAAGCCATTTAATACTTGCCCAATTTAGATGACAAACTAACCTCAAAATCCCCATGTCACAACAAGACGATTTACTCTCCCCCCAATTACTAAGCAAACTCAAACATAAATCAAACATACATAAACACTCACCTGTTTCATTTATACTGAATTAGCACACACGCAATTCGACATTTAACATCATTCAAAACACAATTACCGAACGTACATATAGACAGCAATTCGACGATTTTCCAGAATTAATTTAACGCAGAATAAGTTGACAATACCAAATTTTAATACTCTCACGGTCCAATTTAATTTGACAGAACTACCAACAGCGAAATAATTAACCCCCAGCTAAAGAAATGACAACAAAACTTGAAATGTTTGGCCTAATGAACAGCTGATCACTACCAATTATACCTCACACGTAGTATGCACAGCGAATTGCAGAATTTCAGCCTTACATCACTAACAATTATTGAGAATAATTACAGATTTAACCCAAGGAACCTGCTGATGATAAATCCACACACGCAATTCACATTTTTACCGACATCAGTTGCATAAAACAATAACTCCGCACAGTCGTCGGCCATGATGGTTCAAAATCACTACGTGATTCAACAGGCGTGCACTAAACGCACATCAAAACAGACACTAAGTTCTTCTTACTGGAAATACAAGTTTATCAATTTCAGCCTATTTTCAAGAGAATTTAAAACGTCACTAATTTTAATTTTACCAACACTACTTCCACCAGACAAACATTTTATTTTCCCAAACACGTGACACAATTTAGTCAAAACAACACTACCCGAGGTGTAGATTTAGCACAGGCGCAGTAAAATTGAGCTGGACTATTTCCTACAAGAACAGAAAGAATTTACAACCACCCCAAAACATACAAACAGCATATCAAAACTCACCACGTGTGAAATTCCTTCAGCCGGCAATCCGTCAATCTGGCAACGCAGCACGGCCATTACTCTCCCGTCAGTCCTGACTTGCGGCTCGTATGGTCCATGGTGTACACAGCAGGTTATTTTACATGAAATCAAATCACAACAGATATTAGGTTCTGCTCTAATTACTAGCCTACCTATTGGAGAAAAGATTAGTAGTATGGAGGGCCCAATCTACATTAATTAAGTTACTGAATTTAATTTTAATTAATTACTGCAATCAGTCAATAGGAAGGATTATTTGTTAATGGCAAGATCACAGAACAAACCACGCTCACTGCTACCATTGTAACAGTGCTCTCATCCCCCCCTTCCCTATTCGATAACCCAAGATGTGATAATAATAATAATAATATTAGCATATCAAAATTATAATTTGATTACTCGGTAGGTCAGCTGAGTTCACAGCAAATAAAACCTAGGAGTGAATGTTCCGATTTGCTTGGTTTTCAAGAACACCCTCATTTGATTTAGGAAAAGAGATTAGGGGGGGGGACGAAACCAATGTCAAGACCAGCTTGTTGAGTAGAAGGCTGGATGCGTCCCTCAGCAGGCCGTATTAAATTGACCCTGCCAAAGATGAAGAAGAAAAGGGGAATAATCTTCCTAGTGACTTCATGCAATAAATAACATCATCTCAATAACAAAATATAATGAAAATCAAAAGATACAATTAAATCATGATTAGATTACAACTAAAACCCTAAACCGCTTAACTTAGGCTTATGTTTAAGGTAATGCAAATTACGGATAATACTGTGAATAAAATAAAGTCAGACATTGCCCAGTTGGCAAAATTACTTTTCCCCATCATACGATTAATAGAATTACAGAATTGAGGGTAGTTTCACCCGCAAGGATACAAGGAAAATAACAACATGAAATTTAGGCCTGGTGCCGTTTCACAAACAAATTGCATAAAGCAACAAGCGCGTTCCTTAGTGAACGAAAGCGTCTGAGAAACTTCAGAGTCCAGCACAGACTGTCTTCTGAAGCCTATCTGACCAAAGTTAAATCCACGAGGTTCCCATCCAGCTAACGGGAAATAGGGCAATAATAATCCACCCTGCAGTAATTACATATAAAGGTACCACCAAAATATTACTAGACCCTCCAAAAGATTACATACTAAAGTGCTAAAAAAAAGACTTTATCTAGTTAAGCTTACGGACCGCCGACACGCGGCCTTAAAATGACGTTACAAAATTTAGCAGTCAAAGTTTGTATTGATCGTCCTTGGTTATGCCCCTTAGTAATTAAATCATGATAGTACCACCTGGTGTCTTCGAACCCTCCGGGGAAAACTGCACACACGTTTTCCCCGGAGGCAAGTGCTCAAAAGTCTTTCTGTCAGCAAACTTCCTCACACACTGTCGAGTCACAGATTCCACCCTTGTATATCAGCGTATCCCCCACCACAACCCTCCAGTAGTACCAACTGCGACCAGTCGCTCAACCGGCCAAAACAAAGCCAGAGTTCAAGGTCTTAAGTGGGTACTATAGAATATCAGCCCATACAGGTTACTGCGTAGAAACCTTCTAGGAGTCGAGGCGTTACACAATGTCCTTTGTAAGATTTTTCTCAGAATAAGAGCTTGGCGAATGCAGTTGACAGTAAATGTTCGCTTTTCCAAAGTTTGCAGACACAAAGCTCGATTTATCTCCCTTTTCAAGTGTCTATCGTCGATAAGCCTATAAGTGACAGCACACACAAAGGCACAAATCCTGGCAGAAAGAGCTCGGCGAAACCATTTCACAAACAGTCAGGCGCCGGATTGGCGAATGGAATTCTCAGAAGAGGTCTGGTGTATGCCCTCATGATAATCTGGCCAGACCTGGACCTCCTGCTGCGTCTCGAAGATAAGATGAACATGTACCAATTTGCAAAATTGGTACAGTTTCAAGGGAGTGGAGAGAGTCTTTGGTGTCATAACTTTTGAATGAGAGTGTACGGTGAGGCGGTCGACATTGCTGGCTCGCTACCAGACATGTGGCATGCATCTGTTCAGTTTTTTTTGCTCGCGCTGTGTGGGCGAGCCGTGAGACCAGCCCGCTCTCTCTGCACATGTGACGCATGGTAGTTAAAGTTTTTTGCTCGCGCTCGCTAAATAAGTCAAGTGGTGTTATAAAGCTGCACTCTGTTTAAGTAGATCATATATTACCAGAGCGTGGGAGTGAACATGTGTTACTCGTTGTCGTTATGTTATGTCTGTTTAATTTAAATGATGTTAACATTTCTTGTGTTATGGCTTGCTTCATGATCTCAATCTGGTTAAAGTGTTTTATATGGCATGTATAACTTCGAGTGTGTGAAATGAATTTCGATCTGTTTGTTTTTAGATTCCTAGACGTCATTAGTCAAGTCTGTAATTTTTAATGCGAGAACGAGATTGGATGTCGGTTCCCAGAGCTTCATGTGAAATGTTTTAAAGTGCTTTTTTGGCGCTCTAACTTCTTAATATATATAAGAGGAGATTGTTATGGAGCAGTAGTTAGGTATCATTATCTGCAACATCATGAGTCTGTGCGAGGGGTTGATTGAAAAGTTAATGAAATTGCGAGACATTATGTTGTTTGCGGAAAGTGCCCTGAAACAAGGGTTGCATTTTATCGTCAGTGCGACGAAAATAGAGGAGGAGGTGTGGTACAACACTCTAACACCCGGCGAAAAGGAGCTTTTTAGCGGCGAAATATTCGAGCTGATGAGAGATCAGCGCCACTGCCGTGAGATGATTTTCAACGGGCTGACATTACACAATGTCAATATTATTATTGACAAGCTGAGAACCATCGGCTTGATGAATTTCAACGCGTTTGATCCTACATTGGCGGAAGAGGTAATGGCCGTGTTTGATCGGTCATTAGAGGAAGAGCATATGGAAGAAGTGGAAGAAGAAGAAGAACATCGAATGGAAGAAGAACATCGAGTGGAAGAAGAAGAAGAAGAACAACAAGAAGAAGAAGAAGATGAATATGATGTTCAAATTTTAAATTAAATTAAATGGACGGTGGACAGTGGATTGAAATGTGCAGTGTAATTTTTTTTTTAATATATTTATTTGATCATTTGTGGTTTACAATAATTATATAAATATGAAATAGTGAAAAATGATATGATCTTCGTTCTTAAAGTGGTAAGTAGTTCTTTTTCCAACAAGCTGCGGAGAATTGAAGATGCTGTGTTGTTTGCAGAGTTGAAATATGCTGGTCTTGTGCACGGGTAAGTACAATCATTCTTTTCTTTCTTGCGTGTGTTGGTTTTAGTGAGCTGAAAAATATATATAGAGACATATTAATAATAATAATAATAATAATAATAATAATATTTTTGCGTGGAATTAAAAAAATAAACTTACACTGTTGTAATTAGAAGATATTTTTGTTGGGGATCCATGAGTTGTGAGTTGAATCGAATCCAAGCCAAGATACGAAGGCTCGGGTTCCTTTTCTACGGAGTACTTTGTCGACTAAGTAAATATTAGGATGTTTTGTTCGTTGTAACTCTGCTTCATAAAACGCTCCAAATATTGACATATTTTTATTATCTTTTAAAAGATATGTTCGTGGATTAGTATTTTGAACTTTATAAATTGTAAATAATTCTGTTGTCCAATTAGCCTCGTACCCCTTAATGAAGTGTTTCTTGATTTTTGATATTCTTACAATGTCACCGATTTTATATTTTGGTTTTCTTAAAGTTTCATTATATTGTGTTGGCAAGCTGGGTGGATTGTTTCTTTTTACATCAATAGGTTTCATGCCGATGCTGCGATGTATTTTGTGATTATACTTTACTAATAACTCAGGCAAAATATGTACCCATCGGTATGAACCTCGTGTTGTGAATTCTTTCCACATCGATTCCTTAAGAGTTCGATTAAATCTTTCTACCACGCTCGCTTTAATGGAGCTCCCAGTGGAATAATGCTTTAGATTTTGTTTCTGAGACCATGTTTTGAATTCACTGTTATAAAATTCCGATCCTCGATCGGTGTGAAAATAATTGGGCAATCTTTTACTTTGAGAATAAACAAATTTTAAGCTTTTTACAATCTCACTTCCTTTTTTGGTTTTAAGAGGAATTGCCCATGCATATTTCGAGTAAACGTCAATAATGGTTAATAAATATTTAAATCCATTATTCCATTTTGCAAGTTTGGACATGTCCACAAGGTCAGCTTCATGGAGGTCATCGATTCCTTTGCTAATAACATGGCGTCTTTTAAACTTTTTTCTAAGCGGTGCGTGAAGTTCTTTTGCAATTTCTCGTCTGATTTCGTTCATAGTTATTTTCCAAACAATGTTTTGTAACATACTGTGCATTGTTTTACAAACGTTTGAATTTTTATTCAATATATCCTGCATTTCTTAGTTCTTCTTCAATTGCAAAGATTTCGCTGTCGAGTCCTGTGTGACCTGCAGCTTTCGATGCAATTAATTTTATAAGTCTTGATACCAATTTGTTTGGTTCATTCCAGTGAACGAATTCAATATTGTTTCCGCCTTCAAATTTCCAAATGGCTTGTGGCGCGATGTGTTTTTTTTGACCATATCCAGTATGCATCGTAGTATTTGCTTCTTCTTCATTTTCATCTGCTGTTTTTATAATTCTATCTATGTCTTCAGTGAGAAGGGGTTCAATTATATGTCTATACTTATAAGATTGCGTTCCTCTTGGAGCTGCATTGCTTGTATAATTTCTTTTGTGCACGTTTGAAACATTTAATAATTTCAAATATGAACTTAAATCACTCCTATCTATTAGAGTGGGGTCTGGTACTTTCCTTTGAATCAATTCAAGTAGACCTTCTGTAATAGGAAATTTTTCACCACCAACTTTTATCCACTTTTTATCAAAGAAAACTCGTTCGCGCCCCAAGTATTGTTTATCATTTCTTATCGTTATACCATATGTTCTATCCACGTTTTGTTTAATGAACGGATCAATGTAGCGGTTAAGTAGTGAACTTATTTTGATGCTATCTCCATCTTCTTCGTCTGAAGTAGCAGTGGATTCAGAATCATCATATTTTCCTTTTCTTTTTCGATTTTCTTTATTTTGACTTGACGTATTAGCAATAGCTACAAGTTGATTTAATGAACTTGTTACTGGTTTAAAGTTAGTCTCTATATCTAATTCTTTTCGTCTAACATCATTTTGAAGTGAAAGATACTTGTCTTTAACATCTTTTTTTAAGCGAGAAAGTTTATCCTTTACTCGACTTTCAGCTTTAATCTTCGAGCTCTTCTCCATGACTAAACGGAAATTGTGGTTGTTTTACTTATTTATAGTATATTCAAAATCGATTTGAAGAGGAAGATCATCAGTTTTATGTTTTTTAGGGTCTCTAAGTCGAAACTGAATTTCATCTTGCTCTTCAACAACAATATCACTGCCATCCAGTTCAATCTCTTGACGTATATTTAAAATTGCATACACAATTGGAGATCTTGGTGAAACAAAAATTGGTTTTAATATGCCTTTGTAGGGAAGTTGGTACTGTATGTGATGATTATGAAGCGTGTATACTGGTGAATGGATTGATGGTGTGTTGGAGAATTTCAGAATAAATTTCGATAAGTTCTTTTTCTTTACTTCATCCTTTAATATACCATATTCTTCTTTGGATGCAGTAAAACTTTCGAGTGGTTCTTTGTTAACCAATTGCTCAATTTTTTCTAGTTCAGTTTTTAACTTGTTATATTCTTCTTTGGATTCAGCAGCATAACTTTCAAGATCTTCTTTTTTAACAATATTGAGATTGTTAGCAACACCCTCAATACGAGTTTGTAAATTGCTTAAAATTTCTTTTAGTTGATTAACTTCAGTTCGTGAAGCAGCATAGTGTTCTACAAACCGTTTATTTGTCACATCTTGGTCGTTAACAGGAAACTCAACATTTGTTTGTTTTTGATGTTGTAGATTGTTTACTGTTTGTTTCAATTGATCAAATTCACGTCGGGAAGCGGCATATTGTTCAACAAACGTCTTATTTGCAACATCGTTATCGTATATGGGATTGTTTACGTGAGTAATTCGTTTACTCATCATATTTAAAGTTCCACCATCGTCTACGTTTAAAAAGTTTTGTTTATTAAATTTAGTGATTAAGTTTTCTAGATCTTTTCGAGAGGCAGCAAAGTTTTCTAAGTAATATTTGTTTATTGCATCTAACGAATCGATTGGTTGAGATATGTTTGTTATTCTTCTATTTAACATATCTACAGTTTCATCATCTCTGTTTATATTCAAAAGAGATTTTTTAATTTCATCGAGTTCATTTGTTACATGAGTTTTAAGAAAAGAATACGTTACCGCATCTTGATTTTGAATTGGATCTTTAACATTTCTTATTCTTTTGTTTCCCAAGTCGAGAGTATCTTGATCATACGGAAAGTAATCTTCTGAAAATTCTCGCACTAAACCATGAATGAATTCTACTCGTTGTAACACTTCGGTTATTCGGGTCTCAAGATATTTTTTTATATTCGATGTATGTTGCTGCATTGCAATAAGGTTTACTGCATCATTTGCAGATGATGGTAAAGCTAAGCCCGCGAGACGTTTGTTTTGAAAGTCAAGTTCTTTTTTTCTCTATTTTACAAATTGAAAAAATTAAACCTTTAAGCTCGTTAAAGTTTCGTTGTATGTCTTCTTTAGACTCGATTTTATTTAGCTCATTCAATAACTTCACTACATAACCTTTGTTGCACGCATCTTCAACATGTATTGGCGTTCCAACATTTTTTAACCGTTTGCCGTTAATACTTAGATGCCCGTCGCTTGTTGTTGTTGTTGTTAGTTGATTTCCATATTGCACTAGCTTATCATCAACATATGATTTAGTTGCAATATTATGTCGTGAAGTCGGTCGTCCGATAGACACATTATTGGTTTTGTTAAACGATGTCATAGTTAAGTTGTTAACCACGCAAAAGCTATAACACGAATGGGCATTTACCTCTTTTTGAAGTCATATTTATAACTGAAAATAAACATCAAATCCATTGCGATATCGACCATTTTGTAAATCGCTATCTTTATCGATAAACAAAAAACCAAACTTAGAGTTTTGCCAACAATACGAACAAATATCAAAGAACTGTTCATAGCTCATATCTGTATTTACATGATCGTTATATACGTGACGCAAGTTTGATCCGTCTTGTTTAAAAAGAATTAAAAAATTAGCGTTATCTCTAATTACATGTGTAGGTATACAAGAATATGTTTGACAAAGATAAAATACGTCAACGTCGTGATGACGACCTCTACTGAAATAATCTTTCATGTGTTGTTGTTTATTGCTGGCTACATCATCAAAAACAAATATAGAGTTTTTTCTAGCCATTTCTGGAGGCATAACTTCATCATTATCGGAAAAAAATCACTTTTTATTTCTTTTATGGAGTCCAAAAACTTTTTTAATTCAACATATTTACTTTGAGCAAGTGATTTAGAATAAATATAAACGTTTTCAAAACGAACTCCATTTTTATGACACAATAAATTTAGCATTACGTTTGTTTTGCCACATTTCGATGGACCGCAAATGATACATCGAATTGTGTTCGGTAGTAAAACACCATGCTTTCTGTTTTCACTTTTACTCTGGTTTTCAGCAATAGTAAATGAAATTACTGGTAGAGTGTTTGACTGCTTAACAAACTTCAGCATGTCTACGTTTACGTCTGAGAATGCACACTGCACAAAAAATCACATCACATCAACATATATTGCTTCCACACGTATCATAACTTGTAGAATATGGAATAATAGTAGGATTTTCAGGATTTAAATCAACGTTGCCGACGTAAAACCCTCTTAAATATGGACAATATGTCGCCCATTTTTCATGATCATTTAAAGGATTATCGTTTTCCCTCCAATTTTCAATTTCAATCTTACAGAATATACATGTCACCTTATCACCATGACCAGTATAATAAAATCCTGCTGATGCTAAACAAAATTCGTTTGGACAGGGAAGAGGCCAATTTTGAAAAGTTTTAAGTCTTTCATATTCACATTTCAATTCTATGCTAGGAGAAATATTGTTTACGTAGGGGCAAGAAAAAGCCCATTTCTTATGCTCTTCAAACGGATCATCATCTTCTTCCCAATAACTAAGTTGCAGATTACAGAAAGCACACCTAACCATATCCTTATATCCATAATAGAAAAATCCTGCCGCTGCTAACCATGCAGTGTTCGTAAAACTGTCTGAAGACCAGGTCTTAAATGTTTTTAGCCGATCTCTTTCAGATTTTAAATTCATTTCTTTTTGACTCAATATCATTTGCATTAACTGTTTTTTGGAATACTTTACACAATTAAAATACTTCATGATGCTGCTTTACTTCACAAAGAAAAGATGTTCACCACACAAAGCTAAATGTGAACTGAGATGAATCAACAAAACACGTTGGCTAATATGCATGATTTGCATGTGTGTTGGGTTGGCCGAGCGGTCTAAGGCGTTAGACTTAAGATCTAATTTTCAGAAATTGAAAGCGAGGGTTCGAATCCCTCACCTGACAATATTAATATTTTATTTACATGTAGAGTGAGGAGGTAATTGATCATTAATAAGAACTTTAATATGAAATGGTACAAAAGACCTTTTCTTCTTTATTCATTTAGAATTACAATTAATACAATTTTATTTCTCTTGAAGTAATCTCATTCTTTTTTTAGTTGTCCAGATGAGTGTGGGTGTGTTGAGATGATCTTCTTCTTTTAGTTGTCCAGATGATTATTTTCTGTAGACAAAAAAATATACACTGTGTTAAAAAGCAAACTAAAAACAAAATATGTATAGCTGTCAACGACACTAGTAGATTTAATTAATCACCTTTTATAGATAGCGATTACAGTTGTCACATTTGCAGCGAAGATGAAACAGTTGAAATTTCCTCTTTACATGATCTGGTAGATGTTCCCACTCTAGACGAATTCGTTGTGGTTCATATATAGTCAGTACGTTTATAGGAAAGTAGTTCCAATCAAACTTATTAAAACCTCGAAGTCCATTGTTTCGAAACTTGTTTATTATCGAACACACGATTTTCATGATGCCATCAGAAGAATTTAACCAATGTTGAACAGCATTGACATTGAATTTAGCACAACTATTGCTTCCCATTGCTAGACATGGTAAATGTTTTGGACAATCTGTAGGTAAACGATGGCTATGCCTCAACATTAGGTCTGACATTCCATCAATCGTATTAAGATCGAATAATGAGTCTGGGGAAAGTGCTTTTAGTGCAAACAAAGAAAATTCCTGTGGCAAATTATATACAACTAAATAATCATATTTATTCTTAATAGACTCAAAAAAAGAAGAAAGAGTTTTTTCACAATATGCTGCAACCCATGTGATCACGGGGCTGAATGAAGGCATATTGCCGTTATTTAACATACAGTAAGCAAGTTCCAAACTGCCGTTTGGTAGCTTGCGAATGTCTGCAACTATTGGTTGCTTCTTATTCCACGTGCCAGCATCAGTAGAAGGAGAGTTTGTTGTTGTCAATTCCATGATTGCAACTAAAGTGAGAATACTTGTTTACTTGCTTGCTTATAACTTAGCAAATATTGGTTTAGATAATTACTTCATTCGTTAATGGTCTGTAAGATATTTGACGATCATGAATAAGAACACAATAAAGAGTTGTATCTTCAGGTATATTCTCACTTGTCTCGATTTCAATTCGCACATCGACTGAAGATGTCTTCACTGCTTCCACTTGTTCGAGACAATTAATTACAATAATCGGACAATGAGACTTAAATTCATCTCGTGAAACCAGAGTCTCTGAACGAACATCATCGATCTGATAATATACATTACGAAATTTAACAAACATGTCATATAACTCGCTGTAGTCATTTATGGCAATTTCAGAAGTTGGCATTTCATAGGGATAAAAAATTGAATTTAAAAAAACTCTTATAGATTTAATGTTACAATGGTCAAAATAGGAAGAGCATGTGTTTAGTAAATTTCTTCTAGTTTGAAAACCTAATAAAATTGACGTGGTTTTTGAGTTTCAGAAGTTGTCATTACAGTCCAACTATATTTCGTTGTACTAGGAAGAGAAGGCAAGACATGAACATCCCACGATCGAAAACCAACCTGAATGGGAATATTTTTCTGCATTAGTTTTAAT
The DNA here is from genome assembly GCA_946902985.2 of Meconema thalassinum. Taxonomy (NCBI): domain Eukaryota; kingdom Metazoa; phylum Arthropoda; class Insecta; order Orthoptera; family Tettigoniidae; genus Meconema; species Meconema thalassinum. Next base: position 1,153,130,975 of record OX336389.2, read on the forward strand.
CTTTTAATTTGTTCTTCGTCCGATAATAATAAAACGGGAATTTTTAGATAAACTTTAAATAACTTGACCTTAGAAAGATCGTTTTCGGTTGTCGATTGCAACGCACGTGCATCACTTGACGATCGGAGTTTAAAATCGGCTTTCTGTAATCCTCTGCTAATCCTAACAGGTTGCTTAAAGGAAGTATTATATGAAAACGTTTTGTGTTACTATCAACAATATTTGCTTCACTTGCTGGTGTTGTTAAAGAGGGAAAATAACCAGCATTTTGTAAAGCTGTATATTACTTTTTTTTTAATATGATGCAAAGGTTTTTATAGAACTTGTTATACCTAGATGGCGTGTACGATCAATTTCTTTACCATTTAACGTGATGCGAATTTCGCTAAAAAGATTAGCCCCAAAATTTTGGTCAGGATGTGCTGTAGTAGAAGCAGCCGGATTTATGTTAGAAGTAATAATTTGACCTTATAAGTGAAGAACACCTTCTGATAATAAAACTATGTTTTCTTCATTTTGAATCGGTATTCGAATTTCGTCATTATTTTCGAATTTATTAGCTGAATAAGGTTGATAAACTCTTTCTTCTCGTCGCACAACTCTGTTGTCAACCTCTCTTTTATCTGTTATGTTAAACATGCTAAACATGTTAACAGCTTCAACTATAGATAGAAACTAAATAAGATTAACAATTGCATATATATTTATATTGAAATTAAAGTACGCGATAGCCTAAAGACTGTAAGAAATGTTTGTTGTTACTCGATAACTGTTTCTTAGATTTCAAGGTGCGATGTCGTTGTTTGTTTTTTTTACAAATTTTAGCTGATTGATTTATATTAGTTTTTCGATTCAGAGTCGACTTCTTTTTTTCAAACTTTGAGTATTATATAGTATAACCATATTTGTGATTGTTTTCTAGTAAGCTTACTCAAGTAGAATGAAAACATAACAGTATTTCATTACTTTATATAGCAAGATATCGTGCTGGACGAATAATTAATTCTACAGTTAAATCTTCATCTTGCAAATCAATGAGCTGTTGAAGATGATCTTCAAGTTGCACAGATACATGTTGAATAACCTTGGTGTTCATAGGCAAAAAATTAATTGTTGTTGGTTGTACAACAATCGGGTAACCAGCAGAAACATGAGCTTTAAAATTATATAAAGAGTGTGTTGGTTTATGGTTCAAATAAGAACTTGTACCAAGCACAAGGTTGCAACATACTCGAATACTATTAACAGTGTTAATTTTAATCATATATTCAGAATGATGAGTTGTGTTTGCCTTGAACTTTCTATGAGAAATCCTAACAAATCTGCAATAGAATCTGCAACACCAAAATCTATAGCAAACACTTTCGAATGTAGTTTACAATGATAAAAGACTTTATCATAATTAATATAAAATGATGGGAATTTGTCTTTGTCACCTAATAAATGTTCAACTAATAATTCATCAATCTTTTCACTTAATTGTTTTAACGTATAGCTAGCATTGGGTATTATTAAATTCGCTCTATCCGCTTCGTTCAACTTTATAGCCAAAACGTTATTATTCTCGCTAATTGTTACTTCATTATCGATTCTATTTCGATCAATTTCAATTTCTCTTTTATTCTCTTTAGGGTAAACTTTCTTTTCAATACCTAAAGGCCCTGCTACACTGTTGGCTACAGTGAAATCAATATTAAACGGAGAAGAAAAAACGAGGCGGTTGTCTCTTTTTCCATCTATATCCTCTTCCAAATACATTTTTGTTTTTTCTAAATGTTTTGGTATAAGTTTCGACAATGAGTGATAACTAAGTAAATCATCAAAAGTTGAGGCTAGATCTTCAAATTCATAAATACCCGGTGGTACCACTAAATCAATTGTTAAAAAATTAGTAAAATGAATGCGAAATTTATTATTTCTGTTGGTAACATTTCGAATAGAATTAGATGTATACAATCCTGCAAGTCCTATTTCAAAAAACTCTGCTCCTACAAGATGAATCGGGTTCTCCAATGTAACATCAATCTTCGAGCCTTTACCTTCAAGAGTTATCCGTCTTTCGAAAGCCATCTTTGAAATGTTTAAAGACGGTCTGTGTTTCCCTTATTTATACAATACAAGAAGACTAAACATAAATGTCCACAAATCGAAGAAGTAATCGATTGATATGAATGAAAATTATATTGTAGATAGCAATTTTTAAGATATGTTAAAATTTCTAATGGTGGTCTTAAATTATCAATACTATCAAAATAATGCACATATTTACCACGTTTACTGAAAGCTACCCAATGTGAACCGGATTTATCCATCGGTTCAAGGTTAACAATACAGTTTTCATTTTTTCGAGGATATCTTGGTAACGTATCTCGCATAAAGACTCCTCTAAAATTTGAAATCTTTAATTGATGTGCGTATTTAGCTAAATCGAAATTACTTAATGCTTTATTTGGTATTTGGTTAATTATCTTTTGTATGCAGGAGGATTTAAATAAATGCCTTGACCTCCTTTTCCTCGCATTGCTTCTATCATTCGATTGTGTCTTTTCATTTCTTTTAGTTCTTCTTGAGCAGCTTTCGCCTTGTTTATAGCAGACGCCACCCCTGCTGCTCCGCCTGCTAGACCCCCCAAGCCCGACAAGGCTGCAAATATCGGAAGTAGGGGTAAAATACCACCTTGCTTTTTCGATGTTCTTCTTTTTTTAATCTTTTCTTGTTTTTTTTATTATTTAAGTTTCGCTTACCTCCTCCAATCTTAGACTTAGCTTTCATGATGCCACCCACTGTTAGTGCAGCCGCTCTCTCTCCAAATGATGCGTCACGGGATTTTACACGAGACCAAGCTTTTGAAGCTAAAATTTCATCAGCCTCTCTTCTTTTGTTTGAATCTTTATGCTTTGCGTAAGCAATGTCGTGCTCTTTGCACGCTTTATCTAATATATTTATTCCTGGATCACCACGGCTCAATCGCTTTTCTAATTTTGTTCCTGGTCCACAATATTCATATCCCGGGATGTGTAATTCCACGGGTAAATTATCAATAGTTTTATTAAGTACACGACTGATTAATGATCCACTTCCTGTTCGTTTATATTGAGTGGTAGAGCTGCTCCTCTTACAACGCACCATTACTAAATGATATGTAATATAAAGTAATTATACATATATATATATATTTCTGGAAAATGGGAATGGTGGGGGGAGGTGTTTTATTTTATTTTAAATAATACACACAAAATTCGGGTTATTATTTATTCTTTTTTCATAAGCAAAGGAACACACAAAAAATAGTATTATTAACAGCATAAAAGTGTGTGTGTGTGTGTGAAAGAAATAAAGTAAGTGAGATGAACTGCTTTAATCTCAATTTGTTTCTAATCATTTTTTCAGAGAAAAATGACCAAACGGTAAAGTATCAATTCCGTTTTCAGTTATGTGTCTTTTATCTTCGTTTGATGAAATTGCCAACTTATTTTGCCGAACAGTAAATACAGAATGAGATTTTGAAATTATACAAACTTGAACTTTGTTGACTTTATCTCTGTTATAAAGACACTTTCGATACTCATCAATATTCATACTTTTACTCACACTCTTCTTAATGCCTTAAGCCTTACACAAGCTATTCATTTCATCACACAATTTTATTGCATACATTTTGGGTCGTAACCCCACAAATTCTTCAACAATCCTTCCAGCATTTTCATCTTTCATTAAACCAATTTCACCTTTATTTTGTCTCACAATGCCAAAAGGATTGTTTGTTTCATAGTTTCCAGTATCAAACAAATTTGAATGCTGTTTCATGAACTCATAAATATCATAATAGAATATATACATAAAACTATCGGTGTCTGTGTATAACAACCTCACATTTGATTCAGGATTTGCTAAAATAACATTGTAATGAAAGTCATTCATTTTACATTTAGACAAATCTAATATAGATGCACCAACATATACTGGTTGATTGTGAAAAATCTTTAGTCTACTCATCTCGATGACCATACATTGTTCATCGAATATAATTCTATGTTTAAAATTAGCCTCAGCTATTAAAGACCTAGCACCACGAGCTCCATGCCATTTGGTGACCCATTTGATGTCCCTTAACTTCCTCACATTCATCAGTGAACGACCAAAAATTGCATTATTCATCAATTTATAAAAATTCTTTTCAAAATCATTTTTGGCGTGTTTTCGTTTCTCTGTGTTCACATCAATATATGGTTTTAGCCATTGGCTCTGATTGAATTCAATTATTCTGTGAATACGATCTAATTTCATTCCTAGTTGAATACATTGCTTTAACAATCTATAATGCAAAACATAACGTTCTTTATTATCTAAGGTAGCCATTAGCTTTGTCAACTTTTCGGGACATAGAGGGTAATCTGAATGTTTGTCATGTAACTCTTGAGGATAAGTCAAATCTACTTCCAAAATATATCCAATTTCTGAAGTATCATCAATAGTTAAAACATCAAAGCCTTCAACATTTGCAACCCATTTAAAGCCACCCGTTGGAAGATATTCCATCATCGCATATCCATATAAATTATTAACGTCAAAGTACACTATGTAGGACTCTTGCTTTTTCTCATCATAAGTTTTCATATACTTATTATTAGCAATCGCATGTCGTGTTATACACTGAACATTTCCTCCTCGAATAGATCGTTCAAAAAAGTGTAACATATCAATATTTTGAAGCAATTCAAGTTGAACGTTGGTTATCTTTTTCATAGCACACCAAGACATAGATGGAGCAGTGTAAAAATGAGCTGCATCAATGCCATAAGTTTCCATGCCATTCGATGTAAAATTTTCAAAGACATCCGCCAAAAGAAGTGTGTCAACTTTTAAATACAAATCGGCGTATTCTCCTAATGTTTGACAGGAAAACGTTTCCCACACCGATTGAGCAAACTCATACTCTTCATTCGATATTGTTTGATCATTAAGGCTGCTATAAAACTTGGATATTTCAGGTAATTTAGTTTCGTTAAGTACATCCATACTCGTGACGTATTCATAGGGAAACACGCCTTTTCTCGCAGTAATTCGAAACTGTGCATCATCATTAAAATAACGTCGTGTTATTTGCTTTGAATCTTCGCTTAACGAAGATGAACATTGATCTAGTGAACAGGACAAGAAATTATATGTATCGAAAAATCTTAACTGAATGAATCCATTCTTAGCCCGTACATACTTTGTAAACCCTTTATAACGTTCCATATTCACCGCTAACAAACTTATATGACCAGGATTATGTAACACCTCTCCATCTTGTTTCTCACAAATTTCTTTAATTATAAAATGTCCATCATAGGCTGTTAGATTATGAAATGCTATAGGCAAAACCTTTGTTACTTTGTAATTTAAATTACAACTATTGTGTGCGCTTCCTCTATATTTTCCAGTTAAGTGACAATGATCGCGTACTTTGAGTTCATTAACTGCAATCGGTTTCTCGCAAATGTGACACATTTTACTTGACAAAAATAATCTTTCTTCATTTTCGGTCATCTTTAACATTGGCTTAACCGAAAAGTAATATGTTTGAAGTTTATCCACAATACTATAAAGTTCCTTTACAAACAATTCAATGCAATTATTTCCCCTAAAGAGTTTGAAATTGCACAATTCACTATCAAAATTACAATGAAGGTATAAAGAAATGCTGTAAGGAATATGTTTATGTGTTAAAGTAGAGTTATGAATGTCACTATTTGGAAAACAGGAGGAAATTGGAGACAAGACGCATTCAGTGTCTGCATATATTATAAATGGAACTGTATCTTTAACTCGGAATTCTGTAAAATTAACAAATCTTTGTTCATCAGTCGGCATTATGCTTTTTGCAACAGGAAACTGTTTACAGTCTGCAAAGTGAACATTTAACTCATCCTCAAGAAAATAATATGACAAACAACGTCTACATATATAAATCCTTCTCTGAGTGCTAGTGACGCTTGAACGCACAAGGCGAGCAAGATTTCTAATTAAACAAAAGTCATAACTTTCACTGTTTCCCATCTGCAACATCAATAAGTCTACACTCCTTTCATATACTTTATCTGATACATACAAAGGTACAATAGTAAAAGTTTTTTTTCCTTTTACTTCGTTTGTTCCCATACATACCCAATTGTTTTCATCATCATATTGTGCTCCATACACATTTACAGAAATATTGTTTTGGTTTTCAAACTTGTTTAAATATTTCATTTCCATCGGAATTGGAATACCATCTAAATTTAAAACATCTCTGTAATTAGGATAGAAAGAAAGATGATTCACGTTTCGAGTTTTTGGATACAAACCAGCAACCACACTCCACGCAAAACAAGCTTCCTTTGTATCATACAAATTTAGCACTGCATGTTTATTGACTATTACGTCAGGCAATCGACTAGTATTGGACATTCCTACTTGAAATCCAACATATTTATTTATATTAATTCTCAAATTATGAATTTTTTCTAAAGCCCACCCGGAACCATTTGCTTCAAATTCGCTCATTTTTGTCAATGTACCTTCAATGATATTCTTATTATAAAATTAATTTAAATCAGTATACTCGAAAACTACCTCATTTTTGATAGCAAACTATTTTGTTTCTGATATGTCGCGAAGCACATATTGTGCACACAAAACTGAATTCACCTTTAAAGCTTGTACAGTTAACGCTTTCTTAACATACTTTGTAAACCAAATATTAGCATTCGCTAAAAATTCGCGAGGATCCAAAAACTCATTCTTAACATTTGATACTGCAAGTGTGTACACTCTAGAATTGAATGCTGTTTCAATTAACTCACAGCTCAAGAATGATTCATCCTTTATTTGAATTGTAATTTCTTCGAAATTCACAGCTTGTTGCAATATGTGCTCACTAATAACTTTCCAACATTCAATCAACTCTTCACTGTTCTCAATCAACTCGGTTTGAGTGTTTTCCCCGATTTGGTATGATACTGAAATAGCACCGTTTAGTTCACTTCGAAAATTAGAAACACTTTCAAATGCATCGTCCAATTGGTTTCTTATATTTTCACTGTTATTATGTATTACAATATCAACCTTTCTACGTTTGCTAGGAGGCGAGGTCATTGTTGGTGTTGTCTAAGCAATTGTCCAATTTGCACTAAAGTTAATACACCACCAACAGTTGGTGTACCATCGCTGATGTCTAGGCATACATCCAATTTGCACTATTGTTAATACACCACCAGCAGTTGCTGTAACATCGGTTTACCATAAACCTATAATCTTTTAAAGTATATTCAAGCCATTGTGATAAATTACTGCCTGTAATCTCCAATGAACAATGAACAGCCTCAAAAGGAAATTCATCCTGAAGTTTACCAAGCAAATTGTTCCTATACTCATTCAATTTTGTTACATCGTAACAAGTCATGGAAAATTCGATTTTGAAAACTTCATCAAATGTATTGTATCCGAAGAAACAAATAAAATGTTCATCTTAACATAATTCTTTCAATAGATATCTTAGAACTGTTTCTGTCACCTCTCGCTGACTATCATCTGATTTGCTAACATTGGTAACGTAGACTGAAAATGTTGAAATTCCACTCGAAGATGTCCATTTGTTAAAACAAGCTTCTTTCTCATTACGACTCACCTCGTTATCATCTTCTTCCTCTTCTTCCGGTTGTTGAAAGCATACACGTTGATACTCTATTAGCGGGTGCGATCGATGTTCAGTTCCACTCAGGAAATTAACAGTTTTCCACTTCATTATGCTGGTTGTTTTATTAGTTTTTTAGATAATCTGAAAAATTAAACAAATTAAGAAATAATTAGCAACTAAATATATCAATCGTTATATCAATCAATACATAAAATATATATATAATCCAATACTCACCAAAACATGTTGATGTGAGCGGTTCTTCAACCCAAAATGGGCAGTCATCAGTTTGCCTTCGAGTACTGATTCAAAATGACTTGATGTGAGCGGTTCTTCACCCCCAAATACACCAGCATCAGTGTGCCTCCCATTGAGTTTAGTTCATCGATCTCTGATGCGCTTAATTTTGAAAATACAGCTGGTAGAAATACACTTGTTACTTCACCTTCAATGTTAATATCCACCACTATTTTTCTTCCAACCCTCGTCTGTACGGGGCGAATAATTTGGACCACATACGGTAAATCAATGACTAGTTCTGCTAGTTTCTTATTAGAATACTCAGTACAAGATGATAAGTTATTGAACTTCGTTAGAGCTTCCATCACACAATTTGTTCCTCGTCGTTGACTTTCTTTATTTCTTTCACACACACACACTCTTCGCGCAAAAGTAGAAGTTAAACTCTTCCATGCACTCGTCCATTTATATATCCTTCACCCCCACCCACACTCCAGAAACCATATGCTGCAAACTAGCTTCTAACGCAAACATTTCTTTTTTTCCACTATTGCTTAAAGAAGTCAAATATTACATTCTTAGCCAATGACGTTAAAGGTCAACTCTGTCTCACGCGAACACAGCAGACGAGATCAATCACACTGCTGCACATGGTCAAACTTGCACGGGTGTCAAATTACGGTTAGCATCCTAAGCACAAAACAATAACAGCTGCACACCACATGTGTGGATGGGAACCGCCTCTCCGCTCAGCCCACCCGACGCGGACAAAAAAAACATAACAGCTGCACACCACATGTGTGGATTGCTGATAGTGGCACACATGCTCCCACTCGCATGAGTGTCAGATGACGGTTAACATCCTAATAAACAACCCCCATGACGTCAACACCCATTAACTTTTTATCATCATCGCTCAAACAAGCCAAAAGGTCAACCCATTCCCACGCTAACACGTGCAGTGCACATGTTCGCTCCCGGACCACGTGCTCGCTCTAAGGGCCCATGACGTCACCCAAATGGCTATGACGTCATCGCGATTACGCAATATTCAAATTCTAAAGTTCCCTACTACTCACTTTTCTTTTTTCCCAGACCGGTTGCGAATTGACCAGCGGCAAGCAGGACGATGTCTGTCACAGATTTTTTATGTGTGTGTGCTTTAATTTTTTCCCGGCAAGGAGCCGTGAGGTTGTATTTGTGTGCATACCGGCCGAATTTTGAGCCCATAAGTGTTTCCGGATTGTATTTCTGAGGTAAGTGTTTCTCCGGATTGTATTTCCGATGTAAGTGATTCCGGATGGTATTCCGAGGTAAGTGTTTCCGGACAGCGTAGTCCGAAGTAATTAGTATGCACACAAAGTACGTTCTGGTTCATCATGTTTGTTTTGTGTACACACACACGCGATGTGTTTTTTTTCACAGGTTGGAGGAGTGCTGACGTCTCTGCTTTTGTTGCGCAGCCCTGGTCTGAAATAAAATTTATTTAAAACCCTGTAAATGTCACAAATCGTAGCATAGCCACTAAGGCGTTTTTAGTAAGAGACCACATTTTAGAATGTGAAGTCATCTGTCCAGCTGGCTCGTGGAAGCGTGCTCGCTACCCATGGGGAGTGTCACCCCGGCTGGTTGGTCAAGGTCGATTAGTTTATCAACACACGGAAGATTGAAGTTAGATTTTAGACAGGAGAGGGGGTTTGTTTATTAGTAGTTAGGCATGCTGGCATTTTCTCTGTTTAAGTGAGCCATTGTTGGGCTATTTTCTTTATGTAAGTTTCTGGTTCGAACCCAGAATGTTTTGTGTTGCATTTGGTGTAGTTACGCCCCCTGTTAATTTGCGTTATCTCGTTTGCCCCGATATTTTCTATATTATTGTCCACCCGATAGGCTGAACGACCAAATGTCAGATGCCTATCAGAAAGAATACTCTCACACTACGTCCGAGTGTATTTACAGATGTGTATGCCAGTAAGAGGAATCAGAATATTTTATTTCAGTATATAAGGGCAACTGCATTTTGTTTGAGACCCTGAATTTGTCGTAGCAGTTGACATTCCCCGTAGTAACTTTGCCACCCCTGGCAGTCAGCTGTTAACGTAGTGATGTAATCTTTGTTTGCTCACAGCTGAATCAGAATATTTTATTTTTAGTATTTTAAGGGCAACTGCATTTTGTTTGAGACCCTGAATTTGTCGTAGCAGTTGACATTCACCGTAGTAACTTTGCCACCCCTGGCAGTCAGCTGTTAACGTAGTGATGTAATCTTCGTTTGCTCACAGCTGGATCAGAATATTTTATTTTTAGTATTTTAAGGGCAACTGCATTTTGTTTGAGCCCCTGAATTTGTCGTAGCAGTTGACATTCACCGTAGTAACTTTGTCACCCCTGGCAGTCAGCTGTTAACGTAGTGATGTAATCTTCGTTTGCTCACAGCTGGATCAGAATATTTTATTTTTAGTATTTTAAGGGCAACTGCATTTTGTTTGAGACCCTGAATTTGTCGTAGCAGTTGACATTCACCGTAGTAACTTTGCCACCCCGGGCAGTCAGCTGTTAACGTAGTGATGTAATCTTTGCTTGCTCACAGCTGGATCCAATTAATGTATTTTATTTTCGTTTCTTTTAAGCTGTATTGAGGCCAATGATGAGCTCTGGGAGAGACGTGTTTTTCTTTTACTATTTTGATTTTGTTATTTTAAACTTAATTTGTTTTTCTCTTCTTATTCGGGTTTAATTTGTAACGTCATTGTAACTGGTTTTTGCCGTTGCATTTATATTTTTGTTCTTTGGAGTTAATGTAATTTTTCCAACCGGATTTTTGAGTTCAATAAATTAGATTTTACCTGTTAACTAGTGTACGCCATTTCAGTAGTTTAGCGAACCTGTTTCCTGTTGACCTAGGCCATTAGTGATCATTTAACGAACGTACCGCACCCGAGATGATTATTATTAGTATTATTATTATTTAATTTTTAGGCCTAGAGATACCCAATCGGGTACAATATATATATCCTTTATAGTAAACATATGGCTTACCGTGGCTGGTTGTTGAGACTTTATATTAACTAATACACATGAATCAAATTTTAGTCAAGTCAGTTTAGAAATAATAAACGTAAAAATAAATAAAGTGGATTGATATTTTTGAAAGATGTTTTTTTTGAAGTACTGGTACGGTGAAGAATAATTTTTTAGGCTACAAGCGATTTACACTCACTCTTCAATGTCAAGATTTATACTGAACACAAATTTATAGTGATTGTCATTTTTATTGACTGTGATTCATAGTAGCCACGGTTAGTAGGAGCGATTTATACTGGGTGAGTTTTATAGCATATTCAATTTATAGTAAGTACGATTTGTAGTAGGCGCGATTGCTAGTAAGCGCGATTTATACTATGAGGGATTTATTGATATATATATATATTTTTTTTTTGTTGGCTTACAACACACTAAGATTCGAACAAATTCTAAAGTACTTTATGGTTAATGAGTGACTAAGAGTGTGATAATGGTAGCTAACGTCACCTAACCTAACCTAACTTAACCTAATGTCACCTATCCTCACATCCCTTAACCTCATCTAACTTGACCTATACCTAACCTCACCTAACTTTACATAACCTAACCTAACCTAATTTCACCTAACATTACCTAACCTAACTTCACCTAACTTAATCTAACCTAACATAACATAACTTCTCATAACCTAACCTAACCTCTCAACCCTCAGATCAAATTTTAATTCTAGGCATAGTCGAGTTGGAAGCCAAAACCTCAGGAGTAACAACCAAGTATACTAGCCACTGCACCGCGAGATGATCAAATCATCCTGCAACACAACACAAAATAGAAGTTTCCTGTAGTGTAACTGATTGGCTGAGAACCATACTTGGGATTCAAACCCAAGACCTCAGGACATTATGAGAAATATTATTCCATATACATTTTTAATTTTTGGTGGTTTATTTTGATAGGTAACCTAACTTTACCTAACCTAACCTAACCTAACCTTACTTCACCTAAACCCTCTAACATGACCGAACCTAACCTAACCCCAGCTCAACTCAGATATCACAAAGTTACAGTGTCAATGTTTGCACCAAGTACAAAACATATTTGAGACACTGTAACTTTGTAATATCTGAGGTTCGGTTAAGTTAGGTTAGGTGAATTTAGGGTAGGTAAAGTTAGGTTAAATTAGGTTAGGTTATGTAAAGTTAGGTGAGTTTAGGTTAGGTCAAGTTAGATGAGGTGAGGTTAGGTAAGGTTAGGTTAGCTACCATTATCACACACTTAGTCAATCATTAACCATAAAGTACATTAGAATTTGTTCGAATCTTAGTGTGTTGTAAGCCAACATAATATATATATATATGTCAATAAATCCCTCACAGTATAAATGGCGTCTTTTATCAATTACGCTCTGTGAAATCGCTTCCAGTAAAAATAGCGCTGAGTGTAAATCATAATGAGTATAAAACACACCCCAGTATCAAACGCGTCTACTAATCGTACCTACTATAAATTGAACATGCTATAAAACGCACCCAGTATAAATCGCTCCTAATAACCGTGGCTACTGAGAATCACAGTCAATAAAAACGACAATCACTATACATTTGTGTTCACTATAAATCTTGACATTGAAGAGTGTGTGTAAATCGCTTGTAGTCTAAAAAATTATTTTTCGCACTACCGGTCCTTAAAAAAAATCCATCTTTCAAAAATATCAATCCACTTTATTTATGTTTACTGTTGTTATTATTACTAAAGTGACTTTACTAAAATGTAAGTCATATGTATTAGTTAATATAAAAGTCTCAACAATCAGCCATGGTAATCCATGTGTCTACTATAAAGGATATATATATATATATTGTAAAAACAACGAATACAAATGAAACTGTTATTTGGCGATGTTCAAAACAATGATGATCTAAAAAGTGTCCAGGAATGATTAAGACAAAAGGCTCCAACGTACTTACTTCAAACGAGCATCATTGTGATTCTCAAATTAATACACATTAAAATGGAAAAAATACTCTAACCAAGGTAAAAAAAGCAAGTGCAAGAAAAAGAAATTGTTGTTCAAAATAGTGCAGGGTTTGTTCAAAATCACTTATCATGTCCTGAAAAAGTCATGTTAGGACAGTTGTCAACGTCCAAGAAATCTTCAACATTATCAAAGTCAACACAGACTATAAATAAAGTGTTATTGCAAGAGGATCAAAAAGGACTATATAGTATTAGTGATGATGGTGATGATGATAATGATGATGGGGATGATCATGATGATGATAATGATAATGATAATGGTAATGCTTTGTTTACACCTAAAAATCATTTGTTAAATTTGTATACTAGAACAAACCCAGTAAGCTAATTCAACGGCATCGGCACTTGCATGATTTACAACAAGCTGGGCATACCGGTCACGATTGGGAAATCAAAGAAATTGAACAAGAGCTTCGTCGTGTTGAAATTATTGTGTAATGGGTCTACGTAACCGTTTACCATATTTGCTCACACATTAAACTATTATTCTTTATACCAAGTTGACTTTACTAGAGCTTAGTCTATGCTTGACAGTTGACGTTGAAGTATCAGTGACTAGGTATGGCAAGCCTTAAGCATATTTTAAGGATATTCATATATTGTGAAACGAACCAATAAAAATGAAACTGTTATTTGGCGTTGTTCAAAATAACGTTCCAAACATTGTCGTGGTGACCTAAAAAGTAAAAGTAGTGAGGTTTTAAGTGTCAGTGACCATCAATGTATTGTATTGTGTGAAACACAGTTGTTGTCCACAAAAATCAAGAAAACCATATTGCTACTCAAAATAGTGGATTGTTTAATGAGCAACGTTTAACCCCTGTTCTAAAAGATATGTTTAATCCATCTTCCACGTCTCAAGAGCCATTAACATCACAAACTATGTAAGAGGTAGTGTTGTTGTTTTAAGGAGTGGAACAGCTAGGTCATCTGCTCTTGATATGCAAAAGGTAGTATTGCAAGAGGATCAAAATGACTCATTAGTAATAACAATATGGTTTTTATGCCTATAAAAACTTTGCGGCTTCCCCAGTTATTGAAAACAACAGTGAATGGACATTGCTATAAAAAGATCTAAAACAAGCCTTGTGTTTAAAAACTATAACAGACTATCGTAAAGAGAGAAAGAGATGTATTCAGTGGCACCTATTGTCATAATAATGCATACTCTGCCATGTTAAATATTCTAACTTTGTCTAAAATAAAACAACATTGCACCTTCATTTACAATTATTTACAAACTTTATATACATTTTTTTTGTTTTCCTGATAATATTTTTAAAGACAATACTAAAAACTAAAACATTATTATTCTATACACCTATTTTTAATCTTTTTTATTTCAGTCTATTGTCAACACTTACATTTTCCATTATTATTTCACATTTGATTTTTTTATTAATTAAAACGGACCATACACCTATTGTTTTTAAAACGTTCATAAATTAAGTGTACAGATTGTATAGCATTATTCACTTCATCAAAAACACTCTCCGACATATCATTAAACCGTGTATGCAAAAATATCTCAAAGTTTTCACATACACAAAGTACACGATCACCATATGCTGTTTTCAATTTCGCGAATCTTGATAATGCGCAATGGAATATGCGTTGGCCATTCTCTGAGCTTCTTTGTCTCGAAGCCACATGCTTGTCCCACAGCATTCAAAACATTCATTGTAGTAGTCTATAAACAAAACAAAAGCATATCTATTACACACTACAGCATCTTGTAATAATATTGTGCATATATATATTTTGCACTATGCATTGCTATTAAATTATAAGCCTCCGTGGCTTAGGCGGCAGCACGCCGGCCTCTCACGCTGGGTCCGTGGTTCAAATCCCGGTCACTCCATGTGAGATCTGTGCTGGACAAAACGGAGTCAGACAGGTTTTTCTCCGGGTACTCCGGTTTTCCCTGTCAATATTTCATTCCAGCAACACTCTCCACTATAATTTCATTTCATCTGTCATTCATTTAATCATTGCCCCAGAGGAGTGCGTCAGGCCTCGGCAGTCGGCACAGTTCATATCCTCGCCGCTAGATGGGGGCTTCATTCATTCCATTCCTGACCCGGTCGGAGACTGGAAGCAGGCTGTGGATTTTCATTTTTTCAATGCTATTAAATTATACTATGCTTGCAACAAATGCCCTAACTGTAGCAGATACTACTTTTCTGCATATAGCACAAGTGTTAAGTGCTAATGCACACTTGACACAGGCTATCAAGTGTCCACAAGGCAAAAAAATCAACACCTAGTTCATCTTGATAACAAATTTTACATAATTGTTGGTCACACTTTTGTATTTGTTGGTCAGACACATCTTTCTTTTCACCCTCATTTATTTGTACCGCGTGTTCTAACTCTAAAGGCACTTTTATCTCTTGTTCTGCAATCACGTTTTGTTCAAAAATAGTGTTCACAAATTCCTGACCTTAAACAACACCATGTATCTACAGTCAGCTTACCAATGAGCCTGTTCCACAAAAGGGTCATCAGTCATCTGCCAATCCTTTAAAGCAAATCTACAATGAAAACATACTGTTTTATCCCCTTCACCAGTATAAAATATCCAGCGTCACTTAGCTCTTGGGTGGGTGTTTTAATATTAATACCCAAACATTTTATAAGATTCTAAACGTTTTTCAACAGAGCTGTACTATGGGTGTGCTAGTGCTTTAGTCTTGCAAACTTCCAATTTTTCAAACGCACATGCCAATTCAACACTGTCTATTGCATAAGGACCACATATATCGACACTACCGTTGGCTGGTAATACATCATTATTATTATTTATTTGTGATTCAGTAACGTTAGTAGTAGCGAATGGCCTTATGGTTCGGTAAAATGGATACACTGGTATGTTTCCCACTTGTTTTTCAAGCATGTAAGGACAATGAAGGGACCATCGCAAATGGTCTCTAAAGGGATCATCCCATTCTTCCCAGTATGAAAGTACAAAATGACAAAAAACACAACGCACATCTTCCCGGTTCAAGTAATAAAAACCAGCTCCAGCAAGTTTATGTGTTGACAAAAAGCCTACAGGCCAGAATTCAAATGTTAACCAACGATCGTTTTCTGATTTTAAATTTAACCCACATTGTAAACCGATTTGCTCACTTGTTGTATTTGGTACTAAAGCCATGTGTTATGATAAAACTTTTTTTTATTGTAAGTTATTAACGTTGCACAAGAGCACAGAGTACTTTTAAAGCATAATGTATGCTTGTTCACTGTCTGTACACTACGTTAATGGCGCATGACCTCAGCTAAAAACAAACAAAATTACCCATCACCCAATCAATCAATACTTGTAAATAAAACTTTAATGTTAATTAGCATTAAAAAGATCAAAACACCATTAAAAATAAACTGTATGTTGTCATGAACAGTAACCCATCTACTTACTTCTTTTTATAAAGCTGCAGTCATTCACATCCCCCTCTAATGGATGTATAAACAACAAAAAATTAATGTCATGTCGTTTTGTACAGATTATCTTGTTCAAACCTGTGGATATTAGTTGAGTCCATAGGGAAACACACATCAGTTGAATTTAAATTTTTGTTTTCAAAAATTCCATTATAGTCTTGTACCTTTCCCGGTCAACAACCAATATGGTCTTCTACCGGTTGCCAATACATAGCCATTAATCAAGAAAGCAATCATCGTCCCAGTCATGTACAGGTAATGAACTTTTTTCTGTCCAGGGGTTTTCAGTAGTGGTGAAATGGGATAGCATTTTAAGTTAGGCTTACCTGAGTTTTTAATAGTTCACTGCTTGGGAACAATGGTTGCCCTCTAGTGCGTCTGGGGTTTTCAGCGACTGCTACAGCGGTAAAGCTTTTCTTTCCAGGTTTCAAAAAATAATTAAAATAAACCGTCATCAATACCTAAATTCAGGTTAATTCATGCATTTCATAAAATAAAATAAAAAATATCAAACAAAAAATTAAACAAGTTAGTTTAAAAAACTCACCTTGACTTGTACTGGCTTCCTGCTGTTTCCTTCTAGTGGGCTCAAAAGTGCAATGATTTCTTCTCTCTCAGACATGTGAGGTATACCGGTTGTCTGCAAACATATAAATAAACAAATCATTAATTACCTTTTCAATAACTACAAATTTAAGGTTCAATAGCATTGCATTATTGAAATAATCATTAATAGGTATTTACCAAACAATAAAATGATTTTTCTTCCACAGCTGTACTGCATACGTCCATTTGCTAAAATGGCAAGTGTATCACTAACGCAATCCTTATCAGTCTGCTTAGCAACAGAGAGAGTTGCATTTTCTCAGCCTTTTGACCTTCAAATCATCTCTGTCTCTCACATGTTTCCCACGCCTCCCCACATTCGTCAAGCGCGATAAGATTCGCGTACCTTATACTAGTTTCATGATTTAATAAGGAACCAAAATGGCTGCCTCTTATATACCAGTAGGTCGACTGTCTAGGAACCAAAATGGCAGTCTCTGTTTAAACGCCAAACCTGCTACTCGCCACCAGCTAAGTAACCTGACACTGTACTTCCTGCCCTCTTAGACATTCCTTTCTTATCAGCAGCAGCAGTTCTGACAAAGCCTCTGGCTAGGGACAGTATCCAGTCTCCAGCGAGCAGGACTGTGTGCTAGCAATGAAAACGTGTGTGTGTCTTAAACATTTTACTGTAATAATAATAATAATAATAATAATAATAATAATAATAATCATAATCATTAGCAAGCGACCAACCTCAATACATGACCATGTCTCCTAGCCAGCTCCCATCCAGGCCCCTAGCAAATTTTGTGTTTGTCGTTCAGGCTTCCAGCTAGACATACTGTACAAACCAAGCTCTTATAATTTTTGACCATAAAAGCCTCGTTTTCATTCACAACAAACAATTATTATCATTTGTCATGTTACTGATCAGCAATTACTAACATGTTTAAAGATCGCCATGAGGGATTTTCTAAATATATACGCCTTCATTCGTCCGTCATAAGAAAATATTGAAAAGGTACCCCTCGACCTGCTGCCTCCTCGAAATAGCCATTTCCTGTATTCACCATGGCTAGTCATAGCCTCGTTGCAACACACCCCCCAGTGGTACCGTCTCTCTGGCTACGACCTCGTTCCATTTAAAAAAAATTAAAAACAGGTAAACAAAATGTTAAAAAATGCATAGTGTTTGTCCTAGAGACTTTAGATTTATTTTGGTGGTAGAGGGCGTAGGGACCTTTGATTTATGTCAAACAACTTTTATATAGATTTCCTAGTTTCCAAAATAGTGAGCATTTTTCAAAATTCATTTCCTTTTGTCCTACTGACTTGAAACTTGGTTTCTGCCTAGAGGGCATAGGGACCTTTGATTAACGTCAAACAAACGTTTTTCTAAAATTCACTGTTTCCAAAATAATGACACTTTCAAAAACAAACATTTTCAAATAAAAAAAATACCAACACACATTCATAGCAAAGAGGTCGTCATACCAATGCCAACAACACCTCATTCGTTAAATCCGACCATGCGTTTGCGAGATATCGGCAACGTTCGTAGGAAAGTTGGCTGTGGCTCAGCTCTGTCATTCTAGCACTGCTACAGAAGTGTTTTCGTCCGAGGGACTTGAAATTTATATTGGAGGTAGACGGGGTAGGGACCTTTCATTTATGTCAAACAAACGTTTTTGTAAAATTCCTAGTTTACAAAATATAGGAATTTAAATATTGGACTGTTTTCAAAAAAAAAAAAAATATATATATATAAAACTTTTATTATAAAAATAAAGGACATAGAAGCCTTTCGTTTCAACTATTGCACAACATTCTATCGTGTTTGGTTTTCAAACTATCGCCTACTTTCAAAAAAAAATAACAAAATATAACAACTGGTTCATTTGTCAAAATTCGACCATGGGTTCACGAGCTATCGCAAATATTACATGGCTGAGGCTTAGTAGTGGGCGAGGTCGGTTCTAAATTGAAGCAGAACCCCTCTTGCTCCCCTACCAAAAATAATGACATTGATGAATCTACAGCAACAGCAAGTATTTACTTGTTTACATTGCAGGGAAGTAATTACGTTAATCACAGGCACAATAATAATAGCGACCGTACTCTATGATGGCGTTCTCTCCAACATTTAGTTTTGCGTTCAATCTAAACTATTCCTCTCTGACGTTAAACTATTAAGATAAACGAGAAGCGTTTATCGAAGAAAAATATAAAAAACAACCAAATCAAGTCACATTCTCATCCAATCTCAACAAGAAAATAATAATGATAATTGTACAACACAAATGAATAAAATACGCTCCTATAGTTGCGCAAATTGGTGCCCCTGCCTGCTCACATTTTCCGCTGTTTGCGTAAAATGGTCATGAGTGTAGGGTGGGAAATGTTAGGTTGGCAACTGCAGTGACGGGCCATCACGACTCACGTTGCTTTATCATTAAACGACGGCGGTTACAATTTATCACCTCGTTAAAAGATCGTCGTCTCAAAATCGGGAGAATTCGAGAATGTAATTAAAAAAGGTCGAAGATCGCAAGCTCTACCAGGTCGGTCAAGGAACAGAAAATACAATTTAGCAATTGATTTAGGATTGGATTTCATAACTTATTTAGTTCATATTTTAGTTCCAAAAATCCTGTCATATGATTATTATTTTCAGCTGTAGTACCAATTTACTCCTAAAAGTATAATTGTATTATTCAGTGACCATAAACGTGTCTAGTAAAGCTATCTGTGTGGGAGAAATCATATAACATCACCTCAAATTCTATGAAACTCTGTTTGGTCAACTCATGCCCAACCTTAAGTACATTAGAGTATCATGGATCGTCAGCCTCCAACCTCCAGTCGACAAGAAAAAAGTGTTCAATGTTGCTGGAAAATACCAATAACACACTCAAAAATCCAGCAATAAGTTCTCTCTAATAACGTCCACAGGTAGATAGCACAATAACCTGTTCTGCTAAATGATACAATCGTCCCAACCATAGACTCAAAATTGTAATAATTTCAAAACAGCTCTACGCTCCTGACCATGGAGTTGAATACAATTACACAGTTCTAAGAACTCTAATAATGCCATATCTAAAACACAATGCAATTGCACTCCTTTAATAACAAGCTTCAACAAGCTTCCCATTTGGACCTCTTTCGATCCAACGATCTCTCGCTTATAAAGCATCCATTTCATTCGGTCACATTAGTCGTCTGCGAAGTCGAAGAGATATAAAGGAATAATCCTACACTCAACTGCATCCCTGTGCTAACATAACAGGTTTTCAGCTGTTAGAATCCAGGCCAGTATTCTCCACTGCCTTCACAATTCCTATGTAAAGTTTGCTATACATCCAGCAAGCTGTGCATTCCTTAGCACTGACCATAACCTTAGCAAGCATCTACCTGTCATTTCCTCTCACACGGCTTTCAAGCATATCCTCCTAAATAGTAACTGTACAGAAAAATAGCGTAGCCTGACACTCGGCTCAAAAAGCAATAATACACACGAATATTTTCAACTAAGTTCCGCTCCGAGCTTTTTCAAGAATGATAAAATGATACATTTTTGACCAGCTTATAACTAAAACGATTGCCTACCTAATGAGAATGTGAAAGTAAGACCATCTAGCCGAATCTACTCAAGTGTCCGAACCCTTACAGCAAACCCCCCAGGGGCTCACATCTTGTGGGACGTGGGTTGGCGACCACGGGGCCCCAGCTGAGTCCGGCATTGCTTCCACTTACTTGTGCCGGGCTCCTCTCCGTCTTCTTTCCTGTCGACCTCCCTTGGTCAACTCTTGTTCTTTTCCGACCCTGTGGGTATTAGGGTATCCGAGAACTAGGGAGTCTCTTCCTTTCCCGCCCTAATTGGTCCTTGTCTCATCTTTTCTGATACACTCCTTCTGCGAGGGGTCAGCCTTCTTCTTCTTTACAACATATCTCCTGATTTCCGCTCAAGGCCCTCAAGGAAGCAGGGTGTTTGTAGCCCCACCATTTCTGGTGCACCCTAGAAATTGCTACACCCTCAGGGGCTCACGGCTGGTGAGTTCGGGAGATGGCGACCCCGAGAGATTCATGAGCTGGGTCCGGTTTTCCCCCTTTAAACCATTACCTCTGGGGCGGACCCTCTTCACTTTCACTTTCCTATCTGCCTTTAATGGCTCTGCTTCCTTCCCAGTCCCTCAATCCGAAATCTTCGAGGGTTGAAGGCATTTCATTTCCTCCTGTCCTTAATTCGCCTTATGCTCCTTTTGTTTTCCATTTCTACTTCTCGTATATAAGTTAGTAGTTAGTTTTAGTTATAGTTTCATTTCATTATCATCTTCACGATCACCCAAACCATTAGGGGCTGGGTAGATTATTGGCTGAGGAATAACCTAACCACCAAGGGAAGATGATAAAGAAAAGGAAGTGGGTTTCGGACTGGAGAAAAGGATCGAGAAATAGGAGGAGAGTCCCACAAAAGTTATAAGTTTAACTTTAAATGTACTCAAAGGCGGTTGCCATTGCAAATCCTCTCTCCGATACCTAAAGTGGGTAGGGACCTGGCAAAGCTAACGGAAAACGCAGCTAGAACTTGGGCGGTTTGCAAGAGAGTGGCTTTAGAGTATTCCCTCTCAAGCATACATCTGCCTACTATGGGGAAGGGTGATGGTCTGGCAAGACAAAGAGTAACTGATTTATTGTATATCTGTTCAAAGGAATTTGTTTTTGAACAAGTAATTCGAAGAATGCCAATAATTTGAATCGGTTTCGATATTTCTAGTTTTCGAAATTGTAGAGTTCCTAAAAAGCGACCAAATGCTTCCAAGAAGGATAGGGATAAAACAATTATACTTTGGGAATAATTTTGGTAAGTAAACCAATAGTTGCATTTGGAAATGGCTCAGCTTTTACCCAGCAAGGAGCCGACTAAAAGTTTAGGCAAGGAGAAACACTTATATTTTGAAAAACCAACCATAGGTTTTGGAGAGAATCTCCACATACAGGAAGCTGGCGTAGCGAGCTATGCTTGCCTTACTGGCCAGTTAGAATTAGCTATTAAAGCTGAGAGAGACTTTACCAAGTTGTCAACTAAGAGTTCTTGCACAAATGCAACAAGTGGTGAAAACCCTATCAAGAGATTTATTTGCATTAAGTGGGAAGAGTCAAGGAAGACAGGATCTTGCCTAACCGTTATGCTAGAGAAATGATAAATCCAAAAACAAATATTTAATTTATTTAACAAATTTGAAGAGTGTAATGAATTTAACAATGTTGGGTAGTAGTTTTAACAAATATATAATTTAGACTTTGTAACAAATGTGGTCACAGACCTCCGAAAAACATCTAAAGTTTGCGCCAGGCAATTAACAATTCTTTTGGTTTCAAACCTTTGTATGTTTTAAAATCTTCGCAAGATTTTGAAATGGCGAAGATAAAATGAAAAATTTAAAGATAATTAAAGTGATTAAAGTTCGACAATAAATCAAGTACAAGGTGGGTACTTTTAAGAAATTCTAGGTAAATATCTTGGAAAGAGTAACAACTTCGGAAATAACAATAACAAAAAGCAAGAAGAATAAAATAGAAGTTCCTATAACTTCTTATATTAAAGCTGAATTACTTTTTAGTAGTTATACAAATAGGGCAGGTCACTTACTGTGAAACCTGAAGAGAAAGTCGAAAGGAAGTTTCTAGACCTCCTATGTTTAAGTAGGAATCACGAGACAAATGGGGCAAGTTTCCCTTTCGTTAAACCTAGAAATAACTCACTTATGAGTTGAAAGAATTGTATTCCCTAATTAGAAGGGAGAAACAAGATAATTTGAAACGTGTACCAGGCACGTAGTTATGCAGACATTAATTCGTTGTATATGGAGCAAAAACAAAGGGAGGGCACTAGTTGAGAGTGACAGCTCATTGAAAAAGACCTAAAGTAACAATTTTATTATTTTGGTTTGTTAGTAAAGGGGTTTGCGAAAGATAAAATGGAATTGAGGATAAGTGTTCATGGCCGTATTTATGGTATTCGGACGAACGTGACGCGGAAGAAACGTTGAACTAACACTGGTTTTCACTATAGTCTGTTAAAATGGATGAAAAGTTCACTGTAGTAGCACAAACGTTTATGGCAAAAAGTTATTGCAATTATGGAAAATAACTAATTGCACTAGATAGGCGATAGTCTATTGCTTGAGAAGGTTGTAGATTATCATTAAATACGCCAGAGAAAATCCCAACGGAGGAAGAAAAATTAGCTATTGAGCGGTAATTCATAAGGAAGATTCCTTAGTTTGAAATAGTGTTCTCACATGTGAGTGGAAAATACATGACGGTACGACTGGTAGATAGAGTGAAGATTCTGGAAGGTTCCAGAACAATCCTAACGGAAGAATAGGGCAAAAGTTATTCCAGCGGTGGAACGAGCCAAGTATTTTATAGACAGTGGGTATTCAATGGTATCCCACGTTGTGAGAAGATTTCTCATTTAATAAGCATAAGAAATGCTGCTTTCTATTAAGATTGGCTTAGACAGACAAAAGCCCAACATAGAAAATCCCGCGAAGGATGATTATTGCCCCAACTATAGTAATTTCACACTGCCCATAAAATGATCATTAAAAGCATGTGGTTATTAAATGACGATGAGATTGAGGTTAAAACCTGAAGTCGGTACTTATCTTTGCTTCATGGCGAAGGTGAAGTTCCCTTTGACGGTTGAGATTAGAGTTCCAACATGGCGTGGAATTAGAACAATGCCTCTTTAGTTGAAGAGGCGTGCTCTAGTTGAGCTTCAACTGATTAAGTCGACTGCCGACGTACAAGTGAGGCACGACAGCGAAGCACAGAGGGAACAGGGAAGGGAAAAGAGTGGGGGTAGGAGACAAAAGGAAAACATATAAGCATAACCAACATTGAAAAGTTAATTTCTCTTGAGGAAATGGTCTTCAAAGATTTGATAGCAGGCAACACTAGCGCAGCATGGTGGGTGAAAAAGTAGACGAAGTTCTCTTGATCACGGAGATGATAGCTGGCGATGGCGATGGCGACGAGATCTGGTGGCCAGATTGATAAGGAAGTCCTCTTGCACAGGGAAGAATTAAGGAACTTCAGAGATTCGCTGCTAGATGACGGTAGGTGTGTCATGGAAGATATATATCTAGAACAGACTCACAAGTAACATAAGAGACATGACCACCAAGGAGAAATTAGAAGATCACTGTTGGTGTTTGAGAAAAAGGAAGGAATGAACTATCAAAGAGAAGTAAACGTTCACTCTATCTTACCGTGTATTCCAAGAATACACCCGGCTGGGAGGGGAAACACCAACAGAGAACGAGATAAACAATTAAAAAAATTTAAAGGTAATGGAGCAATTAAAGACAGTGGTCTTGTTATGTGACCGTTAGTGGTCAAGATTCTGGCTACCCTAACTCTCCCATCCCTCCCAGGATAACACTCGGTCACTCTACCAGAAATCCAGACCAGGGGAGGAGAAACATCCCTAACCAGGACCAAGTCCCCCACTTTGATGTCGGGATTTGAAAGAAACCACTTCTGTCTCCATTGCAAGGAAGTTAAGTATTCCAATTTCCACCTTTTCCAGAAAGAATTGCGGAGGGCTTCAGGTTTACGCCAAACAATAGGTAAATTAGAATCCCTGTAAGAATTAGGAAGGGGAGGAGGGGCAGAAAGAGAAGTGCCTATAAGGAAGTGACCAGGTGTGATTGGAAGCAGGTCATCAGGGTCATTGGAAAGCGGAGTTAAAGGGCGAGAATTAACAACACCTTCAAGCACAAAGTAGCTAGAAGCTGCGGGAAGTAAAGCTCTAGTAAAGATCGCGACAAAATGCGAAAGGAGAATTAACAAGTCTAAACAAAGCGTATAGAAACAAGTACATCGATTAAGGATAAGAATATACCAAATAAACAAAGGAACTATGCGAGTAGGAGGCAAGAATGCCATAGGTAACAACAATCTAGTAGCCATAAACAATGACCTCAAGTTATAATAAGCATCAAAGGGGTTAATCAGAAAAATACTTAAGTCAGCGAGAAACGTGACGTAACAAGCATAAATGCAAAAACACATCGAATGCAACGACGAGAAAAAACATGAACAATAAAATTGCATAATATGTAAGCAGGGTGCAATACATGAGCGCGTAAAAAATATGCAACGAAGTTATGAAACAGGAATCGAAGCAGCTATAGGATACGAGCGTGAGCAAGTGGGAGACATAGGCATGAACGACCTTGACCCACATAGTACAGCGAGATAACGAATATAAATAGCTGAAAGAGACCTTGACCAGAACAAGACTATTTTGGGAAGGAGGTGAGCAGCTTCCGAAATTACGGGAGCAACAAGCAAGACATTGGTTGGCAGTCAGCCAAAGTTGAGATAAGGAAAACTTGCTCTGACCTATGTCAAGCATAGAGAAAGTAAACGGCAGTTTGGCCTTACCCGAGCTTGTATACAAACAAGATTGATAAACAAGCTGTTCAAAATAAACAAACAAAACAAGTGCAATCAACCGAGACTTAAAGTGGATATTCAAGTGACACGGCATGCAGTCATTCGTGGCTTGGACGTAAAAGACCAATTTAGAGACATATGAAATAAAGTAAGAAATCAATTTCGCATAATTTTGAGGATCACGGAATCCGACAATTTTCATCAGAAAAAAGCTTAATTCTTCCGAACAAAGAAGAGAAGCTGGGACATTGAGAAGGAGTTTATGCGTAAGAATAGTTATTCTAGATGCTAGAGAATTCAGATTTTCAAACGGTTTCAAAAGCGGCTTCTGATTGTGAGGAAGGGGGAAGGAGCTGGCCGTGGCCATCCTACTAAATAGCGAAAGAAATGAAACATAGCTTACAGCGAAATGATGGTGACTGATAGCCATGGTTTTACACAAGGGGAAGATAGTTTTTGATAGAAAGTTTCAGCAATTACCTGCTATAAAAAATGACATGAGAAAGTAAACTAAGTGAAACAAGGCGAGGCGAACTTGAATTGCCATTGTATGCGGAAATAAGGTAAAACCATTTAAACAACTTAGAAAGGTGACGTAGTTGTTTACAATGAGACATCGTTTCGGCAAGTGTTTTTCAAATGTATCGAGATCAGAAACATAAGCGTTCTCTTGTTCAAAAATGGGATTTATATCAGCAGTAACAAAATGACATTGCGATTTGGTTTGAAGACTGGGATGTTGGATTTCACCAGTAATAACCCAACCAAAATCTGTGTCTCTGGCGACCACGTTTGAAGATAGCCTACGGGTTTGTTTGCGAAGGCAATTCCAGAAAATATTGGCACTGAAAAGTATATCAATGGGACCTTGAGCATTAACCTGAGGATCAAGTAACCTTAAGTGCGGAGGAATCTTTAAACTGGAAGTATTAATAGAGCTGCTAGGAGTGTCCTTGCCATTACTGGTAAGAATGAGACAGTTTAAGTTAAGATTTGTGTTTCTTTGACAAATGTCTCTGATTTTCAATTTTGAAGACTGCAAGGCTTCAGTTTTCAAATTGTCAATGCCGGATACATTGATGGAAGTAGGTGATGAAGAAAGACCTAGTTTTTAATTAACGATTGCGAAGCAATGTTGTGAGTTGAAGCGGAATCGAGAAGACCGCGGGTTCGAAACCAATTTCCAAATTTATCTTGGATTTCGAATTGTACAGTGGACAAAAGGACTTGCGCACTGTGAGAAGTTTCGGCGTTAGAAATACAGGAAGAAGCATTAGTTTGTTCGGAGCTGCTCTGCATGGAGTTTGAAGAAGCATGTACTAATGACTTCGATTGATCATGAAAGTGCAATAATGAATGATGCGATCTTTTGCAATGAAGACAGAGTTTGGATGACGTAAAATTAGAAGAAGAATGCTTAGGTGACAAGCAGTTATGGCAATATTTACTATTGAAGACAAACTTCCTTCTGTCTTCAACAGACAATTCTTTAAAGGATTTGCACGAGTACAAAGTGTGAAACTTTTTACAGAGCGTGCATTTTAAAGATTTGTTGAGCGGCCTGATATGTTCTCTTGGATGGTTGAAAGAGGCAGAACGGGCTTGCTTGTTCTCGACAGATGGGGGCTGATGACCATTTGAAGAGACAAGTTTTTTTCTCAAGAATGTGACACTGGTGACTCGTTTCGACATTTTCGCACTGAAATGAGAGTGCTGTAAGGACTTGGCACCGGCTGTTCAGAAACGAGATAAGGTGTTCAAAAGAATTTTCCTCCTTGCGAGTGAGTTCGATCTCCCAAGCCTTTAATGTCGAAAAATCGAATCTGGATGTAGCTAGATGAATAAGGATGGTGTCCCAAGTTTGGACTGGCTGCTTGAGTTGATATAACGCTCTAACATTTAATTGCATGGAGTCTAACAGGTCTCTTAAAGAGGTGACGTCATTAGGTTTTACGACTGGCAAGTTGAACAGACAGCGAATGTGGCGAGCAACACACAAACGTAATTTACCATATCTCTCTTTAAGGAGATTAAAGGCGATGTGGTAGTTATCTGCGCTTAAAGGCAGTGACTCAACGAAGGCCAAGGCCTGGCCTTCCAAGGACGCACGCAGGAAATAGAACTTATGGATGTCGAGAATGTCATTGCTTTCATGAATGAGGGAGCAGTAAAGTTCGTAAAAGGAATACCATTCACTTTCCTGGCCAGAGAAGTGAGGTAGAGTTACCTTTGGAAGTAAAGGTTTCGGTTTATCCTTATGAACTGAAGCGGGTGCGAACTGTGCCGGATTGATGACCCTAGTGTCCGGTTCTGAGATACTGCGGATCAATTGGTGGGCCTTGGCAATCCCTTCAAAATACAAGGGTTCAACCTCGTCCCGATCCGATTGAAGTTCTGGGCAAGCGGATTCAATCTCGGTTTGAATTTGATCATAGTAATTATAGGACCGTTCGTACAACTTAAGGCGTTGTGTCAAGACGTCTAGATCACACTCGGCGGGATTTATTTTGTTAATGAAATATTTAAATCTGGTGAGTTTCCCTTTGTAGGAAGAACGTCTGGCGATGAGTGTTTCATCCTTTTCAGTAAGAGCCATGACAAAGTAGGTAAATTAAAGTATAACTTACGAAACTGTGGAACCTTGGAAATGCTGTCAGGCTGGCAGCAGAAAATAAGTTGAAAGAAAGGGACACCCCAAAGGAGACAGGAGCGGCCTCTTTCCACTTCACAGGCTCTGCACGATGTAGTTATATCTGAAAGATTCAAAGCAGATATTAATAATTTGCAAAATATTGTCAAATAACCCTTGAAAGAGAATAGAAAATGACATAAATGGACTCTCCCGGGTTTCGGCACCAAATTTTGGGTAGATTATTGGCTGAGGAATAACCTAACCACCAAGGGAAGATGATAAAGAAAAGGAAGTGGGTTTCGGACTGGAGAAAAAGGATGGAGAAATAGGAGGAGAGTCCCACAAAAGTTATAAGTTTAACTTTAAATGTACTCAAAGGCGGTTGCTATTGCAAATCCTCTCACCGATACCTAAAGTGGGTAGGGACCTGGGCAAAGCTAACGGGAAACGCAGCTAGAACTTGGGCGGTTTGCAAGAGAGTGGCTTTAGAGTATTCCCTCTCAAGCATACATCTGCCTACTATGGGGAACGGTGTTGGTCTGGCAATACAAAGAGTAACAGATTTATTGTATATCTGTTCAAAGGAATTTGTTTTTGAACAAGTAATTCGAAGAATGCCAATAATTTGAATCGGTTTTGATATTTCTAGTTTTTGAAATTGTAGAGTTCCTAAAAAGCGACCAAATGCTTCCAAGAAGGATAGGGATAAAACAATTATACCTTTGGGAATAATTTTGGTAAGTAAACCAATAGTTGCATTTGGAAATGGCTCAGCTTTTACCCAGCAAGGAGCCGACTAAAAGTTTAGGCAAGGAGAAACACTTATATTTTGAAAAACCAACCATAAGTTTTGGAGAGAATCTCCACAAGCAGGAAGCTGGCGAAGCGAGCTATGCTTGCCTTACTGGCCAGTAGAATTAGCTATTAAAGCTAAGAGTGGCTTTACCAAGTTGTCAACTAAGAGTTCCTGCTCAAGAAGTGGTGAAAACCCTATCAAGAGATTTATTTGCATTAAGTGGGAAGAGTCAAGGAAGACAGGATCTTGCCTAACCGTTATGCTAGAGAAATGATAAATCCAAAAACAAATATTTAATTTATTTAACAAAGTTGAAGAGTGTAATGAATTTAACAATGTTGGGTAGTAGTTTTAACAAATATATTATTTAGGCTTTGTAACAAATGGGGTCACAGATCTCCGAAAAACCTCTAAAGTTTGCGCCAGGCAATTAACAATTCTTTTGGTTTCAAACCTTTGTATGTTTTAAAATCTTCGCAAGATTTTGAAATGGCGAAGATAAAATGAAAAATTTAAAGATAATTAAAGTGATTAAAGTTCGACAATAAATCAAGTACAAGGTGGGTACTTTTAAGAAATTCTAGGTAAATATCTTGGAAAGAGTAACAACTTCAGAAATAACAATAACAAAAATCAAGAAGAATAAAATAGAAGTTCTTATAACTTCTTATATTAAAGCTGAATCACTTTTTAGTAGTTATACAAATAGGGCAGGTCACTTACTGTGAAACCTGAAGAGAAAGTCGAAAGGAAGTTTCTAGACCTCCTATGTTTAAGTAGGAATCGCGAGACAAATGGGGCAAGTTTCCCTTTCGTGAAACCTAGAAATAACTCACTTATGAGTTGAAAGAATTGTATTCCCTAATTAGAAGGGTGAAACAAGATAATTTGAAACGTGTACCAGACACGTAGTTTTGCAGACATTAATTCGTTGTATACGGAGCAAAAACAAAGGCAGGGCACTAGTTGAGAGTGACACCTCATTGAAAAAGACCTAAAGTAACAATTTTATTATTTTGGTTTGTTAGTAAAGGGGTTTGCGAAAGATAAAATGGAATTGAGGATAAGTGTTCATGGCAGTATTTATGGTATTCGGACGAACGCGACGCGGAAGAAATGTTGAACAAACACTGGTTTTCACTATAGTCTGTTAAAATGGATGAAAAGTTCACTGTAGTAGCACAAACGTTTATGGCAAAAAAGTTATTGCAATTATGGAAAATAATTAGTTGCATTAGATAGGCGATAGTCTATTGCTTGAGAAGGTTGTAGATTATCATTAAATACGCCAGAGAAAATCCCAACGGAGGAAGAAAAATTAGCTATTGAGCGGTAATTCATAAGGAAGGTTCCTTAGTTTGAAATAGTGTTCTCACATGTGAGTGGAAAATACATGACGGTACGACTGGTGGATAGAGTGCAGATTCTGGAAGGTTCCAGAGCAATCCTAACGGAAGAATAGGACAAAAGTTATTCCAGCGGTGGAACGAGCTAAGTATTTTATAGACAGTGGGTATTCAATGGTATCCCACGTTGTGAGAAGATCTCTCATTTAATAAGCATAAGAAATGCTGCTTTCTATTAAGATTGGCTTAGACAGACAAAAGCCCAACATAGAAAATCCCGCGAAGGATGATTATTGCCCCAACTATAGTAACCTCACACTGCCTATAAAATGATCATTAAAAGCATGTGGTTATTAAAAGACGATGAGAATGAGGTTAAAACCTGAAGTCGGTACTTATCTTTGCTTCATGGCGAAGGTGAAGTTCCCTTTGACGGTTGAGATTAGAGTTCCAACATGGCGTGGAATTAGAACAATGCCTCTTTAGTTGAAGAGGCGTGCTCTAGTTGAGCTTCAACTGATTAAGTCGACTGCCGACGTACAAGTGAGACACGCTCAGCGAAGCACAGAGGGAACAGGGAAGGGAAAAGAGTGGGGGTAGTGAACTCGAATTCTAAATGATTCAGGATGGACAGGATGCTATTTAGGACGTTTTGGTGGAATTTGGAGAAGATTGCGATATTTTTGGAGGAATTACGACATTTTTAAAATGTTTATACGAGAGGAAGCTTCAGATTGTGTTTGACAACAGCAAAATGGCGATCGAAGCCGCTCTTGGGCAATGCTGCGTAGTATTTTCGCTAGGCTGCCCATAGCAACTTGTAGAGTTCGAAGAGAAATGCGTTGATTGGCTAATCCAATTGCCAGAATTAGGAAGGGTAGAAGATATGAGCGCGCTTGATGAGGAGCTTCGTCGATTTATAAAATGCCATTTATTAAAGAAGAGAGAATCTGCACATTTAAAACCATTGAAAAAGGATCTAAATTAAAAGGATTTATGATAGTCACCCAGAGATGGAAGTTGGATAATCCTGTAAGAAGATATAAGTTATGATTGGTTTGCCGCTTCTTTTCATGACGCGCCATTCGTTTGGTTTTGAGATGCGAGGTGATGCTCCGTTGATCGAGGTCTTTTGTGTTGAGGTGACGAGCGGAACGGACCTGCGACAATTGAGTTCCTGAAACTAGCGTGTGCGCGAGAGGGGTCTCACGCAAACATAGTTTGTCGGCGAGAAAGGCAGTCCCGTCGGTCAGAAGTTAACATGGGAAGTCCGGTGAAGATGTGGGGAACAGAATATCGTCGTAATATCAGTTCTCGTGTGAAACTAGTATTGAAAGTTTGACTAAACTAAAGAGAAACATCGTGTGCACATTACATGAAAGTTTCAAGACGAAATTCGAAAGAATAAGATAATTTTCTTTGTTGAAAGCACTTTCGTTAAATAAGCACGTTTCGCTTGGTGCGTGTCAGCTATACAGGCGAGAAGGCAAGGCCCGTTATCTGCCTGTGCTAACATTTGTGGGACAGCAGCTCTCATTTACAGCAAGTCATGTTTAGTGGCAAGCTTTTTATCGAAATGTTCGACATGCAAGCGTTAAGGGGAACAGTTAACGTTGAGTTTAACGCAGTAGTGATCATGTTTTAAGCCAAGTTATGCGTAGGGAACGTGATGTTACAATGTTGGACTGGGATACCGGGCAACCGAAGTTAATCTTAAAATTATAAGATGTGGTGTAACGATTATAAGGCTACAATCCAACATTACGAGATGGAACTTGATTACCGCGTCATGGCTAGATATTATCAGACCCGAAGCGAAGCAGTTCATTATACTTCGAGACTGGGGGATTCTTGCGGTTCCGCTGATCGAGGCGAGCTCCGTGTTCGAAGCCAGCCAGGGAGATTGACGAGCGGGGAGCAGAGTTCGAGTCGTGACAAAGCAATCTTCCGGAGAAAGAGGATGAAGATCAGTAAGTGTGGAATTGCTGGTGTCGTCAGTAATTCCCTCCATACTCCTTCTACAAGATGTCATCGCAAGGTAGAAAGATACCCTCATTAGTAGCTATTGTTGGTTCTTATTGTAGTTAGTCGTAGATTAGAATATCAAGGAGCATGGCACCATTTCAACGCTAAATTATTTTGTTGTGTGTGAAATAGTTTAAGCCCAGAAATTAATTTTCGGCGTTGGACATTTAAATATTAATTTTCTTTTAGTGAGATTTTCGGATAGTAACATTGGGATTTTGACTTATAGGTTTTGAGATTTAAGCTCATTTTATTAATAATTTCGTTTATCGAAGTTCTTTCGATCCACGTATCTTTGGGAATTTTATTGCACTTTAGTGAATTTTATTGCACTTTATTGAATTTTATTGCGTTTTATCGTATTTTATTGAATTTAATTGAACGCTTTTGAACATTATTGAACATTATTGGAACATTATTGGATTATTATTGGAATATTATTCAATATTTTAGGAAATGGTAGTACTTTACCCAAGCAACTTAGACTTTGAAAGGAATATTTATTTGGAAATGAATTATTATTTGGACATTTCCAAGACTTTATAGTCATCTTCGAGTCTGACTTCGCTCAAGTAATTGTTTAATCAAACATTTTGAATTGGTGGAAGGATGAAACATTTCTGTGGATAAATTATTTTATTTTATTTGAGAGATCTTATCTGCTCGTACAAATTAGCACATTTGAGTATTCTACGAAATTTTGTAACACTCTTGGAGATTGTTATTGACTTTAATTGCATTAACGCAATATTTTGGAAAGACCAGAGAGAAGTAACGAATGTTTATATTTATTAAATGTTAGCAACAATTATTTGAAATCTAAAGTAACTTATACTAGTAAACCATTACGTCATCACTGTTTATTAGAGTCGATTATTATGTATTTTCACAACATCTGAAAGAGCTATACGCTGTAATTATTATAAGTAAATATATTATGAAAGCAAGGCAATATATGCAATTTAAATAAGTTGTTATACCAGAATACTGTATTAAGAGATTGAAGTGAAGAATTATAGCAGCTATATTTATTTAATATCAAGCTGAGGAAAATGTTATACGGAATTTACCTATGTAATTGAGAGAAGTCGTTGTTTAAGTATTCTGTGGATATTTGTTCAGTCTATTAGAGAAGGGAAGGTCATTATACGCGTTGTGAGCGTTTATTTGGAAATTATATGTAAATATATTACAGTAAAGAATTAAGTAAGTCCTTAGTTGTCCAGTATTATTGTAAAACGACTCTCAGTTGAATTGATTAGTTCTATTGGCGGAAAATATTTGGGAAACGGATGGAAAGTGAAAATGTTGTTAATTATTATTAAGATATTATCAAGGATAAGACATTAATTATAGATGCTTAACTTAACCGTTCGGCGATGTATGTATGCCCAATTATGAAACGAAACATCTTTATTACGATGATAGTGATATGAAATTGTAACAGTGACACTTTATTTAAGAGCATAAAAATTTGGGATTGTCAGTAGTTGAACAGAGGAGGAAGGTTGGATGATTGAGAATCATCACGAATTATGTAAATAACATAAGACATTTGTTAACAATATTTAAATATAATACTATTAACAACTAGGAGAATTTAACGATATAATAAAGTTAACTGAATAACTTTCTTAATAAATATCTGATCCTAAAACAATAATAATAATATGGTTTATTATTTGGATTAACATTATTAATAATTATTTTTAATAATTAATAAACATTTAAATAACGAACATTTTACAAACTTAATTAATAATTTGGAAATATTAATAGTCTTTAATTAAATTATTTAATAATAATTTCTACCATTAATCATTAAATAATTTTGGGAACCTTAGTTGACAATTAAACGAAAGTTTAATATACTTAAATGTTTTTAAACGTTTAAACCATAAATAGGAGTGACGTTTAAAGAACGTGACGACGTTCTTTAAATACAGTAAGGTTGTTTACTATTGTGTAAAGGTGATCTTATGGAAGATCAGTATAAAATTAATTTCTATTAATTTTACCAATGGAGGACATTGGAATAGTAAGTAGAAATGTCATGGGAAGACATTGGATGTATTAAAACCAATCTTTGTTCATATATTACTAGGGAACAAGAGTAAAA